>JAJQQW010000009.1:40070616-40670616 GCA_025583905.1 Ia io | reverse complement strand
AGATTATCTTTGTTGTTGTTTTGGCTTCTTCTTCTTTTTCTTTTTCTCCTTCTTCTTCTTCTTCTTCTTCTTCTTCTTCTTCTTCTTCTTCTTCTTCTTCTTTTACAAGGTTTTGGGCTTTTTTTTCTTAGAGATTACAAGGAGCATGGTCACAGCACAAGTGAAGACAGAAGTAGGACAGAGAACTCTCCAAAGTCTGGTTTTGTCATCCCAAGATCTCTAAAATTGATTGATCCCTAACAATATGTAGAAAAATATACAATGCAAATTTAAAAATGTATATTTTCCTTTATAAAGTACTTTTAAGAAAGAAAAAGCAGGGTCTTGGAAGTTTGGGTTCTTTTTTCCTTCCCTTTTGCAAATTCACCTTGTGATTTTGGTTGGGTGGTGGAGAGGGCCTGTCATCTGCCCGTGGAGCTCTCTGCGGTGGGCCCACAGGACTCTCTACTTGAAGGACACGGGAAGTGGAGGGTGAATAGGTCACGGAAGGCTTTTTATTTTCAGTTCAACTTTTCCCTTTTTGCTGTGTAGTCATCTTCATTGGTCTACTATTTCGTGATGTCAGCATTCTCATCCTCATCATGTTTAGCTGCATTTGCCCGTAGCTGCCTCAGCCTCCTAAATTTCATCTCCATTCTCTTCCTTACCATCACCTCCATCCTCCTCCTCCTCTTTAACCCCTTTCTTCTTCTTCATGTATCTCATTGTCAGCCTTCTGTTCCCCATTTTTCTCATTAGTGCCCTCATTAGCAGGTGCGTCTCTTCCATTCTTTGCCTCCTCAACTACCTTCTTCTTTAAGCTCTTGGTGGTGATTTGGAGCTGGTGTCCCCCTCAGCGTCTGACATGGAGTGGCACGTGGGTGATCCCATGCAGTGGATTTCTCTTAAGGCAAGAGAGTTCAAGGAGCCTGGAGGACAAAAAGTGGCAGTCCTGGGCTGTGGAGGGGGAGCGCAGCGGAGGTGGCTGCCTAACCCCGAGCCGAACACTGGAACAACGCAAACATGGCTTTCGGAGCTGGCAGTCTAAGCTTTTTCTTTCTTTCTTTCTTTTTTTTTAAATTTATTAAACTATTTCTGATGCATCGAGAAAATTGAAAAGCATTGATTTACAAAGCTCTGTTTTTTTTCTTTTTTTCTTGTTTTCTGTGTTGGCTTTCTGAAAAATTAGAAAACAAAAATGCTGAGCCAATTTGCAACATTAATCCCTCTCTCTTCCCCCCACACACAGTGATTCACAGCTTATGAATCTTCACATTTGGTTCAAAAACCACTTTTTTCATTTACACTAAATAGTGTAAATTCTGTTTCTGATCTCTTCTGTTTCTTTTGCTGTTATCTTTACTTTCTCCTTTTGAAGTAAGGCAGTTTCTCTTGATAGTCTTCAAAAAAGGACTTCATGGTTTATGAACTCTTTAGTCACCACACAGATGTGTGAGTGTTACATATATAAGTGAGAAAAAATAATTTTTACTCTCCCCTTCTGAATTCTTGACTGACATGCCTATAATAAAATAAACAGATTAATAACAGGAAAAAAAACCCCAAGTTTATTAACATGTATAACACATGTACTTCATGTATACATGGGAGATTCCAAGGAAAAAAATTAGTAACTCCCAAGGTGGCTTAGAATTCGGAATTAAATACTAAGTTAACAGGGAAAGAGGAACAGGGATGGAGCCCTCTTAGAGGAGAATAAATGATTTTTAGGAAAATAAATGGACCCTTAGAAGAACAGATAGGAGATATGATGGTTTGTAACAAAGTTTGGTGTGGTGTGGATATTTAGGTTTCTCTCCTGTGATGAAACTCCCCTAGTAGATTTATGACAGTGAGTTTCTTTTTTGAGGATCTATCTTTAGGTAGGTAAGGGAAGTTCAGAGAAAGCCTCTCTCTGCATTTGCAAGAACCTGCCGCTCAAAATACTTAATATAACAAAGTGGCATATTTTGGGTGGCATGTCCTCAATGTCTATGGACATTCTTGGAGCAGGTATATTCTGCTATCTTTCAATACCCATCACAAACATACACCTACATCACACTTTTAAAAACATCACTTAGCATACTAAGCTCCAACACTCATATTTTTCAAGTTTACAAAATAGTCCACAGATATCTGAGGTTCTTATCCTCTTAAAAATGGCAAGCAATTTTCAGATTATTTTATTTGAGGAATAATTTGAAATGACTTTTTTTTTTCTTTTTAAATGGCTTTATTAGTTTCACATCATGAAAAGATATTTTTCTGAAAACTGTGTAAAATTTCCCTTCTGGACAGAAAAATTTATACTCAGACAAAAACAATATTTAATTCGAAACTGGAAAGCGGTAACACCAAAAGGTTTACAGAAAAGTAAACTACAAAACTAAAAATATACAGTGCAGAAGCCACATTATTCACCTCAGAGAAAACCTTAGGATTCAAAGGTAAAAGTCATCATGATGATCAGGTTCAGGACTTTGGACATGCATATGATGTTTCACTGGCTGCCCCTCATCGTTCTCCTGATTTCCATTTGCTGCACTATTATCTTTGCTACATTATCTCCCACTTCATTGTGATCAATATGCCTGTTAGGTATGGCCCATCGAAAACTTGGGACAAGTAGTCTAACCCTTCCCAGCCTGACATTTCCTCCAGGCTTCTGGGCTTCAAGCCTCCCAAATGGTGTGTTGATTTTTTACTGCTTGTTCCTCTTTTCTGTCTCCTCTTCATCCTGATTCTCAATTCTCCAAGTGGATGCACTGCCACAACAGTTGGACCTGCAGATCCGCTTCCTGCCTGCCTTCACCTCCTAGTCTTAGGGCCACCCCTGGCTTCAGGGAGTAAAAACCGAGAAGGGACCAAGCCACAGCCAGGTCAGAAATGACTTCTGATGAAAGTCAAAGAAGAAAGAAGGACTGTATTTGAACACCAAGAAAATAAAAATCATGACTACACAAGAAATACACAACTTTGAGATAGACAATGTAGACATCCAAATTGTTAAAGATTTTGCTTACTTTGGTTCAGTCATCAATTCGAATGGAAACTATAGTCAAGAAATCAAGAGAAGCCTGAGACCTGAAATGGCAGCGATGGGAGAATTAGGAAAGAGCGGTGTGAGCAAAGAAATGGCATTGGAAACCAAGGCTGTGGTCATCCACACCCTTGTATTTCCAATAGCCATGAAGAGGTGTGGAAGTTGGACAGTGGGGAGGGCTGATGGAAAAAAAGAAAATGAATCATTTGAAATATGGTGTTGAAGGTGAGCTATATGGATACCCTGGACCTCCAGAAAGAAAAACAAGTGTTCCTAGAGCAAATTAGGCCTGAAACATCACTGGAGGCAAAAATCAGGAAACTGAAGCTGTTCTACTTTGGGTACATCTAAAGAAGACAAGGTTCTTTGGAAAAGACAATAATGCTGAGAAAACTAGAAGGCAGCAGGAAAAGAGGAAGACCAAGTTTAGGTTGGACTGACTCCATAAAAACAAAAACAAAAAACAATAGGTGTGAAATCTAGAGCTGAGCAGGTCTCTTGAGGGCAAGACACCATAGACATCACTCATTCATAGAGTTATCAGAAGTTGGGGCAGACCCAACAACATGTAACGATAACATAGTAGAAATAATTGTTCTAGAGAAGAGAGATTGGCAAGAAGACCACTTGTTTTTCTCTTCGTCAGTTTTCTCCTTGGCTTTTAAAATTCTCTTCAAGAGGCCATCCTCCCAAGAGAGATAAAGAGCTCACTTTGTGGAATAATCAGTATCAGAAGAGTCTGAGCATAATGTTAAGGTATTGAGTGCTTCTGAGGTCACAGAAAGAGGCAAATATGCCCAGGGATAGAGCTGAGGTAGCAGCAGAAGCTCCAACAGAAAGTGGAAGCAATAGGGAAGAGGTAAATTCCTCCCCATATTCAATATGAGAATCATGCCTTATATTTGTAATATTACTTGTTCAGATCAGAGGGATACTTCATTATGTGTTGCAGTGGTCCATAGTCTGCCATGTTGGTTCATCTTGCTGTCTCTAGTGAGTGCAATGAAGCATAAAATAATTTTATGATTCCTAATCATTAATCCCACCTCCTGACTCATGGATAGTTCTTTTTTACTGACTTTTGTTTCAAATTTCCAAAAGAATTGTTGAAGGAAAAATCCAACTGGAATAGGGCATAGAGTTTGCATTTCAGATGAGGCACCTTCTGCATGGGTTTGAGGCCTCTCTTTCTTACCATTGCTCCTCCACCAGCGTTTTGGCAGTAGGTTAGCAGCTCCTCATCTTGTGTTCTGTCTCATAGCTGGCTGTCTATTTGGCTTTTCCTTCTGCTCAGTCAGACACATCAGCAGAGACAATGGCCTAGCAGATGCTGATATTCATCCTGGATCAGCCTATGTTGATTTTCTGCTTATTAGTCTGAGCTAGTCACAGCCAGCTGGTTGTTGTTTGCCTTGACTGAGCAGTAGAAATATACACAACTGCAATGGCCCCTTGTGTACATGTTCACCCAGGTGCTGGCTGCCATAACAATTTTTTCCCATAGTATGAGGAGATAATTTTGATTACTGAGGTTTTGAGGTTTTTATTTATTTTTATTTTTTGTTTATATTTTATTCTTGGGACATGCACAGAGAAGGACTAGAAAGGACACAGTTTATAAGACAACTATATTTAAAAGAGTCCCAGTATTTCACTCTGTAGTAACTGGAGAAAAAAAAAAAAGCTAAAGTTTAACTTTGCTTATTAGTTTCCTCCTAATAGCAATGAGAAGCCAGTACAGATTTTTAAAGACCCATAAGCAAGCTGCCTTACAGGGATCACAGATGAAATGTTTCCTGGGCAGCAGGTATCACACTGGCTAGTGCTTCAATATTCACAGCTTACTCTTTTATAGGT
This sequence comes from Ia io, assembly GCA_025583905.1. Lineage (NCBI taxonomy): Eukaryota > Metazoa > Chordata > Mammalia > Chiroptera > Vespertilionidae > Ia > Ia io. The sequence continues at coordinate 40,665,734 of JAJQQW010000009.1, read as the reverse complement.
CCCAGGAGTGAAATGTTTTGAACCTGGGCTTGCTGGGACCTGCTCCACTTCAGAACCAGAAGCTGCTGACTGCTTTAGGCATTGTCCTACCAAACAGTAAAAAAAAAGGAAAGTCCTTTTTAGAATTGCATTGTAGTTTTTCTGCTCTAGATGATGTTCTTGCTTTGATTTGTAAAATACTTCAACATTTTTTTAAAGTTTTAAAATAGTTTACTTGGCCTATAATATAATCTCTTTTTTCCCGTCACTGTCTGGCATTAGCAATTTTTTTTCTAATACCATTCTCCCCTTAATATCTTAGCCATACTTCCTTTTACCCCTTTATATTGAATAAACAACAGTATTTTCCAAGGTAAGTATATGTAATTATTCTCCTCACACTTATATTTCCATTAAATCATATTAAAAAGGAAATTGGAGTGACTGGACATATGACTTGTTTATTAGACCTGTCCCTAGATTGCTATTAGATATACCCTGGACAGATGAAATAATATTTGCTTTCAGTTCCAGTTTAGGAAAAATGTGAGATATACTAGTATATTATTAAGGTATTAAAATGTCCTTATTCTACATTTAATGGATGATTAGATAAAGATACAGATGTTGGGCTTATCAAATGTGCATCATATATAATAGTAAATATATTTAATGTCAGAATCAAGGCATGAGAATAGGTCAACATATTAGAATGATGAACTCAAAATAATAATTAAAAACCTGCTAAATATAAATGTAAAATTTCTCATGTGAATTTAAAAAAATCAATTGTGTAATTTCAGTATTGGAATGATTTTGGATAAAGAGGACATTAGATTAAAAATAACAAATATGTGTTAAGTGTAGACTACTTCACATTCCTTACCCAAGGCAGACATTTCTGATAGTCATCACTCTTTCCCTTGGATCCAGGATAAAATTTTAGATTTTGATCAACAGGATGCATAACAATTGATTAGAGTTGGCACAGGAGTTTAAAGACTGGCTTGCACATTTTAGATTTAGGGCTTGACCCTAGCCAAACAATAACTAAAAAGTTAAGCTGTGTGACCTTAGAAAAATTCTCTCTCTTCTGTAGTACTCAGTTATTATTTCCTCATTTATAAAAAAAATGGGATTTGAACCACTTGATTTCTAAAACCTTGTTAGCCCTGATACTCTTCTATTCTACCTTTTTATGAGAAAATAAAAACATAAAAATGTCATGCTCTAGATTTAGAATAATTAATGCTTGAACTGAATTAGATCAAAGGGAATAGGATTTCTAATATGAAATGATAAGTGTATATAACTGGATTTTTATATCATTTCCTAAATGTAATATTTGAAGAGTGATTGGTATCAGTGAGTTGGAGTTATACAGAGAGTTTGAAAAAAAAAATGGCATGTGAAGAAACATGGTATGTTTCATCCCACACACAAAACAGGAGTGGATATCAGCACTGATTTCTAATTAAGAATAGCTATTAAGTAAAATTGGCACTAAATTTCTTCCTTTGAAAATATAAATAGGAGCAAAATTTCAGAAGGCAGGTTTGATTCAATATAAAGAATAATTTTCCATATTAAAAACTATACCACAAAGGACTGGACAATCTTTTGAGCACTCAAGATACATTCCTAATAATGGCTAAAGATTTTGTAGACTACACTATGTGTCAGGCACTGTCCTAAGTACTTTACTAAGTTAACACTGTTATTGACCCAATGAAGTAAGAACCCTTATGTTCTCCGTTTTTAAAATGAGGAAATAGTGAACCAAGAGAAATCGAGTGGTTTGTCCAGTATTCCAAGTATAGATTTAGTAAATTGTCCAAGGTTATCCAAGCTGGAAAAGGCAGGACTGGCCACAAAGCCTCTGTGCAGAACCAAGGTTGTTATCCATTAGTCTCTACTGTTCACACTAAAAGCATGATTCTCGTCCTCTAAAGATATTTAAGAAGAAAATGGGAAACTGAAATGTAAACTATCTAAGGCCCCTTCCCACTCTATGATTAATACTGAACTGGAATTGCCTATATTTCTCATTTGAGAAATCTCATGTAATATAGAGATTTGAAAGACTATTTAAAGTTAAACATTTTTACTTTCTTGATACTGTACTTTAGTTTTATTGGTACAGTTACTGAAAAACACTTAAAAATATAAATAGTGGTAATGTTAATCTCATATGAGTAAAATTATCTAAATTTATCTAATTTTTATACATATTTTCTCCTGTTTGATGACTTTTGATAATCTTAACTAGGAAATTCAATTTAGGAAAGTACAAAATATAGATTTAAAAAAGTAAAATGGAGCAGTCTAACATATAATATCCCTTTTCAGCAAAAAAAAAAAAAAAAAATCATCTGTATTGCTCCATGGTGGCACTTATACTCATCACAATGACTGTTACCAAAAGTCATGCTTACTTTCTTATTGCTTATCTCAGTAGCTATAACACCTAATAATAACCCATAAAGATTATAGAAAATCAAACCAATGAAGACATGAAGATTCTAGAGCAAATATAAGCCCGGGGCCTGCTGTTTTTCCATGCAAAAGTATAGCCTGTCACTCTCTTTAGATACTTAGCCCTTCATTAGTTCCCCTAAACTTCCTAGGACTTTCATGATTAAGGAATTCAAGACAGCAAAGCTACCTGGGACATTTTGGCTTTCATATAGGCTCTGCCCAAGAAAATGAAATTGTATTTACTGATTCCTCTACATCTTTCATAATTATAGGTATTTCATTGTTTTTCTTTTGTATACAATTTAACCAATAACTCAATAATATTAAGTAAGGCTATTATAGCTATAATTTCATAGGTAATCCACAGAATGATAAAGTCTTCTATTCTGTAATCAGATTGAGTCTGTCAATATTGGTGCTGTAACTCTTTTTCCCAACCCCTTTATCCCTCCTGGATCATCAATAAGCCTCAGTGACCTCTGTGGATGAAGCTAGGACCAGAGCATCATTCATCAAGCTGCTTCATCTGTTGCTACTCAGAGACACAGAGTAGTTCTCTGGCATCTTTCCAAGAGAAGACAAGTCTGTGTTATGCTATGATATTTATTTTTATAATATTGCTCTTGCTTTGTGATTGTTTTTTATTCTTTGTTCTCTGATTTTCTACCTCCTCATGGGCACATTATCTCTTGATTTTTATACCTATTTATCTATTTGTATCACATGTACATCCAAGTGTCTTTTGCTCACAAGTTAAAAAGTATTGTTTATTGTTTGTATTATGTATAACTTACCAGCATTTCCTCTCCTAACAATTGATCACTAACAGGTGAAGAATATGTGGTTTCTCCTCAGTCAAAATAACATTAAGCTTGATTGATATACAAGTTTTGATGATAATATTGGCCTGAAAGATTGCTGAGAGAAATGAGTGGCAAAAACAACATAAAAGGATGCTGTCTGAGAAGAAGTATATTATAACATTCTAGGGGCTCAGTGCATGAATTCGCACACCTTGAAAGGAACTGTGGGCCGCAAGGCTGTGGTGGGCCCAAGGGCAGGTCTTGGCCCATTCTCTGCACCTCTGCCTGACCCCTCCCTTCTCGGCCCCTGGTCACCTGTCTGCTGGCAGCCCTGCTCCTGCTGCCACCACTCCCACACACTGATGGTGTCAGCCCCACTTGCACCCGCTGACAGCACGAAGCGATTGGGGCCAGCACCAGCAGTGAGTGCGAATGGGGCCGGCACCGTCAGCGGGTGTGAGCTGCAGCTGCTGCCCTGATCACCCTTCAACAGCAGGGGGAGGTAGAGAAGCCCTCAGGGGCAATGGGGCTGGCAGCCGCTGCTCACACCGGCTGACTGCTCCAAGTGATCAAGACTGGTGCCAGGTGCCGGCAGAGGGTGTGAACACTGGGCGGACCGTGGCATGTGGGAGCAAAGAATTTTCAATAATCACCAGAGACTTGCCCGATGACAGCGACTAGTACCCTGCCTTGGTCTGGCGCCCCTGTTCACCAGTTCCACCATCCCGCCGCAGCCGACGCCTGCCATTTCCAGCACTCTGCTGCCTACTGCCGATGCTCGCCATGTTCTGTTTGCGCCCCTTGGTGGTCAGCACATGTCATAGCGACTGGTTGTTTGGTTGTTCGGATGTTCGGTTCTTCCGCCATTCAGTGTATTTGCATATTAGGGTTTTATATACATAGATTGTGTATAAAGAAAGAAATGTTTATTATTAGAAAAATTAGCTAAAATAATTGAGTTTCACTGAAAGACTCATACTTTATATACTAAAGTTAAATACTTAAATCCTTGAAGTAAAGGATTATGTTATTTGTAGCTGAGTCCCTCCTAATCCATGTATAGTTACTGGCACCTAGTAAGTGCTCATTAAATTAGTAGAATGAATAAATGAATAACTAAATGAGTTTATGATGTATACAAAGTCATAGCATGGCTATTCTTATGCCCTCATGCCTTTATGTCCCTATGTTGGTATGCAATATCAATTACTGTGCCTGAAGAATAAGAGAGTCAGTCAGGAAAAACACACGATATGTGATTTTAGTCAGCTATATTGATGCAAATTACAAATATGTTTTACTATACATTTTTTTAAAAAGCTTTTGTTTACCATAGTTCTTAGACAAGAACTTCTTCATATTTGCACATGAAGAAAACACATACCCTTAGGTGTTTAGTCTTATTTACTGCTCATTGTTCTTATTCATAAGTGTCATGAAATACACTAGACTCTGTGGTCTTTCATTTAATTTGAACATGGAATATCTGATAATTTTATGATATAAAATTTTCCAATTGGAAAGATATAAGCAATGTTTATGAAAGGGTTGAAAATCCAATCATATAAAATCAAGGGAAGTTAGAGCTTTATCATATTTTAGTGTCCATGGTGTTCAAATCCTTCAGTTATTGAGTAGGAAAGTAAGGTTCCTGTGGACTCAGTACAAGGCTGGAGAGCTACAGAGTGAGGCAGTGGTAGAACTTTATTTTTCTAGTACTGGGATTGTTTTTATTATTTTTAATTAGCTTTGTTCTTCCCATAGAAATTCCACTGAGTCTTACAAATTTATTTCAGAAGACTGCCCTAGGCTTTTTTTTTATGGTGTGTGTGTGTTTGTGTGTGTTTGTGTGTGTGTATGTGTGTGTGTATGTGTGTATGCGTGTGTATGTGTGTGTGTATGTGTGTATGTGTATGTGTGTGTATGTGTGTGTATGTGTATGTGTGTGTGTGTTTGTGTATGTGTATGCGTGTGTATGTGTATGTGTGTATGTGTGTGTGTGTGTGTGTGTGTGTGTGTGTGTGTGTGTGTGTGTGTGTGTGTGTGTGTGTTTCTTTTTACATCAGCCAGAAAGACCTTGCATTGGTCCAAAGTAGCCAGTAAAGTTGAGTTTAGTAACTCCTGGCTCGGGCAATAGCAGTAGCATGTCAAGAGTGGGGTACAGTAAATCTATTAAGGCTTTGCATCTCTGCTGTCCCTTCAAGGTACCCTTTACTAGTTTTGGATTGACTGCTAACATTAAGGTTACCCCTAATCCATGTTTGTGTGAAAGTGCTTATTGTTATATATATGAAGCCTGTTTCCTACTAAATTTTCAGCAGCTAATTAGGAGATGTTAGAACAAAAGCTGACCTGTGGCTCTGGACTGGCACACATCTTAATGGCCTTTTCACCCTTTTGACTTTTAATCAGTCAACCAAAACAGTCACTAATACCTGCTCTAAATTCATTCTGGAGGTTTCAGAGCCCTAGGAAAAAGTAAAAAATTGCTTAGTTGTTTGTAAAGAAAAGAGAATCCCTAGTAAATATTTGATGTTTTGCTAATTTATTTCCTTAGTGAGTGGAAGAACAAATGTTTAAATATATTAAATCTCTTTATGCCCCAACATCTTCTTAAATTTTCTTGAGTTGTAATGCTCAGCTATGTAAAATCACTCCACTTTTACTCAGATTTACATATGTGTGTATTTCAGGATTTGCGGGTTGTTTCCTTCTTTGTTTTTAGCCAATCTTAATCTCATTTCCTGAGAAAATTCCTTCTCTTAATTTTAATATTATTTCTATTTAATTTTTCTATTTTCAGTATTTTTATGAGACGCATTTGACATGCTTCTCCTTTCCTATGTATCTATTTTAGTTTTGGAATTGGTACTTAACACTTGACACCATATCCTTTAGGATCCAAGATGTAGAGTTTCAACATCAGAATCTAATTTGGAATGCGTTGTAGGAGACCATTGGTATTGCCAAACTTGTGTACAGGACAAAATAAGCTGTTGTTGCTGTTTTTTTTAAACAATTACATATTTACTTTAGGTTTACATGAGCACATATCTATTTACATTCATGAGAAATTTGTGAGAGAATATGAAGGTGAAACAAAAATATTTCTATGGAATTTGAGGATAAAGATTTGAGTCCTAGCAATTAGAAAGTACCAAAACACACACACACACACACACACACCAACACCTCACCACCACCATCACTGTAACTATCACTGCTGGCTTCAAAAGATTTCCCAGGTCATTTTTCTTTTTTGCACCCATTTCCTTTTGGAGCTCTCTCAGTTCTATGATAGTTCTCTAAATCTTGTCTCCACCAACTCTGGGTATCTGGGAATAGAAACAGCTTTTTAGTGGTTGAGGGAAGATATAACATATACAATGCATTATTTTTGGTAAAATATCTTACAGGCTGCTGGAAATTTTATCAGGGGTTGAATAGCGCAGATTCAACTGGAGAACTTGGAGCAGCTGGGAAATTTTTTTAAATGGAGTGAAAAACTGAAGAATTTAGAGAACGAAGAAAGAAGTCTTATGAATTTGTTGAAGAGATCATTAGCAAGTAAACTGGAAATTGATGCAGATTAAGCCCAGAATTCTGCTAAAGGTCGGTTAGTCAGATGGTACATTAAGTCTGGTAACACTTCAAGGAGAACTTGCAAATAGTGTATTTATCACATAGTAACTTTATATAAACATCACAGAGGAAAAAATTAAAACCACATAACTTCAGTGAATTTGGCATAATTTTGCTAATTAATACTTCATAATAAATCTGGATGCTATTGAGATGAATCTTACGTTCAAATGAAGACAACAAGGAAATAAAATTAACGTGATTTTTCAGCTACAAGACTTGAGGTGTGATCCGCCAGGTGCATTGAAACAGGTTTCACTGCACTCAGTTCTCTAATTAGCCAAAACATTAAACCACTGCAAGAATGTTTATACCTATTTATTGTTTTCTGTTTTGGGTTTGTTGTGGTTTTTTTTGTTTGTTTGTTTGTTTTGTTTTTTTGCTTGTTATTTCTTCCAGCCTCTTTGCATCTGTCTAATATATTTTAGCTTCCACTCATCCTTCTGAAATATTTTGGATAATTTGAGGGAAGTCCTAGAACCAGGGCTAAAAGCAAAAGAAAAATAATGTATTTTTGAGCTAGGTGTTGATTTTGTCACTGTCTTACAGTGTGAACTTTAATGAGTTATACCTTTTTCACATTCCTCTCTACGCATAAAAGTTTGGAAAAGTACTCAAACAAAATGGCAGTAATAGCTTTTATAAATATATATAACACATATGAGCTGCCTATAAAATATTTGATATTTGCTTAATTTTTCTTTAGGCCATCTCATTACTTATAGTTATTTTGCTTACATTCTCCAAGTATTAGAATATTACTTTCCTTTGCCTGATCCTATCCAATTTGAAAAGCTATACATTTTACAACTTTACCACTACTTTCCTTTTCAGTCTTTCAACCTAGCCATTTTTGGTACATTTATCTCAGTGCTGTTATTAATTTAAATACACATTTCCATTAAAGTGCATGTTATTATCAGGAGTCTTCATGCACCATAGACTTGCAAAAAAGAGCCCATTACTAGAATTGGTGATGCTAACCATGCTAAAGAAGCAAACCAAGATGTTGCCTATTTGATGAGCTGTGAACAGTCCAGAAAAATCCAGCTGCCTTTCAGAATGTCACTCAGTGTGTGCATTGCCATGGTCAAAATAGTTTAAATCCACTGTGAGTCTCATTTATATTGCCACAAATATAACAAATATAGCAAACAAGAAGCAGATGAAAAATGCATCAATCATTAAAAAACAGAGATTTTTAATACAAAGTAAATATTCAAACATATAACAAGAGCAGATCATTTAAAAAAAATCCAGGTAGAAAATAAACATCTGGTAACATGAATAGTAACAGGAATACGTTCTCTAGTAGTTAAAGACTTGCAAATTAAAACAATAAAAAGGTACATTTAAAACCTATTAAATTAATGAACATAATACCCAATGCTAATGAGGTTGGGGTAAACTGGTACATTCATGCATTAACTGGTAGCATTGTAAATTGTTACAAAGCTTTCAAAAGCAGTATCACCATTCTGAAGACATTGAAAATTGATTCTACACATTGATCTCTTAAACCTATTTTTACATTAAGAAATACAAAATCAAAGCAAAACATAACTTTAAGATGTTATTTGTAGGTTTTAAAAAAATACCTAAACAATGGAAATAATTTAATGAACAAAGGCTGACAATTTAATAATAAATAAGAAAAAGGAGTAGAGTCCAAAATTGTATGGACATTATACGTATATGTATGTGGTCAAATACTAAAAGGAACACAATTTACAAAAGCAACTCTCCGCCTAATGTACTGTAATTATTATTTAGTTGGTTTTATTTTTAAAATTCTCTTTGATTATATTGTTTTAATGATAGTTTATGTAAAGAGACACAATTTTAATAATATATAATCTTATTAAAATTTCAACTTTCCAAAGTGATAAAGTTAGCAGGACATGTTGACAACAAACTGGAATCAAGCTACCTGGTTTTGAAAATTCAGAAGAGAAAATCATTTAGGAAAAGAGTAAGTTTCAGAAAGAGAAAAAAGCTATTAAAAGAAAACTATTAGTAAGCCAAATTCAGATCTTTTTACTTAAAAATTTGACCTAGGACTTAGTAAAGTCAAAGAACTAATTTTATCATATACAATAAAAGGCTAATATGGAAATTGTCCCCTCGACTGGGAGTTCAACCAGGAGTTCGACCAGAGGGCAGGGCCAGCCTGCCAACTGCCCATGGCCCTTCCCCCAGGCTGGCCTGGCCCGATCGGCCCCAATTGGGGCAGATGGGATGGACCCAACCGTGCACAAATTCCTGCACTGGGCCTCTAATATGGTATAAAACTGGCTTTATTTATTTTGCAAGAATAATATTTTCTGAAAGGACCAGTCTGTATTACTGAGTTCATTGCTTCTATATTTTCAAGCTACCTAAGATCATCTAAATGGCAAGGTGTGAATGAAGATATCATAAGGCAGCACTTTGAATATAACAAACATTATAAGCTAAGTCTGTATCCTTTCATACATAAAAATAGTTAAACTCTAAAACTCACAATTCTATAATGGGTATATATATATCTATATCTATATATATATATATATATATATATATATATATATATATATATATATATATATAGAGAGAGAGAGAGAGAGAGAGAGAGAGAGAGGGGAAATATGCAAATTAGGCCAGGGTGCCATAACGGGTCACAACCAGGAGGAGGTTGCAGGGGCAGGTGAGGCCCGGAGCGGACACAGACAGGGACAGGGACAGGGGTCGGCCCACAGCCTCTGCAGCTGAGCACAGGCCTGCAGAGGAGATGGCGGGCCTGCCTCCCACGGAAGCAGCGTGGCTCCCTCCAGCTCCCGTGGGCGCTGGCAGCTCACTTCCACCTCCCTCAGAAGCCGCGTGGCTCCCGTTGAAGCAGCGTGGCTCCCGGCAGCGCACTGCAGTTCCCGCCGGCTCCCGCGGAAGCAGCAGGTGGCCTACTGCACGTGATATCGTGCGATGGGCTACTAGTTATAGTCATAAAATGAATGAAAATCAGCTTGTTGGTATTGTTGAGTTAGCTGTATTTTACCAGTTGAATGTCAATGCTTTCTGGTATGTCCTTTTTTATCCATATTTATTTGTAAATTTTCTTCCAAGTTACTTTTTTAGGTTAGTTCAATATCAAAGAATGAATGTATGAATTTTTACATATGTAAGTATTTATGTATAAATATTTTAAGCATAATACTTTGCATTCTAAATATTCCTTTATATTTTCATATACATTTATTGCATTTTTTCACTTACTGAATATCCTGTGATGAATTCATTTTAGTTGCTATTTGAATTACTAGGCTTCTTTTCCAGTGTGAATTAGACTTTTTTCTATCTATACTTCCATATAATTTTAGATTATGAATAAGTTAACCAAGGTGACAGCTTTGATGAGCACAATGCTTTGGGAAATACATGTTCATATTTTTATCAATATCCTTAATACAATAAAATGCTTTTTGGTGTTCTTAAATTCCTAAATTATGATTGACCTGAATAAAATTTTAAAACCTTAATAATGTCAAGTATGTTATTTTCTGAAATAAAGATCTGAGAAAATACTCATGGAAGGCAGTCTTTCCGCCGTAGTTCTGATCCTTGGAATCACCATGAGAGTTTTTACATCATACCTATGAAACAGTTTCTATTCACTCGCAGCCTTTCTCAGATGGTTCTTTAGCATGGAATATTTTTAGGCATTAATCTTCATTTTTCTGTGTATGTGCCTGAAAACTTTATAACAGCAAATATCTCTTTCAAGATCATGAACGAAAGTAAAAAATGTGTTACTTTCAAACACATCTGTTTATATAAATATAATTCATAAGATCCCAGTGAGGTCAAAATATATCAATTCATTATTATAGGGCTCCATCTCCACATGAGGCCCTATTGCTCTTGGGAGCTTAGCACTGTTATAGAATAGCTTTTATCCAGTATTAAATATGAAATCATGGGCTAGTCTAAATAATGTTTGAACATTTAAATGTATTATTTTCATGTTGATAGCTCATAAGCAAAGTTTAAGTGACTTAACAAAGATATAACAAAGAAAGAAAGAAATATGCTCTAAGATTCTACAATCTGTACAACACTATCTAATTATAAACAAATTCCAAATGTGGTAAATTAACATACTATTTACCCATCACAATGCTAAAACTTTAGACACAATTTAATTTCATTTTAAAGAGAGAAAAATGGAACCCTCTGCAATGGTCAGTAAACAAGACCTCTCAGGAAAACAGGTAATTCTATACCTTCCTCCTCCCAAAATTATAGAGTAATTCCAAGTTAATATCTCTCTTCTCTGCTTTGTTATTGACAAAATCAGATTTTAAGTATTCTCTCTCTCTCTCTTTGCTCTTACATTTATCTATAATTTTTTACCCAGTAAATATCAATTTCTGTTAGCTTTAGTATCAAAGAGGATTTACACTGGATATTTGTTTAAAACAGCAAGACAGATTTTATTTAAGCTATTGCTGTTGGAGGGAGAGACTTCAATATAGAACTGAACTCAACTCCTAATACAACAAAGACTGCTGGGAATTTATGACCAATTTACAGAGTGGGGGAGTCAGAAGATGGAACATTACTAAGAAGAAATAGATTAAATATTCGGGGGGTGGTGGCTCAGGAGGATAGAAGGAGACCTAGTGAAGATGAGGACTGAAAGGAACCTGACTTAGTTTTGTTCAGGAAGGAATCCTGTTATCAGGTAGCCATCATTATTTTTGTGTGTGTTTGGGGAAACAGTCCTAACATTAGATACTCATTTGCTGTTAAAGCTGAAAAGGGATTCAATGATCATCTCTCCCTCTGTGGATGAGAGAATTGAGAACCACAGAGGTTAAGCAATCTGCACAAAATCACAGCCTTACTGAACATAGGTCCCTCGAACCTAAGCAGAGGGAGATCTTTTCTTATGTGTTCTTTCTTACCTATTATGGTAGATATTTTCCCTTTTTTTATTTTAATAAACAACAAACTTTTCCTTTAATAAAAACTCTTCTCTTTCACAGAAAGAGTTATGTACATGCCATCTAAAGTCAATAAGCCAGATTTGTCTATGTTGACTTCTAAGTATCCCGCAATATTAAACTGCCACTACACAATTCTAAATACAAACACAAGTATTGCATGAGTTAAACGAATGAATGAATGAATGAATAAATTTCTCCCAAACTATTCTAAGACATAAAAAATACATTATTCTTTTGTTTAAAATTTATTTTTATTTACTTATTTATTTTAAAATATATTTTTATTGATTTCAGAGAGGAAGGGAAAGGGAGAGAGAGATAGAAACATCAATGATGAGAGAGAATCATTGATTGGTTGCCTCCTACATGCCTCCTACTGGGGATCAAGCCTGCACCCCGGGCATGTGCCCTTGACCGGAATCAAACAGAGGACATTTCAGTCTGCAGGCTGATGCTCTATCTACTGAGCCAAACCAGCTAGGGCTAAATTTGTTTTTAAATTATAGTTTACATTTACTATTATTTTGTATTGGTTTCAGGTGTGGTTAGACAATCATGTACTTTACAAAGTGTTCCCCCTAATATTTTCAGTACCTAACTAGCATCATATATAGTTATCACAATACTAGAGGCCCAGTGTATAAAATTGGTGCACAGGTAGGGTCCCTAGGCCTGGCCAGCAATCAGGGCGGATCAGGGCCTTCTGGCTGCCGGCCGGAGCCTTCCTTCATTCTCCACCACCCCCTGGTGGTCAGCACATGTCATAGCGAGTGATCAAAATCCCGGTCTCCCAGTTGAACTCCTGAGGGAGCACTTTGCATATTAGCCTTTTATATATATAGACTAGTGGAATGGTGCATGAAATTTGTGCACATTACAAGGAAATTAATTAGAGGAAATATTTTAATATTGTTATTGGCCCTTTCTCTATAATAGAAGTGTCAAAAATGAAAGCAAATTAATAAAATGTATATGAAAATCTTCCTCCTGTCAGAGTCTGGTGCGCACAGCGGGACTCAGAGTCAAGTCCCCACTCACCCGCATGCACCTCAAAATCACTTGAGACCCAGACCCAGCCAGCCCTACCCCCGTTAAGCCCCACAGGGCAGGCGGCACAGCCTCAGGTCCCCCGTCAAGTTCCGCCAGGCGGGGGGTGGGGGGGGTACACAGCCTCAGGTCCCCAGGCCCCGGTGCTAGGGCAGGGGGGCATGGCCTCAGGTCCCCCAGCCTGGTGCGAGGGTGTGTGGCATGAGGGCGCAAGGGCACCAGGGCATGAGACTATTTGCATATTAGCTCTTTATTATATAGGATTACTGACCATATTTCCTATGCTATACTTTATATCCCTATTACAGTTTTGTAACTACCACTTTGTACTTCTTAATCCCTTCTCCTTTTACACTCAGTCCCCCAACCCTGCTCCTCTCTGACAACCATCAGTTCATTCTCTGTATCTGTTACAATTTTGATTGTCCATTTTGTTCTTTTAGATTCCACATATAGTGTGATCATATGATATTGGTCTTTCTTTGACTTTGTTTACTTAGCATAATATCCTCTAGGTCCATCCAAACCGTCTCAAATAATAAGTTTTCATTCTTTAAAAAATACATTATTCTTTTTTGAGTTCATTTTCAGTTACACATATCTCCTCATAAGCCTAGAGTAGGTTCACTTTAAACTTAATTAAAATATCCATATTGTGAATTTTAGAGCCCATTATAATTTTTATAAGAAGACTCTTTCCCAAAGATTCCCCTTATCAGAGATACTGTTGCTTTACCCAGGTGAAATAGGTTGTTCCTACATATGTACAAATTTTTCATCTCTGAAATCATTATGTGTGTTATTTCCTTACTTGAAATTCTTCATGTTTCAAAACACAGTCTTCTCATTTTGTATCTTTTATGTTTTAGTCTTACAGCCTTGATCGGCTTTGATTTTTCTTGCCACCACAACTGTGACAAAAAAGAAAAAAAGAAGGCATCACACACACACACACACACACACACACACACTCACAGACACACACACGTTTATTTATTTTTAGTCACTTTCTCATCTCACTGTGTTTAAGACCATGGCATCTGAAATCCAGTTCCAAGCTGGTCCAACTTATTTGCCTTGATAAACAGTTTAACATTTGTATTCCTCAGTTACTCATATCTGTAAAGGAGATGATAATAGATTCTATCTCATAAAATTTTGGGAAGGTTATTTCATAAGAAGTTCTTAAATTAGAACCCAGCACACACTAAGTTATTCCAGAAATGATATTTTTATATTGAACTCTGAGTAAATTATCTTTTCAAAGATTCGGGACTATGTCCAATTGTACTTGTATAACATTTTACAAAATTAGTGCTCATAAAAGTTTTTCATTAAAGACTGTTTGAAACAATATTGTTTCCATTTCAAATTCATACTGTTCTCTTTCTTTACTCAAACGCAGGAAAACAGCTGCCTGTCTCCTGTGGATTTCCTATCATAGTTTTCACAGTGGCTGTTCCAATACTTTCTAAGACTTCTCCCACTAATCACACCACTTCACTGTCATTATGTTCATCTTTGTCTTTGAATTATTTATATATCAAAATTTTCTTGACCTACTCACTTCCTTTTTGACTCACAAGAAAATGTTCCTCTGCTCTTGCAAATCTACCCCACGTACCAACCTTCTTTAACTGCTCACTTTCCATCCACAGTGTTTGAGGCATCTAATAAATTCATTTGCATCTTTAAGCTCGCCTGTCCTGGCTAGATTATTCTTATTTATTTACAAGTTTTCAGATTCTCCTGGCCTTAAACTGACCCTTTCTTCCATATTACCCCCTTTTTCTTCTATTTCTTAAAGGTGTCTTTTTCTGCCTCCCTGCTTGACTGAAACTGCTCTCTTGGAACTTATGGGTATTAATTAACAAATTCTTTCAGTTCCAAAACGTATTAGTGTTAACAGCCCAATATTTTAACCTTTCCTTTTTCCTTCCTTCCTTCCTTCCTTCCTTCCTTCCTTCCTTCCTTCCTTCCTTCCTTCCTTCCTTCCTTCCTTCCTTCCTTCCTTCCTTCCTTCCCTCCTTCCTTTCTTTCTTCCTCCTTCTTTCTTTCTTTCTTTCTTTCTTTCTTTCTTTCTTTCTTTCTTTCTTTCTTTCTTTCTTTCTTTCTTTCTTTCTTTCTTTCTTTCTTTCTTTCTTTCTTTCTTTCTTTCTTTCTTCCTTCCTTTCCTTCTTCTTTCATTTTCCCTTCAAACATAATTTTTTAAAAAACCAGACAGGTACCAGTTTCTATAATCAAGAAGGCACAATTATCTGTAACAAATGATCCCTGACACTCAAGGATTTCCTATCTAGAAGGTGAGATATATGATTAATTTCACTGTAATACAAGAGTAAAGTGATCATTCCACTGAAGGTAATATAAGTAAGAACATTTTATTTCCTTGCCATAGAAAACTTTATACCTTTCTTTTCAAGATTGTTATTTGAGAGCTGTATTAGATGATGGTCCTTTTATTTTGGCTGCAGTTGCAATGTGACAAAGTTATTTTATCTTAGAAAGTGTTAATCAACTCTGCATAATGATTATTGGTTGCATTGTGCTCAGGAGTAAAGGACACCTTTGAGAATCCACATATGTGGGCATATTAAAAGCTGCATGGGTGCTTTAGGATTTATTTATCATTGTGTGTGTTAATGTGTAGAGATAGGAAACATATGTTTACATTTTAACCCAAGGCAGGAACTAGTTTATTGGAGAGAGCATTGGCTGGAGATTAAGGTGATTACATTTCTAATCCTGGCCCTGGAGATCATTAGCTGAACTAAAGGGAATCTCTTAATTAGTCTAGGCTTCAATATACTCATCAAAATAAATTAGCTCAGAACTTGCACATTTTCTCTTCTATGTTTACATTTGTGTCCTAGATGGTCTCATCCAGTCATATGGTTTTAAATACCATAATTGCACTGACTACTTTCAAATGTATAAATCCAACACAGGCCTGTTTTCTCCTGAAATCCACTTCCGTATATTTAACCTACTTTTTTAAAAAATATATTTTATTGATTTTTACAGAGAGGAAGGAAGAGGGATAGAGAGTTAGAAACATCGATGGGAGAGAAACATTGATCAGCTGCCTCCTGCACACCTCCTACTGGGGATGTGCCCACAACCAAGGTACATGCCCTTGACCAGAATCGAACCTGGGACCTTTCAGTTGGCAGGCTGACACTCTATCCACTGAGCCAAACTGGTTAGAGCCTTTTTTTTTTTTTTTTTATACCTAATTGCCAATGTGGTTCATGGCAAAAAAAGTTTTATTAACCTCCAGTTTTTTGTTGTTGTTGTTGTTGTTTTGTGTGTGTGTGTGTGTGTTACATTTTCCATGCTTCTATTATATATTTTTTAAATTCTTCATTGTTGAAAGTATTACATATGTCTCCTTTTCCCCCCATTTACCTCTCCCTGACTGCTCCCCCACAGCACATGTCCCCAACCCCCTACTGTCTGTGTCCTTTGGTTATGCTTATATGCATGCATACAAGTCCTTTGGTTGATTTATTACCTGCTCCTCCCACCCTCCCCTGCCTTCCTTCTGAGGCTCGACGGTCTGTTCAATGCTTGTGCCTCTGGATCTATTTTTGTTCATCCATTATGTTGTTCATTATACTCCACAAATGAGTGAGATCATGTAATATTTATCTTTCTCTGACTGGCTTATTTCTCTTAGCATAACGCTCTCCAGGTCCATCCATGCTGTTGCAAATGGTAAGAATTATTTCTTACAGCAGCATAGTATTCCATTGTGTAAATGTTGCCTCCAACTGAATATCTGTTAGAACTTCAGGAATTTCAGAACTCCAGGTAACCCCGAAGTCTTCCCCATGTTGGCAAATAGCAACTCCAGGCTGTCTGAAGCAATCAATGTCTACTCTAAACCCAACTCTTGCTTTATTCTAGCTCAGAAAACCTTGTATGTATCTCCCGTGAACTTCCTGTCATAGAAAATGGCAACTCTGTGTTTCAGAAGTATAGACCAAAAACCGTGGAGATATCCTTGATGCCTTATATACTCTTAAAACTCATATCTAATCTGAGAGCACATACTCTCTATTCTATTTTTGAAATAAATCCAGAATCTGACCTCTTGTTACCACTTGCTAAAAACAGACAAAGCTGCCATCATTTCTTATCAAAACTCTTGCAAGAAAATTCTATCTGGATTCCCTAATTCAGGTTTGCCTTTCTCACCAACCAATGTTTACACATTTAGTGATCCTTTAAAAATGTAGGTATGATCATATCATTCTGCTGTATTCACAATTCACTTATCTACACTAATAAAAGAGAAACATGCAAATTGACCATACCTCCACTACGCCCATTAAGCAATGCCCACCAGCCAATCAGGAGTGAGTATGCAAATTAACCCAACCAAGATGGCTTCAGCCACTGAGAGAGCAGGAGGCTTGGGTTGTCCCCGGCGATGGAGGAATCCAAGCTTCCCGCCCTGCCCTGGCCAGCTCTGGCCTCCACTCAAGTTTACAAAGTTTCAATTATAGAAGATAAATAAATCCCAGATACCAGGGCCTCTGCTTGGGTCACCGGGGTGTGTGGCCAGCCTGCAAATCACCACAGGCCCCTCGCCCAGGCCGCCCCATGGCCCAAGGGAACCCCCACCCTGATTCGGAACACCCTTCAGGGCAAACCAGCCAGCCCCCACCCGTGCACCAGGCCTCTATCCTATCTAATAAAAGAGTAATATGCAAATTGACCATCATTCCAACACACAAGATGGCTGCCCCATGTGGTCAAAGATGGCTGCCCCCATGTGGACACAAGATGGCCACCACAAGATGGCCAGCAGGGGAGGGCAGTTGGGAGGGACCACACCTGCAAGGTAGGGCAGTTGGGGGTGATAAAGCCTGCAGGGGAGGGCAGTTAGGGGCAATCAGGCTGGCAGGGGAGCAGTTAGGCATCAATCAGGCTGGCAGGGGAGTTGGGCGTGATCAGGCTGGCAGGCAGAAGCGGTTAGGGGCAATCAGAAAGGCAGGCAGGAGAGCAGTTGGGAGCCAGCAGTCCTGGATTGTGAGAGGGATCCCAGATTGGAGAGGGTGCAGGCTGGGCTGAGGGAAAAACCCCCATGCACGAATTTCATGCACTGGGCCTCTAGTATTCACAATAAAAACTTAAATCATAAATCACACCTACAAGACTGTAAATTATCTGAGCCTTTACTACCTCTTCAATTTATCTTTAACCATTCTTGCCCTCATTCACTTTCACTGCCTCCTTGCTATCCTCATACATACCAAATATATTCCCTGCCCAGTTGAGATAATTTACCTTTTTTCCTCCTCTAGCATATACATACATTTTCCACTTTATTACTTGGCTTTTTTCAATCTTCCCCTAGGTCTATCCTCAAATACCACTATCACTGAGAATGCTTCCCTAACAATCTCTTGGACTCTATATAACTTTTTTTTTGTATCCTATAGAATGCTGATCACTGTATATGTATACATATATAGACAGTAATATACACACACACACACACACACACACACACACACACACACACACATATATATATATATATATATATATATATATGGATAAGCGACCAGCTGACCAGCCAGTACGTATGACACACACTGACCACCAGGGGGCTGACGCTCAATGCAGGAGCTGCTGAGCGACAGCAACTTTGCAGAGTGCCCTCTCACATTCTGGGACCCCTCAGGGGATGTGGGACTGCCAGTTTCAGCCCAATCCCTGCAGGCCAGGCCGAGGGACCGCAGCAGGTTGGCTCCAGGCCGTGTCTGGACTGTCTTGCCCAGTCCCGCCCCACCGGCCACCTTCTAATTAATTTCCTTTCAATGTGCATGAATCCGTGCACCGGGCCTCTAGTATATATTTACTAGAAAACTTGTATGGAAACAGCATTATCTCCTTTGTTTACTGCCAGGACAGGAACATAATAGTATTCAACATTAATAGTTTTTAACTCACTACTCAGGGAAATCAGAAAGGCTTTCACAAGGAAGATGATCTTATACTTAAAGCTTGTGTTTACCAGATAGAAAGGGGGCCATTATAAGAGGAAAAAATAGCAGAGAATAATAGTACTCCTATTTAGTTCTATACTTAATTTGGAATAAGAATAAATAAAAAAATATTGTCACAATAGATACATATAACAAACAAACAAACAAAAATAACATATGCATTATTACTGGCTTTCTTTAAAGCTTTATGAAGGCAATAACCACAGGAGAAGTACCCTGGGTTTAAGTATAACATCATCTCAAAGACCTTCTTTTTTTCTTTTACTCCAAATGGTAATCAAGATGATTTTCTTCCAGAATAATAATAATACCTAGTAATATATGAGAAAATTCTCCTTTTCTCATAGAATTAAGTGTAAGCTAGTAAAGTTTTAGTATACACATGTGGTGAGATAGATCCATACTTAGCCACTTCAACATGTCTAGACTCCAACAAGCAATTCTCAGTAGTAAATAATATGATGTCTTCCATTCATAGAGCTCTCTACAGTTTTCAAAATATATTCAAATTCATTATCTCATTTTACATTCCAACAGTATTACTGTGTATCACAGAGATTACCAGTGTGTGTGTGTGTGTGTGTGTGTGTGTGTGTGTGTGTGTGTGTCAAGGAAAAGGAGTGGATAAATTAGTTCATTAATGAGAGAATAAAAAATGTGAAAGGAGTTATAAGTGAGATACTACTAGAAAGCAGATCGACCAAAGGCTATTAGACTGCTCTAATCCTAGAGAAGGTTGAAAATATGTTTAATCAGAATGGCCTTTGAAGTTTTTTTGTTTTGTTTGTTTGTTTTCCTTTAGCAGGGCTATCTGACTGAGAAGATTAGAAATGGGTAGGAAATTGATATTATTGTGCATCATGACTGACATTTTATAATCTTTAAGAATTTTGAGTGTACATTTATCATCCAAATCATTTAGAACATATGCATTACTGTGAAATATCTAATAAAATATTCCAAGGATGGCCCTAGCTGTTTTGGCTCAGTGGATAGAGCATCAGCCTGCGGAATGAAGGGTCCCAGGTCCGATTCCTGTCAAGGGCACATGCCCGGGTTGTGGGCTCCATCCCCAGTAGGGGGTGTGCAGGAGGCAGCTAATCAATGATCTTCTTTCATCGCTGATGTTTCTATCTCTCTCTCCCTCTCCCTTCCTCTCTGAAATCAATAAATATATTTTTTAAAAATTCTAAGGATGTTGGGCACTCATGTTAAAGTCTGGAGTTGACATGGTTTACTCTATTGCTCAGGATAGGCCAATGTTAAGGTGTGTTTAAACATTCATTAAAAAGCATAGAAGATATGAGATAAATCATTTCTTTTCAGATATTGACAATAAAATAATAGTTGCAATTTGTTGAGCATTTACTATGTGTCAGACACCATGATAAGAATATCATAAACATTATTTTATAACCAACCTACAAGTAGGCACTGTTATTTTTGCATTTAATGGAACTAGGACTTAGAAAGATTAAGAAGCCTATTCAAAGTCACAGAATTCAAACAAAAATCAATATAACTAGAGAGTCCAAACTCTTAGATATGACATTAATCTCTTGATGACCTAGGTGGTATATAGAATAGTGCCTCCTCCCCCCAATTTTATCTACGTTTTAATCTCTACAATATTTACTTGCTCACAGTTCTGAAATCTAGAGTTCAAGATCAAGTTGTTGTTGCTAGATGATCGGGTTGGTGGGATTCCTCTGTTGCTAGTGGGAGTGGGGTTCTTATGATATCTTTTAGAAAATGAATTTTCTAAGACTCCCATGGGAGAAAGAATGGTTTTTGTTGGTGTGGAGTTATATTCCTCGATTTGTAAAGTCCCATGGTCTTTAAACCAGTCCTGGAAAAGGTGCTGCTAGGGCTCTAGTAGAGCCAAAAGCAGGGCCAGTGTCCAGAGTTTCCATTCCATGGTGGAGCTGGATCCAATGTAGTATCAGGCTAGTTAAAAGGCCATTAGTCAATTGTGTAGGTCCACATGGCTGTGAGCTGCACAGGGGAATGCAGGGGAGCACTCCCCTTTCAACAAAAGCAACAAGAGTCCCAAGAAAGCAAGAAGGCCAAGAGCACAAGAGCAAGAGCTAGAGCAAGAACTTCCTTTGTTCAGGAGTTAAGTACCTCAGATTTCTCGCCTTTGCAGTGGCCACACCTTTTCTGGCCATTGGCTCACTCCCAGGTGTGACTGAAGGTAAGCATCTTCGAACGTCACGTCACCCAGATCTTACTGGGCATGCGACTATTGTCCAGTCCCTTCCCCCAGCAATCTGGAGGGAACAGACTTGGAGAATATTAACTGCAACTTTCTGGCAAAGCTGTATAAATGGCATGCCTCTATTATCTAGTCTCCCCTTTACTCCTTTCCTATCCTATCTAATAAAGAGGGAATATGCTAATTAACTATCACGAGATGGAGGCGCCCACAGCCACTTAGGATGGAATATGCTAATTGACTGCCACACCCTTAAATATGGCGGCTCCCACAGCCACAAGATGGCAGCACCCAGTCCCCTCAGCCCCACTGGGGCAGTAGATGCACGACATGGCCAGACCAACCCCCAGGATGGTCTGACCGCTCCAAGCTCCTGCCTCCGGATTCCCCCGGTCCCCTCAGCATCCCAGACGTCCCAGGCTGGCCTGAGGCACAGACAAGCCTGGGATGGCAGCTGCCCAGCAGTCCAGGGCTGCCCAAGCCTCAGGTAACCAGAGCCCTCCGAGGCTTGCTTTGAGGGCAGTGGCAGCAGCAGCGGTGTGATGGGGGCGTCGCCTTCCCCAGATCTCCAGGTTGCCTCCTGCCTCTGAGGGCTCTCGGACTGTGAGAAGTGGCAGGCTGGTCTGAGGGCCCCCCTTCCAGTGCATGAATTTTCATGCACCAGGCCTCTAGTTAATAATGACCAGGTTGTTAATGGTAGCAGTGTCAGTAGGTTTGTTTTTTCTGGAGGCTTCTTCTTGGCTTTCAGGTGGTTGCCTTCTCCCTGTATCCTCACGTGGTCTTTTCTCTCTGTGTGTGCACCCCTACTATCTCTTCTCATAAGACCAGTCAGATTGGATTATGCCCACCAAAATGGTAAAAATATAAGTAAAAAAAAAAAAAGTGTTAAATAGGCATTTTAGGTGGGAAATTGGTACAAATGTAGTAGAGTTTTTTGTATGTTTGAGGGGAAATTTTGTGATGTTTAGGGTGTGTGAAAGTTTTTAAAACATTATATGGCCCTAACCAGTCTGGCTCAGTGGATAGAGCGTCGGGCTGCCAACTGAAAGGTCCCAGGTTAGATTCTGGTCAAGGGCATGTACCTTGGTTGCAGGCACATCCCCAATAGGAGGTGTGCAGGAGGCAGCTGATTGATGTTTCTCTCTCATCGAAGTTTCTACCTCTCTATCCCTCTCCCTTCCTCTCTGTAAAAAATCAATAAAATATATTTTTTTAAAAAAACATTATATGTTCTTATCATTCTTTTTTCCTTATTAATAAATATTTATTTTTAATATAATTTACATTTCTGTGTTTGTCTTCTTGAGGAAGGCACTCTAAATTATATAAACTTTAAGCACTATAAAACCTGCATATGTCACTGCCTAAGAGGAAAGCAAGAATCATAAAATCAGGGAATTTTCTGTATTTAATCCAGAGGCATTTTAAAGGAACAGTAAGGAAAAAAGTAATTTGGTTTGATTGTGTCACAAATCAAACTTGTTAAACACACTGCTATTCTCTACTTCTCTCTGAGCATCTTCTCAGGGTTGATTTGAAACAGGTCTCATAGGCCCAGTAGCTTGGAGTTTCACCTGGGGTGGAACTTAGTCTACTGAAACTTTGTCATGACAAAAACATATCTAGCTCTTATGGAAACTGCCCAAACTGAGTTATTTTCCTTCACTTTTCAATACATAATCTATGTGTTTTTAACAATCTTTGAAAATGCCACAAAGAAGTATGTTGTTTAATTCAAAATCTAGACTACCTCTTAAAACTGGCAGGTGATTCTTTTTTTCTATTAAGTCATTTATTTGTTAAAATTAGAAGGAGTTAAGTTGATTACCAGATGATTTCAATCACAAAGAAAATGATTGCCTCATTACTCAAGCACAAATCTATTGATTTTAATAAATTCAAGAATTCAATGCAAATTCAAGAATTTAGAAGAGTGGGGGTAGTTTCCAATCTTGTAGAGACAGGATATGCTTTTGTAAATCATTATCACACCATCTGAACTTGTTTGTTTTTCCAAATATGTACTTCTTGTTACAGGATAGGAGAAAACTATTTAACATTAGGTTGTTTCACATACTTCTGACAATATTAACAGAAAAAATTTTTTTTAAATTTCTATATTTCAAAGATATGTCAGAGCTATTTAAAAAGATGGAAAGTTGGATGTGGAATTCTACCTATTAGGTGAAAATTAGGCCACAGATTATTTTTGAAATCTTGATGAAAACATACCCTATTTTCACTGTGTATGTTTGCACAATAAATCCATTAATCTGGTCAAAAGTAGAAAAATAGTTAGGTATTAAATTATCTGAAAGACTTTTTTTCCCCAAGACAAATTTATTTATTTATTTTACTACTAGAGGCTCGGTGCACGAATTTGTGCACCAGTGGGGTCCCTCCGCCTGGCCTGCAGGATTGGGCCAAAACTGGCTCTCTGACATCCCCCGAGAGGTCCTGGATTGCAAGAGGGCACAGGCCAAGCTGAGGGACCCCACGGGTGCATGATTGGGGCCAGGGAGGGATGCAGGAGGTTGGCCAGCCAGGGAGGGACCATGGGAGGGCTTCAAGGCATGTCCGGCCAGTCTCGCTCAGTCCCAATCGGACAGACCCCAGCAGCAAGCTAACCTACCGGTCAGAGCATATGCCCCCTGGTGGTCAGTGCACATAATAACAAGCGGTTGAGCAGCCTTAGCATATCATTAGCATATTACACTTTGATTGGTTTAACAGCTGACTGGTCGACCGGACACTTAGCATATTAGGCTTTTATTATATAGGATTACTGATGATGCAAGTTGCCCTTCAAAGAGGAATAATGTATTTACAATAATGATACACCAAATAATCTAAATTGTGTTAGAAAAGTGCTCTTATTTTGCATTACTTAACTTAAATTTAATCTTGAAATCTTGCCTAGCTTGTGTGGCTCAGTGGCTGAGCATCAACACAGGAACCAAGAGGTCATTGATTGGATTCCCAGTCAGGACACATGCCTGCACTGCAGGCTCAATCCCCAGTAGGAGGCATGCAGGAGGCAACCAATTCATGTTTCACCCTCATCATTGCTTCTAGCTCTCTATTCCTCTCCCTTCCTCTTTGAAATCAACAAAATACATAAATAAATAAAATCTTGAAATCTCTTTTTATGAAACATTTGTGCTGCTGAAATTTGCTTTCAGATCACATTTATTCACAAACATGTTAGGGGAATAGTTGAGAGGGCAGGTTTGGGAGCTAGGCATTAATAGGTTGGATTTCTAACTCTGCTATTTCTTACCACGTCACTTTGCCTTTTCAAGCTTCCATTTCAACATTAGGAAATGAGAACTATGAAAACTACCATATTCCACTATTGTCAGGATTAAATGACATGGAAAATATGCAAAATGTTAGAAGTAGCTGTCATGGAATAAGTACTAATTACATAAGAGCTACTGTTTTTCTTCTCACTTTATTACTCTTTCTCACTTATTTTAAACCCAATTGTATATGCATTTCTGGAGACAGTGTTTGCATGATTTAATACTGCATGAAAGAGGGTGTGCTTCAAAGTACCCCTTTAAGGGGTACTTTTAAAATTGAATATTTCAATATAACTAATTTTAAATCTGTGAAGAAATTATTTCACATTTCTTTTTAAAACCACTATTACATTTTGGAATTCAAGTTCCCCAATTTTCCAGATTCTTTATGTTTGTTTGTTTGTTTGTTTGTTTTGGTGGAATTTGCCCTAGGTTGCTATTTTAAGAAAGATTGCCTCTTTGGCAGAAAGTACAGGCCAATCTCATATCTTTATTTGGAGATAGTAAAAGTAACAAGTGAGTGAACTTAAATCATGCAAAATGTGCATGGTGAGAAAAAATAATTGAGGTTATCTTCGCCTTTGACACAAAGGTCAGTGGTAGGCCAAAAACTCCTTTTTCTCCCACACCACTCATATCCTGTGTCATGTTGTAGAAGTTAATGGATTTTTAGATGTGAACTGGACTCTCTAGGCTGAAGGGAAGAGGAGACAGAGGAAGAACAGCGGGACATATTAAATATTCAGTATTTTAAATGGACAAATGGAACTCATTTACTGTAAGAGAGAGCTAAGATTCTGTAAAGTGATCCTTAAAGTATCAGATTCTCTCTATGATTTAGATATTATATATAAATAAACTGTCTTTATATGTAAAGCAATATTGAAAAGTACAGTCATTCTAAATGTAATTATGGAAATAGACATTTAAATAACCTTATTTTGCTTTTGGCATACATAAAATGTTTAAGGGTAAAACTTACAGCTTGTATGACAATGTTTTTTAAATGAATTTTAGGTTTTTATATGAAATTTAAATTTTTACAAAAGTGGCCAAGCCTTTACTTTCTGCACTCTGCATTTTAGCTATATTTTTAACACTGCTTTATGTCTTGGTTATTCACTATAATTTCTATTGTTTCTGGATAGTTATCTTCCTTTTCCATTAGAATTTGGACATTTGGTATGTAAGAAAATGGATATAAGATTCTATCTGCAAGGTCACTTCACTGATTGGAGATAATGAAAGTCTAGGCCCTATATGCAGCTCATTAAGCTACTCTCTTAGCCAGACTATGGACAGCCTGGATGCCTATGTTGTATTTTCTTCACAGATCATAAGTTACTAAGTGTTTTTATTCCCACTTGAGTCTGGATTTGCATCCCATGTTCTGAGTAAGATGATTACAGAATGCTGATCTGCCAGTGAATAATTACTGTTGGAAGGCTTTTTAGATTTAAAAGGATTTAGAAAATGTATCTTTAAAATTAAGCTGAATGTTTTTAAATCCTTAAAAAAAGGTGGAATCTCAATTCTTGAATATTGGTAAGATAAAGTTAAATACTATCTATGAAAAACGGTAAATCGAATTATAGATGCTCTGGATTTCTGAGAGGAATCACATTACAAAGGAATTTGTTTTAACAAACATCTTTTATTATATATTTCTAAAGAATCAAACATTTGTTAAAGAAAAACAGAAACTACCAGGAAACCTTTTATTTTAAAAATCATAACAAGATTATTCTCTCTTATTATCGTGTTACGATTTTAAAAATTGAGATCATAGAAACATTATTATATTTTTTCTGCTAGTCGCTGAATTACAATTAAGGCCCAAAGCTGAACACTGAAGGTGTTAAATATCCAATATTCTAAGTTAACAGGGACTGCAGTTGTTGAGGGCAATTCTGTTTCCTTTTGGACTGAAGAGGTGCCAGAAATGGTCATACAACCCTCAACATCCCCTCAAAACCAAATCAATGGGAAAAGAGAACTGGAAAGAGAGGAAATGGCACGAGTCAAGGTAACAGCACAAGGAAGAAGACCTCAAGAGACTTATCTGTTTGGTCAGCAAGCTTGCTGACCGGCTCCTGCATTAGTTAAGCAGAGGAAAAGGATTAGAAAAGACATAGTGGAGTCAAGAGCAAAGAAGGCTACACTCCTCGTCAGAATTGCTATTTAAACTTGGATACATGAGGAGTTTTCCCGAGTCAAATACCATTGAAGATAGCTGGGCTCTGTCTTCCCAACTTTCCACCCAATAAGGATATCCACTGACTCAAGATACCCAAGAAATGGTGGAGTAGAGTGCTTCAAGACTGCAGTAGGGAGGCCCTTTATCATACTCTCCAAATAAATCCACACATAGCCATTCCTCTGTTGTATGAATGTCCTGAAGTGTGCTGCCAGTTTCAAAAGGTGACTTTCACTTTATTTTTTAACTTTTGGTGTAAATTGACACCAAAGTAGAAGTAGAAGTGTTAGCAGAGAGATGTTTGAAAGCTCACTGGTCATCACACCAAAACACTGAGCATCACATGGGGAGAACACCAGTGTAAGAGTGGATAGGAGCGGGAAGATATGCAAAACTGTCTTCCTGAGGAGAACTACTTAGGGAAATCCAAAGTAGGAGGGGAGACAAAAGCAAGAACACCAGAGTTTGAAACGTGGGTACCCATAGCCAGAGCACTCAGTAAATGCATCCCAGCTCCCAGCTGGTTTAACAGAAAACCTTACCCAAAGGACAATTTAACTCAATCCCTAATACTGAAAACAAAACATCTGGTTTTCAACAACAACAAAAAAATCCTTAAGTGTGAACTCCAGCCCAAAATTCTATGTGTGATATTTTGGGCTCAGCCAGAGGCAATTAGAAGCTTTGCATATAAGATTGGTAGGGTCAAGAGGCTGCCCTCCCCACATCAGACTTGGGTGCACAGCCAGTAAATTGCATTTCTCTGGGAAGAGTTGCAGTCACGTGCTGAGAAATCCCCTCCCTGAATCATATCTGCATTCCTAGCCCAGGCAACTCCAGTTTGAGACCTCCTTGTTGGAGGCTTTGCTGATGCATTTCCCAGGTGCCTCCTCTAAGACCTCCTTATCTCACCACCTTGGCTGAGGCACTATTTCCTTACTCGGAATTAAGGTAGCCCTTCTCCTTCACTCTCTCCTTCCTCCTGCCCTCCTAGTTTCATGAAAAAGGGGCCTTTTGTTCAGGGCTCCTTGACAATGAGAGGATCCCCCTACCTGGGCTGTATATCCTGTACCATCTCTCAGTGTCATTTCATGGGGAATATTGGAACTCTAGAGAGCCAGCATTTATTTCTGCCTCTTGGTTAGACTCTGGAAGCAAGTGACTAAAGCTTTAACAAATTTGAAATAATTAAAATTGTATAAAATATGTTCTCAGACCGCAATGGAATTAAAGTAGAAATCAACAACACAAAGGTAACTGAAAAATCTTCAATATTTGGAAATTAAACAATACCTTTTTAAATAACATGAGTCAAAGGAGAAGTCTTAAAATTAATAAAATTTTTGAATTAAATAAAAGTTAAAGGCAACATATCAAAATTTTTAGAATGTGGCAAAAGCAGTGCTTAGAGAAAAATGCATAGCATTAAACGTACACATAAGGAAAGGAAAAATACCCAAAATTAATAACCTGGTCCTGGCTGATGTGACTAAGTGGTTAGAGTGTCGGTCTGTGGACTGAAGGGTCACAGGTTTGATTCCTGGTTAAGGGCACTTACCTTGGTTGCTGGTTCCCTTCCCAGTCGGTCGGGCATGTGCAAGAGGCAACTGATTGATGCGTCTCTCTCACATTGATGTTTCTCTCTTTCTATCTCTCTCTTTCCCTCCCTTCCACTTCTCTAAAAACCAACAGGAAAAATATCCTTGGGTGAAAATTAACAACAACAAAAATTAACAACCTAAGGTTCCAGATCAGGAAACTAGAGAAAGAAAAGCAGTTTAAATTTATCTAAAGGGAGCAGATAAAAATAAAATAATATTTAGAGCAAAAATCAATGAATTTCAAAACAGGAAAACAAAGAGAAAAAATAAACAAAATAGAAGCTAGTTCTTTAAAAAAGATAAAATTTACAATCCTATGGCTAGGCTACCAAGAATAAAATATAAAAGGTACAAATTAATAAAATCAGAAGTGAGAGAGATCATTACTAATGATCTGATGAACATAAAAAGGATTATAAAGTTATTATAAAGTAAGTTATAAACAACTCTATGCCCACCAATTTGATAACTTAGATTAAATTAATCAGTTCCCTAAAAGACACAAACTGTTCATATAAGAAATAGAAAATCTGAATAAGCCTATCTTCAATGAATTAAATGAATAATTAATAACTGTTAAAGAAAAACAAACATAAAAAAACACCACTAGGCCCATTTCACAATATTTCACTGGGGAAGTCTGCCAAATACTTACTAAGGAAAGAATGCCAATTCTCTAAAATACCTTCCAGAAAACAAAAGCATAGTATAATTTCTAACTCATTCTGTGAGGTCAGTATTACTCTTACAATAAAACCAGATCAAGATGTTACAAGAAAGAATAACTGCAGTTTAATATCTCTAATAATATCTCTAATTAAATATATTTAATACTAGAAGCCTGGTGCATGAAATTCGTGCACAGAGGGGGTTGTCCCTCAGCCCAGCCTGTACGCTCTCCAATCTGGGACTCCTGGAGGGATGTCCGACTGCCCGTTTAGGCCTGATTCCAAAGGGGCAGTCAGACATCCCTCTCACAATTCAGGACTGCTGGCTCCCAACTGTTTGCCTGCCTGCCTTCCTAATTGCCCCTAACCGCTTCTGCCTGCCAGCCTGATCACCCCCTAACCACTCTGCTGCCAGCCTGATTGATGCCTAACTGCTCCCCTGCCAGCCTGTTTGCCCCCAACTTCCCTCCTCTGCCAGCCTGGTCACCCCTAACTGCCCTCTCCTGCAGGGTTGATCGCCTCCAACTGCCCTCCCTTGCAGGCCAGGTGCCTCCCAACTGCCCTCTCCTGCTGGCCATCTTGTGGTGTCCATCTTGTGTCCACATGGGGGCAGGATCTTTGACCACATGGGGGCAGCTATGTTGTGTGTTGCAGTGATGATCAATGCATATTACTCTTTTATTAGATAGGATAGAGGCCTGGTACAGGGGTGGGGGCCAG
Source organism: Ia io (assembly GCA_025583905.1). Classification (NCBI taxonomy): domain Eukaryota; kingdom Metazoa; phylum Chordata; class Mammalia; order Chiroptera; family Vespertilionidae; genus Ia; species Ia io. Next base: position 40,636,077 of record JAJQQW010000009.1, on the reverse strand, counting down.
CTGGTTTGCCCTGAGGGTGTTCCTGATCAGGGTGGGGTTCTCTTGGGGCGTGGGGCGGCCTGAGTGAGGGGCCTGTGGTGGTTTGCAGGCCGGCCACGCCCCCTGGCAACCCAAGCAGAGGCTCTGGTATCTGGAATTTATTTTCCTTCTACAATTGAAACTTTGAAGCCTGGAGCGGAGCCAAGCCTTCTGCTCCCTCCGGGGCGGCAACAATTTCTGTGGCAGATAATTCACCTTCTATAATTGAAACTTTGTAGCCTTAAGCGGGTGAGCCCGGCCAGGGTGTGCAGAAAGCTTTGCTTCCCCTGTTGCCAGCGGCAACCCTGGCCTGCTCTCTCAAGTTCCATTCTGCCGCCATTTGTTTGAATTTGTTTACCTTCTATAGTTGAAACTTTGTAGCTTGAGTGGAGGCTTAGGCCTGCAACGGCTATGGAAAGCTTGGCTTGCTCTGTTACCTGGGAAACCTTGCTTTCTGTGGCTGTAGCCATCTTGGCTGGGGTTAATTTGCATACTTGCCCTGGTTGGCTGGTGGGCATGGCTTATGTAGCAGAGTGATGGTTAATTTGCATATTACCATTTTATTACAGAGGATTAGCAAACCCTACAGTGTATAAAAAGACCAAGTGGGACTTATCCCAGGTATGCAAATCTGGTTTAACATTAGAAAAATCAATAAATGTAATGCACCATATTGATAGGTTAAAGAAGAAAATCATGTCAATTGATGAAGAAAAAGAATTTGGCAAAATTGACTTACCTATTATTTATGATAAAACCTCTCAACAACTTCTGTGGCCCATATGATTCAGTTGTTTAGAGCATTGTCCCATACACCAGAGGGTGATGGGTTTGATTACTGGTTAGGACACATGCCCAGGTTGTGGGTTCCATCCCCCATTTTGTTCCTGGGTAGAGGTTTGTACATGAGGCAACTGATCCATGTTACTCTCTCCCTAAAATCAAATAAACAACAACAACAACAACAACACTCAATGACCTAGAAATAGAGAGAAGTGTTCTCAAATTTATAGTAAAGATTTACAAAAAGGCACAACTAACATTGTTTTTAATTAATGGGGAGAAGTTGGGCACATGTCCCCTAAGATCAGGAATAAGGAAAGGTGTTCCTCCAACTCAATGTTATATTAAACTTTGTAGCTATTGCATCATATGGAACTCAACTGAAACCATGGCCACAGCTGGAACAATCTATACTAATAAAAGAGTAATACACAAATAGGTCAGGATGCCCTCACAGTAATGACCAAACTGCGACCAGGCTGGTAGGGGGCACAGTGAGGGGCGACTAGGCTGGCAGCAGGAGCAGTTGTGGGTAACCAGGCCACAAGGGGGGCAGTTGGGGGTGACCAGGCCAGCAGGGGGGCAGTTGGGAGCAACCAGGCCAGCAGGGGGGCAGTTGGGGGTGACCAGACCTGCAGGGAGGGGTAGTAAGGGGTGACCAGGCTGATGGGGGGTCAGTTAGGGCCAACCAGGCCAGCGGGGGGGACAGTTGGGGGTGACTAGGCCAGCAGGGGGGGCAGTTGGGGGTGACCAGGCTGGCAGGGGGAGGCAGTTAGGGGCAATCAGGCTGGCAGGCAGAAGCAGTTAGGGGTGATCAGGGTAGTAGGGGGAGAAGTTACAGGTGATCAGGTAGGTAGGCAGGTGAGCAGTTAGGAGCCAGCAGTCCCAGATTGTGAGAGGGATGTCCGACTGCCCCCGAGGGGTCCCAGATTGGAGAGGGTGCAGGCTGGGCTGAGGGGACCCCCCATGCATGAATTTTGTGCACCAGGCCTCTTGTTTTAATAACAAAATAATATAGCATTTTATAAAATAAATATGTAGAAGTGCCAAACCGATATAAATAAATTGATTAAATTCATAAATAAATGGAGGAGAACAGACAAAATCCTGTATAGAAGAACCACCCCCCTCAAATGTAGATATTCCACTCTAAAGGAGTTTGCGCTTAAATCCCACTAAAGTGTGTGTAGTATATAATGACTTCCTTGCAAAGAGCACAGTATGTAAAAGGGCATACTTAAAAGGGCATTGTAAAGAACAACTTTACAGTGGAGAAACCCGAGAAACACTGCTGTAGCCGGGTGATTAACTTTAATATCAACCATAATAAGTAATATTAAAAATAAGTATCCATGACATGATGTAATGAGAATGGCACTTCACCTCTTTTTTCTTCTTCCTAAAACACATAAATGCATTTTAAACAAAAAAGACAGACACATCAGTCAAATCCCAGCTGAGGGACATGCTACAAAATATCTGACCAGTCCTACTCACAACTGTGAAGGTCAGCAAAATAAGACTATCATAGCCAAAGGAACTTAAGGAGACATGAGAAATAAATGTGTTATGATATCTGGATTATAATCCTAGAAAAGGAAAAGAATATGAAGTAAAAACTAAGCATCTATGAAGAAAGTACATATAGTCTTTAGTTGATAATAACATATCAATATTGGTTAATTAATGTAACAAATGTACCATAATGATATAAGATGCTGATAACAATGGAAATTGTGTGACAAGTTCTGCAATGTGTTCACAGTTTTTCTGTAAACATTCAACTTTAACAAAATAAAACATTAATTTTTAATGTAGAAAACAAAATCAGTAAGAAAATGACTAAGAAAAGATGTGGAATGCATGCCATATCCCTTTCATAGCATAACCCAGAAGTTGCTCAAATCATTTCAGCTAATATTTTATTTTCTGGATTTTTGTCATTCTGCTTTACCTAACTGCAAGTTTAGGCTATGAACCTACTTGAAAATGAGGGACTTTATTGAGGGGAAAAAAAGATGGAAAAAGGAAAGGAGAAGGGAAGGAGAGGAGGGGAGGGGAAGGAAAGGGAGGGGAGGGAAGGGGAGGGGAGAGGAGAGGAGAGGAGGGGAGGGAAAGGAAGGAAAGGGGAGGGGAGGGGGAAGGAGGGGAGAGGAGAGGAGAAGAGAGGAGAGGAGAGGAGAGGAGAGGAGAGGAAGAAAATAGATTTTTGAAGAAATTCTAAGTCTATTCCAGAACCTCATGAGATTATTATTTTGCAGAATAAATGTAAGATGAAAAACCCACAAAAGGAGACCAGAATTTTAGAGGATAAGAAATCCTATCTAATAATAGACAAATATGCAAATTGACCATACCTCCGACATGCCCACAAGCCACGCCCACCATCCAATCAGAGCGAGTATGCAAATTAACCCAAACCAAGATGGCTACAGCCAGAGAGAGCAAGGTTTCCTAGGTAACGGAGGAAGCCAAGCTTTCTGCCTGCCCTTGCCAGGCCTAAGCCTCCACTCAAGCTACAAAGTTTCAATTATAGAAGGTAAATAAATTCAAACAAATGGCAGCAGAATGGAACTTGAGAGAGCAGGCCAGGGTTGCCGCCGGCAACAGGGGAAGCAAAGCTTTCCACACACCCTGGCTGGGCCCACCCGCTTAAGGCTACAAAGTTTCAATTATAACCCCAACACAAATGGCTACCGGCCTCGGAGGGAGCCCCAGGCTTGGCTCCGCTCCAGGCTACAAAGTTTCAATTGTAGAAGGAAAATAAATTCCAGATACCAGGGCCTCCGCTTGGGTTGCCAGGGGGCGTGGCCGGCCTGCAAACCACCACAGGCCCCTCACTCAGGCCACCCCACGCCCCAAGGGAACCCCCACCTGATCCGGGACACCCTTCAGGGCAAACCAGCTGGCCCCCACCCCTGTACCAGGCCTCTATCCTATCTAATAAAAGAGTAATATGCAGATTGATCATCACTGCAACACACAATATAGCTGTCCCCATGTGGTCAAAGATCCTGCCCCCATGTGGACACAAGAGGGCCACCACAAGATGGCCAGCAGGAGAGGGCAGTTGGGAGGCACCCAGCCTGCAACGGAGGGCAGTTGAGAGGGACCAAGCCTGCAAGGGAGGGCAGTTGAGAGGGACCAAGCCTGCAAGGGAGGGCAGTTGAGAGGGACCAAGCCTCCAAGGAAGGGCAGTTGGAGGTGATCAACCCTGCAGGAGAGGGCAGTTAGGGGTGACCAGGCCGGCAGAGGAGGGAATTTGGGGGCAAACAGGCTGGCAGCAGAGTGGTTAGGGGGTGATCAGGCTGGCAGGAAGAAGCGGTTAGGGGCAATCAGGAAGGCAGGCAGGCAAGCAGGTGGGAGCCAGCAGTCCTGGATTGTGAGAGGGATGTCCGACTGCCCGTTTAGGCCCGATCCCACCGGGCAATCGGACATCCCTCCAGGGGTCCCAGATTGGAGAGGGTACAGGCTGGGCTGAGGGACAACCCCCCTCCATGCACGAATTTCGTGCACTGGGCCTCTAGTGTTTTATAAAACTCATGAAGAATGCTCTCAATAAGGGATATGTTTAATTACCTAGATTGGAAACTAGGTCATTGCTATCATGTTTGAGAACAATAAATCTAGATAATAAAAGAGGATTATTTTAGATTCTAAATGGGAATAAGAGAGGATAGATGAGCTTTAGCAGCTCATCATAGGTAGGTGTGTATTTCTGTGTGGTGTGGAGAAGATATGGAAATCAGTGGACCATAGAATCACAACCTTTAGTAGCAAAGTCTAGCCGAGGCACCTGGACTATTTGGGATTGATGACAGAGATTATTCACTGTATTAAACCTAATTGAAGTAATCTCAATTAGGTAAAATGTATAATTGCTCTCAATTATATTTAGATTGGATATCATAATTCCCTTCCATTGTAATGGCTCCCTTCCCATCTCATACACACACACACACACATGCATAGATGTTCACACACATACATACACTCACACACACACGCACACACTGAATGAAGGTAAATTTGGGGCAGTTGTTTTTATGAGGAAATGGACTCTAAACCTAAACTATGGTAAAAGTAGGTGACAGTTAAGACCATGATTATTAACTAGCACTTTGGTTAGTTTAATAAAGGTCAGGTGAAAATTGGCTTACAGAACAGATTAAGAAGCCAACTAAAACAAGTGTGATACAAGTCAGGGCAATAGACTGGTATCAGGGACCGATGAAGATAAGTGAAACGAAAGTAGAGATAATCAAATTTTTCTCAGGGGAAATGGTTGGCTTGTAGTAGTTAGAGTGTCAGGAAAGGAGCTGATGAGACTCAGTGCCTCCCACTTTTACTCAACTAGGAAAGCTTTATTTATTTTTTAAATATTGGGATTACCTGTAAGGTTTCTCTTAAGGAATATGGCTCATTTTCTTTTTAAAGGGCTAAAAATAATAACTAAACTTAAAAACGATGTAGGCACAGGCAGCCCCTCAAATTTCTAAGAAGCTATATTCTAATAATATTTTAATTATATTCTGTTGAATATATATTGATACTCTTTTCAGAGTGTACAGAGATTACAGTAATAACAAGTCTGGAAATGAGTTCAGAGCTCTTTTCTTCATCATCTTGTGCTCATTCGGTTGGTCTCTATAATGTCTTCTTATTTTTTGTTTTGTTCTGTTTGATTTCCACTGATTTTGTGGAATCAAGGGTTCTTCCTTTATCTGCCAATTAGTCAAAGTCAGAAGGTGGGTCTTCTAGCCTGACTGTAAGCCTGGATTTCCTGGGACACAGCTGGCATATGCTTGCATTCTAGAAGGTAAGGAAAGTGAAATAGAGCATGGTGTTCTTTCTTATCCTCATTATTAACTGAGAGATTGCAAATTTAAAAGATAATGTACTTTGTAAATGGGCTTAGTAAGAGGCAATAATAAGGGTGGGGTGGCTGGGGAGAGGTCAATGGGGAGAAAGGGAGACTTATGTAATACATTAAACAATAAAGAATTTAAATTTAAAAAAAAGAGACAATAGTAAGTCTTAATGGTAAAAGACATTCAAATTTAATTTTGTGTTAATGTCAATGTGCCAAATAAGCAAAATATATTAGAGTATTAAATATGGCACTCACTTCCCATATTACCTCCTATGGACAGTTTACCTCATTAGAACAAGGACAGGAACATGATCTGAGGGGATACTTTATTGGATCACATGAATAGACTCAAACTGCAGTATAAGGAAGATGATGGTAAACATATTGTTGCAGGAGATGGTGGTGAGAAGGAAAGGGTCAAGGTGCCAACTGCTTGATAGTGTCAAAGCATCACTGGCAAAATTTAGATTGCTGAAGACTGAGACCAACAGGTCCAATGGAAGGCCAGACAGGAGAAGCAGGGGGGTGGACAGGCCTGAAGAATTTTCAACAGGTAGTTATCAAAGTGAGATCCAGACATAAGAATATGTGTCCTAATTTATAGCATCATTAGTCAAAGGAATGTTATGAAGCCAAATCAGGCTGATGATTAGAGAAAAAAAGAGGAGGATACTTATTAAATCAGAGACCATTTAGTAAGAAAAAAATCAACAGGACCCTAACTGGAAAAGTAGGTATACAGTGAGGTCAATAGTGAAAAAAAAAAATAAATAACTGATAGAGCAAAGTATAGCTCTGATTTTGTCTTCTGTGGTCCTTCTTGTGAAAGTCAAAGGCCCAAGAACTTCCTCTAGTGCTTTGAAATCAGTGGAACAAAATTCTTGCTTGGAGGACATGCTAGCAACCAATTGGCTGAGGCAGAGATATGCTAATAATGTATGTTCTGGCACTCATTTGGCTATGGTAAATTCCCACTGTGACCATGGACTTGCAGCTACTTATTCTCTAGAAAAAAAGAAGACTGGAAGAAAACTATGTAGCAAAATTTCTGGCATTATCAATTGAAATGGAGTTGGTGAAAATGTACTTAGAGGAAAAGGCATTGTCTAGAGAGCTTAAGAGACATTTGTTTCAGGGCTGTCATTTCACAAATAATAGTTTACTTTGATCTTGGGTAGGTATAGAATTCTGACTCCTTGCATAATTTTCCAAAGTGGGAATGTTTATTTTTACTACTTCCATAAAAGTATAATGTAGAGCAGGATAATATCTATAAAAGAAAATTGGGTTCTATCAATAAATAATTACTATGTAAATATTGATATTAATGCTATAATATAATTGTCATTCTTGGGAACTGTATAGAATTCAGTGAGATTGTAAACAGGAGATTTTTTATTAGTAATTAACAGCCTATGTTTTATGTTATATTTTTGCTCACTGATTTTTAGTTTCATTTTTTTCTAGGAATGATTGAGGGAATTGATTCTGATTTACTTTTCTTGAACCAAAAATATAGTTGGAACATTATTAATAGGCATTATCAAATATTATTATGAGACATTGTATATCCTATTATAATCCACTGCCGTACATCCCAATATTGTACATCAATTTTTGTAAAGACAGTTTGTAATCTGAAAGTGGAATACATTAACATATACAATATCCTTCTAGCTTCTCTTCTTGTACATACTGTTTGATAAAGATTGAGTTTCACAACTCCGCTCAGTCAAAATTTCATAATTTGCACTCTGTGACTGGAGAGATTGAATCTGTCTGAAGTAAGCCTATTTAATGGTGATTTTCAGTATGAGTCTAGGTCCAGTCATATTCTTGGAATGAGTGGTACAGAGCCGCAGGCCTGTCAGTGGGAGTGTGGCCATCTAATTACCATCTCAGCTGTACTATTTGACTAGATGTAATGACAATAATTCTGTAAGTCCAGTGTCTTTCAATTTCTTTTTCTTTATATGTATTCTCTCAATTTTCTTTATATACATGTATATATGTATCTGCTTACATGTACACACATATGTATTTGTGTACATAAATATGTATATAAGTATGTTCAAGTGTGTGTGTGTGTGTGTGTGTGTGTGTGTGTGTGTGTGTGTGTGTAGAGAAGACTGGGGATGACTGAATATAATATTGACCAATAAAATATAATATGACATTGCCTCTTCTAAGTGTTATTAATTTTTGATAATTTGAATTTAAATAGTTATTCATTTTTAAAATAAGTAACATAGTGAAGGATTACTATTAACTGAACTGGAGAAAATAAATTTTATGATATATAAAAGTTGCTTGTTAAGCATTTAAAAATATATATAAGTTTTCAAGTTATGATACATTAAATGATTATCTTATGATAATCTTCAAGATTTTCTCCCTAGATTTATTGAGGTATAATCTATAATAATAAAAACATAATATGCAAATCAACTTAACGACTGAACAGCAGAACAACTCAATGACCTTCTGGACAACCATGCTATGACACCCACTGGCACCAGGCCAGCCAAGGCAGGTGCAATGCGATTGGTAAGGGGCCCAGCCATTGCCCGATGATCACCCTGCAGAGGGAGACCCAGGCCACCGGCCAGCAGGGCGATCGATCAATTGGGGGACTCCACGATTGCCCCAAAGAGGGAGGACCAGGCTACCCCGCAGTAGCGCTGCGCAGGTGGGCAGGGCCTACCTCTTTGGGGTGATCAATTGTGGGGCTCCCAGACTGAGAGAGGGCACAGGCTGGGCTGAGGGATAACCCCCTGAATGCACGAATTTCGTGCACTGGGCCTCTGATTAACAAATAAAGTTGTAAGATATTTAAAGTATACAACATGATTATTTGATATATGTATGCATTGTAAAAGGAGTCAGATCATTAAGTTAACTAACTCATTTATTACTTCACATATTTACCTTTTTTGTAAAAATGAGACCATTTAAGTTCTACTCTTTTAGCAAATTTCAATGATATAATACAGTATTATCAACCACAGTCACTATGTTCTACATTAGAACCTCAGACTTTATTCATCTTATATCTGAAAATGCGTACCCTTTTACTGACCTCTTCCTATTTCACCCCTCCCCTGCCCCATGCTCTGGCTGTAAGTCTGAATTTCCTGGGACACAATTGGAATACTTTGTTTCTATGAGTTCAGGATTTTTGTTTGTTGTTTTCTTATTGGTTTTTTTTTACATTCAGCATATAAACGATACCATACATGTTTGTCTTTTCTGCATGGCTTACTTGGCATAATGTTCTCCAGATTCATCCATGTTGTCACAGATGACAGAATTTCCTTAAAAAAAAAAAATACAAAGAGTTTTAGTAAAACACAAAACAAAACAATGAATTTGCTTCAATTCTATAGTATAAGACCTTAATGAGTTCTAAAATATGGTTCTTTACAGATAAATAAAGAAGAGTATAAATGAAGAAATAAAACAGAAACAGACTCATAGATATGGAGAACAAATTGATAGTTGCTAGAGGGGAGATGGGTTGGGGAAATGGGTGAAAAAGTGAAGGGGTTAAGAACAGATTGGTAATTACAAAGTCATGGGGATATAAAGTGCAGCACAGGAAAAATAGTCAATTATATTATAATAACTATGTATGGTGCCAGGTAGGTACTTAAGTATCAAGAGGGAACACTTTGTAAAATATGTAATTGTCTAACCACTATGCTGTACACCTAAAAATAATACAAAATAATATTGAATGCAAACTATAATTGGGAAAAAATTAAATAAAATTTTTAAAATACTTAAATATTTTTAAATAGAGTGGTGAAGGCCTGGGAAGGTCAGGTACGGGGTGAAAGGGGTCAATGGGGAGGAAAAAACACAAAAAAAGAGGACATCTATAATACTTTCAACAATAAAGATAAATTTAAAAAATACAAAGTAAAAATAGTAAAATAAATACATTGGAACTTACTAATGCAATTGATGCATATGTGGCATGCTTAACATTTCTGGACTCTCTCTTATAGTCTGCAGTTTCACTTATTTTTATAGTCTGCAGTTTTACTTTTTATGTTTTTATTTTTTAAATATGTTTTATTGATATTTTTACAGAGAGAAAGGGAGAGGGATAGAGAGTTAGAAACATCGGTGAGAGAAAAACATCAATCAGCTGCCTTCTGCACACCCCCTACTGGGGATGTGCCCACAACCAAGGTATAAGCCCTTGACCGGAATCTAACCTGAGACCCTTCATTCCGCAGACTGATGCTCTATCCACTGAGCCAAACAGGTTAGGGCTGCAGTTTTACTTTTTAAAGTGCTCTTTTGGGCAATAGAAAAATGTTCTTCAATTATCTATATCCTGCATTTGTATGGAAAGTGTAAGAAATAATTTTTAAATTTGAATGAAGAAAAATGTTCATTGAAAACCAAAAGTTTAAAATAATGCCATATTGTATCTCCAGCCTAACATAAAGTCAAATGTTTGGGAGGATAAATGCAAATATAATATGAAAAAAAAGTTGAATCTTTTTTTTTTTTAGTCCTCACCTGAGCATAATTTTTTTCCATTGATTTCTAGAGAGAGTGGAAGGGAGGGAGAAGGGGGAGAGAGAGAAAAACACTGATGTAAGACAGATACCTCTATTGATTGCCTCCTGCACAGGACCCTACTAGGCTGAGGAACCTGCAGCCAAGTTATATAACCTTGACAGGGAATCATACCCAAGACCCTTGGGTCTGAGGTATGACGCTCTAACCACTGAGCAAAACAGTCAGGGCCATATAGTTGAAACTTAGTACATTCTCACTTGTGCTATTATTAATAATTTGGTTACTTAGAATGATTCTTTTGCAACAAAGAACCACAACTTATCTTGAATTAGTAAAAAGCATATATTTGAATCTATACCATATCTTCTGAGGCAGATTATCCAGTCAGCAGATGGCCTCCAACAATTTGTCTAATTCCTGTCATCAAGATAGGAAGCTTTTTTTCTATCTCTTGATTGTTACTGCACGACGATTTTTTTTTCAACTGATAGAATGAGGCAAAAGTGAGGTATAGTTCTAGGATTGATCCTTAAGAGACTTGGCACTTTAGTCTCCATTGCCCTAGGAGCTGTGTTGGTAAAGGTATTGCTATGACATATGTCTGCTATTTTCCTGCCTATGGAGTCTTGTAGGATTTTTATGGTTTCCTGTCTTACATTTATATATTTTATTGATTTTTACAGAGAGGAAGAGAGAGGGATAGAGAGTCAGAAACATCGATGAGAGAGAGACATCGATCAGCTGCCTCTTGCACACCCCCTACTGGGGATGTGCCCGCAACCAAGGTACATGCCCTTGACCGGAATCGAACCTGGGACCTTTCAGTCTGCAGGCCGACGCTCTATCCACTGAGCCAAACCGGTTTCAGCCTGTCTTACATTTAAGTCCTTTAGCCATTTGAGTTAGTTTTTGTGCATGGTGTAAGTTGGTGATCTAGTTTCATTTTTTTGCATGTATCTGACCAAATTTCCCATCACCATTTATTGAAGAGACTGTCTTGACTCCATTGTATGCTCTTGCCTCCTTTGTCAAATATTAATTGAGTATAATGGCTTGGGTTGATTTCTGGGTTCTCTGTTCTGTTCCATTGGTCTATATGTTTGTTCTTGTGCCAGTACCAGGCAGTTTTAAGAACCGTGGCTTGGTAATATAGCTTGATATCTGATATTGTGATCCTTCCTACTTTATTCTTCTTTCTCAGCATTGCTGTGGTTATTCAAGGTATTTTTTTATTCCAGATGAATTTTTGGAGACTTTGTTCTAGATCTTTGAAATATGCCGTTGGTATTTTAATGGGGATTGAATTGAATCTGTAGATTGCTTTTGGGTAGTATGGACATTTTAATGATGTTGATTCTACCAATCCATGAACATGGTATGTTCTTCCATTTGTTTATGTCTTCCTCTATATCTTTTTTCAATGTCCTGTAGTTTTCCGACTTAGTTAAGTTTATTCCCAGGTATCTTAATTTTTTTGGTGCGATTGTGAATGGGTTTTTTTTTTTTTTTTCTTTCTGTGAGAAAATAAACAAATGGGACTACATAAAAATAAAAAGCTTCAACACAGCAAAAGAAACCATCAACAAAACAACAAGAAAGCCCACTGCATGGGAGAACATATTTGCCAATGATATTTCAGATAAGTGTTTAATCTCCAAAATTTACATAGAACTCATACAACTTAACAAAAAGAAGATAAACGAGCCAATAAAAAAATGGACAAATGACCTAAGTAGACACTTTTTGAAAGAGGACATACAGAAGGCCCAGATACATATGAAAACATGATCAAAGTCACTAATCATCCAAGAGATGCAAATCAAAACACCAATGAGATACCATCTCACAACTGTCAGAATGGCTATCATCAACAAATCAACAAAGGACAAGCTCTGGCAAGGATGTGGAGAAGAAGGAACCCTTGTGCACTGCTGGTGGGAATGCAGACTGGTGCAGCCACTGTGGAGAACAGTATGGAGTTTCCTCAAAAAAACTAAAAATGGAACTCCCATTTGACCCAGTAATCCCACTTCTAGGACTATATCCCAATAAACCAGAACACCAATCAGAAAGGATATATGCACTCCTATGTTCATAGCAGCACAATTTACAATAGCTAAGATTTGGAAACAACCTAAGTGCCCATCAGCAGATGAGTGGATTAAAAAACTGTGGTACATCTACACAATAGAATACTATGCCGCTATAAAAAAGAAGGAACTTTTACCATTTGGATGGTAACTGGAGAGCATTATGCTAAGCAAAATAAGCCAGTCAGAGAAAGATCAATATCACATGATCTCACTCATTTGTGGAATCTAATGAACATAATTTGGTGAATAAGAATAGATCCAGAGACAAATGGCAGGGGCAAGGGGATTTAGAGAGCAACCAAAGGACTTGTATGCATGTAGATTAGCATAACCAATGGACACAGACACTGCGGTGGTGGGGACTTGCCTGGGGTGGGAATGGCTGGAGAGTGGGTCAATCAGGGAAAAAGGAGACAGACATATGTAAAACTTTAGACAATAAATAAATTTTTAAAAAGAGAGAGACTTGGCACCTTTCATTATGGTTCTCTTGAGATTCTACCACAAAGTGTAAAAGCTATGGCAGGATCACTGAGTGATGAGTGGTAATAAGCCCCAACCAACCCATAGGCATTGCAGACCCAGAGCAGAGATGTAGTGAGTGTGAAGGAAGCTATCTCGAATGTGTGTCCTAATCATGCTCCCAGCAGCCAAGTAAGTGCACATTTGTATCCTCAGCCAATAGCATGTGGCACAGAAAAAAAACAAAACACAAAAATCAACACACACACACACACACACACACACACACACACAAACACACACAAACAAAACAAAAAACAATCCAACTAAGTCAGCCAACTCCAAAAATTATAGAAAATAATGAGAAATAATACATCATTGCTATTTTAAGCCACTAGGTTTTGGATTAATTTGTTACACAAGAATTTGTGACACATGGTTTCTTTGAACCAAACAATTATTATTCCAAGAAAAAAAAAAAGGACCACACTATCGCATCTCCATTCTCATAAGTTGAAAGTAAAGATAGTTAATTATAAGAGAACTTTGAGGTGATTAGCAATTTTATCAGAGTATTTTCAGTTGCAAGTACAAAATTCCTTATCTATACTTATTTAAAGCAATGAAGACATGAATAATGCCCCATGATAAGAAGTCTAGACATAGACAAACCAGTATTGATATGGTGGCTTAACAATATCTTCAAATAACTTGGCTCGTTTCATATATCTGTGTATCATCTATAGCAAGATACTCTCTGTATCATGGGTGTAAAATGACTTGTTTCAGGCATTACATTCACATTCAAAACAAGAAAGGTGCTGCCATCTGTATGCTTCTTTTTGATAGAAGGTAAATTTCCCTAGAAACAACTCCAATCACATAGTAGTCAAGTCCTATGTTCCATTAGTCAGAACAGGGACACAGGGCCATAGCTGGCTACAATGGTAAGCTGGTAAATTCCCTGACAAAGAAATACAATATTGTCATGACCGCTTAGCCTGGTTTTGCTTCACTATGTGTAGACAGTTTAGACTGGTTTTGCTTCACCAATGCTACTCTGAACAAAGCTGGATTTTACTAAATATATATATATATATATATATATATATATATATATATATATATATATATATATATATATATAGTATATATATATATATATATATACTGTATATCCCTAATATGCAAAGTGTCCCCTCGGGAGTTCGACCTACCAGGAATTCGATCACTCGCTATGACGTGTGTTGCCCGCCAGGGGGCAGCGCAGAACGAAGGAAGGCCCCAGTCGGCAGCCAGCAGCTGGGGAAGGGAGGCCCCAGCTGGTGGTCGGCAGCCACTAGGGACCTATACACACGCACAAATTTCATGCACTGGGCCTCTAGTAAGAAATAAAAGGTGATGGGTAAGCAATCAAAAAGGTCTGGCAAATTGAATGAATTCATTCATACTAGTACTCTATTAGTCTGAATTTAGAAAACATAAGTTTGATTTTGTTTTCTTTTTAAATTTATGGTAAGTATTACTTAACAAATATTGGCAACAGTGACTACAATTTTTCAGATAAATAAAAGAAAATTTCTTCATATTACTAATTGGTTGAGATGCTTTTGAAAAAAATGTAAATAATACTAGAATTTATAGAATTTATTTTTACCATTTAAGTTTATTTTGAAGCATCACAGTAACTGATTATTTTACTGAGAAATTAACTTTGCATTTCTCAGATGAATCCAACTCTGTTAGATGTATTGCTCTTATATTTTAAAGTATTTGTTTTGTTAACATTTTGTTTAGAATTTATATATCCATGTTTATGAATGAGATAGATCTCTAGTTTTCTGATTTTTTTTAGTGTCCTTTTCTGATTTGGGGACTCAGATTATTATACACCATAAAATAATTTGTGGAGTATTCTTGTTTTCCTTTTCCCAGAAATTTAAGTATATAATTAGACTTATTTGTTTTTTTAATGTTGGCCCAAGCTTGAATTAAGGGAATGATTTTTGTCCAGTTTATTGTGATGTAATTTATTTACTCTAAAATGGACTCATTTGGGGGTACAATTTGTTGAGTTACATATGTAATCAAATATATTGAGTAGAGGTAACTGTCACTACAATTAAGTATAATTTCATCACCCCCAAAGTACCAATTTTAGTCAATTACCTATCATGCTGCCTTCATTCCCTTTTAAGAATATCCAGAATTATACCTGGAATTCTAAGGTATGCCTCTCCTCTTATTCCCACCCTTCCCTGGGCTAACATAAAACAACACTTCCTCAATGCATCCAGGTGTTTTCTCACTAATTCTATGCTTGTATGATAGGTAGCCTCTAACAGGGGCCCCATTGACTCCCACCTCCTGCTATGCATGCCCTGAGCAACATGCTCCTCTTGAATGTAGGCTCACTTCTAACTAATAGAATGCTGCATATGTGATGAAATTTCACACCTGAGGTTTGCGAGAAACAGGCTGTCGCTCCGGTGTGTTCTCTTGTTCTCTCTCAGATTGCTTGCTCTGGGGAAGCCTACTGCCGTGTACTGATGCATCTATGTGGAAAGGACTGCATGAAGGAGTTTGGAAACAATTTTTCTGAGATCTGCCAATAGCTAAGCAAATGAGCTTGGAGAGGGATCTCAGCCTTGAGGTGATTACAGACACCTTGGTCGCAGATTTGTAAATGATCTAAGCCAGAATAGTACAGCTAAGCCACTCCTGGAGTCCTGACCCAGAGAAAAAGAAAATAAATGTTTGTTGTTTCAACTGCTAAATTT
Source organism: Ia io (assembly GCA_025583905.1). Taxonomy (NCBI): domain Eukaryota; kingdom Metazoa; phylum Chordata; class Mammalia; order Chiroptera; family Vespertilionidae; genus Ia; species Ia io. Next base: position 40,620,532 of record JAJQQW010000009.1, on the reverse strand, counting down.
TAGGGAGTGTTAGTTTACTACTGTCTCTGTAGGAATTATTGCAAACTTGGTAGTTTACAATAGAAATTCTTTTATAGTTCTGGAGTCTAGAAATCCAAACTCATTTTCACTTGTCAAAAATAAGATATCAGCCAGGCCCCAATTTCTCTGGAGGCTTTAGAGGAGAATCTGTTTCTTACTTCTTCTAACTTCTGTTGTCCCACCCACTCTTTGTTATATATCTCCTGTTTTGGAAATTACATATTCTAGTTATTTTTTTCTTTTATAATTTCCCTAGAATTTACTTATAATTTCCCTAGAATTAACTATTTAGCTTATCAAAGATTAAGGTTAATATTTACTATTTACTTTACTCTTCACCCAAACAAAGACTTTCAGATGTTCCAACTGTAATTATTCTTTTCCCAGATGATATTGCTGCCTATAATTTCAGTTTTATATCCCTTGATTCTCTTAACAGTACAAATAAGGCATTGAATATTTATTGTTTTATATATTTTAATATTTAGACATAATTTTACTAATATCTTTGCACATAATTTCTTCTTAAATTATATTCTCTAGGACTGGTTTCCAATGCATTATCATAAACCATAGTAGTTATTTAAATTTAAAATGTAATAGTTCCTTGGTTACAGTATCCCACAGCTCAAGTATCTTTTCACATGTGGCTTACCATATTGGACAGAACAAACGTAGAGTATTTCCATCACTGCAGAAAGTTCTATTGGATAGCATTAACGTTGTATATTCTTTAGTGATACTTTTTTTTTATAGTGAACACAACATTTGTTATTTTGAAAATGACTTTATTTGGACCTCTTTCCTGGGAGATATTTAAAAATATATACAATTCTAGTTCAATGGTTATTTTTTCTAATTGCTATAAATATATTATCTACTATATTTCTATTTCCATTATGATATTGAAAAGGCAACTATTGGGCTAAATGTCATTTAGCTGCAGGTAAACCATTTTATCTCTAACTGCTTATAATATTTTCTCTTTCTCTTTGGTGTTCTGCCATTTCAGCATACTCCATCTAGAGGGACATCATTTAATTGTTCTCTTTGGACTTTGCTTAGGTATTAGCATATGTGATTTTATCTTTTCTCAATTCTAGAATTATTAGCCTATTTCTCCTTGATAATTATCTCTACAATTTTCTCTTTTATTTAATTTTTAGTATGTCTTTTTCTGTTCACACTGCCAATTTTTCTTTTATATATTTTTTAGATGTCAGTATGCCTTATTTTATATAATGTCTTTATATACATATATATATATATATATATGTATATATATATATATATACACATACATATCTCCTATTTAATAAAAGGGTAATATGCAAATTGACCATCACTCCATCACAAAGATGGCAGTGCCCATAGCCACAAGATGGCAGCACCCAGTCCTCTCATCCCCGCCAGATTCCCCCAGTCCCGGGGCAGCGGCCACTGAGAGCAGACAGTGTGAGCGGCCTGGCTGAATGCTTGCTTCATCGCCATGGCGACAAGGCAAGCATTCCATGTCTGGCTGCGAATGGGTCTCTGGGCCACGGAGAGCCTCTGGGCGGTGGGCATGGAGCGGCAAGACCCCGCAGAGAGCTACTGGCACATGGATTCGTGCACAGGGCTACTAGTATATATATCCTATATAAAAAAGAGGTAATATGCAAATTGACCCTCATGCCCTTGCACAAGATGGCCGCCCCCATGTGGTCAAAGATGGCTGCCCCCATGTGGACACAATATGGCTGCCAAAAGATGGCCAGCAGGGGAGGGCAGTTGGGGGCGACCAGGCATGCAGGGTAGGGCAGTTGGGGGTGACCAGGCTGGCAGGGGAGGGCAGTTGGAGGTGACCGGGCCAGCAGGGAGGGTAGTTGGAGTGACTGGGCCGGCAGGGGAGGGCAGTTGGGGATTACCGGGCCAGCAAGGGAGAAGTTAGGTGTTGATCAGGCTGGCATGGGAGTGGTTAGTGGGTGATCAGGCTGGCAGGCAGGTGAGCAGTTGGGAGCCAGCAGGCCTAAACTGGCAGTCAGACATCCCCTGAGGGGGCCCCAGATTGGAGAGGGTGCAGGTTGGGCTGAGGAACACTGCCCCCCTTAGTGCACGAATTTCATGCACTGGGCCTCTAGTATATATATATATTATGCACTTACTTCTCTTTATTTGAACCTAGTCTGCATTGACTGGACCATTGTTTTTTCCAAATTTTAATTACTGTACTTTTATTTCTAAATATTATATGTATTTTCATAAATATCCTTGGTCAAGTGTTGGACTTTTTTTTTTTCTATGGTTTTAGGAAGCAGAAAAAGCACAAAAAATTTGCTTACCCAAAATGTGTATAATAGGTTTGGTCCTTGATAGTCCATATTTATAGTGTACAATGCTTACATAGGCTTGATAGTTGAACAGAAGGAAAGAACAGAAAGGTTAACAAAAAATGATGAAATTTGAAAGAGAATTGAGTCTTTTGGATATGGACTAAATTGGCATAAGATAATAATGGAACTAGAAGCTGAAATCACAGTTTTAAATATGGTTATTGAATAATTTTATGATGATTTATGCCTATACTAAATGGCTAATTCCTAACACCATCTTAGACAACTCTGGAAAGGAAAGTGGTGACATACTTAGGAAAAAGATAGCATTCTGACAGAGATCAGTTCTTTAACCCTTTGCACTCGCTTGCTTTTTTCTCAATTCCTTTATTCTAATGCTAACCGTGTCGAGTCACACTCAACATCCGAGTGCAAAAGGTTAAAATATATTAAATTTCCACCAAAAAGACAAAAAAAATTTTATGCAAATATTTCTTTTGACCACTGAAATACAATAGAATTTCACAACCAACTATGTTTCCCACCTACTGCAGATGGCAAAAAATGTTTGATTGCCAAAGGGATAATCTCTTGAGAGGGTTGAAAAATAAATGACCTGTTGTAAAATGACAGAGACCTGTTTTCTGACCAGCTGTCCAGTTTAGATATGGAATTCTAAGAAGAATTCCCATAAACAATTTTGTATCTGTTATAAGTTTATTATTTAGGGCCTTGATCTGTCTTAAGGGTCATTTACAAAGAAAATGCTAACAATACTAATTTTGCCAGAATCTGATTGATTAAAAATTAAGTGCATATTTTTCTGTAAGACTTACCTGATTGACTCTTGATGTGAAGTTATCTTAAAGAAAGATACATTTTTAGATATAAGGAAATTTTATACATAAGAATTAAAATAGGAGAGATGAGTTCTATCATTCTATAGATTTAACAAGTCTAGTTCTATAATTATATCATAATTTATGTCATCAAGTTGGAGAATCTTAGGCAATTAAGATTAGACTTTATACTCTTTTAATTCTACTTGAAATTGCTGTTTGGGAATATTAAAAAGTATTTGCTTTCTAATGGAAACACACAGATGATAACAGATCTCATTGGCCACTGGCAATTGAGAGGATAGAAAATAGATTTCTCATCACAAAATATACCAATATAAAATTATTGTTCAGAATTAGTTATTTGGTCAAATATATACTAGCATATATATATAGTAGAGGCCTGGTGCATGAAATTCGTCCACGTGGGGCGGGTGGTGTCCCTCAGCTCAGCCTGCAACTTCTCCAATCTGGGACCTGTCGAAGGATGTTCGACTTCCCGTTTACAGGGATTGGGCCATGGGAGTGTGGCCAGCCTGGGTGAGGGCTGATGGCTGTTTGCAGGCTGGTCAAACCCCCCAGCAGGGACCCTCACCCCATGGGGGTGTGGCCAGCCTGGGTAAGGGGCTTTTTTCCTTTTTCTTTTTTATTTCAGCGCCTCCTTGAGCAGAGGCCAGGGCCGGCTGGAAGCAGGTATCTGGGATTTATTTATCTTCTATAACTGAAACTTTGTAGCCTTGATCAGACGCCAGGGCCAGCTGGAAGCCTGTGTTGCCCCTGGAAACTCAGGCTCCCAGCCCCTCCTTGAGTGGAGGCCAGGGCCAGCTGGAAGCAGGTATCTGGGATTTATTTATCTTCTATAATTGAAATTTTGTAGCCTTGAGCAGAGGCCAGGGCCGGGCAGGGCGGGCAGGAAGCTTGGCTTCCTCCATCGCCAGGGGCAACCCAAGCCTCCTGCTCACTCCAGCTCCCTGGCGGCCGCCATCTTAGTTGGGTTAATTTGCATACTCACTCCTGATTGGCTGGTGGGTGTAGCTAAGTGATGGTTAATTTGAATGTTTCTCTTTTATTAGTGTAGATATAATTGATTTTTTTGAGAGAAAGGAAGGGAGAGGGATGGAGAGAAAGAGAGAGACAAGAGAGAGAGAGGGAGGGAGAGAGAGAGAGAGAGAGAAACATTGATGTGAGAGCAGACATTGATTGGCTGCCTTCCTGGATACCCGCTACCAGGCAAGCTTTTGGTACACAGGGTGATGCCCAACCAACTGAGACACACTGGCCAGGGCTGACCAAATATATTTTGAGCCAAAGTATTCCATTGTTAAAATGCACATTCTGGATTATTTGCCATTGAATCAGTGAGAGTTTCCTATTATATGTTACATTAACCCTTTTTTTCTTAAAATCAGTTTATTACATATTAAACTACATATTTCCAGATCCTGATGGCAAAACAAGTACATCTCTCTTCCATTCCTTTTAAGTAATTACAGAAATGGTTTTACCAAATAATTATAAAATTATTTCAACTATAAGAGTGTTAGAAGATAAGAAAATTTTGAGTGATTCCAGGAATACTGATGGCAGATAGAATGTGAATGGGGAAGAAATTGGAGCAAAGGAAATAATGTTTCAATTCACTAGAACGGTGAGGCTCTTCTCAAGAAGCCTCAGTGAATTTCAAAGCAGAATGTAGAGGGTGAAGCGGGGAATGGGAGAGCATCAAATTAATTCATTAATATACTTCAGTAAAATAACATGGCTTTTCGGTCATCTTTATTTTACTCTCTGCAAATAGAGCACCAACACTTATCCAAAGAAAAAGTTGTGAGAACCATCTATATATATAAAAGCCCAGTGACCATTATGGCAGAATGACCAGAGCAAGCAGAATGACCGGTCACTATGACTCACACTGACCATCAGGGGCAGATGGTCAATGTAGAAGCTGCCCCCTGGTGGTCAGTACTCTCCCACAGCGGGAGCGCTGCTCAGCCAGAAGCCAGGCTCACGGCTGGCAAGTGCAACGGTGGTGGTGGGAGCCTCTCCTGCCTCCATGGCAGCACTAAGGAGTGGCAAGCCAAGCAGCAAGGAACAAGCAGGCAGGCGGTAAGGAGCAGGGAGCCAAGTGGTAAGGAGTGAGCAGGCGGGCAGTAAGGAGCGAGCAGGTAGGTGGAAAGTAGCGAGCAGGCAGGCCGTGAGGAGTGAGCAGGTGGGCAGTTAGGAGCGAGGGGTCCTGGATTGTGAGAAGGTGCAGGCCGAGCTGAGGGACACCCCTTCCATGCAAGAATTTCATGCATTAGGCCTTTAGTCCTATATAATAAAAGGCTAATATGCAAATTGACTGGAACAACTGGTCGCTATGATATGCACTGACCACCAAGGGGCAGATGCTCAACACAGAAGCTGCCCCCTGGTGGTCAGCGCACTCCCACAGGGGGAGTGCCACTCAGCCAGAAGCCCTGAGCTGGGCTCATGGCTGGAGGCTGGCAAGCGCAGCAGAGGTGGCGGGATCCTCTCCGTCAGTCAGACATCCCCCAAGGGCTCCCAGACTGTGAGATGGTACAGGCCAGGCTGAGGGATGCCCCCACGAGTGCACGGATATTGTGCACCAGGCCTCTAGTTGTTACATTAATTGAAAAATATATATTTAGAGGAAATTAGAAAGGGTGTTTGTTTTCATAGAGCAGTGAACAGAGTGAGGTATCAACTGAACCTCTTCAACAGAAAAGAAGAAAAAATATGGTGAGATGTGGAAATAATTTGGCAGAATAGAAAAATAAAATAAACTGAATTGCTTCACCTTTCCAGAGTAAAGCCTCATTTACTTGGTAGTTAGAGTCTGTTCACTCTTCCTGCTTTCTTCCCATATTCCTGGTATTCCTGATATTAAATGCTGTCTAGTGAAATATCAGTTCCACCAATAAATGGTTCACACTCCCATTCAGAGAGGTTTGTTTGGGAAGCATTTTATAATCTATCTAATATTATCCTTCGCTTGCTACTTATTCTAACATAATCCTTTATGAATAAATACAACTGAACAACTAAGGACACAGCCTCTTGAGTAAAACCATTAGCATGAAAATGAAGGCACAATATGAGCAAAGAGACTGACTTCAGGGTGAGGGAAGATAATGTAGCTATAAACATAAAAACCAATTCCAATTAGTATCCTCAAAATCATTCAATAGGTGTTTCCCGTATGCAACAAAAACTGTTTAATGTGGAAAAGGACATGTGAGAGACATGTGGAGAAGAAATGAGACATTCTTATCTTATCATCCCAGTTGTTCCAGTCAAAGGCCATCTTAGATGAGACAACATCTAGCCAGGCCCAGGCACCTATAAACACAGCAGAGGACTCAAAATCAACAAAGCGGCTTCCTCAACTTGCAGCTGATTGCAGATAGGTGAGTGGATTCAGCCAAGGTCAGAAGAACAGCTTACCTAAACGGTGCTTTCATAAGCAATCTTAAAGGACTATTGTTTTAAAGCTTTGGGTTTAGAGATGGTTTTCTTATGCAGCGTAACTGGAGCACTTGACAACTTAAACTGACAATACGGTTTTTAACAGGAAATTACTAATATTGACCAAAATGAACTTCATTTGACCAGCTACACTGATTAACTGATCTTGATTTGACCCGCTAAGTTTAAAAACATTACGCAATCAGCTAAATTATTTGAATATGGCGCATTCAAATAATGTTATGTTATGGAACAGTTTTTAAGATGTTTGCTTAGACAAATGCAAAGTATAAAAAGTTGAATACAGCTATTTCTGTTTTACAAAAAGCTGTTCATATTCATAAATATCTATATTTACATACTAGTATATGTGGGCTTGAATGTATATATATCATTTCTAGAGGTATATGCACAAAATGTTGCAATCTTGGAAGGGATCAAAGGCTCCTGGGGAAGAAGGATAATAATATTACAATTTGCACAAATGTTTAATATTCTGTATATTTATTAAAAACATGAATGAAAGAACTGTAACACAAGTGGTATTCATAAAGTTTAAAATAATTGCAGTTACATAAGTATAATATAAATGTATACACATTTAAAAATATATGTTATTGATTTTAGAGAGAAGGAGAGAGAGAAACATCAATGGTGAGACAGAATCATTGATTGGCTGCTTCCTGCACACCCCATACAAGGGATGGAGCCTGCAACCCGGCCATGTGCCCTGACCAGAAATCGAACCATGACCTCCTGGTTCATAGGTGGATGCTCAACCATTGAGCCAGACTGGCAGGGCATATATAGATACATTTATTAACATCTTGAACTGTTTCTATGTAAAAACTACATATGTGGAACAGCTAGGGTTTACAAGTAAAAAGACAGTACCATGAGGTAGGAGCAGCACCCAGGGCTCTGTTCCCTTACTTTTAAAATGGATCCAGTAGATAAATTGTTGTAAACATTTTGTGCAGAGGTACCCTTTCTATAAAAACAATTTTATGGAGAACTCCAAACATAAAAAGAATAAAATCATTTCAAACTATTGGGGTGATGAGATCTCACAGTTGAATCCACTTGGTTCCTTTCTTGACTGCCTCCCACCCTGACCTTAGGTCTGAAGGACCTTAAATAATTGTTGGCCTCTTTTGAAACGGCTATAAGCTCAAATGCCTTTTTTACCCTCACATATCCTTTGGTTCTTTTTTAAAATGTTCTTAACCAGTTGTTCACAGTGTCACTTTATTTACAAAGTAAGCCATTTACGCATTTTAAAAATATCACCCACTGTGGGAAATGAGATGCAACTTTATAAAAATCAATTAAAAATAATTTTCTTTGAAGCAGGAAATAAGTGGTTAATTTTCTAGCCTCATCCTCACCTACACCACAACGTGCTATAATTCCCAGCCATAACCTTCTCCACAGGATAAAGCATTCACAGGAGCGAGTTAATCATCTGTTTCAGGTCCCAATTAATGCTCCAGCAGCAGTGGGGGGAAAAAATCTGCTGGCAGCAAACTTTGACCAATCCAAGATATTTATTAAGAAAATTTCCCTTCTTCCCCCTCATTAATGCACTGTTCATTTAGAATATGTCACTTAACAGCCAGTCATAATTATAGTTTTTATATTAAAACTGATTATATAGGTAATGAATCTGCTGTAAAACATTTCAAACTGCACATGGTATATCAAGAAAATTATACAAGCTTCACAATTTTTCATGTAGCTTCCAAAATCTGATCCCATCTCCAGTTGTTGCCATTAATAATAAGCAAGATATTTTCTATATACATACAACTACACACCCACATTTAATCTGTTAAGGTCATTGTGTGTGTACATGCATATTTATATATCCATATGTCCTATACATAAACATACATATTTTTCTGGAATTTGCAGTTTTCAATTACCAGTATAATGTGGGCATACTAAATAATGAAATACACATAACTAAAGAATAAGTGTTTTTCCTGCATGTATTGAATTTAATGTAATTTTATTGCCTTATCTATTGAAATTGGGGAAATATGTTGACTGATTTTAGAATTTTGGACCAGGCCTGGATTCCTGGGTCTAACATCATTGAATCACAATATATTTACCTTTTTCTATATGTTGCTCAATTAGATTTAGTAATATTTTATTGAGGACTTTGGGATGTTTGTTCAACAGGGATTTGGGACTGTATTTTTTCTTGCATTATTATTGCTGATATTATTATTAGTAGTAGTAATAGTAGTAGTTCTATTTGGTTTTGATATCCGAGCAATTTTTGCCTCATTACATGAGTTGAGATGTATTATCGTTTTAGTTCACTGGAAGAGTTTGTGTGAAATTGATATTATTGCTTCTTTAAGTATTTGTCAAATTTTCCAGAAAAATCATATGGGCATGAGTTGTTTTGCTGTTGTTGCAAATTTTTTTAAACTATAAATTTGATAACTTTAAATGTATAGAACTATTGAGGTCACACACACCTATACACACACATACATACACACACACACACACATGTTCATTTCATCTATGTTGTCATATTTATAAGCAAAAACTTTTCCGTAAAATTGAAATTTGCCAAGTTCTTTTGTTAAACTAAATAAATATCTATAGATCTATATTTATGTCCACTCTTTCCTGACTGATGTTGGTAAGTTGTATCTTTCTTATTCCTCAGTTATCCTGGCTAGAGTTTTTTTCAATTTTTCCATGGCTTTATCTTTGGTTTATAGGTGTGTGTGCATAGGAGCTGTTTAGACCTGCAATTTGATATTTTTCGTAAAATTTTGTTCTTTTTCTCTTTAATATTTATCTTTTTTTCCTATGGGATACCAATTCCATGCACGTTAGCTTGTTTGAAATTGTTCCTCATGTTTTGAATATTCTGTTTCTTATTTTAATTCATTTTTTTCTTGTATTTCAGTTTATGTAATTTCTACTGAATGATTTTCAACTTCACTGACTCCTTGACTATGTTGAGTCTATTGGTGAGTCCATTTAAAGCCCTCTCTCTCTCTCTCTCTCTCTCTCTCTCTCTCTCTGGCATTTACATTTGATTATTTCTTCTCTTTTCCATCTTTCTCTTGAAATTTGCCAGTTGTTCATGTGTGTTGTCCATCTTCTCCACTAGGGTCTTAAAAATATTAATCATAGATATTTTTAAACCACTGACTGATAGTTTCTAGTTTCATATATAGGTTGCATCTGAGTATCTGCAGCCCTGAGGGCTTCTATATGCTCAATGCTAGCTGCTATTAAAGTTTCACCAATTTGTTAATAAACTGTATTAAATGTTCTTAGTGACTTTATGACAGTCCCGTATTTGTCTTTTGCTCTGTCCCAGGTAATCTAGTGCACTTGACCACATCTCTCCTTAACACTTTCTACTACTCTTTAGATTTCAGGCTAATCAGTTGTCCTGTTATCTCAGTTATCTGATAAGTTCAAAAAGTATATATGGTTTTGTAAATTTCCCTGCTTGTTTCTAGTTGCTAATATGGGAGCAGCACAGGTTCCTATTTTCTATATTTCCTAAACAAGCTGGAACACTTCATTACCAGTTCTAAACTACAAAAAGGTGCCCCTTTTTTTTGCTTGACTTAACTTTAGGTAGTAGCTAGAAATATTTGTTGAGTAAATGAATCTATTTACACCATATTTTACCTCTTCTACCCCCTCTATACCTTCTAGTTAGAATAAAACTCTTTAGTTTTCTGATGATTGTCATTAACTTAAACACAACCATTAAGTTTCTATTTCTTGATTTATAAATTATAGACATATTCTACTTCTTAATATGAATGGTGAGAATTTAGAACACAATTACTCTCCCATAAATTCTAGGCTTGTGATACATGCGTGTTTTTTATTGAGATAATTGTCCTACATTATATTAGTGTTAGGTGTACATCTTAATGATTAGATATATATAAACATAGCACAATGGTTATCACAATAAGTTCAGTTAACATCCATCAACTATACAGTTATAAATTATTTTTTTTGTGATGAGCACTTTTAAGATATACTCTCTTAGAAACTTTCAAATACACAATATAGATTTGTTACTATAGTCACCATGCTGTACATTACCTCCCCAAGATTTGTTTATCTTAAAACTGGAAGTTTGTATCTTTGACAACCTTCACCCATTTTGCACCCCCCTCCCCATTGGCAACTACCTATCTGTTCTCTGTATCTATGAGTTCTTTATTTTATTATTTTAGATTCCACATATAAGTAAGATCAGACAGTATTTGTTTTCCTTTGTCTTTTTTTTTTCCACTTAGCATAATGCTCTCAAAATCCAATTATGTTGTTGCAATTGGTAGGATTTTTATTTTCATGGCTGACCAATATTTCATTGTGTATACATACCACAACTTCTTTATTCATTCATCTATCAATGGACATTTAAGTTTTTTTTCATTTCTCGGGTATTGTAATACTGCAAGGAACATGGAAGTGCAGATATTTTTTTCAGATAGTAATTTTGTTCCCTTTGGAAAAATATCCAGAAGTGAAATTACTGGATCATATGATGATTCTATTTTTAATTTTTAAAAGAACTTCCATATTATTTTTCATAATGGCTACACTAATTTATATTTTTATCAAAGTAATACTATAATTTGTGTTTTTGTTAGTAGTTATCCTTATAATTTAAAAAAATTGTAGAATGTATTAAGTACCCAAAGATGTGAGAGAAAAGAAAAACATTCTGTGCTTATTCTTTATTACTGTTCTCTCAAACTATTAATAGTTACTTTTAAGTTTATAAGCTTTTTAAAATATATACTCAATTTGTTCATATTTTTCTAAAGATACTTCCTAAATGTGTAATATAATGAATTGAGTTTATGATAGTAATTTGTTAATACCACTGAATAAAAAGTACTACTCATATGCACACACTTGTGTATGTAATAATAAAGATGTGCAGAGAAAGCAGCTGTTTTTTAGACTACCAAGTGGAAGTTTCACCTGAGTGTCTATTTTCACACCTTCATGTCAGTCTAAATTGCAATTAGGGGGAAAGCTACCTTTCTGTATATAAAACACTAAGCATTTAAAGAGAACTCAGAAACTGAAATGTATTTCTTTTTTTCTGTGTAGCCAATTATTGCTGTAAATAGCTACCGTATTTTCTGGAGTATAAGACGACTTTTTAACCCAGGAAAATCTTCCATACACCCAGTCGTCTTATACGCTGGAAAATACGGTACTAATTGATGTAGCTTAATTGCTCTTATTTTTTAAATATCTATAAATCAAACAATTCTAGTAGAACAATCACTACATATACAACATTAGTTTTCTATATAAAAAGTAATCTGAGCATCTGATATTTGAAAACTATTTTTATTTTGCTTTGGGCTGTGTATTATTTTAATTTAGTTTTATGATTTATATACTAGTAAATCCAGTTTAAGTTCTTATGGGTATTTGAACTAAACATAAATATACATAATTCCCCAGATAATGCCTCTGCATTCACTCAATGTAGACTTTATTGAAAATGCTTTGTAAGAGACCCACTCTATAGCTTTAAAATTCTTAGACATAAATTGTATGTTTATACCTAAAATGTAAAGTCTAGAAGAAATTGCAATATCTAAACTGACACTGAGAATTGAGTGATCTTGGTGAAATAGGAATTGCTATCAGCTTCATAACTAGTGAGTAGATACCCATTTTGGGGCAGTTAATAATTTGTCAAATTGGTCATGTAGCAAATTGGTCTTATGATGAATGGCTATTGGGGAATGAGTTTCTGCATGTTGATCTAGGGGCTTTTAGTTCACCAACTCCAAATGCTGATCCAGGAGGGCATTCTCATCACATGGACAAACTTTATTAGGATTGTCTTGAGAATACCATGCTTTACCTGTAGGTTTGCATTGTTGCAGTAATGATGAACACACAATACAATATACTGATAATGTATTATAGAATTATATTTCAGAAATATATATAATTTTATTAACTAGTGCCACCCTAATAAATTCAATTAAAAGTATTTTCTACCATTTTAACAATGAATATAGATTGCTTTTGAAATTATGTCAAATAAATGAATGGACAAACATATAAATAATGAATTTAAAATATTAAATCTTTCAAATATTTTATCTATAACTCACTTTTAGTCTGGTCATTTTTGCTTTATTTTTGTTTTTATTTTGAATCGCCTCCTAATTCATATGTTTTACAAAGGTGCAAAAAATTTACCAATTCTATAAAATTTTCACCTCAACATTAATTTCAGTTCAGATATAGATTGGGAAAGCATACTAATTATTATAGTATGAACATATCCATTCTAATAGGTTCACATTGCAGGATCAATTTAAGAGTTGTAAAATACAAATTTTCCCTTTGTAAGCTTGTATTTCCCTTTATTAACCATCATGAAGAACTTCAAAACTAGGTCATTCTTTCACAGTAATTTATTTTTCGTATGAATTTTCTTTATGCTGATATTTTATTTTATTTTTTTTTCCTTGGGAACCCTAAGTTGCATTTTTATGGCTTCTTTCTGGTTATGCTGCTTGGGTTACATGATTCCACTTCAATAACTGATGGACCTCTAACTGTATGTCTATGTGTAGTTTTTTCAAAATTTTATTTTTTACCTTCAGCTCTCCAAATGTTGCTATTTTATGTTTTTGGTTTTCAAATTTGCATTTCTTATCCTGGTATTAAAAACTTGGTTTTAGCCCCAGCTTGTTTGGCTCAGTGGAGAGAGCATCGGCCTGAGGACCCAACGGTCCTAGGTTCGATTCTGGTCAAGGGCACACGCCTGGGTTGTGGGCTTGGTCCGATGAGCAGGAGGCAGCCAATCAATGATTCTCTCTCATCATTGATGTTTCTATCTCTCACTTCCTCTCTGAAGTAAATAAAAATATATTTAAAAGATTAGTTTTAATCTATAGTTGGCTTCTATTTAATTTTCTTTTCATTTATCTTCATTGTGTATCAATGTCCTTCTCTATTTTCCTTTCCCCCCCTCATATTCAGATTTCACACAAAATTGTGTGCTCAAAAATAAACATGCTCTATTTCACTTACCCTGCTCGAGCTGCCTTCCTCCCAATATTTTCTTGTTGTACCTCTTTCTTATCCCCAGACACTTGGCATTGTGCCTCTGGTCTTTTCTCATCAGCGTGAAATCCATCTTCTTTTTTTCACATCTATTCTTAAAACATGTCTTATTTCCTTTGTCTTTTAAACTCCAAAGGTCTCCCCTGCAGAGGATATAAACTGATAAATTTATTTTATTTTTTCTTTAAATCAATGAAACTGGTCACACGTTGCTTGCACAGTTTTATAAAGGGAAGTTCTGGGGAAGATAGAAGAACAATATCCTTTTAATCATGAAGTTTACACCGTTTTCCAGTTTTAGTAGAAGAATTGAGAGCTAGTTTTTATATGAAGAACATTGACTTTGGTCTCAAATTTCATATGGACTCCCAATTCTACTGATACTGTTATAATTAACTAATCTTATATAATAAAGAGCTAATATGCTAATTAGACCGAACAACCAAATGACCATCCAAACGAAGTCAGGGCTGCGAGGGTCGGCTGAGGCTGTGAGGGCTGGCCAGGGCTGTGAGGGCCAGCTGAGGCAGCCGGGGCTGTGAGGGCCAAGCCCCTTGAACAAATTTCATGCATCGGGCCTCTAGTTATTAATAACAGGAAAGGAGCATAGGGAAGGCCAGACATTATAAGCATGTGCCTTGCAAAACACTGGTGGAGGGATCCAACACAAGGGAGATAGACTCATGCCAGTAAAGTTGAAATGACATAGAAAAGATACTTGTCTGTCAGTCACACCTGAGAACAGGCCAGAATGGGCATGGCCAATGCAAGCCCATGAAGATTTGGGATACTTAAAGCCTGAAGAAATAAATTCATTCTTGGCTCATGCTTAGCTCTTCATAGCCATGTAGACCCCCACAAGCAATTGACTAATGGACTGCAACTAGCCTCATGCTGTACTGGATCCCGTTTCACCATGGAAAGAAAACTCTGGACACTGGCTCTGCTTTTAGATCTGAAACCCCAGCTACACTTCTTCTATGACTGGACTAAAGGAAATGGCACTTTGGGAATCCGAGGCTATAATTCCATGGAAATAAAGCTTTCTACCATATCTCATCCTTCCATTTAGGAGACTCCAGAAATGTTTATTCCAGTAGTACCCCCAAAACCCTACTTCTACTAACAATGGGGGGGTGCATAAATGAGGTACCTTTTTTTTCAATGACACACTCTCACTTGGTTCTTAAGAAAATTTATTTATCCTTGCTCAGCTTGTGTTTCTTATTATTTTTTAAAATTTATAACAACATTACTACATATGATAACTCACAGTGTGTATGTGCTTGTGTATGAACAATAATATTTATAACACTTTGAAGAATGCCTGGCACATTATTAACACTTAACAAACAAATGCTATAACTAATAACTATTGCTTTTAATATGTACTTGTTTTTATGTATCATTGACTCTAATTAAAGATCATATTAACATGATGTCCTAGGTCTCATGCTGATCATTATTTGAGCAAAATTGTATAATTATATTTTCTCTACCAATTCAGTGCAGTTATCTATAAAATAGATAACTTATACTTCCTTTGCCTTAGCTCTACTTTATAACTCTATTACCTAATCCAGGTCCCTAATTTAACCATAACTCTTAATTTATCCCAGTTTGCCTAAACTTGTTCACAAACTCTCCTGTGTTGACTGTCTCGTTATAAAAGAGAAACAATTGTTGGTTTTGAGCTACAAAGTTGAATATCATCAATGTTTTTTTTAATGATAACATTTTTATTTGATTTTTGTTGTTCTCTAATTTAAATCTTTCATTACCCACCTAAGCCATTTAATTATTTTAGTGACAACTTTAGATTCATTAAAATTAAATATTCATGACCCTATGCAGTGTCTCTTTCTGGAAGTTGTGCTAATACTAGTAAAAATGACCCTGAAAACTTCTTCCTGGACAGGAACCTCTGTTCCTTTTCCTCCTTCCAGCAGAGGCGTAAATTGTTTACTTTCTTCCGGTCCTCTTTACAAACCCCATTCCCTGTGGTCTTTTAGGAAAGAAACCTAGTAAATAAGAACACCTTTTTCTTTCTTTTCCCTTTTTCTTACTTTGTAATGTCTTTTTCTTTTCCATCTACTTCCCATTCTTTTTTCATTCTCCATTTTGATGCCTCCCCTCTTTTCAATTGTAGATTATTAGTGATCCTTTTTCCATCCTTTATACAGATGAGCGAACAAATTCTGGTCTCTATATATCTTGTCTACCATTGCTTTTCTTTTGGTGTATTTCTGGAAACTTTGTAGTAAGTTTTTATCATGGTGTATGCCTTTATTATTATTTAATTGTCACCCATTTTCTCTTATCATCATTTTGTTTTTTTGGAGGGGAGCTTGTCTTTTCTCAAGATCTATAACCCCTGATAGGGGTGTCACTTAAAATTCACAGCAATTTTTTTAAAAAGACAATTTTATTGACCCAAATGGTGTCACTCTCTGGTTGAGTATCGATCTATGAGGCAGGAGGTCATGGTTTGATTCCCAAACATGGCCAGGTTTCGGGCTCAGTCCCCAGTAGAGAGGCATGCAGCAGGCAGCAGATCAATGTTTCTGTCTCTCTGTCAACCTCTCCCTTCCTCTCTGAAATCAATAAAAATATATGTTAAATATATATATACAACCTTTAAAAATATAATTTGATTGTAACAAAGATTATCCCACTCCCCAAGGTTGCATTAAATAAATCTTTCTTTTACATAACTTGATCTATACTTTTTTATATAGTTATATTTTCCAGCCTTTTACTTTAATTAACTCTTTAAATAAATATATATGGAGCATGTTCTTCATGACCTGGAGATTCTATACAGTTAATGGAAGGGTTTGCTAAGTCACCAAGACATGACCTACTAAGTCAGCTGTTAGACCCCCAGAGCAAGTACGATGGGTCAGGTACAGAAACTAACTAGGTCAGAAAGCCCCAGATGCAAGACTGGGAAAATAAGAACCTTGCCCCCAGGGTAACCTATCCTCCTCTACATATCACTGGTCATGCCGTTTGGACCCTGATCTTTCATATCACTGGTCAGGTGGTTTGGACCCCCTTGACCTTTTCCTCCCTAAAGATAACATCTAGGCCTCAGTTGTATTTTCTGTTCCAGGTTCAGAAAAGCAGCAAAACCAGCCAACTGGCACCAGGGCTGCCTCAGGACCAGCTACATTGACTAATGATCCCCTTTCCTAGCACCAACCAATCAGTAGAGACCATGACCCTGAAAAGCTGGTGAATATTCCATTAAGACCCTCCCCTGAGACCTCCTCTAAGATTTCCATCTGCAAGAGAGATAACTATGCACAAGACAAAGGACACAGTGCGCACTCTCCCTCCAAGGAGCACACCCATGCTATTCCCACACTAGCATGTATCCTGCAACCTCTAAGGGACCCCATGAGATTTGCAATCAGAAGAGCAATTGGTAGTGGCACCTTGTCCCGGGCAAATCCCCTGAACCTGTATCCGAGGCACCCTTTTCTCTGTGTAGCCCTTCCCTTTGGATATCCCCATATCTCATCCCCTTCTCCTTAAATAAATTCCATTTTATTTAATCGCTGTCTGAGATGGCTATTTAGCTTGCCAATGCACCACTGACCTTAATCTTTCATCAGCTTTGGTCAGTTTATTATTTACTACATTTTTTTTTTCAAGAAAAGGAAAATGTTGAGATCCTTTTCTGCTACAAGCAGGTTCAGTACTCCTAGAACTGGGATGATATCCCCACCACGGGTAATTCAAAGAAGTAGTGAATATCTATCTATCTATCTATCTATCTATCTATCTATCTATCTATCATCTATCACCTATCTATCTATCATCTATGTATCTATGTATCTATGTATCTATGTATCTATCTATCTATCATCACCTACCATCTATCTATCTAATATGTTTAATATTAGACAGGATCAGATATCAGGGATAGATATCTGGTTTTCTTGACTGACACTGTGAGAATATTTATGAGGGACAATCTAAGATTTTCATAACTTAAAAATCTTATTAAAACGCTGTCACAATTGTTATACGTTTAAGCTACACTAGCAAAGCTTTAAAACTCAGTCGTCCAGATTTCAGAGAATACTTGCGCTGCCAGAGCTAGCATTGCACCAAAGAAAATCTCCATAGTCCTTTTCTTTGATTTAATGGCCGATCATATTCTTTCATAGGCTTTTTCTGAATGCTTGCAGAGTCCCTAGGATGTGACTTGTAACACAGTTGTCAGCAGTGCCTGGTGTGGCATCAGCGCGCGCGCACACACACACACACACACACACACACACACACACACACACACACACAAAGGCTGATGGCTGAGAACCCATTCACAGAACAGCATGGGAAAGCACAAGCCTTTCAAGGAGTCACAATGTACTTGTGCAATGTGGCAAATTGCAATCCACAGGAGATGAAGGCAGCCAAAGCAGAATCTCTCTACAAGATTTAGAAGGGAAAGTCAAGGGCTTTATAATGCAGAATCCGTTTTTCTTTCTTTCACAGTGAAGAAACCCTATAATGAGCGTTTCCACAGTCATTGCTGAGACTTGGTTGAAAGATTCAGACTGTCAGGTTTAATGGGTATTTTACTTTCTACAAATCCTGATAAGATACTTTCCCTTAAGCTTTTCACTTTGTTACTTTTACTGGATGCCAGTGCAAAGACTACGTGGTGATACAGCTTATCTATGAGAGAAAGGGTGTGTGCTTTATCCACATGCAAGGGACATTAAAGGTTCAACAACGAGCTCCCTGAAGACATCAAGTAGGAAAGGGGGAGTCCCAGGAACTACTTTGGTGGAGCAAAGTTGAAATTTCCTAATAACTGAAGGAAGAAACAACCTTGAAGGGAAGGGAGGGTGAGAAATATAAGTGATTGTTGCAAGAAACATTTAACATCTCAGATTACATTTTCCCAATATCATTTTATGGAAGAAATTGAATCATGAAAGATTAATGAAACCATTCTCACCACCAGTGAGGCAGACAATTTGCACAGGACACTTTTGAAACTGGGCAGCCAGTTGGTCTGGGCTGCCTGTAACTACCTGAGACAATTAAGCAGAAACAGGGTTGAATCATACATGAACATTTATTCCAACAATGCAGGCAATATGGAGAGCAGCAGGTCATCCATGAAAATCTGCTCTGCACCCCTCATAGCTAGCTGCTTATATTGGATAGAAGGACAAAGATTAATGGGGAAAGGAAGAATTACAGGCATTGGGAAGTAGGCAACGTATAATGGTTATAGTTTACAGGCAATTTGGGTTTAGGGGGTGGCAAAGGTGGGCACCTCAGGACCAGATTGCTTCAGCAACAAGGTTGTTAATCTTCCCACGATGATAAAAGGAGAATGGACTGCATCCCTAAGTTAACTCCCATGTCCCGGGGTGTACAACTCTCAGCCAAATTAGAATGCGCTTTCTCTAATCAGAACAGAACAATCAGGGTTAACAGAGCATGGTTAGTATTTGTTATAATTATAGCTAGTCCCCACTATTTTTTTTTTTTTTTTTTTTTTTTTTGCTCCTAACACTTTCTGGAAGGCATTCCATTGAAAAGAGCTTCTGAAAAGACATTAACAGATCTTCTTTCCCTACCTCTGCTATTTCACAGGCATAACAAATATTAATTATAGTAGACATAGCTAGAAGAAGAGAAATGATTGATGAAATCTGTGTAATCAACTATTTCTCCTGTTTTAAGAACTGATCTTTAAGCATTTTCAGACAGAGCAAAAGATAATTTTGTTTAATTAATAGACTGGCTCTGAATAAAGAAGGCAAGCAGTCTGCTGTTGCCCAGCATCAATTGATGTGTATAAAGGCAGATAAAACCAATCATGACAATAAAGAAAGAAGAACATCTTGGGAGATTATTTTCCAGCAACAATGAATAATGATTTCCACCAAAGTGCAAAGAAGAGTAATTCTTAGATAGCATAAGAATCACACTGCAGTGATACATATATTTTTATGTGTATTTAGGCTTATGTTCATATTTATAAAACTCTGCTTATTTCTCAATTTTCTTAGAACTAAACAATTATTTTTATAAGATTGTGAGTTAAAAATATAATACTTTGATAATAGCAATGAGAGTTACCTGAACAAAAAGAATCTAAATGATAATTATATTCAATATATTTTGGGACAATCTTAATTCCAATTTTTTCATGGTGTCTGAAAAGGCAATGATGAACTTAATTTGTGTTCAAGAGTTAGGCTAACTTATGACTGGATTATATTTATATTTAAGAATAAATTACCAATAACCACAATTGCCTGACATACAATTTGTAACCTTGATTATCTTGGGCTTCCTGCTTTTTTCCCCCTACAAATCAATATTTAGTTATTTTCTAGTATGTATTTTTTCAAATATTTCTATTTTAGGTTTTGTTAACCAATAATTAGGATTATGGCAAGTTTTTAAAAACTCTATTCCTGTAAAAAAACAAACACCCTAATAATTCTTTAACTTCTATTTCTTTTCCAGCTGTGTATAGAGCTTGACTATACTTGAAACTATGAATTGCACAGAGATGGGGACCCTTTAAGTAGTATGTAGTGAAAGTAATGTTTGTCATTTCCAGGTCCTGCCCCTAAAACTTCTTGCACCATCTTCCATGGCCTGTCATTTCCCTTAACTGCTGGCTGGATGCAGAGAATGTAGTTGAGGGTACCAAGCTGTGATTGGCACTTTTTTTTTCTGAAAAGGCCAGATACTCAATCCTTTGTTTGTCATATTTCTTTACATATATACTGAGTGGCCAGATTATTATGATCTCTGAATGCATAATAATCTGGCCACTCAGTGTGTGTGTGTGTGTGTGTGTGTGTGTGTGTGTGTGTGTGTGTATATGTGTGTGTTTGTGTGTGTGTATTAGAGGCCCGGTGCATGAATTCATGCATGGGTGGGGTCCTGTCAGCCTGGCCAGGGGGAGGGAAAATTTGCATATTAGCCTTTTATTATATAGGATATACACTGAGTGGCCAGATTATTATGCATTCAGAGATCATAATAATCTGGCCACTCAGTGTGTGTGTGTGTGTGTGTGTGTGTGTGTGTGTGTGTGTGTGTGTGTGTGTGTGTGTATAATGTTAAAAATGCAAAAGACACCTTTTGCCCACATACCATACAAAAACAGGTTTGGGGCCAAAACTGGTCCATGAATATTAGTTTTTGGACTCCTGCTCAGGAAGATGGGGGATAGACTATATGGTAGAAGCCTGAATTATTGAATGACTCCATGGAGCAGCACTCTTTTTAAGCCTCCCTTCAACCCCAGATGGCTATGATACAAACCACAAAACATAATCTTCTAAGATATGAAGGTCATTATGTCAGTTTCTCTCACCTGTCAAATTTATCTAATGTTTAACTGTGTATGATCTAACACAAATTAAAGCTGCTCCCTAGTCAGTGTGACACAGTTAGTTGGGCTTCCGTCATCCTGGGCACTGAAAGGTTGCCGGTTGGATTCCTGGTTAGAGCAGGTGCCTGGGTTGTGGGTTCACCCCCCCCAGTAGGGGGTGTAATCCATGTTTAACTCTTACATCAATGTTTCTCTATTTCTTTCCCTCTCCCTTCCTCTCTCTCTAAAATATCAATAAAATATTTTTTTTAATTTAAGCTGCAATATTCTTCCCAATTACCTCTTAAATTTGCTGTTTAATAAACTTCAGATTTTTATAGTTTGCTTTTACCCCTGTTTCTTGTTGTGGTTGATCAACCTGTTTATACCTAACACTTTTAATCTTACTTCATATCCAGATTCTTAAACATTGAATACTTTCTGATTTTCCTCCTAATTGACAGCATCTTTCTGGACTCAGTTACTCAAATTGGCTATAGCAGGAGAGAGCTGGTAGAAAATTATTATCAAGTAACATGATCCTGCCATTTGCGAACACTGAACACTTTAATGCTTCCTTTAAGTAGTCCTATCACTCTAACCTGTGAAAGTTGGTTGGTTTCCTCTTTCAGCATGAATAACAAAGCTCTGCCAACCAGGGGCCTGGACTGGCACTGAGATAAGCTAGAAGTAAACTGCATCAGGCAGCTCTCATGCTTGATTCTGACCATTTGTATACTTCAGAGAATTCTGGTATTCATATTAGTAAGCCAGATAAGATTTTTAGTTTATTTTGTATCAACACTCAATGGCATATATCCCATAAATGTTAAAATACTGCAATCTAAACGATAAAGAAAACACCAAATCGTTATATGATTTCACTCACATGGAATCTAATGAACAAAATGAAGTAATATGCCAAGTAGAGACAGACTCAGAGATAGAGAACAGGCTGACAGCTGTCGGGGATGGTTGGTGGGACAGCTGGGTGGGGGTGTGTGTGGAATGAAAGAGAAAAAAAGGAAAAAAGGAGAAAAAAACTCATAGGTACAGACAACAGTGTGATTGCTCAAGGACAGGGGATGTGGGAAGTGGAGGAGGGTATAGGAGGGCTAAATAAATGGTGGTGGATGGAGATTTGCCTTGGAGTGGTGAACACACAAGACATCGTACAGATGATATTTTATGAAATTGTGCACCTGAAAGCTATATAATTTTGTTAATCAGTGTCACCCCAATAACTTCAATAAAAAGAAGAGAAAAACAACAACTCCAAAACAGAAATTTGGCATGCAAGTGGATATATAAGCTTTCTGTTGCTGCTGTAACAAATTATCACTAAGTGACTTACAACAGGACAAATTTATCATTGCATAGTTTTCATGCATCAGGAATCAAGGTGTTATTGTCATAATTAGCTAGTTATTAATAATAATAAAGGGAAGAGAGCAAAGGGGAGGCCAGGCATGGTAAGCATGGTCATCTAGGCAGCTTCACCAGGAAGCTGCAGACAGTTTCATGACCACTAGGGAACCACTGGTTCATTGTCTGCAAATCATTGGTGAAGAAAGGATCAAACAAAAGGGGAAATAGGTGCATGGTCAGTGAAGACAGACTGACATAGGGAACATGCTTGCCTGTCAGTCTAACATGGAGAACAATGGGATGGCTAGGATGGTGGAGCCACTGCAAGTACACTAAATCTTGGAAGGGTAAATTCACCAAAGAGTTTCCCCTCTCCTGTACTCTTGCTCTTGCTTGCATTTGCTCTCCTCTTTTCTTCTCTTGCCCCATGAATAAGGTGACCAGATTTTAACATTGGTAAAGCGGGACACCATTGACCGAGGGGGGGGATGGGGGGGTGTTCTTTTTTTTAAAAAATATATTTTATTGATTTTTTACAGAGAGGAAGAGAGAGGGATAGAGAGTTAGAAACATCGATGAGAGAGAAACATCAATCAGCTGCCTCTTGCACACCCCCTACTGGGGATGTGCCCACAACCAAGGTACATGCCCTTGACCGGAATCGAACCTGAGACCCTTGAGTCCGCAGGCCGGCACTCTATCCACTGAGCCAAACCGGTTTTGGCCCTGGGAGGGGGCGGTTCTTGATTAAAAATTTGGTCTATATTGTAATCGCTTTTGGTTTTTTTAATAAAAGGAAATTCACTTCTTAGATCATCGTTGAATTTGCATCCTCTTTTCTTACTCATTATGTTAAAAATTTAAAAAAAGTAATTTAAAATTATATTATAAATTATCATATACATATTGCTTAAAAACACAGTAAGTAGGTACATAATTACATGAACATATTTTATTGTTAGTTTATAAATTAAATTAATTTGATTGTTATAAAGTAACTATATTTTAAAAATTATTTTAATCCTATATTTCTTTCTAAATAATAACAATACTAACTTGTATTATTTTTCCTCTGAATTTGCCGTAACGTAAGTCGTAAGTGTCACTTTCAAGGCCGGCGCTAGACTTTTTGCTGCCACTATAAAATATAAATAATACGAGTATTGTCTGCTAAATTCAAGAAAATCTATGTATTTATGAAATAAATCAATAAATTACTTACCTAAATTATCTGAATAGCTGATTTGTAATGACATCACTTGTTTAACTAGCTTACTAGCACGCAGTACGATGTATATCGTCTGAGAGACAGTTACAAAATGTTTTCGTCGTTGCCAATCCCAAAAAATGCCATTGTTCATTAAGTCCAAACAATGGTGGTTGAATTCTAACAACTGATCAACAGTGCGAACTTTGATAAGCACTTCTCGATAATCAGTTCTCAACAATTATTTGTTATTATTAAAGTTTAACATTATAAAATTAACAAAAATAATATAAAACTCATATCCTGGCTAAATAGCCACATGGCTGCCCAAAACCGTATATTCCCTTCCCGTTCTCCCGCCGTTCCCTAGCTTGTTGTGCATTCTTTCCAAAAATAGGGACTTTTTTTTTTTTTTTTTTAAGAGAAATGTAATTTTATTTCACTAAATCAGTGCAGGATAAATATAATTATTAGAGTCAAATAAATTATACTTTCTTAAAATCTCTGAATAATAAAAATTATGTCATATTTTAGTTTGTATCATATCTATATTGTAAAATCCTCTCTCTACTTTTTTTTTCTTTTTTAATTTCTTTATTGATTAAGGTATCACATATTTGTCCTCATCCCCCCATTCCCGTTCCACACCCTTCCCCACACATGCCCCCACGCCCCTGTTGTCCTTAACAGCTGCTTAGGCTCATATGCTTGCACACAAGTCCTTTGGTTGATCTCTCCCCTTTGCCCCCACCCTTCCCTACCCTCCCCCTGAGGCCCGACAGTCTGATCCATGCCTCCTTGTTTCTGGGTCTCTTCTTGTTCATCAGTCTATGTTGTTCATTATTTCCCCTAGATGAGTGAGATCATGTGCTATTAGAAATACACTTATAAGAACCGAAAATGAGACAAGCAATAATGGTTATGGTGACAGGCAAATGAATCAGTCTATAGTGAGTGTCTTTCTGGGCCAACAGTTCTTTTGAGACCCAATTTCAATGTCCAACAGTTCCTTATGTGTACCTGTCAGCACTGACATTACAGTTCTGGATGGTGGAGAAATGGTGGTAATGCAGGTCCGACTCTGTCTGGTTTGGTCCTGGGCAACCTGCAGTAATGCACAGCTGTTAACTGCTAGTATGGGAAGGCCACATCAGCGTCTTCCGTCTCTGGACTGCTTCTCTTCTGTCTTCATGGCTGGAGTAGTCCTGTCGATTCCTCTCTGTTGCTGGAATCCACATGGTCTCAGCATTGTTTTCTGAAAATATACAAACATATTCTCGACCAAAAGTTAATACAGGAATATTTTCTATAAATTTGACTGGGGATCCTTTTTCATTTTTTGCCCAAATAATTTTCCTCTGGCTTGTTTTGTCACCTTGTGTGTTTTTCATGGGTGTCTTGCTTTTAGCCTTACAATTAATTTTCTAAAGTATTAATTTTCTAGATGTAATTTACTTACAGGATATTTTTCCTTACATGATATTCCTCTACTATCCCCTCCTTTTTTGATTTAAATGTTAGGAGGTTTTTGAAAATTTTATAATGTAGTCTTGATGGCTTTTAAATTTTAATTTTTTGCACTATAATATTACTGTTTTAGGTTCATTACATGGTGCACAATTTTATTATGAGAATAGGGACTTTTTTAAAATGACGCGGGAAGCGGGACAAATTGTTAAAAATCGGGACTGTCCCGCCAAAAGCGGGACGCCTGGTCACCTTACCCATGAACCACACTGGCCGGTGTGCTCACCTCCACAGCCATGTGGCGTTATTATGCAGCCACATGGCCCACAGCCAGGCAGACTCCACATGAAGGACTGGACTTTAATGTGGAGCAGAAATTGTGGACAGTGACCTTTATTCTGGCCCTGCTGAAGACAAGTTTGGACTCATTTTCCATGGCAAGACAGACAGAGGTGGCACCTTGGAGGAGAATACCCTTAATTTTTCATAATCAATAAAGCTTTTCATAAAACCCCATCCTTCCGTGGGGACCTCAGAAAATTCTTTTTCTCCTGGCACCCCAAGAACTCTACTTCCACAAATAAAAAAAGGAGCTAATCAATTGGTTCCTCTGCTCAGATCTCACATGGTGAAATCAAGTGGTTGGTTGTGGCTGCAATCCTCATTTAATAGATTCTGATTACATTTCTTTCTGATTTTAGTGGCATCTCATTTTTTACTTGAATCCTTGCTTTACTACTGACTAGTTGTATGATCTTGGGAAAATTGCTGGACTTATGTTTTGCCTCAGTTTTCTCATCTGTAATACTTAGAAAATAATAGAAGCTTTTAAATAGAATTAATAGGAGGATTAAATGAGTTAAAACAAATAAAGTGCTTACAAGAGTATTTAGTATATACCACACACTCAAACATTAGCTCTTGTTAAAATTACTAGTTCATTAGTGCATATATTGAAGTTTGTATTATTATCCAGAATTGCAAATCCCTTTTAAGGATTTGGGGAAAGAAAAAATATATATCCTCCACCCTTCCAGGTTCTTCTAAGAATTACATAGACATGAGACAGATTAACAGCAGAAAATAAAATTTAATTTCATAAGTATGCGGGCTCCATAAGAATATGAGACCCATAAGCAGTTGGGCAATCAGACTTAGGTAATTTTCTGAGCTAAGGAGATTAAACTTCAAAAATAAGGAAAACAATTTATAGAAAGATGAAAAATAAATATATGGTAAACAAATGTTTGTTGTGCCATGCAGACAATGAGACATGGAGAGGACCTTGCCAAGTTTATGAACAAACAGGCTATGTTTACCCCAGTTTACCACATCTAGCCCATATTCTTAGTAGTTATCTCTGATGATAGTTCTCTTCCTGGATCAAGAACACTATCTAAATTATTTTAAGTATTTAGAGTGGGCGTGAAAAAGTAAAACTTCCTGTCTTTTGTTTAAAAAAAAATCAATTTAAAAAATCCTCATACCAAAAAGAACATTTAGGAGTGGCAAATTTTGCTTTCTATAAGTCTTTTTCCTACAATGGATCTCAAACTATTATTATAGGACTCTGTTCCAGCATCTTTATCCCAACTGAAATATTCATCATTTCCCAAAGTTTACTTCCAAATATTTTACCCTGAATTCATGATCTAGTTGGAGCAAGTTTGTCCGTATTTCTGTAAAAAAATCTCATCTTTTCATTATTACTTTAACAATGAATGGTTTCCTGATCCTGCAAAGTGTGGAGGAAAAAGATAGAAAAGTGGAAAGGGAGAACATAAAAATAAATAAAGAGTAAAAATGTTTCATCATCCTCCATAATTTCAGTGGCTAACCTCTTGTATTAGTCGGAGTTCTTCAGAGAAACACAACCAACAGGATTGATTGATCGATATTTTAAAAATTGGCTCATGTAATTATGGAGGATGATAAGTCCCAAGATCTGTAGTTGGGAATCTGGAGACCCAGAAGAACAGATTTGTGTTATAGGCTGAGTCTGAAGGCCTACGCTCCAGAAGAGTTGATGGTCTATCTTAGTTTCGGTTTGAAAGTTGTCAGGCTTAATTTCAAAAAAGAGCTGATGGTTTAGTCTGAGTATGAAGGCCAGGAAAGACCAATGTCCCACCTCAGAGCAATCAGGCAGATAGTACCTCTTGCTGAGCCTTTTTGTTTTATTCAGGTCTTTCTTCTATTGATTGAATGAGGCCTACTCACTTTAGGGAGAGCAATCTACTCTACTGGTTCTACTGATTCAAAAGTTAATCTCACTCAGAAAAACCCACATGGACATACCCAGAATAATTTATCACTAATTGTCTGGGCATCCATGGCTCAGTCAAATTGACACATAAAATTAACCACCATATGTATCTTTCACTTATTATTGCCTTTTAAGTTTTTTAAGTAATAAAATATATTTGTAATTATTAATGATGACTATTTTATCTTCTTATCTGCAAATTCTTTAGGGAAAAGACTATATTTTATTTTTAATATTCTTTCCTTCAGAAATTTGTACAATTTTGTGTAGCCTACAGTTTCTCAATATATACCTGGCTAATATGCATTGGACTTGACCATCTAACTCAGAGGTAGATAAATCCAATTATTGATTGAAAAAAATTCCTAATTTTTTTAATCTTTGTAAATAGCTAAATCAAATAGTCAATGAGACACCCCGTGTGTTTGCCAAATTCTGTGGCAGCACACAAACCAGGATTTCATGCAGTCAATCAAGTTTAAGGTCAGAAAATAAATGGATAACCTAGCATTTACAGATATACCTGTATTTTCAATAAATTTTAGGAGTAGTGCAAAACCTCATCTGTAGATTATCCTATTCTGAAAGAGGAATATTTTACTCCTTGTTACATGGGATATTTTGAAAGTAGAATTTTGTATATATATACAATAAAATTTTGAAAGTAGAATTTTGAAAGTAGAATTTTGTATATATATACAATAAAAGGCTAATAAGCAAATCGATCTAACAGTGGAAAGACCAGTTGCTATGACATGCACTTACCACCAGGGGGCAGATGCTCAATGCAGAAGCTGCTGCATGGTGGTCAGTGTGCTCCCACAGGGGAAACACTGCTCAGCCAGAAGCCAGGCTCATGGTTGGCAAGTGCTAAGTCATCAGTCGGACATCCCCTGAGGGTTCCCAGACAGCGAGAGGGCACAGGCCAGGCTGAGGCTCCCAGGCCCCCACACCCAAGTACATGAATTTCATGCACCAGGCCTCTAGTATATATATATATATATATATATATATATATATATATATATATATATATATATATATATATATATATATATATATATATATATATATATATATATACTAGAGGCCTGGTGCACGAAATTTGTGCACAAAGGGGGGTTGTCCCTCAGCCCAGCCTGTACCCTCTCCAATCTGGGACCCCTTAAGGAATGTCTGACTGCCTGGTGGGATCCCGGTGGGATCGGGCCTAAACGGGCAGTCAGACATCCCTCTCACAATCCAAGACTGCTGGCTCCCAACTGCTTGCCTGCCTGCCTTCCTGATTGCCCCTAACCGCTTCTGCCTGCCAGCCTGATCACCCCCTAACCACTCCGCTGCCAGCCTGGTTGATGCTTAACTGCTCCCCTGCCAGCCTGTTTGCCCCCAACTTCCCTCCTCTGCCGGCCTGGTCACCCCTAACTGCCCTCTCCTGCAGGGTTGATCACCTCCAACTGCCCTCCCTTGTAAGCCTGGTCCCTCTCAACTGCCCTCCCTTGCAGGCTGGGTGCCTCCCAACTGCCCTCTCCTGCTGGCCATCTTGTGGCGGCCACTTGTGTCCACATGAGGGCGGGATCTTTGACCACATGGGAGAAACCATTTTGTGTGTTGCAGTGATGGTCAATCTGCATATTACTCTTTTATTAGATAGGATAGAGGCCTTGTGCAGGAGTGGGGGCCAGCTGGTTTGCCCTGAAGGGTGTCCCAGAACAGGGTGGGGGTTCCCTTGGGGTGTGGGGAGGCCTGAGCGAGGGGCCTGTTGTGGTTTGCAGGCGGGCCACGCCCCCTAGCAACCCAAGCGGAGGCCCTGGTATCTGGAATTTATTTTCCTTCTACAATTGAAACTTTGTAGCCTGGAGCGGAGCCAAGCCTGGGGCTCCCTCCGCGGCCGGCAGCCATTTCTGTTGGGGTTATAATTGAAACTTTGTTGCCTTAAGCGGGTGGGCCCGGCCAGGGTGTGTGGAAAGCTTTACTTCCCCTGTTGCCGCCGGCAATGCTGGCCTGCTCTCTCAAGCTCCGTTCTGCCGCCATTTCTGTTTGAATTTGTTTACCTTCTATAATTGAAACTTTGTAGCTTGAGTGGAGGCTTAGGCCTGCAACGGCTCGCGGAAAGCTTGGCTTGCTCTGTTACCTGGGAAACCTTGCACTCTGTGGCTGTAGCCATCTTGGCTGGGTTAATTTGCTTACTTGCTCTGATTGGCTTGTGGGCATGGCTTGCGGGTGTGTCAATGGTACTGTCAATTTGCATATTACCTTTTTATTAGGTAGGATACACACACACACACACACACACACACACACACACACACACACACACATATATATATATATATATATATATATATATATATATATATATATATATATATATATATATATATATATGTACTGACTATACAAAATTGTACAAATTTCTGAAGGAAAGAGTATTAAAAATAAAATATAGTCTTTTTCCTAAAGAATTTGCAGATAAGAAGATAAAATTGTCATATATATATTTGACATAAATTTGTTAAGACTACAAATCTCTTATGTCTTCTTACAAATTCAAATCAGTGGAAATATTTAAGTGATATTGTTTTATACCTAATAACTATGTATTATATACTTATTGTAAAAAGTCCATAGATATGAATTTATGTTTATTTTCATTACTGATTAAATACTTTTATTTATATTTATTGAAATTGCTGCAGTTTTCCCAGCTATGATACTTCCTCCAATATATATATCTTTAGATCTTCAATTATTTTTAGTAATATTTGGTGAGGAATATTTATGGTTAATGCATTAGTTATTATTAATATTAAATTGACAGAAATAAATTTCCTTAGAAATTATATTACCGTCTATAACAAATTATGTGTCATCCTATCTAATAAAGAGTAATATGCAAATTAACCATCACTCTGTTATACCCACAAACCATGCCCACCAGCCACGCCCACCAGCCAATCAAGAACGAGTGTGCAAATTAACCCAACCAAGATGGCTGCGGCCACAGAGAGAGCAGGAGGGAGGCTTGGGTTTCCCTGGTGATGGAGGAAGCCAAGCATTGCACACACTCTGGCTGGCCCAGGCCTCCACTACAGGCTACAAATTTACAATTATAAAAGATAAATAAATCCCAACAAAAATTGCGGCAGCCACGGAGCTGGAGAGAGCAAGAGGCTTGAGTTGCCCCTGGTGATGGAGGAAGCCAAGTTTCTGTAGCCCTGGCCTGCCTTGGCCTTGGCTTAAGGCTACAAGGTTTCAATTATAAAAGATAAATAAATCCTAACCGAAATGGCTGCCGCCATGGAGTGAGCAAAAGGCTAGGCTTGGCTCCGCTCCAGGCTACAAAGTTTCAATAGTAGAAGATAAATAAATCCCAGATACCAGGGCCTCCGCTTGGGTCGTCAGGGGGCGTGGTCAGTCTGCAAACCACCACAGGCCCCTCGCCCAGGCTGCCCCATGCCCCCAGGAAACCCCCACCCTGTTCTGGGACACCCTTCAGGGCACCTGTGCACCAGGCCTCTATCCTATCTAATAAAAGAATAATATGCAGATTGACCATCACTCCAACACACAAGATGGCTGCCCCCATGTGGTCAAAGATCCTGCCCCCATGTGGACACAAGATGGCCACCACAAGATGGCCAGCAGGGGAGGGACCAGGCCTGCAAGGGAGGGCAGTTGTGGGTGATCAAGCCAGCAGGGGAGGGCAGTTAGGGGTGACCAGGCCGGCAGGGGAGGGAAGTTGGGGGTGACCAGGCCTGCAGGGAAGGGGAGTTGGGGGGACCCAGGCCTGCAGGGTAGAGCAGTTGGGGGGGACCAGGCCTGCAGGGAGGACAATTAGAGGTGACCACACCTGCAGGGGAGGGCAGTTAGGGATGACCAGGCCTGCAGGGGAGGGCAGTTAGGGGCAAACAGGCTGGCAGGGGAGCAGTTAGGCATCAATCAGGCTGGCAGGGGAGTTGTTAAGGGGTGATCAGGCTGGCAGGTAGAAGTGGTTAGGGGCAATTAGGAAGGCAGGCAGGCAGGCAGTTGGGAGCCAGCAGTCCTGGATTGTGAGAGGGATGTCCGACTGCCCGTTTAGGCCCGATCTCATCAGGATCGGGCCTAAACGGGCAGTCGGACATCCCTTAAGGGGTCCCAGATTGGAGAGGGTGCAGACTGGGCTGAGGGACACCCCCCCGTGCCCGAATTTTGTGCACCGGCCTCTAGTTATGTGAATAATATTATATAGTACATATATCTATTTCAGAGGCATTGCTAAAACAAA
Source organism: Ia io (assembly GCA_025583905.1). Taxonomy (NCBI): domain Eukaryota; kingdom Metazoa; phylum Chordata; class Mammalia; order Chiroptera; family Vespertilionidae; genus Ia; species Ia io. The sequence continues at coordinate 40,588,838 of JAJQQW010000009.1, read as the reverse complement.
TGTTAAAAATAATTAGAGCTCCCTTTATATGAGTAGAGTAGGGATTAAAGTCTCCTACCTGATACTCTAGGTGGCAATAAATGAATAAAAGGCATTTACTTGGGATCAAAGAATTGTTATTTGGGGAGTATATTTTCAGGCAGAAGCTCAAATAGTGTCCTCTTTGCAAGAGGTAGGCTCAAGGTTTGTATGAGGAAAAGGGAGGCAAATGAAGTAAGTTGTATTAAAGAGGAGTTTATTGGTGCTAGATGATACAAGGTTCTATTTGTACTACATAGATTGACTGGAGATTCAGTTATCAGGCAAAAGACAAGGTTTATATTTCATAGATTGGTTAGCAACTCAGTCATCAGTAAATTCTAATTTCATCAGTCCTGACATACAGGATATTCTTGATCTTACTGATTTTTTGGAATGTTGCCAGTTGTTTGGTCAATTTTGGAAAGTACAGAAAAGAAGACCTGCAGGGCAGTTTCTCTGAAATGGCTACTCTGATTCTATTTTATATGGATTCACCCATGTCATCTTCCATAGAACAAAATGGCATACACTCTGAAGTCAGTGTAACTTTTTCTTTTTTAATAGGAGATGAGCTAAACACATAATTAACCTTAGCCAGACTTAAATTTAAAATTATGGCTCATGATAATTAAAATAACAAAACAATTAAAAATATATATGAAACATGTAATGTAAGTCTGGTCAGCCAATTTTTCTTCAGGATAGTCAGATTGATTTAATGATTAATCTGTTTAGATTATATAAAATAAACATAGGTAAGTATTTAAATTGTCTAGATGAGCTAAATTCTATTTTTCCACTTAAGAACTTATGATTAGTACATTGATTAATATGATATGAAAATGAAACACAAAAACAAAATATGGCATGCATTTTTATTTCCAATTATACATTTATTTTCCACTCAGGATACTGCACTTTCTTCCTTAATAGGTTACTATCCAAATCACCTTTGCCATATAAATGCCATTGTTGAATTGCAAAATATACATTTACATATTCATATATTTTAATCATTTAGTCATAGGCTGACAATATAACCCAAAGAAGTCCTTATATCTAGTTTCAATGCTTTAATATGACTTTGATCTTACAATTTCATGCTCTAATCTAGACTCTGATCTAAAATATATTTATTTGCATCTCAGTTTTATCCCTACTGAAGTTTTTTTTTTTATATAATTCCAGCAGAAGTCTGCACTAAAACTGCTGTCAATAAATATGCAGAGGGTGTGAATTATTTATTTACACAGATTACTTTTAAGCTGAGGCCAACATTAATTTGACTAGGTCACTGGCTTGGGAGAGCTGAAAGCCATGTAAATAGCTGAGGAGCAGTGTTTTTCAATTAGCATACTAAAGCACACAATTTCTGAATAATATGTATTCACTTCAAAAAATTGTTATTCTAAGCCAAATAAGCCAGTCAGAGAAAGATAAATACCATAGGATTTCACTAATAAGTATAATCTAATGAACAAAGTAAACTGATAAACAAAATGGAAGCGGAGCATGGATAAATGGGACAGACTGGTCGGTGCCCCAGGGGAGCAGGCTTGGGGAGGAGGGGGAACTGGATAAAAGGGGAAAGGATTAAAGAATGTATGTGCATACTCCATGGACACAGACAATAATTTGGTGGAGGCCAAGGAAGGGGGAGGCTAGGATGGGTGGAGGTGGGCAAAGGAGTGGGGGAGAAGGACACCTGCAATAATGTCAATATTAAACATTTTCAATAAAAAATAATTTTTAAAAAAGATGCTGAGAATGAAGCATGTAAATAAGGAGACAGTCTGAAAGATTTTATGGTAAGATAATTACAGAGAGATTCACTCAATAACTAAGTAGGGTTGTAGAAAATAATACAGATTTATATACATAGTAGAGGCCTGATGCATGAAATTTGTGCAAGAGTAGGCCTTCGCAGCTGCAGCGGCTACCTGGATCCCTCACCCGCAGCCAAGGCAGCTGCTTCAATCCTCTGGCTGCAGCCCCAGCTTCGTCTGGAAGGTCTTCTGGAAGGACATCCAGTCTAATTAGCATATATGCTTTTATTATTATAGGTGCAATTGGTGAATATCAGAATTATCTGAAGGCTTACACACTCTGGACAAATATGAATTAGAAATATGAAAATGAAATTAATAAACCCACAATGTCTCATCTTGAAGTATTTTAGAAAACTATCTTGGTAAAACATAATATATCAAGTAAGGAACTACTGATATTTAATCATTGCACTCAATAATTTTTTCTTACAATTAATTAAGAGTACCTGTTCCCATATTATAAAGTGTGTGTGTGTGTTTGGGAGTGTATGTTTTTGTACATTTCTTTATCTGCCCATTCTTTTTTTTTTTTTTTTGCAAGGCAAATATCTTTACTCCTGAAGTAGGGTCCACACATACATGCTGGAAGCACACACAGAGCAGAGGTCCACTTGAATTTTTATTCCTGACACACATGAACTGTCCCTCACTCTTGATTGGAAGACCTTAGACTCTCAGTCTTTTATGATTGGCTAATCCTATCTAATAAAAGAGTAATATGCAAATTGACAATACCTCTGCTACACCCATAAGCCTCGCCCAGCAGCCAATCAGGAGCGAGTATACAAATTTACCCAACCAAGGTGGCTGTGGCCACAGAGCAAGCAGGAGGCTTGAGTTTCCACAGCAATGGAGGAAGCCAAGCTTTCCTCCTGCCCTGGCCTGCCCTGGCCTGAGCTCAAGGCTATAAAGTTTCAATTATAGAAGATAAATAAATCCCAACAAAAATGGCTGTGGCCACGGAGCGAGCAGGAGACTTGGGTTTCCCCAGCAATGGAGGAAGCCAAACTTCCTGGCCTGCCCTGGCCTGTGCTCAAGGTTACAAAGTTTCAATTATAGAAGATAAATAAATCCCAGATACCAGGGCCTCCACCTGGATCTCCGGGGAGCATGGCCGGCCTGCAAACCACCACAGGCTCCTTGCCCAGGCCACCCCACACCCCAAGGGAAACCCCACCCTGATCCGGGACACCCTTCAGGGCAAACCAGCCAGTCCCCACCCATGCATCAGGCCTCTATCCTATCTAATCCTATCTAATAAAAGAGTAATATGCAAATTGACTGTCACTCCAACACACAAGATGGCTGCACCCATGTGGTCAAAGATGGCCACCACAAGATGGCCAGCAGAGGAGGGCAGTTGGGAGGGATCAGGCCTGCAAGGGAGGGCAGTTGTGGGTGATCAAGCCTGCAGGGGAGGGCAGTTAGGGGTGACCAGGCCTGCAGGGGAAGGCAGTTAGGGGTGACCAGGCCTGCAAGGGAAGGCAGTTAGGGGCAATCAGGCTGGCAGGGGAGTGGTTAGGGGTTGATCAAGCTGGCAGAAGCGGTTAGGGGCAATCAGGAAGGCACACAGGCAAGCAGTTGGGAGCCAGCAGTCTTGGATTGTGAGAGGGATGTTTACCAGTATCGGGCCTAAACGGGCAGTCGGATATCCCTCGAGGGGTCCCAGATTGGAGAGGGTGCAGGCTGGGCTGAGGGACACACACCCCCGTGCACAAATTTTGTGCACTGGGCCTCTAGTTTAAAGCAAAAAGGGAGGGGTTGACCTTCGCCATTTCAAAATGGTCGTGCCCAGGGAAGCTGCAAATCATGGGGCCCAAAATGGCAGCTGCCTAAACTCCATTCTTTGACAGAAAAGATTATTTGTTTATTCTCCTAATTTCCCCATTTTCTTTATTTACAATTAGATGCCCTGTGCACAAAATTCATATGTGTGTACAGTCCCTAGGCCTGGTCTGCGATCAGGGCCATCTTCCCCAGCTTCTCGCAGTTGATCCCACCTGCCACCACCACCTACCCCTGGTTCCCTGTTTGTCATCAGGTGATCAGTGTCTGATGGCCAGGGGAAGGGACCAAGAGGTAGGCTGTTCCCATCCATTCACCGGCCCCGCCCTGCTGCGGGTGGCCATCAGGCTATTGGAGCTTGTCAGCTGGGGAAAGGGACCAAAAGGTCGTCAATGCACCTCATAGTGACTGGTCCAGCAGTCATTTTGGTCATTCTGCCGTTAGGGTCAATTTTCATATTACCTTTTTATTATATAGGATAGAGGCCTGGTGCATGGATGGGGGCTGGCTGGCCTGTCCTGAAGGGGGTCCCCAATGGGGGTGGGGTCCCTGCTGGTGGGTGGGGACTAGCCTGGGCTTTGGGCTACTGAGGGTTTGCAAGCCTGCCATATCCACAATGGGGGTGGGGGTCTCTGCTGGGGGCCAGGGACAGCTTGGACGAGGGGCCACTTGGAGTTTGCAGGCTGGTTATGCCACCAGTTAGGGTTGAGTCCCTGCTGGGGGGTGGGTCCCTGCTGGGGCCAGCCTGGGCAAGGGGCCGCGGGTGGTTTGCAGGCCGGCCACAATGCCCCCGGCTTTGTCAAGAAGGACATCTGGAATGATATCTGGAAGATGTCCGGTCTATCCTGTCTAATTAGCATATTACCCTTTTATTAGTATAGACCTTTTCTTCAAACTCAGCTAATATTCATTGACTTCCATGCTCTGCAATGTCTAGGAGAAGATTATTTTGCTGTTTGGTTAATGCAGTTTCAATTAACCTTTGGATAAGACCCCCAATACATGGAATGATACAACATCCCATCACGGTAACTCCTAGTCAGAGAGGTGAATATGGATACCACCATCCCCTTCCACTTTCTGAACCATTGCTCCAGTGAATGGGAGAAAGGACCATCAGTTTCAGGGTTCTTACTCACTCATCAGCTAGAGTTGTTAGTCCCTGTGGGGCCTCAGTGATGGTCCATCTGCTGTGTTGTCAGGGATGAACGTATTTCACTGACCCCAACATTACACAAACTCCTCCTTTTTCTGCCAGAATCATATCAAGGCCAACCTGTTCTCCCAGGTCGTCCTGCTGGTGGCATCTAGTTGTTTGCCTATGACTTTAACTGTGTCTCGAGTGTAGTTAACAAGCCTTTGCTAGTTATAGAAAATATAATTAATCCAACCATATTCTTATTTATAGTGGACCCCAGAACAGGACAGACTCAAAGCCTGTGGCAATCTGATCTCTAGCCTTACACTCATTTGGCACCCCTCCTGGAGCCCCAATGGGATCTGTGTAAATATGGGGATCAAAGGAGCCCCCTGGATTCTCTCCTCTTCCTAGTTTGTCCATTGAAAAAGTTTTACGATATGCCAACATGAAAGGGATAGCCAATTGTATCAGAGCACAAGTTCTGCTCCATTTGCTGGGCAAGGCCACAAGCAATGGTCCCCATAACACCACCAGACATCAGCATGGGGTAGTGACAGTGTAGCTTGATTGGCTTCTGAGGATTCTTGGCCATTTACGCATCCCGATAAATTTCCCATAAACTCCAAGTACTGTTTTCTCTTTTGAGAGGCAGGACGTATAGTTTACACTGGAGGACGGGGGCCAGATCATTTTGGGGGACTCTTGCTCTTTGGTGGGAACAACAGGGCAAGAGTCTTGCTCTTTGGTGGGAACAACAGGGCAAGAGTCTTTCAGAAAGTGTTTTCCCATAATGAAAAGTTTGAGGATAAGCTTAATAAATAGAAAATAAGAGAGGCAGAGATAGAAATATAATTTTGGCATTTATTTATTTATTATTGAATTTACTGGGTTGACATTGATTAATAAAAATTTATAGGCTTCAGTTTGTATTGGATGTTCAGCATCCCAAATCAAGTCTCCTCCAGTCACCATTATCCCCCCCTTTACCCTCTCCTACCATACTCCCTCTCCTTTTATTTTAGTAATCACATTAATTTTGTCTGTTTTTGAGTATTTTTTTGAGGCTTAATACATTCATCATTTTCAAAGAATGATACATCTTAATTAGGAGTTCATATCCATTTATGAAGAAGTGGACAACTAAACACCAAAAATCAAACCACCCAATTAAAAATTAGTCACAGACCTGAATAGAATAGAACTTCTTCTAAGAGGACATATGAATATTCAATAGATATGTGAAAAGATGCTCAACGTCATTAATCATAAAAACAACTAAACACATAAAGTATTTTTTATTGTATATATTTATTAGTAAGATTCTCTCATGTTTAATAACATGACTTCATATAATTTTTATCAGTTATTGCTAAGTGCTAAAACTATTTATATGCTAAACTAGAGGCCTGGGGCATGAAATTCGTGCACAGGGGGGTCCCCTCAACCTAGCTTGTACCCTCTCCAATCTGGAACTCCTCGGGGGATGTCCGACTGCCAGTTTAGGACATCCCTCTCACAATTGGGGACTGCTGGCTCCTAACTGCTTACCTGCCTGCCTGTCTGATCAACCCTAACTACCCCTGCTACAACCTGGTCACTCCTAACTGCCCCCCCCACTGGCCTGGTCGCCCCAAACTGCCCCCCCCCAGGCCTGGTTGTCCCTAACTGCCCCCCTGCCGGCCTGGTCAACCCCAACTGCCCCCCCCTAGCCTGGTTGCCCCCAACTGCCCCCTGCCAACCTGGTTGCCCCTCACTGCCCCTCCTGCCAGCCAGATAGCCCTCAACTGCCCCCCTGCCAGCCTGGTCACCCCCAACTGGCCCCCTGCTGGCCTGATCTCCCCAAATACTCCCTGCCAGACTGATTGCCCCACACAGCCTGCTGTTTAGTCATTTGGTCATCCCTCACTAATCCCCCTGCCAGCCTGGTTGCCCCACGCAGCCTGCTATTCAGTCAATTGGTCCTCCCTCACTAACTCCCCTGCCGGCCAGGTTGGCCCATGCAGGCTGCTGTTCAGTCTTCCATCTGGTTGTTTTAGTCTTGACAGCTCCTGGCTTTTTATATATTAGGATTATTCCAAATACATAGGGACTGCTGGTTTATTTTCTGCTCATTTATAGATGAAGGTGAGACTTTGAAAGAAATATAAATTAACCCAAACTTCTTCCTCTCTCATCTCTATGTGCATTTAGCAAATCTGAGCTAATTTCATGAACTCTGGATGGATTTTTCAAGATCCATATAATCAAAAATAAGCCTTTTTTGTGTGTTTAAGTTATGGATTTAAATTTTAGACCATCTGAGGTCTTTACAGGGGAGTTGTCTGTCACAGATAATTTCAGGTTGCTACTTTGTTTTTATTTCACCTTGCAAAATAGATTCAACTAAATCAATTTAGACATAATGTGTTTTGTTAAATAACACAGAGATAGATCCCTGTTAAAGCAGCTCACCTGCTTTGGTTATTTAAATTCTCTTCTTTTCCTGAATGCAAATGTACACATTTGTAAATCTCTTTTTACTTTTTCTTTTTTGTTGTTGTTCATGGTGGTATTTTTATGCTATGAATGCCCTGTTTTCTCTAAACTATGCTTGCTTGCTTATCTATCTATCTATCTATCTATCTATCTATCTATTTATTTATTTTTCTGCAATGAATGTAAGAATCTGTTTCATTTGGCCTAGGAAACATTTTAGGCAGCGACTTGATTTGTTTCAACTTTAAATTTATTAAGTGAACAAAATGCAACACATTCCCTACCAACTCACAGACTTCCTCTGCATTTTATGCAATGTTTATTTTAAGTAAACAGAACTACCAGAACTTTGAAAATACTTTACAAACATCAAATCTTGCTGGTGCAATTAGGAGCCACAATGCAGGACTTTATTAAACACTCAGGGAAACTGTTCATTTTTAGTATTTTCCTCAAAAAAAGCCAGCTATTGATTTCAAATAATAGGGAATCAATTAATCATGGTTATTTATTTATTTATTTATTTATTTATTTATTTATTTATTTTTGCTTCACCACACTAACACATAAATCTAAATGTGATCCTACTGCCATGATCTGTACAAAAACTATTGAATTCATTTATTTGTTCACACATCTATTTTATAGGCAAATGGAGAGGTTGAGGTTTTGTTCAAAGAATTGATACTGATGGATAAAACTCCCCTGTCATTTGGGGGAGCAAGGTTCTTGAGGTGCTGCTGAAGGAAACATTTTCAGAAGCCCCATGGGTTAATGGAATGTGAAAGAATGCTTTATTTGCATAGTTACATTTCTTGGGTTCCAACACCCCCTGTTCTTTAAGCCATTTCTGGAAAGAAGTCAGCTGGGAGTTCAGGGCCAGTGTCCAGAGTGTCCGTTCCATGTTGTAGCTGGTGTGGTTCAGCATCCAGGCCAGATTAAAGTCTATTAGTCCTTGTGTGGAGCCCAATGTGGCTGTGCTTGCACCATGTGTGCACAGGGGAGCACAACCCTCTGCAGCCGGAGTCCCAAGAGGGCCAGTGTCCGTGAGCCAAGAGAGAGAAGAAGGGGCCAAACTTTCTTTGAAAGTTTATGTATTTAGGTTGTCTGTGCTTGGTGTGGCCATGCCCATTGTGGACAATTACCTATGTCCAGGTGTGATTGATGGGAAAGCATTTTCCACATCACTTATTGGGCCTGTATCTAAACTGCCTAGTCCTTTCCCCCATCAGTCAGTGGGGAATAGACTTGGAGAATGTTAAAAGCAGCTTTTTTTCAAAGCTGTATAAATGGCATGCCTATAGCTTTTGGACTTCCCTTTCACTCCATTCCTGTGAAATAATAACTAGGTTATTATAAAATTATCAGAATGATTAAAGAAGATGATTTAACACTCCATGAAACGAAGCAGCAAAGGGGGGCAGAAGGCCAAAAGCTATCCATATATATAAAAAGCCAGGGGCTGTCACAACCAAAACACCCGGATGGACGACCAAACAGCAGGCTGCGTGGGGCGACCAGGCTGGCAGGGGGGACAGTAAGGAGTGACCAGGCCAGTGGGGGGCAGTTGGGGGCAACCAGCCTGGCAGGGGGGTAGTTAGGGGCAACCAGGCCAGCAGGGGGGAAGTTAGGGGTGACCAGGCTGGCAAGGGTGGCAGTGAGGGGTGATCAGCCTGGCAGGCAGAGGCAGTTAGGGGTGATCAGGCTGGCAGGAGGAGCAGTTAGGGGCGATCAGGCAGGCAGGCAGGTGAATGGTTAGGATTCAGTGGTCCAGGATTGTGAGAGGGATGTCCAACTGCCAGTCGGACATCCCCCAAGGGGTCCCGGATTGGAGAAGGTGCAGGCTGGGCTTAGGGGACCCAACCCTGTGCACGAATTTTGTGTACCTGTCCTCTAGTTATAGATTAAAGACTAAAGGACAGCCCTGGCTGGTGGCTCAATTGGTTGAAGAGACCTCCTGTGCACCAAAAGATTTTGGGTTCAATTCCCAGACAGGGTACATGCCTAAGTTGCAGGTTCAATCCCCAGTCAGGGTGTGTATGGAAGGCAACTGATCAATGCTTCTCTTACATGGATGTTTGTCTCTCTCTAACCCCAGCTCTCTTAAAAAAATATCCTGTATAATAAAAGGCTAATATGCAAATAGACTGAACGGTAGAACCAAACAACCAGTCACTATGACGTGCGCTGACCACCAGGGAACACACGCAGAACATGGTGGGCATCGGCCACGGTGGGATGGTGGAGCATGTGAGTGGGGGTGCCAAACTAAGGTGGGGTTCTGCTCACTGTCATCACATCAAGCCTCTGGTGGTTACTGAAAATTCTTTGCTCCCATGTGCTGCAGTCCCACCTGGCACTCACACCCGCTGCTGGTTCCTGGCACCAGTCCCGATCACTCAGCACTGTCAGTGGGTGGGAGAGGTGACTGGAGGAACCAGGTGGGGTATGTGCCGAGACCCGCCCCTGTGCCCACCACAGCCTTGTGGCTCACAGTCCCTTTCAAGGTGTATGAACTCATGCACTGAACCCATAGTATATATACTGTATATTGAAAACATATCCTTGTGGAAGGATTAAAAAAACAAGAAGAAGAAAAGGAGGGAGGCAAATAGAAAATATCTGATTGGCTAGGGCACTATATTCAACATTGTTTGGGGTGAGAAGGCCTAGAGTTTGGGGATTGGTATTTGGGGATTGGCTAACCCAATAAACTGTGTTTTTGGTTAGGTGGAGCTTTTACAGGGAACTAAAGTTATCTAAGTTTCTTTTTGCTAACAAGACTTCCCAGCCAGGAGCAGCTCTATCTTTGTTAGGGTCACAAAAAGAGGAATGCACAAGGCTGAAAGTGGTAAAGAATTATGAATTTATAAGGTCAGAGATTTTAAAGAACTTTAGGCAGACTTTTTCTGGCCAGAGAATTCTTTGGGCAGGTCTGAAGGGAAAGATACTGCTCCTAGCAAGTGGAATGTGGTCTAAGCGAAAGGGAATGTTGGTTGTGAAGAGGTCTCAAGGTCGCTGTCAGGGGATGGGGTTGTTGATTCAATTATTTGATCAGACCTAACAATCTTGGACTTAGATATTTATTTTAAAAGTTTGAAAAAATTTTGAAATTCCTACAAACATAGAGAACCTGATGAACCTGTAGTTGATGAACTGTTCCAGCTGTATCATCTGTAAAGATCTGTACCCATCTGAGAGATTGAAATAACCTTCAGTAAACATTCAATGCTTGTGACAATAAATAATGTAGCTCTCCAGGAGAGGGGAAGCCAAGTGTTTTACAAATTTAAGACATTCTTCTCACTGCATGCTGTTCTGGCATAGGAATTACTAAAGTTTCTTTATAGATAAAGTTGCCAATCTTTTTTTTTTCTTATTCCTAGAACTATAAATACTGTATTTTCCGGCGTATAAGACGACTGGGCGTATAAGATTTTCCTGGGTTAAAAAGTCGATTTATACGCCGGAAAATACAGTAAATCTGCTTTTCTGGTATATATACCATATATATAATATGTATATATGTATATACCATATTTTCCGGCGTATAAGACGACTTTTTAACCCAGGAAAATCTTATATGCCCAGTCGTCTTATATGTCGGAAAATACGGTAGATACAGCCAGATTCAGGTCTATCTCATGGTGTGGTCTGTTTTTGGATAAACATAATTATAATGAAACTAGAGGCCCTGTGCATGAATTTGTGTACAGGTGGAATCATTATGGATGGCCTGCAGGGACTGGGCCAAAACCCGCAGTCCAACATCGCCTGCAGCTCCTACTTGCCACTCCCACTCATCCCGGCCCCACTGTGCCTGCCATGGGCTCGCGCCCAATCAGTACCAATTGAGAGAGGCTTGTGCTGCTGCAGCAGCACTCACCAGCCATGAGCCCTGAATCCAGCACCCTCCCAAGGAGAGTGGCCTGTGGGATTGGGCTGAAACCGGCTCTCCAATATTCCCTGAGGGATCCTGTATTGCGAGAGGGCACAGGCCAGGCTGAGGGACCCCATGGGTGCATGATCCAGCTGGGGAGGGACCGCAGGAGGGCTCCAGGGCATGTCCAGCCCATCTTGCTCAGTCCCAATCAGCTGGACCCCAGCAGCATGCTAACCTACCGGTTGGAGCATCTGCCCCCTGATGGTCAGTGCATGTCATAGCGACTGGTCAACAGGTCGACTGTCTGCCCCCTGATGGTCAGTGCACATCATAGCAAGAGGCTGAGCAGCCTTAGCATATCATTAGCATATTACACTTTGATTGTTTGTTCGGTTGTTCTGCCGTTCAGTCTATTTTCATATTACCCTTTTATTATATAGAATTGCACTGGATTGTTATGCATATGCATGCATATATTGATATGTTTTGTGTTTCATTTTTTAGAATGAAATCAATTCTACTTTAATGTTAGTATGTTCTGGGTGGGAGGGATACCCTACTGTGATTTGAGCATAATAAATACTGATTGAAGTGTCAATGATTCAGCTGTGTTTTGCATTACAAAGTTAAACATGGTCTTTTCATTTCAGCAAAATGGTTCAGAATAGATGGGGGTGTCAGGACAGTAGGGTACTGTGGAACAGTTTAAGTACAGGGCTCAATCCACTGGAAAACAAAAAATAACTTATTAACTTGACCCTCACCAAGATTGGAGCTGTACCTCAAGCTCTCCAGCATTTCAAAAACAACATCTTCACAAGCAGTGGAACTTTCTGAGCACACATTACTTTTTATTTTCTTCAGTGTTATTGTAGATGAAGTGATGCCATATGAATGAATTGTTTAAAACTTTGAGAAAAGGAGATTCTAAATTTATAAAAAGCCCAGAGATTTTATTATTCCATTATTTTGAATAATTTTCTTATGGGGAAGATGGAGGCAGATGTGAGAGAATACACCATGACAGCACTCTTGAAAATGAACTGGGATATCTTTGTAAAATGTAGATAGCTATATTTAGATTATTATTATGATGAGTGATTTAAAAGTTACAATAATAGAACAATCTTGAGACTATATTAAGAATTTAAACCATCCCCTTCTTTTAAAAATATTATATATGAGAGAATAGGAATTGTCAGTGAGTCCCACATAATAAAGAGGTAATATGCAAATTGACCATCATGACCTCACAAGATGGCTGCCTAAAACCAGGCTGGCAGGGGGGGTTAGTGAGGGATGATTGAATGACTGAACAAGCAGGCTGCGTGGGGTGACCAGTCTGGTGGGAGGGCCATGAGGAGTAACCAGGCCAGCAGGGGGGGGCAGTTAGGGGCAACCAGGCCAGCAGAGAGGGGCAGTTGGGATGACCAGGCCAGCAGGGAGGCAGTTAAGAGTAACCAGGCTGGCAGGGAGGGGGCAGTTGGGGGTGACCTGGCTAGCAGGGGAGGGCAGTTATGGGCAACCAGGAAGGCAGGCAGGTGAGCGATTAGGAGCCAGGAGTCCCAGATTGGAGAGGGTGCAGGCTGGGCTGAGGGGATTCCCTCCGCCCCATACATGAATTTCGTATACCGGGCCTCTAGTAGTTTATAATTGAGAGTCAGAAAATGAGTATAATTTTTCCCCTGCAGCAAACTAGTAGTCCAAACTTAGTCAAAAGCAGCCCAGGCTGCCTTCGCAGGCCTGAAGATAGCACAGTGGGGGTGCACCGCCCAACCGGCCTGAGGACCCCAGCCCAGGCTGCTTCCACTGGCTGGGTGATCATGCAGTGGGGGTGCCCAGCCCTGCAGGCATGAGACCCCAGCCCAGGCAGCCAGCCCGGCAAGGTGATCCTGCAGCTTGAGTGGCGGGCCCTGCAGGCCTGAGACCCCAGCCCAAGCTGTCCTCACAGCCAGGGGATCCTGCAGCTTGGGGGCGGCTGAGACCCCCGTCCCCAAGCTGCCCCAGCTTGCCAGTGGATCTTGCGGCTTGCCAGGGGATCCTGCAGCTTGGGGGCGGGGGTCTCAGCCTGGCTTGCCAGGGGATCCTGTGGCTTGGGGGCAGCTGAGACCCCCGCCCCCAAGCTACCCTGGCTTGCTAGGGGATTGCGAGGCTTTGGGGCGGGGGTCTCAGCCAGGCTTACCAGGGGATCCTGTGGCTTGGTAGCGGGGGTCTCAGCCCAGCTTGCCAGGGGATCCTGCGGCTTGGGGGAGGCTGAGACCCCTGCCCCCAAGCCGCCCCAGATTGCCAGGGGATCCTGCGGCTTAGTAGCGGGGGTCTCAGCCCAGCTTGCCTGGGGATACTGCAGTTTGGGGCGGCTAAGAGCCCTGCCCCCAAGCTGCCCGCTTTGCCAGGGGATCCTGCAGCTTTGGGGTGACTGAAACCCCACCCCCCAGCCGCCCCGGCCTGCCAGGGGATCCTGCGGCTTGCCAGGGGATCCTGCGGCTTGGGGGCAGGGGTCTCAGCCCGGCTTGCCAGGGGATCCTGCGGCTTGGGGGAGGCTGAAACCCCCATCCCCAAGCCGCCCTGGCTTGCCAGCAATCCCGCAGCTCACACTGGGCACTGGTGCCTCCCAGCTGGACACCCTGGACTGCTGCTACTGGGCGGACTCTGCTGGGACTAAGAGGACTGGGCGCCTCCATCTTGTGGCTATGGGTGCAGCCATTTTTGTAGCAGAGTGATGGTTAATTTGCATATTACTCTTTTATTGGATAGGGGATATATATATATATCAAGTGGCCAGATTATTATGACCACTTGACGTTTGTAGGCAAATTAGCCGTACACTGCATTGTATGGATATGGAAGCTGAAGGCCTGTTTGAACACCTTTGCTGTCTGCAGTTACCAAGATAAAACATCTCCAATTTGCACAGGAACACAAGAATTGGACAGTCGAGCATTGGAAAAAAGTCATGTCGTCCAATGAATCACGTTTCCAGTTGCATCATGCAGATGGCAGAGTGAGAATTTCGTGGAAACAGCATGAAAGCATATACCCCACATGCATGAGTACAACCCTTCAAGCTGGTGGGGGCAGTGTTATGGTTTGGGGCATGTTTTCCTGGCATGATTTGGGCCCTTTAATTCATGTGGAACAACATCTGAATAGCACAGGATACCTAAGTATCGTTGCTGATCAAGTTCACCCTATCATGTTGATGGGGTATCCCAATGGAGATGGCTTCTTCAAACAAGACAATGCACCATGCCACGGTGCTCATATTGTGCAGGAGTGGTTTCAAAAACGTGAGGGAGACTTTACCTTGCTTAGGTGGCCCCCAAAATCACCAGATCTCAATCCAATTGAGCATTTGTGGGACAAAGTTAAAAGAGCCATCAGGCAGCTGGTTCCACAACCATCAAATCTCACAGAACTGGACAGTGCTATTCATCAGGCATGGTGTCAGATTCCTCGCATCACCTTTCAACATCTCGTGGAGTCAATGCCAAGAAGAATCGCTGCAGTATTGAAGGCAAAAGGTGGCCCAACGAAGTACTGATGGGGTGGTCATAATAATCTGGCCACTCAGTATATATATACCTATCTATATGGCAGGGTAAACATCTAATTATTGAACACTTCTTCTTACTTCTCCTCAGGCCCTTATCCCATTCCTTGGCTCAAGATGGCATATATACCTCATTTTACCTAATTAGAACCTCTCATATGTGTGGGGGTCTTGTACATATGAAATAAAATTTGCTTTTAACCAGCTTATCTGTTGCATGTTGATTTGATTATTAGAACAACTAAAAGAAATTCTGTAGGGTGGATGAAAAATTTCCCTCTCTGACAATAGCTTTTATTGGCTTCACCTGGGTGATGTCAAAAGAGAAACTGTATAGGCAAGCTTTTAGGCACAGTGGGAAATATATTTTTTTCTTTGTATGTCAATTAATGGAATGTAAGAGTAATCCTGGCAATTTAAAAATTGTAATTTTTCCTTACAATGAATACATTCTTATAAAAACAAAGGTCTTATAAAAAACAAAATTTGGTTGTAAAGCTTGAAGCCTTTAAAAATCAGAATTAGATTTGCATTGCTCAACATCACCTTTGCATTTTGCATTTTACACATTGCATCTGTTTTTGTTGATGTAATGGTGGGGCCAATCTTGATGAGCCTTGGTGGGTTCATTTTTTCAAGCCTCTATATAATAATGATATAATTATTTGTGAATAATCATTATTAAGTAATAATGGTAAGCTTCTAGCATGTACAGATTTGTTTTTCTGGCCTCTGTTACATTACCTACCACATTATAATGGTTCCTTGAATAGAGTTAGTGGCTGATAAGATTTGCTTTTCTATTGTAGATATTTGGGCCTAGATAGAGGCAATTGCTGACCATCAACTACTCATGGCATTTCTCATTTCCACTGGTCACTGTTGTTAGAAGGAATGTAGATGAAATAAATTATAATAAAGATCAAATAACTTTAATTGTTATATTTCTAAAGATTCAAAACTTTTATTTTTACTTTGGGATTTTATCTTTTATATCAATAAAAATTAGATATATCATTTTCTTTTAGATTTAAATGTGTTTTTCTTACAGAAATCATTATTACTATAGCTGTAACTCTTGATTTGGGGTCAGACCAACTGCTGAAATCACATTTTAAAAGTACATTTTTGATATTTTAAATTATCATTGCTGAGGATAATTTAGGTTGGAAAAGATAAATCTGGTGACAATGTAATATACTCATAGCTTTTGACCTCCTGTCATTCTCTCAGCATGTGACTCACTCTTGATTATAATTTAGAGGTAAGTTTGCTGCTGTCACATAGGCTGTACTAGAATGACATTTCATTTTCTAAGATATGCATACCCTAGAGATGGTTGGTTAATTATAATGTGAAAGCCGAAGCAAAAGGTGAAATCATGTGACATATGAAAATCAAACACAATTATGTGTCCATGATTTCAAAAGATTCCTTTGTCTTTCTAGAAAGCCACAGGGAGGTTTAGAAGGCATAAGAATGTACAAGTCCTGTTTAGAGAGATGATCAATGGCCCAGAGAAACTGCATATTGTTAACTCCCCAAGACTATCTTTCTGTACTTGATGGAAAACAATGATAATAAAATTGTTATTTCTGGGAAACAGATAAGGAAAATATGTATTGTGAGGCATACAAAGAGATGTAAATTAAATCCATACTGTTTTACTTCTTTTAAAAAAATGAAGATAATACGATAAAATTTTAAGATTTAAAAAATCTTAATGATAGATAAATATGAACATTGATCTTGGTGCTTTTGTATATACTTGAAATTACAAAATATAAATTGAAATAATACTTGTTAAATGAAGCAGAGCAAAGGTAATTCCTCAATTATATCATCCTGCAATTTCAATAAAGTGAAATTTTTTCAGATAACTGAAATTTCAGGAAATATGACCTGCAAATGAGGGTAAATGCATTAACCCTTTGCACTCGCTTGCTTTTTTCTCGATTCCTTTATTCTAATGTTAACTGTGTCGAGTCACCCTCGACATCCAAGTGCAAAAGGTTAATTTATTGTAGTAGACTAAATAATAGTCTTCACAAAGTGTTGCGTGCATATACATTTGGCAGAGGACATTTCATATGGTGAAGTAGCAAGCATGAGAAAATAATCTGTATTATAAGTATCAATTCTATGCTATCACTTAAGACCTCATCTCGGTCTTAACAATACAAGCTTAAAATTTGACTGGATCAACAATGCAACTAAAATGTCAAGCATTAGCATATGTCATATTAAAAAGAACATGTAGGATATTATCTCAAACTTTGAAACTGTTTTGATGCTTTGCCACCTGGAAAAAATGTGTATAGCTTTAATTGTCACAGTGTGAGAGTTAAAATTAAAATAGGAATTCTTTTAAAAGGACTAAAAATAATGCAGAAAAAAACAGTAGGAAAATATGCTGTGTGAGGATTCTTCAGTGATGAAAGGCACATTCTGGGAGAAGGGATGTAGTTAACATCAAGAAAAGTATGAACACTATGCATAGGGCACCTATCCAAGCCCACCTAGTATAATATACACTAGGCATCCCTTGCTATTATGAGAGAAGTATGAGATAAAACTACAAATGGATTGCAAGAATTCAGTAAAAATCATTACTTACTAATCCCTAATGAGAAACTCAGAGAAATGTGGCTGGAAACTTAGGGGAAGAAAATTATTATTTCTCCCCTATCCTACCTACCATGTACCTAAGCCTCTCTCCTTGACCAAACTTTAGGCAAGCCCCTCTGAGCCCTCTTTTTGACTAGGCTTCATCCTTCAGCCCTGTCTTTGGCCTGCCTAGTCTAGTGGTGCTAAGTCAGTTTAATAAGAGTCACCCACTCCTGATATGGATATCTAATAACCCCAGCCTGCCTTCAGCAAGAGTCCCATTAGGCCAGTTTAGCAAGAATCTCCCTACCTTTGATGTCTCTTCTTAGTAATTTTTCAGCCACTGACTGCCTCATTCTTCTGGTTGACTATAAATCCGCAGCTATCTTTGCTGTATTCAAAATTGACCCTGACTTCTCTTCTTCATTTTTACATCTATTGCAAAAGTCCTGATAAAGTTTTACTACTGTTTTCACAATTGTCAGAATAATTTTTTCTTTAGTACATGTTCACTTTGTCTTTTGCTAAAGACCGATAATGCCGGGGTCAAACTCAGTGCAGGAATTCTCACGCTCTTTTGAACATGGCATGGACAGGAATAAAAACTGTTAAATTAACATATGTATCATGAGTGCCTCACATTTGAAAGTTCCTGTCTGTACTAATCACTTACAGAACCCATATAATTTCAAAAGCTTATGGGCAAAATAAGAAAAAATCACACACACACACACACACACACACACACACACACCACAAGAGTATAAGCACAAAGGAAATATCACATTAAATCAATATCAAAAGGTTTCATGAATTGGAGGAATGTATAGGATAACAAAAAAGAGAGATGGAATAGATTTCACAAATAAGTAACATTATGATGATTCAAAATTGAGAGGCTTAAGTAAGTAGAATTTGATTAGGGAGTGGTGGTGATGACATATAAGATCAGAGAGGTACAATAGTTTCTCTCAGTGGAAGATATTGAACTGCTAAAGAAAAAAAGTTTCTGAGTTATAAAGAAGAGTATATTTGAGTACAATTGATATACTTTTAAACCTGTGTCACTTGCCAAATAAGCCTATCCAAAAATCCTATCTCTGTGTATATCAGTTGCCTCATACTATATAATAAAAGCCTAATATGCAAATTTTCCCCTCCACCGGATGTTCGATTGGGAGTTTGACCGCTTGCTATGATGTGCGCTGACCACCAGGGAGTGGTGTGGAACATGGCAGGCATCAGCAATGTGCTATGACCTCTCGCCGGCTACCTGGAGGTGGGGGTGACAGGGATAGAAGTGAAGTGAGAATGCGGGGTGTCTGCAGGAGCTCGCATGCTCGGAAGCCCCCACACTCAGGTGCTGGGCACCCATGAGGAGCCCACCCCACACCCGTGTGGCATCTTCTGCATGAGCCGGGCTGCAGCTACTGGGACCTCAGGGTCCAGTTGGGCTCCCCATGGGTTTGCACAGGAGCCGGTCTGTGAGGCCCACTGGGAGAGAGCATGCTGCCTGCCTGGCTTCTGTGTGGCACCTCTAGGCAGCCCAGAGGCCCATGCTGTGCCCCAACCCACAGTGTCCGGCTGATCTCATGGCATCTTTGCGTGGGAATTCAGGTGCCATGACTCAAATGGGGGGGGGGAGCGCATGGGCCCGGGGGCCCAGGTACTGCCCAGGGCCAGAGGTCAGCTGAGACCTGCCCTTCCACTCCAGAAGCTCATGCTTCAATCAACAGCCAGGCCTAGGGACTGCACCTGTGCACAAATTTCATGCACCGGGCCTCTAGTTCATAATAAAAATTAAAATATTTTACATGCCTATTTCTGTAACAAAAAAAATGATAATGGATGTGAATTGCATTGTTAATTATAAAACATTATTATACAACTGTAAAGGACCATTATTTAATTCTCAAAGCATTGAGGAGCACTTGAAGAATTTTGAGGTACTTAAAAGTATAACATAACCTCAGTTAAATACTTATTGGTCAAAGTTAGAGGGAGAAACTTGGGAAGCAAGTCTATTGCAGTGGTTCAGAAGAGAGTTAAAGAAAATTAAAATACAGCTCTATACAGTTCGGAGACAGATTGTATTGAATTTTAGAAACTGAATAATGAAACAAAAAAGGGAGAAGATAAAGATGACTCCAGGGTTTCAACTTTGATGAGGATGTTGTCATTAATAGAGAAATCCATGAGAGAAAGTGTTTAGAAGACAGATAATGAATTTGATTTTGAAAATACAGATTTAAGGATGCCAGTGAGAAATTCAGTCAAAAATGCCCAGTAGAGATTGAATATAAAGCATGGTAGAAGAATCTTGGATAGAGATAAAGATTTGGGAATCACTTATTAGTGTCAGTTGATACAATCAAAATGAATATAGTGATAAAAAATGAGGGTGAACAAACAAAACAATGGTAATGTTTTAAAGCTGTATTTGGCAGCATCTACATTTCAGGTTAGAAAGGAAAGACTTGAGAGAGACTTTATGTAGAGTTTGGGGCAAAAGTAGTATGTGAAACAGTTTATTCTTTTTTAAAAAAATATGTTTTTATCAATTTTAGAGAGAAAGGAAGGGAGAGAAAGAAACACAGATGAGAAAAAAGACTCATGGATGGTCTGCCTACTTTAGGCCCCTTACTGGGGACCAAGCCCAAAACCTAGGCATGTGCCGACCAGGAATTGAACCAGCGACCTTTTGGCGCATGGATGACACCCAACCAACTGAGCCACACTGCCAAGGCCAGACTTTACTCTTCAATTATTATTTATTAATTATCATACTATTTTCCATAGGAACAACTGTAAACCTACCTTTGCCTGACCCTGTGTAATTATGAGACTTGCAGATTAGCTTCTGAGAAATAATGTCTGTCAACTAAAAAATGATAAATATATTAGAAAACAGCTGTGTGAGGCCAGCTCAGTTACTTCTGGAAATTCTTCTTTTTCTTTAGGACAGTGTTCTATCCTGTCTTAGTTCAGATTTCTATAACAAATACTATAGGCTGGATAGCTTAAACGAAAAAGATTTGTTTCTCACAGGTCTGGAGGCTGGGAAGTCTAAGACAAAGGTATCAACATGGTCAAAATCTAGTGACACCCCACTTCATAGTTTGCAAATGGCTGTCTTCTTGCATGTCCTTACATGGCAGAGAGCAAATAGAGCCCCAGTCTCTTGTTTTATAAGGAAACTAATCTCATCACAGAGGTGTCTTCCTCATGACCTCTTCCAAACCTAATTGCCCCTCAAAGGCCCAATTCCTAACACTGTATCACCAGGGGATAGAGCTTTAACATATAAATTTTCTGGGGTGGTACACAAGTATATTTCCATTTGAAAGGCTGCCATTCAAAAAATATTGTTCTTACACCAGAGGGGAAAGGTTGCCCATAGTGGTAAGCAAAAAAAATTACCCTCAAAATGTAGGAAGCGGTTATAGGGTTAAGCCTCAGACTGAACTGCTGGCAAAGTCACAAACAAGTCCCAGCTTGGAGGGCTCAGTCCTCTAAGCATAATTAAGCTTGATCTTGTGACTGCTCCCTAGATCTTTCCTGGATAGCTAGTGGGCTGTGTGAGGGGCAGCAAGTGCTGCCAAAACAAGTGAAACTTACAACAACATTGTAGATTTGTTTGTCCCTGATTATAAATAAAGCACCAGCTTTGCAGTCTGGATCTGTTCTGTGGCCTCAGCAAGGCACAGAAAGATCCACCCAGCTCCCAGCTTTATGAATCTATTTCTGCGCCTTGTTTTCTTTATTTCTAATATTTCTCAATCCCTGGCCGCCTCCATTTAGAACCGGTTCATTCATCTTTCTTTCCGAGCGGGACGCGGAAAAGGGAGATTCCCGCCATGTCTGGCCCCCGCCGCATCAGGCTCCCGCATCAAAATCCCGTGCTTTTATCCATGGAACCCATAATTATGTTGCTTGAAATAGCAAAAAGGACATTCATTGCACGTGTGATTAAATGAAGAATCTTGAGGTGGAAAAATTACCTTGGACTATATAGGTGGGTCCATGGTAATCTCAAGGCTCCTTACGAGAGGGAGGCAGAAGAGTCAGTAAAAGAAAGAGAAGATGGAACCATTGGTCAGAAAGGAGACATATTTAAAGATGCTATGCTTTTGAAGACAGAATAAAGGGCCAGGAGCCAAAAAATGCAGGCAGGCTCTACATGTTAGAAAAGGCAAGAGATTAGATTCTCTCCAAGAGCCTCCAAGAGAAACACTGCTAGGCCAACACCTTGATTTTAGTCCAGAAAAACCATTTCAGATTCTGATCTCCAGAACTGGAAGATAATAATTGTGTATTGTTTTAGCTCCTAAGTCTGTGATATTTGTCACAGTAGAAATCAGAATCTAATGCAGCCATCAACATACTTGACCCTCCTTTTCAAATAAAGTATTCCAGGCCACCTATCAGTTATTATATTTTTGATAATCTTGTTTGGTGACTCAAACAAGAAAAAATAGATTTCTTTTCATATATTAATTTGAATATTGGTTATGAATATGTTTGATAGATACCTGCTTCAGTATCTTCTACAAAGAGCCATACAATTGCATAAAAAGAGAGTATACCTATTATTATACGGAGCACTTATGCCTAAAAGTAGCATAAAGCAAAGCATAATCAAAAAATTGGGAAAAACAAAAGAAAAGATAGATTCCTAAGGTCCTGGGTTGAAAAATTATCCAGTCATGACAACTTCACAGTTTCATGAATCAATATTTTCTTTTAATAAATTTTGATTTTATTTCAATTGTGACTGAAAAATCCTAGACCAATACAAAGTATAAAAAATATAAGGTGACTCAAAAGGGGAAGAGTGAAGCTGAAGTTAATTGGAGTGAAGCATGTTAAAAAAAACTGTGAAGTTAGCAGGCATATTTAAGTTTTTGAAATTGATATTATGAAATACAAGAAAGGAAAATATAGCAAATGGGTGTTAATTTCATTAGGTAAAAATGAGATTGAAGATTCATAAATGGCAGAAGAAGTAAAAGAAAATATCAGAAATAAGTAGTAAAAAATAAATCACTGGTATGACATTTAAAGAAAGTTTTTTAATGAAAACATCTATGAGTCACCTTGAAACAATATTGTGGGCAAGCATAAATATGATCCTCTTGTTTAGTAGGAGCACAGTAGAAGCTAGTGAGAATTTCTCTGCATTGCCTCAGGTTTGTTCAATAAAGATTAGAGCTGGGAAAGCCCTGGCTCCTTCGGCTGCATGGTTAAAGCATACAGTGGGTTCTACTTGGTCAAGGGCACATTGCTATCTCTCGAATTCTCTCTCTCTCTCTCTCTCTCCCCCTCACTCCATTCTACTCTTTCTAAAAATCAATGGGAAAAAAATACCCTTGTGAGGATTAACAAAACAACAGAAATTTAAAAAAAAAAAAGAGAGAGAACTGGGGAAAATTTAATAAAATTATATGTTTTAAACAAACAGCCCAGGTAATTCAACATTTTCAGATTTGATTTTTAAAATTGTGTTAGTCCTTTAGCCAAAATTTGAAGTATAAGTAAGATATTTCACCTGAATGGGTCCTAAGATACTCAATTGAGTCAGATTTTTCTAAAGCATAGGAAATTATTTTTTCCTAACCATCTACTAGTATATATATAAAAGGCTAATATGCTAAGTGTCCGACCATCCGACCATAGCGATGATGTACAGTGACCACCAGGGGGCAGATGCTCAATGCAGGAGCTGCTGAGCTGCAGTGACTTGGCAGCAGCAGTTCTTGGGGGACACACCCCGAAACCAGAGAGGAGGGAGCCCGATTCCTCCCGGGGCTGCATGATTCCACCTTCGGCCATGGGTTATGTTGTTGCTGGGGCACTGTCTGCCCCAAACCTGGTTTACTGCACACTTGCGTTTGCATTCCACACCCTGTACACAGCAACTTTGCAGAGTGCCCTCTCTCACTCCAGGACCCCTTGGGGGATGTTGGAGAGCCAGTTTCCTTGCAGGCCAGGCTGAGAGACCCCACCTGCTGGAGGGACCCGCCCACTCTGCAGACTCTGGGGAGGGACCCTGAGAGATTGGCTCCAGGGCATGTCCAGCCCATCTCACCCAGTCCCACCCCGCGGCCACCTTCTAATTGATTTCCTTTCAATGTGCATGAATCTGCACATCGGGTCACTAGTTAGTTTATAATGTAGGAAAAGGAGGAGAGAAGGAGGAGGAGAAAGAAGAAGAAAAGAGAAGGAGAAGGAGAAGGAGAAGAAGGAGAAGGAGAAAGAGAAGAAGGAGAAGGAGAAGGAGAAAGAGAAGAAGGAAAGGAGAAGAAAAGAAAGACTTTAGGAAAAGAATCTAAAGCATAGCTAACAATAGTGGTCAGGAGTGCTTCCTGTTACCATTGTTGTCACTCTATTCTCAACCACTTTTTTTTCCCAGCAGTTTCCAAATCAATTTAAAATTTTCCATAGAATGTAGAACCCTGACAACAATGCTTAGCATAATGGCATTTACTTACACAGCACTCAGAAAACATTTGTTGATGAAAATGATGTTTGCCTTCCAATCCAGTGAAATAGATTACAGGTGAGAATCTGATTACACATTTGGGGATACCTAGAAGTTGAATAAAATTAGAACAAAATGTTTATTTAGTACTCCCTCTTTTTTACTCTCTAGCTAGGATGTAGATGCCAGAGGATGTAGTGAATTGTATTAGTCAAGCATAAACCCAATTTCCTCTCTAGCTTAATCTCAGAGTATAAAGTACTACTTCCCTGAACATGACTTCTCTTAAGAAGCAGAAATGTTCAACTGTGTTAGAGCACGACTTTATCCAAGATAATCCTTCATTAAGCTTTAAAAATGCCTTTGGAAAGCAGTGGGTAACAGCGCTACCGCTTGTGCGTAAAATATTTAAAATGACTTTGAGAGTTGTTGGGGCTGCAGATTTGGAATTGGCAGAGCCTCCTGTGTTCAGCACTGATCTATTTTAGGCTTTCGTCAAACTTGAGCAGAGTAAGGAAAGTGTCACCACTATCATCTGGGTTCAAGTTGAGGAAATATGCTATAGGATGCAGCTCTGGTAGATTTGTAAAGCCTTTAAAAAATTATCTGCACAGAAATTTCTCTCTATTGTCAACACACACACAGACACACACATACACACACACACACACACACACACACACACACACACACACACCACTAACCCTTTGTCTTAATATTTTCCTTTTTTTCTGTCTAATAAGGATTTTAGGTTTATAAAGGCAGATTTATCTAAATGCTTCCAGCTGACTTTGCCTTTTATAAAACGGAATGCTTAGTGAGTCAGCAATGGAGGGAGAGATAAGATTTCATCAGTCTGTTGACCAATCTAAGTGTACAGAGGAATGCAAGCGGAAAGCTTAAAAGTACTTTTTCAGCAGGAAAGTTGTTGGCATTTTAAGACACATACAACTAAATGCCATGTTCCATTACAAAACCTCTTAGCCCTCATAGCTAGGGATACATCTTTAAGTCCTGCACCTTTCTGTTATATTTTCTCACACCAAGATTTTGGACATAAGTGAACATTATTTTAATTATTTCTTCAGGTTGGCAAAATTATTGTAAACCATTACTCAGATCACAAGTTAGGGAAAATGTGTCACTGTTTCCAATGGCAGTTAAATATGTGTTCCATTGTGAAGGCTGTTCCTTAGAATGGCATGCTTTTCTGATCTGTTCCCAGAATGGTTTGGGCTCACAGAGTCCAGCACAGCCATCAGTATGCAGAACTGGAGTCCTTCCACTTCTTCATGCGCAGGCTTCTTAAGTTTCCTCAGCCATGCTGCATGCTAATGAAGAAGTTTTACATTCTTATCTGCCAGTGGCAAATCCCAGGGTATGTCTACCAGCATCCAGAGTTGGAGTGTTAACTTGTATTGAGTTAGTGGCCCTCTAATTAGGAGAACAAAACTGAAAGCTTGTCAAAATATATTCCTTTGAGTCAAAGCAAAGAAATTGTGATTCCTTGAAATGTATGTATAATGGGTAACGTGCTAAGGTCATGTACTAGTCTGCTTTGTATTTGATCATCAGTCATCAGTCATTTACTTCTTACTGTATAAGAAGACCAATATTATTATCACAGAATCATTTTTACTACTATTTCAACTATAAGAATAATAATTATGTGTAAAATCAGTGGTGGTACATTATAAAAATATATTTATTAAAATATTTTGTATAATTGTTTCAAATTGCAAATGAATGATATTTTTGTGTGATTCTTCCAGAAATATATTTTTAATAAAATATGCTTTTACTGTAACAGTGGCTTAGGAAACATTTTAAGCATTTTTAAAAATTACAAACTTGCTTGTTCAAGGTATTACACCTACATATTTTATATGTAAATTTATTCCATATCCTCATATGTAGCTATGTATTTCTATTACTCCTCTCAGACTCACCCACCCCCCACTCTCCAAAAAAGGTTGGAAATTCTAACAGTAGTGAAAGTTAAAAATAAAATAAATGTGTTTCTTTTTATTTCCATCTCTGATATTTTTGATAATTTCTCTCTTCTGCTTTTGATTCTTTCCTTGATAGCAGATTGCAGGATAATTTTTATGTAGGTATTTACTTTTAGTTTACTTAAGACAGAGTAATTTGAATAAATAATGATCTAGCTTAGAAATGGGAAACAGTTTCTACAACAGTAAGATATGTGTGTGTTTTTACCTAAGTATTATGGTATTTTTTTGTTGTTGTTAATCCTCACCCGAGGATATTTTTCCATTGATTTTTAGAGAGTGGAAAGGAGGGGGAGAGACAGAGAGAAACAAGGATGTGAGAGAGACACATCGAGACACATCGACTGGTTGCCTCCCGCATGTGCCCTGACCAGGGCTGGGGATCAGGCCACAGCTAATACGTGCCCTTTACTGGAATTAAACCCAGAATCCTTCAGTCTGCAGGCTGACACTCTATCCACCGAACCAAACCAGCTAGGGTTATTGTGGTATATTTTTAATGTGGTTTTCACAAAGCCAGTTTAACCTATAAAACACTTTACACAGGGTGTCCCTGTATACACACTTTAACAGCTGATAGCTCGATTTTTTAAATGAACCATATTCTAATAAACACTGCCTTTATAACTATTAAAGTGTGTGGGGGACACTTGATGTTTATTGAGTACCTATCAGGCAATGTATAGATAATTAATTATAGGTATAGGATGCAACAAAAACAGATATTGTCCCCTATTAAAATCCCTCCCCCAACATTTGAGACAATGTTTATTAGAATCAAACATATTGTTTAAGAATAATGCCCTGATCAAAATGTAACAGGTTGATATACCTGAAGTTATTGATGGTGCAGAAACTAACAGAAGAGAAAATCATTTGAAAAAGTTAGTTCAGTTGTCAAAATCAAATTGAGTATGGCTCAAAGGAAAAGAAAATGTAATAACTTACATTAGTATTTAAATTCCCAACCAACAATGCCTATGATTTAAAGATGAACAAAAGGAAGGAATAAAGATATCTATAGTTAAAGAAAAGAAAAAGAGACTAGATCAGGAAGCCTGCCTAACTAGCATCTGCTGGTGTACATGAGTCTACATAGGTGGGGAATTGAAGAAGTTCATGAGTGATTTAGGTTTTGATTTTAAAATTTAAAATGAAAATCAAGAGCAACCTAACACTCTCTTAAAATCTGAGAGGAAAACTGTAGCAGGTTTTTTCTATTAGTTAGCTAGTTAGTAAACTTTTTACTACTTTCAGATGTTCAAACTTTAGATCCCATGTCTGTGCTCACAAATTTTCCTATGCACATAAAAAAGGTAATTTCATGCCTAAATGGAAATTCCTGCCTGCATTTTGCATACAGAATATTCATTTACATAAACAAATTCATGTTTGGAGGAAACACACTTTGTGAGTTCAACTTAGGTATCAATGGATGGAAAATTTCCTGAATATCTGGTCTTATTAAATGATTTGAAAAACACCTTTTGTTAGGTAGCAAATCCCCATCTCCCAACTTATTAAACCATTTCCATCAATATTAGGCCTTTTGAATCTCCCTGAATTGTTCAGTTAATATACTGCACCATTACCTTTTATAAAATGGGGCTGACCTGGAGACACATTGAAAACAAAGGAGTAAGGCTGGTGTGGTATTGCTAACTGAAGATCGTAACATTCAGGTAAAAATCTTGTCCTAAAGGATGGGAACACTAGCTTTAAAAGAAGATAGAATGTGTTTAATAAGTTGTTAAAATATAAATCTAAGAAAATGAATCAGAATATTAGATCTGTAAGAAACCTTAGCCTTTACTTTGTCTAATCCTTTTGCTTTGCACAGACTGGTTGATGCCCAATCCAGAACATTTTCTTATACATTTCCCTTCAGCATGTCCTCTCCATGGAAGTGAGGTACATCTATAGAGGGGGAAAACGTTTTTCTCAACCTGCTTAGGCCCCTGGCTGGGTCTAAAAATTAAACTGGCAAGGACAAATAAAAGTTTTAAGTGACATGGGAGCTTTTATAAGAAAACTAAGACCCAAAACTATAGTTAGACTTGAGTGTTTTATATGCTAGGTTTGGTGAAGAGCGAGCAGTTGTGGAGAAATATGATAGGCTAAGGACATGAGGTAATTGTAGTAAACTGGCAGAAGTTTAACAAGGCCTGTCAGGATTCTTCTCAGCACTCCTTTGTCTTAGGAGGCAGGGTTGCCCCTTTCCTCTGGATATATGAAGGTTTTATGACCTGTTTCAGGGACGAAGGGTGAGGTGGGGGAGTTCTCAGTGACCTGCTTCTGCCATTTTCTCAAACTCTTTTGGCTTAAGATGTTCAGTATGCCAAGGTGAGATGGGGTATGTGGCAAAACAGCTGTAACCATTAAGGTCTATAAGGACCATCAGGAGATAGCAAAATCAACAACCAACGGATTTATGACTTAGAAGTAGCAGAAACCCAGCTGATCCAACATGGAGTCTAATTTCACCTTACGGTGATCCCTAGCTTCATTATACTCTCTTTGTAATACATTAGCATTCTAAATGGCACACTCCATGCCACCATAATTGGAAAACGAATGTCCATATAAGGTAAGGTGACCAGATTTTAACATTGGTAAAGCGGGACACCATTGACGGGGGGGGGGGGGGGGGGGGACGGGGAGATGTGTGTTTTTTTTAAAATATATTTTATTGATTTTTTATAGAGAGGAAGAGAGAGGGATAGAGAATAGAGAGTTAGAAACATCGATGAGAGAGAAACATTGATCAGCTGCCTCCTGCACACCCGCTACTGGGGATGTGCCCACAACCAAGGTACATGCCCTTGACGGGAATCGAACCTGGGACCCTTGAGTCCGCAGGCCGGCACTCTATCCACTGAGCCAAACCGGTTTTGGCCTGGGGGGGTGGGGGGTTCTAGATTAAAAATTTGGTTTATATTGTAAATCGCTTTTGGTTTTTTTAATAAAAGGAAATTCACTTAGATCATTGTTGAATTTGCATCCTCTTTTCTTACTCATTATGTTAAAAATCTAAAAAAAATAATTTAAAATTATATTATAAATTATATACATATTGCTTAAAAACACAGTAAGTAGGTACATAATTACATGAACATATTTTATTGTTAGTTTATAAATTAAATTAATTTGATTGTTATAAAGTAACTATATTTTAAAAATTATTTTAATCCTATATTTCTTTCTAAATAATAACAATACTAACTTGTATTATTTTTCCTCTGAATTTGCCATAACGTAAGTAGTAAGTGTCACTTTCAAGGCCGGCGCTAGACGTTTTGCCGCCACTATAAAATATAAATAATACGAGTACTGTCTGCTAAATTCAAGAAAATTTATGTATTTATGAAATAAATCAATAAATTACTTACCTAAATTATCTGAATAGCTGATTTGTAATGACATCACTTATTTAACTAGCTTACTAGCAGGCAGTATGATGTGTATTGTCTGAGAGACAGTTACAAAATGTTTTCGTCGTTGCCAATCCCAAAAAATGCCATTGTTCATTAAGTCCAAACAATGGTGGTCAAATTCTAATAACTGATCAACAATGCGAACTTTGATAAGCACTTCTCGATAATCAGTTCTCAACAATTATTTGTTATTATTAAAGTTTAACATTATAAAATTAACAAAAATAATATAAAACTCATATCCTGGCTAAATAGCCACATGGCCGCCGAAAACCGTATATTCCCTTCCCGTTCTCCCGCCGTTCCCTAGCTTGTTGTGCATTCTTTCCAAAAATCGGGACTTTTTTAAAACGCCGTGGGACACGGGACAAATTGTTAAAAATCGGGACTGTCCTGCCAAAAGCGGGACGTCTGGTCACCTTAATATAAGGACATACAATGGTTCACTGGAGCTCTTTTGAGAAGTCTTCACCTCTTTCCTGAAAAAAAAAAATTTTTGAATATTTCTTGCCCTTATTACTCCCCCTTTGCTCTACCCCTCCACTAATCAAGCCTCAATAAAAGAAGTAAATCCCACTAAGGAGGGTTTGCTGTGACTTCAGAGTAGCCAGTCTCTGTCTCACTGTGTCATTAATAAACTTGCTTTCACTATAAACTCTATGCTAGCTTGCATTTCTATTATTTTTTTGTGCCAAGTCAAGAACCCACAGTGGCCCTGGCCAGTATGCTCAGTGGTTGGAGTGTCAGCCAATGCACTAAATTGTGGCTGGTTTGATTCCTGGTCAGAGTATATACCCAGATTGTGGTTTGACCCCAGGTCCGGGCGCATGCGGGAGGCAGCCCATTGATGTTTCTCTTTCACATTGATGTTTCTCGCTCTCTCCCTCTTCCTTCCTCTCTCTCTGGAATCAATGAAAAACATATCCTCTGGTGAGGATAGAAAAAAAAAAAGAGCTCATAAGTGGGTTGCCAATTATTGAGTCCCTGGATCTCCAGACTGCCTACATCAATGATGCCATCTTTTAGGGTAGCATGTCCTAAACCCCAACACTATTAAAATTTAAAAAAAAAAATGCTCTTTATAATATTACCAAATGTGACGGGTAGACCAAAACATCTACAAAAGAGATGTGAAGGAAGGTAATTTTCAAAATCAAGAGCATTGAAACAATTGTCCCTTCTTATGGAACCACAGCTAATAAGTTTCTATGGAAAAACAACTTTCATCTAGAAGATCTGTACAGGTGAATCCAAAAATGGTGATTTTCCAATAGTCACCTTTTTCATCTTCATCTATTTTTTTTTTTAAAGTTTATGCTGTCCAGGAAGATTGCATTAAGCAAGTTGTAGATAATGAACCTAGGATAGGAAACTGTTGAGATTTTAGCCATGTATGTGTGTATGCATCATCTACATATAGTTCTATCATAGTAGTATGATTACATTCATTAGACTGGAATATTTCTGAAGTATTGTTTTGGAGAAATTCAGATTTAGTTGCCTGTATGGTAATATATACCTAGGTGTTTATACTAGTGTGTGTGTATACACACACACACACACACACACACACACACACACACACACACACACACACATATATATATATATATATATATATATATATATATATATATATATCCTACCTAATAATAGACAAATACGCAAATTGACCATACCTCCGACACACCCACAAGCCACACCGACCATCCAATCAGAGCGAGTATGCAAATTAACCCATCCAAGATGGGTACAGCCACAGAGAGCAAGCTTTCCCAGGCAACAGAGGGAAACAAGCTTTTCGCGAGCTGTTGCAGGCCTAAGCCTCCACTCAAGCTACAAAGTTTCAA
Source organism: Ia io (assembly GCA_025583905.1). Taxonomy (NCBI): domain Eukaryota; kingdom Metazoa; phylum Chordata; class Mammalia; order Chiroptera; family Vespertilionidae; genus Ia; species Ia io. The sequence goes on along the minus strand of JAJQQW010000009.1, from coordinate 40,557,770 downwards.
TTATAGAAGGTAAACAAATTCAAACAGAAATGGCGACAGAATGGAGCTTGAGAGAGCAAGCCAGGGTTGCCGCCAGCAACAGGGAAAGCAAAGCTTTCTGCACACCCTGGCCGGGCCCACCCGCTTAAGGCAACAAAGTTTCAATTATAACCCCAACAGAAATGGCTGCCGCCGCAGAGGGAGCCTCAGGCTTGGCTCCACTCCAGGCTACAAAGTTTCAATTGTAGAAGGAAAATAAATTCCAGATACCAGGGCCTCCACTTGGGTTGCCAGGGGCCGTGGCTGGCCTGCAAACCACCACAGGCCCCTCGCCCAGGCCGCCCTACACCCCAAGGGAACCCCCACCCTGATCAGGGACACGCTACAGGGCAAACCAGCTGGCCCCCCACCCCTGTACCAGGCTTCTATCCTATCTAATAAAAGAGTAATATGCAGATTGATCATCACTGCAACACACAATATAGCTGCCCCCATGTGGTCAAAGATCCTGCACCCATGTGGACACAAGATGGCCAGCAGGAGAGGGCAGTTGGGAGGCACCCGGCCTGCAAGGGAGGGCAGTTGAGAAGGACCAGGCCTGCAAAGGAGGGCAGTTGGAGGTGATCAACCCTGCAGGAGAGGGCAGTTAGGGGTGACCAGCCTGGCAGAGGAGTGAAGTTGGGGGCAAACAGGCTGGCAGGGGAGCAGTTAAGCATCAACCAGGCTGGCAGCAGAGTGGTTAGGGGGTGATCAGGGTGGCAGGCAGAAGAGGTTAGGGGCAATCAGGAAGGCAGGCAGGCAGGCAGTTGGGAGCCAGCAGTCCTGGATTGTGAGAGGGATGTCCGACTGCCCATTTAGGCCCGATCCTGGTGGGATCGGGCCTAAACGGGCAGTCGGACATCCCTCCAGGGGTCCCAGATTGGATAGGGTACAGGCTGGGTTGAGGGACAACCCTCCTCCATGCACAAATTTCGTGCACCGGGCTTCTAGTATCCTCTCTAATAAAATGGTAATATGCAAATTAACCATCACTCTGCTACATAATCCACACCCACCAGCCAAGCCACACCCACCAGCCAAATTAACCCCAGCCAAGATGGCTACAGACACAGAGAGCAAGGTTTCCCAGGTAACTGAGCAAGCCAAGCTTTCCATAGCCATTGCAGGCCTAAACTTCCACTCAAGCTACAAAGTTTCAATTATAGAAGGTAAACAAATTCAAACAAATGGCGGCAGAATGGAGCTTGAGAGAGCAGGCCAGGGTTGCCAGCAGCAACAGGGGAAGCAAAGCTTTCCGCACAACCTGGCCGGGCTCACCCGCTTAAGGCTACAAAGTTTCAATTGTAGAAGGAGAATTAACTGCCACAGAAATGGCTGCCGCCCCGGAGGGAGCAGAAGGCTTGGCTCCACTCCAGGCTACAAAGTTTCAATTGTAGAAGGAAAATAAATTCCAGATACCAGGGCCTCCGCTTGGGTTGCCAGGGGGTGTGGCCGGCCTGCAAACCACCACAGGCCCCTTGCTCAGGCTGCCCCACACCCCAAGGGAACCCCTACCTGATCCGGGACACCCTTCAGGGCAATCCAGCTGGCCCCCACCCATGCACCAGGCCTCTATCCTATCTAATAAAAGAGTAATGTGCAGATTGACCATCACTCCAACACACAATATGTCTGCCCCCATGTGGTCAAAGATCCTGCCCCCATGTGGACACAAGATGGCCACCACAAGATGGCCAGCAGGGGAGGGCAGTTGGGAGGCACCCGGCCTGCAAGGGAGGGCAGTTGAGAGGGACCAGGCCTGCAAGGGAGGGCAGTTGGAGGTGATCAGCCCTGCAGGAGAGGGCAGTTAGGGGTGACCAGCCCGGCAGAGGAGGGAAGTTGGGGGCAAACAGGCTGGCAGGGGAGCAGTTAAGCATCAACCAGGCTGGCAGCGGAGTGGTTAGGGGGTGATCAGGCTGGCAGGCAGAAGCGATTAGGGGAGTCAGAACAGAGATAATATTTATTGATTAAGTTCACCATCACATATGGGTGTGGTTTGTGGCTCCTCAAAAATAATTATAGTAGTATATCAAAGATCACAGATTACCATAGCAAATATAATAATAATGAAAACGTTTTAAACATTGCAAGAATTACCTCTTTCTGTGAATTAGAAAATATTCTTAATGACATCTGGATGATGAATCCTTTTTGAAGCTTTTCATTTTACTTTGCCCAGATTCATCAGAAGAATTAGTATCTATGGCAGCTATGGCCTCACAAATGTATTTCTTAAAAAAAATAAAATTTGAAAGTCAAAATTACACCTTAATTCATGAGTTACAGACTGGATATTGTGTTAGCAGGTATGAGAATATTAATCTCATTGTACATCTCTTGGGAAACCAAGTGCATTGTCAATGAACTGTGATATCTTGAAGAAAAACTCTCTTGTTTTAAAGCAATAGGTCTCTATAGTGGGTTTAAAATATGCAGGAAACCATGTTGTAAACAGATTTTCTATGATCCAGTCTTTGTTGTTCTATGTATAGAGCATAGGCAGTTCATTTAATATAATTCCTAAGGGCCTAGGATTTTTAGAAAGGTAAATGAACATTGGCTTCAACTTAAAGTCACCAGCCGCATTAGACCCTAACAAGAGAGTCAGCCTGGTCTCTGAAGCCTGCATTGACTTCTCCTCTCTAGCTATAAAAATCTTAGGTGGCCTCTTCTTCTAACATGAGGCTCTGTTGTCTATATTGAAAAATCTGCTATTTAGGGGAGCTACCTTCATTAACCATCTTAGCTACATTTTGTGAATAATGGCTGCAGCTTCTACATCAGCATTTGCTGCTTCACCTTGCACTTTTATGTTGTGGAAATTGCATCTTTTTTTTAAACCTAACAAACAACCTCTTCTACCTTCAAGCTTTTCTTGTGCAACTTTCTCACCTCTTTCATTCTTCACAGAATTGAAAAAAGTTGGAGCCTTGCTCTAAATTAGCCTTTGGCATAAGGAAATATTGTGGCTGATTTGATCTTCTCTCCAGACCACTAAAACTTTCTCTACTTCAGAAGTAAGACTTTTTCATTTTCTTATCATTTGTGTGGTCACTGGAGTAGCACTTAATTTCCTTCAAGAATTGTTGTGTGTGTGTGTGTGTGTGTGTGTGTGTGTGTGTGTGTGTGTTTTGGCATTTACATGTTGGCTAACTCTGGTGCAAGAGGCCTAGCCTTCAGCTTATCTTGGCTTTTGATGTGCCTTTCTCACTAACCCTAATCATTTCTAGCTTTTGGTGTAATGTGAGAGACATGCAATCCTCCCTTTCATTTGAACACCTAGCGGCCATTGTAGGGTTATTAATTGGCTAATTTCAATATTGCAATGGCTCAATAAACACGGAGGCCCCAGGAGAGAGAGAGAAGGCGGAAAGGCCAGCTTGGGGAGTCAGAACAGAGACAATATTTATTGATTAAGTTCACCATCACATATGGGTGTGGTTTGTGGCTCCTCAAAAACAATTACAGTAGTATATCAAAGATCACAGATTACCATAGCAAATATAATAATAATGAAAACGTTTTAAACATTGCAAGAATTACCAAAATGTGAAAAAGAGACACTAAGGGAGTAACTGCTGTTGGAAAAATGATGCTGATAGATTTGCTTAATGCAAGATTGTCACAACCTTCAATTTGTAATAAATGCAATGTCTGCAAAGCTTAATAAAGCAAGTAGGCCTGCATGTGTGTTGCAGTAGGCAGCTAGTCAGATATTAACAAAAAGGAAGGGAGCCAGACACCTAATTGAGCTGGATTGACCAGGAAGCTACAGCTTCACAGAAACCTCAAGGGACATTTGCATCCTCTGCCAAAGGGACTTAATCCCTGAGCAGGCAGGAAAGTACTGGCTTTCCAATCTCCCTGGGGAACAACCAGTCCATTCCTCTCAGACTAATGAGGACAAAAGAACAGCAAGGGGGAAATTTTTTGCTGAGACATCCACAGTAGAAGCCAAAATGGCAACCATGAAGGGGAGGAGTCTAGCCTGGGAAAATCTGGGAAAAGGATCAGATAGGATAAGGGTAGGAAACCCAGGATGATCCAGGAAAGGGGTTGGTTAGGTGGAGGGCCCAGTACAAATCAGGGAAGAATTAGGAATAAGAATGGCTAGTTTGAAAGAAAGCCTAATCTCTCCCAAGCCTGAGGTAACATAGTCAAAGTTTAACAAAGTCCCCAGGGCATTCACGAGTTTTCTCACCATAGCAACCTCACTGGCCTGGGCGTGGTAGCCACATGGACTGAAGCACAGGCCCTGAAGTGGGAGGGACAGGAACAGAGACTTTGCTGGACTACTAAAACCTCAGATGCCAAGCCTCAGGCACGGCAGCTCTGTGCGCGGGCCCTCCTCCTGGGCTTGGTTCCGTCCCAGAGGCTGGACTTCTGCAGGGAGATGGAGCTGTACCACCTGGTTGTGGATGAGACATTGGGCACCTGGGGGCAGTCTTTTGTTTTTGCTCCCCCAAAATCTTGCCACTACACCTCATCCTCCCATGTGTGTATTGCATTTCCTGTAGTGTCATGGAAGAATCCTATTTTCCCCAGCAACATGACTAAACGTATAAGTTAAACAGAAACCAGACACTCAGGTCTGACTCAGCAAAACAATGAACTAAAAGAATCTGACTGCTGTGTAAGTAAATCTTGTCTGCTAATGGCTTAGGCAGTGGTTGGTACTCAGGGGGTCATCTATCTTGTGGAAAGGGGCTCAGATCCCTCCTGGATCCAAAACAGGTCAGCAATGACCCTCATAAATTCCGTTATTACTCTGGTACAAAGCTTGGGTTGTGCAAATATATATATATATATATATATATATATATATATATATATATATATATATATATATAATATATATATATATATATATATATATATATATATATATTATATATATATATATATATATATATATATATATATATATATATATATATAATGTATAAATATAATATAAAATATATATATATATAAATATATATATATATATATATATATATATGTGTGTGTGTGTATATATATATATATACACATATTATTTCATCAACTATCCCTTGAGGTGTCTGTGAAGCTGTAGCTTCCTGGTCAATCCAGCTTAATATATATATATATATATATATATATGTTTTTTCCCTCAGTAAGTGTTGGTTTGGATAAGCAGAACATGCTTCCCAGTTTCTCTCTCTTCTCCTTTTGATTTGCACAGACTGATTGATACATAGTCCAGAGCATTTTTGTAGAATATTTTCCATTATCATGCCTTTCTATAGAAGCCAGATGCATTAAAAAAAAAAAAAAAAGTTCTGTAATAATAATAAAAAAAAAAGTTGAACAAGTTAACAAATTGATGGGGGGTATTAAAGCTTTTGAGACAAATGGGTGATCAAATTAGTGAGAAGAGCACTTCTCAGGACCACAAAGCCTGAAACGATAGTTTCTTCTTGTGGATTCACAGTTTGATAAAATTTTTGAATCAAGATCATATTCATTCTTGAAGACCCTGTAATAGTAAGAGCTATTTCTTTCCAATCATCCCCTATTTTATTTTTAAATTTATTTTTAACATGTTTTTATTGATTTCAGAGATAGAAAGAGAGGAAAGAGATAGACAGAAACATCAATGATGAGAATCATTGATCAGCTGCCTCCTGCACACCCTCTATTGGGGATCCATTCCACAATCTGGGCACGTGCCCTGATAGGGAATCAAATGGTGATATCCTGGTTCATAGGTCAATGGTCAAACACTGAGCAACAATGGGCTCCTATTTTTATTTTATTATTTAAAATTTTATGATGTTTAGGAAGATTGCATTATATAAAATGTTGATAAGCTCTGTGTTTCCTCTCCTTTCTCTTCTCTCCTCCTCCTCTCTCTCTGTCTCTCTCTTTTTTCTTCTTCTTCTTTTCTCCTTTACTCTCATCACATTCTTGATGTATCTCTCTTGTCTGGAGGAAAGGTCTTTTAAGTACTTAAGCTTTCTAAGCTTATATAATTCCCTCCCTTTACCTCCTCTGTAAAACCCTCTAGCATACTTTCTTTTTCTTCACAAAATACATGATGGCTCATTATAACCAGGCTTTATACAAGCAAGTCACCATATCCATTTACAAAGTTCATATATTTTTCTCAGGTAACAAAAACAGCTCATGCCTCAAATACTTGTAATACAACAAAGGACAAGAAGGAAAATAAAATTTCTGAAAAACTTCAAGGTTTATCTCTTTCTACACTCAGAGAGGAAGTCTCTTGTTCTCTGAATTTAAATGTATGCTAGTTCTATAAGAATTTTCTTATTCTGTTTAAAAGCTAGAATACTATCTTCCACTAAGAAACGCCATACTATTTTTCCTCTACACTGTTCATTTCTGTTTATGAACTTCTATTACCTGAAGGGACCTTGGTAGTGTTCCCTTTGTTACTACTCCTGTAACAACAAAGATAATCTATTCTTGTTAATTTAGAAGACTAAATGGCCCAACCTTCACATCACATTTTCCCAGCCATCCTAGTTAATCAAATTGCCTTTGAATGAGAAAAAAAAAAAAAAAGTTACTCCTTTCACTATTGACCAAGGAGAGAAATCTTGTTGGGATTGTATTCATGTTGCTTTATTAATTTATGGTCATGCAAAATTTGTGTTTGTTTTATGCTAACCTTAACTATTTTACTGTATTCTTTTTAAGGTGTAATTCATCAAAAAGCATGCTATTCTCACTTGCAGCTATCTAAATTCTCTCCTCCCCTACTCCACCTCCCAAGCCAACACACACTCACAGACACATATATGTTGGATCTGTACTGGCTTCAAGGCCATAACCAAAGAAACACTTCTCAGTGCCAAAAAAAAAAAAAAAAAATTCCCTTGAGGCCTGAGTTTGCAAGCCTAACCTTAAAAGGTAACATTAATGCCATTAAAAAGAGGCGCTTTCTTAAAGAAGAATCAGATCCCAAGATATATCTTCAAATGAAATTGAGCACTTGAAGGCTCTTCGTAGCTCATAATTACTGATTAGAATGGTAAACCAAGTCATTTTTAGATAACTAGTTTGGGACATATTATAGTGAAGGAACCATAGGTGAACTTTTTAAAAATGAACAGGAGCAGTGTTACTCCTTCAGCAGTTTAGATGAAAAACACATGCAGTTTTGAAACTAGATTTGCTATTTCAAAAACCCTCAGAGCATCTGTTAGGTGTTGCATAATCTAATCTCTAACACAGCACAGGCAGGCAGCTTTTCAGTTTATTGCACCATCACTAAGTGAGCAAGGTCACTTTTCACCTGATCAGCGCAGCAGGACAATACTCTGGAAAACAAAATGCCAGCAGGGGCCCAGGGGCCTGCTAGTATCTTTTCTAAATAACAGAGAAAGGACCCAGGTGTGCAGTCCTAACTGCACTTCTGTTCTTTCCTATGCCTCCCCTTGCTTTTTTTTTTCTGACATTTCATCACTTTGACCCCTGTAGTGTTCATAAGCCAACACAAGTTCCTATCTGTAGGTATATAATGTATCCCCATTATTCCTCATGGTATATCTTGGTTTAAATACAATTGTATTTAATGTGATATGGATACAGTCTTTCACATCTTTGACAAGACTGAAACCCAGGATCCTTTGAACACAAACATGGAGAAGATAGTGGGAAAGCAGACACCATTTCATTTCCTGAGCTGCATCTTGCATATATAAAATTATCAAATAAACGTTTACTTTTTTGTCTTTCTGAATTTAGTTTCCTATTTCTTCATCTCTCCTTATTTTTTTATCATCATGACAGTGACTCCATCAGCCTTGATTCCTGAGTGACTACATTGATCATATCCTGACTGATATTAAACAAAACCCTTTAACTTCCACGGCTGAAAGTCTATTTGAAAGAAAGATTTCATTGGGCCACTGTTAGCAAAAGAATAAATAAATAAATAGTGACCGGTGTTGGGGCATGCAGTCTATAACACCAGTCTCATGGCTTCAACAGGAAAGGCAGCATGCTGTTTATATTTATCCTGGAGTTTTGAAAGTGTTTTTATACATCAAGTAGGGTGGAGAAAAGCGTAAGCCACCATTTTGAAAGAATTTAATTAGTTATAGAGAAAATACGGGATAAGATAAAATGGGACTAGTTCTGGGATAGGGACCACAGGGTCTGCAAGGAAGACTTGTTTTGTGGATTAGCTGTGGGCAGCGGATTGGAAGTTCATGTGTAAACAGAAAGTGGAGACTCCTGGGTTTCTATGGCTCCTGACTATTCTTTCTTTCTGATAATCAGGGAAATGGCCACCTGGATATTAATCCTAAATTTCAACAGACACACCGTAATGTGAGCAGTCTTTTTCAGAGGTAGTCCACAGCGTGTTTCAAAAATTCTTGCGGCACAACAGTTGAAATATGCCACTGTTTCTTTTTATTTTTATTTTAGTAAGCACTTTTGTATTTCTTTACAGAAAGTCTTTCACAGTACGAGTTTTGAAAAACCCATATGTTAGTCGACATCGTAGGCTTTTAATTTCCATTTTTAAAGTTACTTACTATATGATAGTATATTGCACATATGCTCTTCCAAAATCTTCCTATCTCGGGACTCTTACACATAAAATTTTATAACACTGTCTGTAGAGACTAACATTATAGTACACAGAAAACAAGTGGGAACATTTGCACCATCTACGTATTTTAGAGCTTGAGAGGCCCACATCTAATTTAAAATTTTCTGTGTCACATTTAAGTAAAATGAAAGTCAGAATTGATTGTATATTTTACTTAATCCAATATAGATAAAAATATTATTTCAAAAAATAGCCAACGTAAATAATTATTAATGAGATACTTTACCTTTTTTTAGTCTAAGTCCTTGGATTCAGGTGTGGATCCTACACATACAGCCATCTTCAGTGCTCAGGAACCACGTGTTGGCGGTGACGAATACGGGGGACAATGTGGCCAGAGCTAGAGTGTACTTTTTGCTTGTAACAAAATATTTCTTTGACACATAGTTTATTTTATATTTAACATAAAGGAAGATTTTTTTCTAACTCTCTGAATACGTTTAATCATTTGAAGAAACATTTTTTCAGGTCAACTTTCTCTGCTTCACATACTAAAAACTGCCTACTAAACCTATACCTTACTTTTTACCAAATGTATTATTTGACTTTGTACAACTTCAGGGCCAACTCCCAAGACAAATATATCAGACAATGCCTGTTTAGGGTTTAATCTTAGAATGGTCTGATTTAAAATATATTTCAGAAATATACTGTGTTCATAAAAGCATCTACATTATTTTGTGCCCTGATCTATAACTCATTAAGTCTTAAGATAAGTAATAATGCAGCTAACAAAATGTGTACAATTTTGAACTGCTCAATTTGAGGAATTACTTTGCACATTTTTTACATCTTTTCTGTATCACAACTTACTTATCTGTAAAGTGGGGATAATATAGTACCTACTGTATAAGAACATTGTAATAATTAATTAGCTAACACATAGAGCCACTTAGAACTATGCCTGGTATGTAAATAAGTTTTCAATAAATGTTAGCTATTATTATTATTATTATTATTATTATTATTAGAATTACTATTGTTTTATATATCCTTTTTTTTTTTAATCCTCACCTGATATTTTTTCCATTGATTTTTAGAAAGAGTGAGAGGGAGGGAGAGAGAGGTGGAACATCGATGTGAAGAGAGATACATCGATTTGTTTCTCCCACATGTGCCCAGACCAGGACTGGGGAATGAACCTGCAACCCAGGTACGTGCCCTTCACTAGAAATCGAACCAGTGACCTTTCATTGTAACTCTACCATTGAGTTACAGCGGCCAGGGCCAATTACTGTTTTTTGTTTGTTTGTTTTTATTTTTTAAATACAGGCTTAACTCACTTTATTCTTCTTATATAAACTTATGTGGTGGCCACAGCTGGAACTTGGGTCTTGTGCAGAGAAACTCTCGTGTTGGTCTTCACAAAATGGACAGTGAACTCCTGATAGAGACTTGGTGAATGCAGTCTCTTTCCAGAGCTCAGGTGTGAGATAGTTGTAGGTCTTTCTTAGAGATGGCATCAAAGGTGGCCTTGGCGAAGTTGCCCAGAGTGGCAGTGCAACCCCTGGCTGAGGTGTAGCAGTCGTCTTTACCAGCCATCATCAGCGATACCAGCCATCAGCTGCAGCTTGTTGAGCACAAGGTATGAGATGATGCCAGGGCCCTTGGGGATGGGGATGGGGATGGGGATGGGGATGGGGATGGGGATGGGGATGGGGATGGGGATGGCGATGGCGATGGCGATGGCGATGGCGATGGCGATGGCGATGGGGATGGGGCATATGGACACAGAGCCACAGTGGCTGTTCACCTTGTAAGGGATGGTGTGGGGCTTGCTGATGTTTCCCCAGTAGCCTCATGCAAAGGGACAATAGAGAGCTTGACCAGGATGATGGCCCCATGGATAGCAGTGGCTACTCCCATTGAACACTTAACACCCAGACCAACATGTCCATTGTAGTCTGCAATGGTGACAAAGGCCTTGAACCAGGTACTCTGGCCAGCGTGGGCCTGCTTTTGCATGGGCATAATCTTCAAAACCTCCATCTTGAGGGATGTTCCCAAGTAAAAAAGTCAATAATCTCAGATTTCTTGATGGGCAGGGAGATGTGACAGTCTACTCCAGGGACTTGAAATTCTTATCCTTGACTAGGTGGCCCAGCTTGGTGGCAAGGATCTAATCCTTGTCCTCAGCCTTGTCTCTGAGAGCTCTGCAGCCTCAGCTGCACCCAGACCTCAGCCCTACCTAACCCAGATGCCCCTGCAAAACCTCCCCAGAAGCTGCTGCAGCCTCCTAATCCAGGGCCTCCAGCAGCACCCGCATCATATGGCATTTGGTGTTTCCTTGGAAAAGAAGTACGATTACTGTGTTATGAGAATGTTTTCCTGAATTGAAAGTTACTGTGAAAATAGAGCTATGGTGAGTATACTGTTACTATTGTTAGACTAGGCAGCTGGATACATATGAGCTGGGAAAGTCAGTTGGGGCTTGGAGGGAGTATGTATGAGTCATGACAAACTGAAAATAGGCAATGAAGTTGGCAGGCCCCTTTGTGAGCAGGAACGATTCAGAGCCCCTCCAGGATGTGGTCTAAACGGTGGCACAGCACTTAGGTGAAAGAGCCTTATGTAAAGATACATTTTTTTGAGACATGAGGGAGGGGGTGACTTACTTCTTGCCTAGGGGCATTCTAGCCTAGGGATATAAATCCTCTAAACTCCCAAGTATTGGGGCACTTAGTTCTGTCTCAGCCAGCTGAGCTACCCACTCAGGTCCTAACTGAGTGTATTTCTTTCCTACAAAAAGTCCTTGCCTGCTTGTGTTGCCTTTTGTTGTCTCTTGTTTGAATTTATTCCTACAAGCAAGACTAGAACTAGGGGTGCAGAATACTGTCTCTGGCCAGAGGCCCCCTTGACCACCACTGACACTATTACTCATAGTATTACTATTTTGAGTATTGTGTATTACAGGTATAATTTGTGCATATAAAAGATTATATATATATAGAAATATAGATATATAGGTATCCTATCTAATAAAGAGGGAATATGCTAATTGACCATCACTCCATCACAAAGATGGCTGCACCCACAGCTGAAGCCAAGTTCCCATAAGGAGCCTTAACGAGCAATCAGCAGGGACCTGAGGCTATGCCCTCCCCCACCCAGCAGGGCTTGACAGGGGACCTCAGGCTGTGCTCCCCCCACCCCAGCGCCAGGCCGAGGGACCTCAGGCCACGCCCCCCACCAGGTGGGGCTTGACAGGGGACTTCAGGCCACACTCCCAGCGGGGCTTAACAGGGGACCTCAAGGTGCACCCCCAGTGCTGGGTCGGGGGAACTCAGGCTGCGGCCCCTGCCCAGTGGGGCTTGACAGGGGACCTGAGGCTGCACCCCCCTGCTGGTGAGGCTTGACAGGGGACCTCAAGCCATTCCCCTCACCCAGTGGGGCTTGACAGGGGATCTCAAGCCATGTCCCCCACCTGGTGGGGCTTGACGGGGGACCTCAAGGCACGCGTCCCGCCCCAGTCTGGGCTGGGGGACCTCAGGCCACGCCCCCCATCCTGGCACCGGGCCAGGGGACCAGAGGCCATGCCCCCTGCCCGGTGGGGCTTGACAAGGGTGGAACTGGCCGGCTCTGGATCTAGCCCAATGGGGGTGGGGGCCAGCCAGTTCTGGGTCTCACGCGATTTTGAGGCACATGGGGGGGGGCGGGGACTTGACTCTGGGTCCTGTGGTGTGCCCCAGACTCTGACAGGAGGAAAGTTTTCATATACATTTTACTAATTTTCTTTCATCTCTGACACTTCTATTATAGAGAAAGGGCAAATAGCAATATTAAATTATTTCCTCTAATTAATTCCCTTTTAATGTGCACGAATTTCGTGCACCAGGCCACTAGTGTATGTGTACACACACACACACACACACACACACACACACACACACAAACATATATACTGGAGTATAAATCATCATTTTTTCTATCAGAAATATGTAAATTAAAAATTATAAAATGACAAGAGGTAAATAATCCACTATTTTCCATCTTTTCCCACTTCCTTGTAAAGGAAACATTTTCAACATTCTTATCATGCTTTAATTTTTATTTAATTATCACTTATTAATACATTATCACTTTCTTGTCAAACCTGAATATACTAGAGACCCAATGCACAAATTTGTGCACAGGTGGGGTCCCTCTTGGTGGCCTGTGGGGATCAGGCCAAAACCTGTAGTCCAACGCCACCTGCAGCTCCTACCTGCCACTCCCGCTCATCCTGGCCCCACTGTGCCTGCTGCAGGCTCGCGCCCAATTAGTCCCAATCAGAAGAGCTTGTGCCGCTGCAGCAGCAGCGCTCAACAGCCGTGAGCCCTGTGTCTGGTGCCCTCCTGATGGGAGTGGCCTGTGGGATCAGGCTGAAACTGGCTCTCCGACATCCCCTGAGGGGTCCCAGATTGTGAGAGGGAGCAGACCAGGCCGAGGGACCCCACCAGTGCACGATCGGGGCTGGGGAGGGACCACCCACAGGAGAGCTCCAGGCCATGTCCAGCCCCATCTAGCCCAGTCCTGATAATTGCCAGCTGGGGAGGGACACAGGAGGTTGGCCAGCTGGGGAAGGACTGCGGGAGGACTCCAGGGTATGTCTAGCCCATCGTGCTCAGTCCCAATCAGCCAGATCCCAGCAGCAAGCTAACCTACCAGTCAGAGCGTCTGCCCCCTGGTAGTCAGTGCATGTCATAGCAACTGGTCGACCAGTCAACTGTCTGTCCCCTGGTGGTCCATGCATGTCATAGCGAGTGTTGAGCGGCCTTAGCATATCATTAGCATATTACACTTTGATTGTTTAAACAGTCAACCCGTCACCAGACAACCGGACACTTAGCATATTAGGCTTTTATTATATAGGATTGGGTTAATTTCAACTACTTACCTGCCCTTGGCAGGTGTGTCAGAGAATGCTTATGTTCTGGAAAATTCTTAGAAAAAGATCCATGGCTGATAATTGCATTCATGTTATAATAGAACTTACCTGGTTAGATAAATACATCACACATGATTTTATGTGTTCATAAATATCAGTGTATCTCTTAAGGTGATGGCGAATGGAGGGCATTGAGAGTGTTATAACTGCATCTGTGTGAACTATAGATTATCGGCACTCACAAAAAAAGTAGTAACTCTTCTTAAAAGGCAGAAAAGACCTAGACCTTGACATACTGTTTGATAGAATAGTTCAGCAATTTGTTAGCCTCACATTTTTTACTATTTCTGATTGCATAGTTGGTGGGCAGGCTAAAAGTTGGCAAGATGGGAAAATGAAGCTTTTACAGCTTGTAGGAAAGAGGATTTAATGCTACTCCAAGTAAATGAATAGTTGCTCATATACAGTTTAGGTACCACAAAGAAAGTAATCATTCTGACACTGGCTGGAAGATAGCCTAAACAGGAAGTTACTCATAGAATCTATTACTCAATATGTTTGGTGATGTATTCTTTTCTCCAAACCAATCATTATTCTTGTAATTATTCCCAGTGCTGTGCAAACTTTCCCTAAAATCAATCCACTGTGAAACATCATGTTAAATGAATCCCTGGAGTTTAGAGATTTCTGTAGGGTTGCTTACTGGCTCTCTACCCAGAATTTTAGCTAAAAGGGTCTGAAGTAGGATTTCCACCCCATTATCATTTCTTTTGGGATAGTGCCTTGAATACTTTCTACGCCCCTCACTCCACTTACCCTGCCCCCTCCCAGTCCAGGCTATATGACAGGATTCACTTTTATCCAGCTCTGTGTGGAAAGTATTAAGCCCAGTAAATATACCATGAATTAAAGTGGTAAGGAGTATCCTACACTTAAAAAAGACTAAATCAACCAAACATCACTTCCTTTAGGTCATAAACATTATCTATGAATAAAAGTAGTATAGAAAATGTACAAATGTGTTTATTTTCTAATTTTAACAAGCAAACTGCATGCCTAATATATAGCAAAGTTGTTGAGCTAACAGGTCACAACAACATGTGAAATACATACTTCCTCTTTTGCCTATCCATGCCACGTCAAGAAAGAGTAAAGGTTTCCTAAATATATTTTATTAGAAAGAAGAGCCATGATTGTTGTATTGACTAAAAAAATTTCCTGACAGATTCTTATGAGAGAATCTAGAACATTTAAAAATTAATCACGTAGCCTGCATGTCAGTATGTTTACTGGGTATAAACATTTGATTCCTGCAGCAGTGCCAGGCAATGATATGAACTGTTTTTCTACAGAGGACACAAATGTACATACGGCACTGAAAGCATATTGCCAGTTGGAAACAGATACACTAAAGAAATTTCTCTGCAGAGCTAGGAGCAGACTCCTACCCAAGGACTTGACCCCAACTCAATTTTCTCCCTAGGAATCTTTAGTTATAATGTTTTTATTTCACAAAGTTACTTTTTTTTTTTGTAAGCTAAAAGAAAAAAAAAATAGAGCATAAAATTATGTTACACAGTTGAGCATGAGTTAAATGGACCAAAGAAAAGAAAAGAATAAAGAAACTAAGCAAATATAAATAAAATACAAGGATGAACAAAATTATCTTACATTATGCACCAAAGACAATCACCCTTGAACTATAGCATACCCTAAGGGATGATAAGCTTTATTAGTCAATAAAGAGTTTTAAATATCTCATTCTCCCATCATCTTAAGGAGAGACATGTGGGAGTCCCACACACAATTAAGATCGCCTTTGCTAAAACATAATGTGATACAGGCTATGAATTTGATTACCTTTTTGTTTCTGTTTATTGTTTGTTTGGTTGATTTTGTTTTAGCATATTTAATATGTTTAGGATTTGGTCTTTTCTTTTGTTATTGGTTTCTACATTGTGGGTTGAGGATCTTGAAAAACTATGAGTAATTCCCTACATTAAGTGGGATTTGTAAAGAAACTCTAGGAAGACTTCTGAATAACCTCAGACAAATGTAAGGAAGAATCAATGGCCCCTAATGGAGGAACTAAGTTCCAGGATTCTGGAAGTACAATAGAGGTTTTTCTAGTCCTTTGAACTAATCTAAAATGTGTGTGAGGGATTGGATTCTGATTTTCCAAACATTGGCACATCGATCTTCCCTAGAATAAGTGTAAGCTCCTAAGGGGGAAAAAAAAAAGAATAAAACACTATGCAAATAGAAATACAATATTTACAAACTACCAGGATGAAGAAAATTATCTTACATCATGAACGATTATACACCTGAAACACAGAACCTGTATAAAGGTAAGTCTGAAGTTTTTATTAATGCATGAAAAAGCACCAGTAAAAAATTTTAATATATATTTTCCCATAAGTAAAACTTCAAGAAGCAAAATTCACCTTAAAGTAAACTGATCTACATTTAAGTAAATGTTGTATTTCTGTGTGGTTAAACTCCTATATTTCTCTGTTTATTGTTGGAAACTCTTAGGTTAAATAACTTCTGAGAAATATTCATGTTCAGTGCATCCCGGTGTACTGTTTTGTTTTGTTTGTTTTTTGCTTTTAGAGAGAGTTTAGGAGAGGGGAGAAAGAGAGAGCAATGTTGATGTAAGAGAGGAACATCACTCAGTTGCCTCCAGTATGCACCCCAACTGGGGACCAAACTGCAACCTGAGCATGTGTCCTGACAGGAAATCGAACCAGTGACCTTTCAGTGCATGGGATGATGTAAGAGCCATGTTTTTAAAAAGCTAATATGTACTGTATTTGTAAAAAGAAAGATGTTCTATATAGTGGGGAAAGTGAGTAAATATAACTTAAATACACAGACTATAATCCCAAACTTGAGACTATCCAGGATAAACTACTGTAATGTCTTGGGAGTGTTTCATTTTATATTCTCTCCTGAAACCATCTCAGTAGCTGGCATATAATTGGGAATCCATACTTGGTTGTTTACTTGCAGTAATAAGATCAACAATAAAATGCTCCTTGTGGTGCCAGAATGTCAGACCAAGGGGCAAATAACAATATTGAGTGATGTGAGGCAATAGCTTTAAAAATATAGTCAACAAAAATTGGAATCTGCATTTGGGATGTCTTTGGGCTGCCTGTGAGTTTCTGCCTCTGGGATAAGATCTGGGAACCAGAATTTAGTCCTGAGTAGAGTTTTTTAACAACAATAAAAAAAAAAAAAATTGATGTCCTAATAGTTCTAGGCTGATTTTAAAAATGGAGCTACAAAATAGATACATAGTTAATATCATCAGAGATAAGGTTTTAAAGCTGAAACTCACAGCATTGACCTGGGGAGCTCTTTGCTGCCCATTGCCATGGCTCCCCTCCACAGTGGCAGTGTAGGGGAGAAACACAGAACCTGGGAGAAGCCTGGCAATACTTTTGTTCTCTGTAGTCTTTAATGATGTGAAACTCTCCTACATTTTAGATAATTTTGCCAAACACCTGGATAATGCTTAAGTCTTCTTTACAGAGTTTGATGTCAAAAGTAGTTCAAGACTCTGTCTGATAAATTTATCTTCACAAATTCACAATATATCAGAATTCAAAAGTATGGAATAAAACCAACTTTCTAGCACTTTTCAAATATGTAACATAGTATTATTAATTATGTGTGATGATGGATATGTGATAGACATTGTGGTGGTCATTTCTTAGTGCATAGAAATATTGGGTCAATATGTTGTATACCTGAAACAAATATAAGACTATATGTTAATTATATCTTAATTATAAAAACAAAACAAACAAACAAAAACTAAAACCAAAACCAATCTTATAAAAATGGTATGGAAATCAGGTAGCCATTGTCAAAGACATTTTGATGTATGTCTATGTTTGGGCTCACTAGATGAATGAATTTAGGTTTTCTTATCTATAAAATGGAGAACATAACTATACTTCAGAGTGTGGTAAAAATATCACTGTTTTTATGTAACTATAAGCACAGCTCTGGAGGGTCTGTTACAAAATTAGTACTCAATAAATGTTCACTATAAATAATCTCAAGGTAGCATGAATTATATGTTCCTGGTAATATTATCCTAATATATAAAAAGCCAGGGGCCATCACAACAGAAACAACGAGACAGATGACTGAACACAGGCTGTGTGGGGCGACAAGGCTGGCAGGGGGGTTAGTGAAGGACGACAAATCCACTGAACAGCAGGCTACGTGGGGTGACCAGGCCGGCAGGGGGAATTGTTGGGGGCGACCAGGCCAGCAGGGGGGGCAGTTGGGGGCGACCAGGCCAGGAGGGGGGCAGTTGGGAGTGACCAGGCCGGCAGAGGGGGCAGTTAGAGGTGATCAGGCAGGCAGTCAGGTGAGCAGTTAGGAGCCAGTGGTCCTAGATTGTGAGAGGGATGTCTGACTGCCAATTTAGGCCTGATCCTGGGAATTAGGCCTAAACCAGCAGTCGGACATCCCCTGAAGGGTCCTGTATTGGTGAGGGTGCAGACTAGGCTGAGGGGAACCCCCCATGCACAAATTTCATGCACCCGGCCTCTAGTCTATATATATAAAAGCCTAAACGACCATTATGACTGGACTACCAGATGACCAGCTTGTGCTATGATGCGCACTGACCACCAGGGGGCAGATGCTCAACACAGGAGCTGCCCCCTGGTGATCAGTGCACTACCACAGCCAACCTCCAATGGTGGCCAACCTCCTGCGGTTCCTCCCCCTGGCCGGCCAGCCCTGATTGGCCCCGAGCACCAGGCAGGCCGAGGGACCCCACCAGTGTATGAATTTGTGCACCAGGCCTCTAGTATCTTATAATTGATAATATTAAAAATGAGAGTTATCAATAGCACATGATCTCATTCATCTAGGGGAAATAATGAACAACATAGACTGATGAACAAGAACAGACCCAGAAACAAGGAGGCATGGATCAGACTGTCGGGCCTCAGCGGGAGGGTAGAGAAGGGTGGGGGTAAAGGGGAGAAAAAAAAAATTAAAAAAAAATTAAAATGAGAGTTATCATTTATTTAGGTATTATTCTTATTTTAATAAATAATCTTTCAGTAATATGAAAGGGAACAGGCCAAATTACTAGGAAATCAGTTTATTGAATGACTAGCTTGTTGAATACAGATCGTTTTTTTTGAAGGTTTAGTTTATGAACTGAGACTGCCCTACAGCTACTTTGCCATAAAGATTTTGATAGGTATTTGAAAAGTTTTCTTCCAGAAAGAGTAACAATTTTACTGAGCTTCTTTAGTGACATGTATTATAATGGTGTTAACTGCTGGTTTCTAATGTTGCTGGTAAAGTGAAATTTTTAATATTAAATGAGAAACTATATTGTTTTTTGAATAAAAGATCTATAATTTCCTTAGGCCAATTTTGTTTTAGGATATTTATCATTTCAGATTGAGTAGTGGGGTTCTTTAAATATATTTAAGTTACTTTTGCTTTAATCCTTTGGTTTTCATTCGTCTTTATTTATCTATTTTTCAAAATGTATCTTTATTGTTGAAAGTATTATAGATGGCCTCCTTTTTCCCTTCTAGCCTACCCCCACCCACTGCCCCAGGCCTTCACCCTTCACCACACTATTTGTCTGTGTCCATGGGTTATGCATATATGCATATAAATTCTTTGGTTAATCTCTTCCCACCCACCAGCACCTCCCCACCTTTCCTCTGAGATTCTTTAGCCTGTTCCATGCTTCTATTTTATTCAGAAATTTATTCTGTTCTTTAGATTTCACATATGTGTGAGATCAAGTGATACATATCTTTCTCTGACTGGCTTATTTCACTTAGCAAGTGCTCTCCATGTCATTTGTCTTTAAATTTTATTTTTGATGAATTAAATATTGCTGTAAAAACTATGTCTTTTATAATTACACATTTTTAGTTTATTTTATTAACCAATTTCACATATGATTTTTTCCAAATTTTTTTTTTAATATATTCATACTTATAAAAGAAAACTGAAATAGTTCAATGAATACTTGTATAACTTTTGTTCAAATCAACAATTTTAAATTTTTGCCACATTTTTTCTCTTGCTCTTTCTTTCCCCATCTCTAAAACACACACACACACACACACACACACACACACACACACACACACACACACACACACACACACACACACATACACACACAGATAAGTTTTTATATTTTCTGCTCTAAATATTTTCACATATGCCTAAGACTAAGGACACTTTTTATATGCCTTAATACAATTATTATATCTAAATTTAGCAGCAATAAATATTTTATATCTAAGAATTTAACACTGATAAAATAATATAGTCTGGCATGTAGTTTATGTTCTAATTAGTTTATTTATCCCCAACTTTTCATACACACACACACACACACACACACACACACACTTACATATTTTAATTTCCTTATCTAAGAGGATAATCAAGAAGCATACATTACATTGGGTTGTGATATGTCATTAATTACCCTTCCTTCCTTCCTTCCTTCCTTCCTTCCTTCCTTCCTTCCTTCCTTCCTTCCTTCCTCCTCCCTCCCTCCCTCCCTCCCTCCCTCCCTCCTTCCCTCCCTCCCTCCCTTCCTTGCTTCCTTGCTTCCTTTCTTTCTTTATTTTTGTTATACTGACATTTTGAAGATTTAAGGCCATTGATTCATAAAATGTCCTATGTGTCTGATGATTTTTCTCATTAGATGCAAACAGTTCAGACATTACATTCAATCCATGACATTTAATAGTACTTCCCATTGCATCACACCAGGAAACACATCATGTTGTTTGTCCCCTTGCTGGTGGTGTTAAGTTTGATAATTTGTTTAAAGTGTTTTCCACCAGAGCTCTCCATGATAAAGTTACGTTTTCCTCTTAATCATATGTAAAGTGATGTTTTGAGGCTGTGAAAATATCCTAATGGTTTTAGCAGTCAGTGATGATTCTTGCCTGCATCAATTATTACATTGGTGGTTAAAAAATGGTGACTTTTAAAGTTCTCTTTTTTCCTATACATTTATTAGCAAACATTCTTTTAAAAGCAAGTATATGTCCTCTCTGTACCTCCTCCTTATTTTGATTATCACAGAGAATTAATGGACTTCTATTTTATTCACCTTACCTTATAATAGACAAATATGCAAATTGACCGCACCTTTGCTACGCCCAAGCCACGCCCACCAACCAAGCCACACCTACCAGGAAACCATTGCAGGGACTTTGGGGTGTGGCGGAGCCCAAGGCCAGGAAAGCCGCCCGAGGCTTTCCCCTCCTTGGGCACCAGCGGGGAGCCTGCACCGATTGCAGGAAACCACTGGGGGTCAGCTCCTGCGATCCGTAGCAGGGATGCTGGGTGCCGCGGAGCCCAAAGCCAGGAAAGCCTTGGGCAGAGGCTTTCCCGGCCTTGGGCACCAGCGGGGATGCTGCACGGATCGCAGGAAACCACTGGGGGTCGGCTCCTGCGATCCTTAGCAGGGATGTTGGGTGCGGCCGAGCCCAAGGCCACCGCCTGGGGCCAAGCCCGACCCTGAAAGAAGGCAGAAGGCGGTGGCCACAGCCAAGGCCTGGGTCCCCGGTGCCGGCAGAAAACTGGTGCAGGCAGCCAGGTGAATGAAGGTCTATTGCACGAATCTTCGTGCAAACGGGCTACTAGTTTTATTATAATCTATTACTGTCATTAGTGGTATGATCAAATGATCCCATATTTGCCTCAAGGATGTCCTTCAAGCTGGATGAAGATATCCCCATCTTTCTCTGAGATCTTTCTTGCTTTCTGGCAAAATAAGTTATTCCTAACTCAGCTAATTTTGTAAGGAGTTCTGATTCCTTTTAGTGGTTATAAGAAACCTGATCTGGTTACTATGTGTGCCCATGTCTACTATGGTTATACTGCTTCTAGATACTTTCAGTGGGCAGACATATAGGGAATATATTTAAGCATAATTTTACATTAATATCTTCAATTCATATCTAATACCACAAGGTTATTTCTTATTTTTTATTCCATACTTATACAGCTGTTGGTGACAACTTTGGCTACTAGAAAACATAATTACACTTATTTTGCTGTATCTTACAATAAAACAAAGAGTTTAAGAGTTGCTATACCAATATCATGATCAAAATAAACATGCTAAGTGAGCCTATTATGTATATTACAAAGTCAGTGCATTTCTTTTTTGATCCTAGACTGCAGCTTACTTAGTGATGATTAGGTTGCTGTGCTCACTAGATTCTGTTTAGTGTTACTTTTAATATTTGTTTTCTTCCTTATTATATATTTAATTTTATTTTAGAAATATATAAAACATGTACATACTTCAAAAATCAAAACTCAAAGTGTTTTCTTAGTGCACCCGTATTCCCAGACCTATTCCTTCTCCCCTTTCTTCACTCTTCCCATTTGAGTAACTATTTTCAGTAGTTTCTGGTTTATCCTTCAGAATTTATTCTTTCAAACCAAAGGATACATGAGAACACACTCACCTAAACAAAGGATACATATATACACACTCACCTAAACCTCACTGTAGACTAATTCAACCAGAACTTCAGGGGAAAGGTCCCATGATTACATTTAAAAAATTAATATATTCTAAGTTGCAGCCAAGGCTGAGGGAAAATGTTTTAAAGATTTTCAATTCTGTCCTCTGTAAAACTTGGTACCCCCTGCTCACTTCTTAACATGATTTCTACAACTTCCACTTCAACAAATATTCTTTCTCTTTGGCATAATTCCATTTAGAGCAGAAGTATTTTCATCACCTCTGAGCCTCAGAATGACAAAATTGTCAAGAATGAAATCAACTTACTACTTTTAGTTGACTAATACAACCATTTGCATTGGTTGTGGTTTTCATCAGTCTGCATTTATTAAAGGAAGGAATATTTGAATAAATGTGTGAATGGGTGCAAACATGAATTAATCAATGAATAGACTGTGGTAGTTTTATTCTATGTTTTGTGAACCAATCATGCATTCCTTCCAACTCTCCAAGTATATTATTGTAAACCACTGCAATGATGTCACTTCTGCTCATTGATTCTAATATCCACTCCCACAAGATCTTAAAAGACATTTTTGTACTAACTCATGACGTTGGAGAATATCATTGAACTTCTCTGAGCATCGTCTTCTATAAAGTGAGGTATAATAATAGTAAGACCCTCACAGGACTCTTTTGAATATATACATAAAATGAATATAACATCCTTTACAAACATCCTATAGAGCAATGATACCTGAAAGGTTGAGTTTATATCTTTGCATTAAAACTATAGCTGTACTCCTTTGTGTTGACAATGCTCTGTAAATTAATATGTAGAACTCTAAGGCCACTAGAGTTATTTTTTAGTTATCATTAGAATTTTCTTTAGTTTTTTTACTTTACAATATAATGTTCTGTTTTGCAGTATTTTAAATTATTTTCTTGGAAATAATTATAATGTTGCAAGCTAAGTGTTATCACTTGAATTGATGAACATAATCTGTTTTTATGTAAAAGTCTCCTAATAAAAATAAAGGAGGAGAAAATAACTGAAAATTTAAGAAAATATCACAAAAGGTATTTTAATTTTTTGTCATTAGGATAAAAAGAATTAAAGCATCATGTTAATAAATGCGGGTAAGTATTAAAAGCATTTGACCAATTGACAGAACTGTTCATATGGATATAAACAAAAGCTAGATGAGAGGAGAATTTGTAGGTTCTCAGACAACCCCCTTTCTTTCTTTCTTTCTTTCTTTCTTTCTTTCTTTCTTTCTTTCTTTCTTTCTTTCTTTCTTTCTTTCTTTCTATTTATTTATTTATTGCTGCTAATATTTTTTTCCTTCAACCAGTCAACCAATAGATTTCTTTCAGAGTTGAGGTCAAGAATTTCTGTATATCTAATAATACACAAATATGCAAATTGACCATACCTCTGACACACCCACAAGCCACGCCCACAAGCCACGCCCACCATCCCATCAGAGCGAGTATGCAAATTAACCCAAACCAAGATGGCTACAGCCACAGAGAGTAAGGTTTCCTAGGTAACAGAGGAAGCCAAGCTTTCCGCATGCCCTTGCCAGGCCTAAGCCTCCACTTCAGCTACAAAGTTTCAATTATAGAAGGTAAACAAATTCAAACAAATGGCGGCAGAATGGAGCTTGAGAGAGCAGGCCAGAGTTGCTGCCGGCAACAGGGGAAGCCAAGCTTTCCGCACAACCTGGCCGGGCCCACCCACTTAAGGCAACAAAGTTTCAATTATAACCCCAACAGAAATGGCTGCCAGCCTTGGAAGGAGCCCCAGGCTTGGCTCCGCTCCAGGCTACAAAGTTTCAATTGTAGAAGGGAAATAAATTCCAGATACCAGGGCCTCTGCTTGGGTTGCCAGGGGACGTGGCTGGCTGCAAACCACCACAGGCCCCTCGCTCAGGCCACCCCACGCCCCAAGGGAACCCCCTCCTGATCCGGGACGCCCTTCAGGGCAAACCAGCTGGCCCCCACTCCTGCACAAGGCCTCTATCCTATCTAATAAAAGAGTAATATGCAGATTGATCATCGCTGCAACACACAATATGGTTTCCCCCATGTGATCAAAGATCCTGCCCCCATGTGGACACAAGATGGCCACCACACCAGCAGGGCAGATGGGAGGCCAGCCTGCAAGAGAGGGCAGTTGGGGAGGCACCCAGCCTGCAAGGGAGGGCAGTTGGAGGTGACCAGGCCGGCAGAGGAGGGAAGTTGGGGGCAAACAGGCTGGCAGCAGAGTGGTTAGGGGGTGATCAGGCTGGCAGGCAGAAGCGGTTAGGGGCAATCAGGAAGGCAGGCAGGCAAGCAGTTGGGAGCCAGCAGTCCTGGATTGTGAGAGGGATGTCCCACTGGGATCGGGCCTAAACAGGCAGTCGGACATCCCTCGAGGGGTCCCATATTGGAGAGGGTACAAGCTGGGCTGAGGGACAACCCCCCTCCGTGCACGAATTTCGTGCACCGGGCCTCTAGTGTATGTATATATATATATATATATATATATATATATATATATATATATAT
Source organism: Ia io (assembly GCA_025583905.1). NCBI lineage: Eukaryota > Metazoa > Chordata > Mammalia > Chiroptera > Vespertilionidae > Ia > Ia io. The sequence goes on along the minus strand of JAJQQW010000009.1, from coordinate 40,533,215 downwards.
ATCCCAAAAAGGAAACATACACTTTGAATAATTATAAAGGTAATGTTTACTGAAATATATTTTATTTTCAAAGTTGAGCTCTCAGCTGTTAAAATATGTATACTTTTTGGAACATTATTATACTGGTATAATAATGTACTGGTTTTTACATATTTGTATTTTCTCTTTCTAAAATATTCAGAGAAATTCATAGCTAATAAAAAATAAAGATATTTACATTGCAATTTCAAGTCTGTAAAAATACTCTTAATTTTAAATAAGAGCATATGTCCATATGCCAGAAAAAAATAACATTTATTGGTAATACAGTAATGAAAATACTACAGATTACTATTATTCATTTAAATTCTGAATAAGAAGGCCAAATACTTCAAATCAAGGCTGACTTTATGCACTGTGACCTAAACAGATTTACAAGGCCTTGCACTCATAAGGAACTGTGCTTGCTTTAATGTTTTGCTGTCATTGTATTAAAATTATTAATAATTTTTAACAAAGGACCCACATTCTCATTATTCACTTGGCTTCCCAAATTATGTAGCTGGTCCTGTCCAAAATCAATTAATCAGACACTTTTTAAGTAAGGACCAAGTGAAGATTAATAAATCAATGCTATGCATGTGCTAGTATAATTAGCAAGAGATAAAAATGCTATATAGTCCCAGTGGATGTGAAACATAGTCTAAAAAAACTCAACAGTAACCATCCTCAGCCACATATGATCACCTCATTCCATGAACTCGCAAAGTGGTGTAAATAATTAGTTTCTGCTTCATGTACACCTAGAGAGAGAAAGGGAGTTGGTTAAAGGAACTAAAAACTTGATAATCCCACATTATAAAATTAGTTTTTAATTGAGATTTAATCAAGAGCAAAGTTGAATCACTTCCCCCTAAATATTAAATGATGATAATGGAGAAATGACATATTTATGTCCTAAAATAAGACACTTTAAGGTAAAGTTACTATTAGGCTACCTATTAGTTTTGTTTTATAAGAATAGCAATAATAGTATTGTCTTGTTCCTATGCCAAGCATTATTTAAAGTGATATATATATATATATATATTATTATATGTATATATATATATATTAACTCATTTCATATTCACAAAATCTTATAATGTAAGTATTAGTTATTATTTCCTAGTTTGGAGAAAAAGGAAGAGGCAGAAAAGTCAAATAACTTGGCAATATCATCGATGTTGAAAGCAGGGTTCTACCCTGAAAACTAATGATAGCCTGTTTTTTGACTTGTACATACTACATTGCCTAACAAAAACAAGTTTTAGTCAGAAAATCATGAAACCTGTGTCTTGTATCACAGGAGTCAATTTCAACATTTTCTAGTCTATACTAATAAAAGAGGAATATGCGAATTGGTTGGGATGCCCTCAAGCAATGACCGAACAGCAGGCTGCATGGAGTGACCAGGCCGGCAGGGGAGGCAGTGAGGGGCAACCAAACGACCGAACAGCAGGCTGCATGGGGCAGCCAGGCTGACAAGGCAGGCAGTGAGTCATGACCAAACAACCGAACAGCAGGCTGCATGAGGTGACCAGCCCAGCAGGGGGGACAGTGAGGGGCAGCCAAATGACCGAACAGCAGGCTGTGTGAGGCAACCAGGCTTGCAGGGGGGCAGTGAGGGGCAACCAGGCCTGCACAGGGGCAGTTGGGGGCAACCAGGCAGGCGGAGGAGCAGGGAGGACCAGGCTGGTGGGAGAGGCAGTTAAGGGCAACGAGGCCAGCAGTGTAGGCAGTTAGGGGTGACCAGGCCAGCAGCCGGGAGCAGTTGGGGGTGACCAGGCCAGAAGGGAGGGTCAGTGATGGGCGACCAGGCTGGCGGTGGGGGGGGCAGTTAGGGGTGACCAGGCAGGCAGGGGGGGGCAGTTAGGGGCGACCAGTCAGGCAGGCAGAGGCCATTAGGGTCAATCAGGCAGGCAGGCAGGTGAGTTGTTAGGAGCCAGTCGTCCTGGATTGTGAAAAGGATATCCGACTGCAGTTGGACATCCCCCGAGGGTTCCGGGATTGGAGAGGGTGCAGGCTGGTCTGAGGGGAGCCCCCCCCCCGATCTGAATTTTGTGCATTGGGCCTCTAGTAAAATATAACACCTTTGATTTCTGGCTATTTTGTCTTTAAAAAGACCTTGCTAGAAAAAAATATCTTGTCTTGAAATTAACACAAAATTTGATTTATTTTATCATGCCCAACCCCAAAAGCATACTTTAAGAGATGGGAATAGTCATTGTCTAATGGTCTCACAAACCCCTTTTTTCCAGCTCACTAGTCTCCAGATTGAGGAAAAAACATGCATGACAAAGGTGATAACATTAACCTAGACATTTAGGCTGTCTCGGCCTTTCTTCTCTGCCAATAAACAGACTTTAGTCTCTGGGGTTGTCAGATGAGCAGATACACAGATGTTACACTTCCTGCAAATTAAGCATATGTAGGAAAAAAAATTACAATTACAGCAAATGCCACCCTGCTAATGGTTTCAGTAGGGACATTAGTGAATTACTAGTAAATGGACATGGGAAACTAAATCTCTTAAGTTTGTTTCTGCCAATATGGCAAATTATCTATATTTTATATCTTCTTTAGTTTTTATATGTACCACAGTGGGCTTTTTCTTTAAATCAGTCAACAATATTGTCCTTTGTTTTCTTCTTTAAAATGATAGGATGTTTGTGTGACTGTCTGGTTGGCCATTCGAAGCTGACCTCTGCTCCAGCCAACTATTACCATTAGTCAATGGATAATTCAGCATATTTTTATACCTATGAAGCTGGCTTTATGCCAATATCTGCCTTGGCAATTCATGGAAAGAGATCAGTGCATATTTTACTCGGGCTCATGTGAAGATGAAAAATGTAAGCAGTACATATTGATTGTCCAACTTAACAGTTAAGTGAATAGGCTTTGTTATGCACCCATCTCCTGCCACTTTCTCCAGCTGGTGGGTCTGTTTTTATCCTTTCTTTGTTTCTATCAGTTGATGTATAGCACCATCTCTAATTGTAGAAATTGATTCATCTGTAGCTAGTGAATAGAATACCACATAAAAATAGACAAAACAATTGAAATGGAGTATTGGAGGTGAAAACATGTGGCCCTGTCAGCTGTGTTTGGTAAAGTGTCTAATCAGAAATTTCTTGTTTCTTTGAAGTCTTACACTCCCTAAATAAATTATATTCATCTTATTTGTTTCTAACATTTGTAATAATTCTGAAAACTTCTTTGTAAGCAGAATAGTGATAAAGAATATAGAAAACAGAGAAAAGACAACTGAGATTTGGAGGCCTTCAGCATCTAAAATTCTTACTTTTTCTACTTCAGGGGACATGTAGAGATGAGGTGCATGTTCATATGTGAATGTGTGTGGGTTTTTGTGTGACTTAACTTAGAACAAGGATGCTTGCTGTATAACAATCACAGTGTTAAGTTTTAAAGAACTCTAATCCAGTCTCTAGTTCCACATGTAAGGAGCTTGGGAATTTCCACTTAGTCTTAACCACAAGTAAAACATTGAACAGACTGAAAAATCAACAATTCATCTAGGATTCATAAAAAAAGGAAAGATACGGAGCAATCGATAGGAGAGACAGACGGGCAAATACAGAGAGCAGTGGCTTACCAGGGCAGAGACTCAGGAGTGGGACTCACTGTGCAAACCAGTGCCTGGGCAGAAAAAAATGAACTGTAATTGACAAATTCCTGGAGGTTCCTGGAAAACTCTGAGCATTAAATCCTCCAGGGAGACCCAATCATATTGGTACCTCCACAATATTGTGAGATTTACATCCAGGAATTTGACCAAATTCCCACAGTAAATATTCAAGAAAAATCCTCACAGTATTCCAGAAGGGGAAAAGGCAACTTTTTAAAATGACTTAGAGTACTCTGTTCTTAACAAGTCTCAAAAACAAATAATCAAACATACAATGAAAAAAATGGGCTAAAGACCTTAAAGACACCTCTCCAAAGAAGATATACTGTGGAAAATAAGCACATGAAAAGATTCCCTGCATTATATGTCATCAGAAAAATGCAAATTAAAACAAGTGATTTCACTATACACCTATTAGAATGGCCAACATCTGGAACACTGACAACATCAAATGCTGGTGAGGACGTGGAGCAAAGGGAACTCATATTGCTGGTGGGATTGCAAAATGATACAGCCACTTTGGAAGACAGTTTGGCAGTTTTTTATAAAACTAAACATATTCTTACCATATGATCCAGAAACTGTTCCTCTTTGTGTTTACCTAAAGGAATTGAAAATATGTGCACACAAAAACTTGTGCATGGATGTTTATAGCAGCTTTATCATAATTGCCAAATATTGGAAACAAGCAAGATATCCTTTAGTTGGTGAATGGATGAATAAACTGTGGTACATCCAGATGATAGAATATTATTCGGTGCTTAAAAAAAAACAAGTTATCAACTCAAGAAAATACATGGAAAAACATTAAAGAAGTTTATCTGAGAAGGCCACATACCCTAGGATTCAAACTAAATGACTTTATGGTGAGACAAAACTATGCAGATAATAGAAAGATTTTGGGGGCTGTGGAGTGGGATGGGAGCGGAGAAACAGGCAGAACACAAAGGATTTTTAGGGCAGTGAAAATATTCTGTATTATATGATAAGGGTGAATACAATTACTCTACATTTGCTTAAACCCATAGAATGTATCACACTAAGAGAGAACTCTCATGTTTACTGTGGCCTTTATGATTTTGATGTCAATGTAGGTTCATCCTATATAAAATATACTATTCCTGTGATTGACCTTGATATTTGGGCAAGCTATGCATGTGTAGGAACATAGGGTATGAGGGAGATCTCTGTATTTTCCTCTCCATTTTGTCATAAACCTAAAACTGCTCTAAAAATATTCAAAAAAATGAAAACAAATAATTATAATCAAAGTTAGGCAATTGGAGGATATATCATTTCTTATATTCAGAGTTGTAGAAATGTATTTTTAGAAAGAAAGGAATCCATCTCAATAATAGGTGTACTTGACATGATCTTAAAGATCCTAGGAAGAGTCAGCTGCAACCTAAAGTGTTTCTTGTTTCTTCTTTTACCCCCTTTTAGTGAACTAACTCACTTATCTCCCCTATCCTTATCTGTTCCAATCAGTAAAAAAACTAGGCTGAATTTACATCTTCCTTTGTAGAGGATCAGTGACTAGGTTTCTGAGAAAAGTATAAAGAGAGACTCCTCTGGATAACATTTTCACAGATGGTTCCACAGCTGGAGTGGTGGGTGAGGGAACAGTGATGTGGGAAAGAATGAGTTTCATAGCAAAGGCTATGGGCAGGAAAAGTGCCCTGAAATGTATGTAGCAAAAGAATATTTAGGAAGAAATAAAGAATGCTCAATTACATTTAATTAACAAACATTTATCAAATGTATACTACTCACAAGGCACTGAGGCAAACACTTTGAAACCTTCCCATGGTTTTATATTTTCTTGAACTTGCTCTTCTCTTCCAAGTTAGTTTAAATTTCCCTTCTATGACATATAAAAGGAAGGAAGAAAATAATTCAGTTGAGAAGGGCTTTGGATACCATTAAATAATTTGGATTTATCCTGCAGGCAAGAGTCAGCCATTGAGGGATTTTGAGCACAGAGAACAGTTGGGCAAAAGACTGTTCTAAACAGGTGATCCTATTGATATACACCCAGAGACTGAAGGCTGCCTAACCAATTGGATTATTATTGCAATTGTAAGTCATGAGGTTTGACTGGGATAGTAAAATGGAAAATAAAGGCAGACTTGCTTGGAACTAAGGGGCTAGAATGATTTGTTCTTGGTGACTGGCTACATGTGAGGTAGAAAGATATCAGATAGAATCAAGACTTAAGGACCTTAGCAATAGGTCTTCCTTTCCAAAGTATTGCCACATTATTTTAAGCTCTCTGTTTTTCCTTCATCCACTGTTACAAAACATCTAGGCATTTTCCTTTATCTCGAATGTTCACATTGAATATTTCCCTTTGGCTGGACATCTTTCTCAAAGTCTTTTCTACTAAACTTGAAAATACATTTCTCTTTTTAAGAGATGTATTGCATTCACTGAAGAAATTTTTAAAAAGCATTTAAAATGAAAATATTAAAATTCTCATTTTTCAAGGATCTCTCTGACATTGAAATTGGCCAAGTTTTTTCTATCCAGTTGTCCAGGTATTTTTTAAAAAATTATTTTTATTGATTTCACATAGAAAGGGAGAGGGAGAGAGAGAAACCTGGGCATGTGCCCTGACCGGGAATCAAACTGTGACCTCCTGGTTCACAGGTTAAAGCTCAACCACTGAGTCACACTTGCTGGGCCAGGCGTTTTTAATAAAACAAAATATTTAAACCAGTTGAATCATTCTCCAGAAATGTAAATGTGAAAATATCTTCAACCCGAGTTATTCATCTGATTAGTTTAAAGCACCAAAACTTTTCCCTTTTCTAAAACTGTGAGTCTAAATGAGAAATAAATATCCCCTTTAAGCCAAAAACAGGACGAGAAAGTTTTATTGTGCTGATTCAAAGTAACGTAACTTCTAGTCTCCTGAGCTTTGAATAACAACCGTTTACCCATGGACCATAAAGCATTGACTGATTTCTTTTCATTAGATGGTTTGACCCTGGAAGTTTATTTAAACAAGGGAGGAACTTAAAAAAAAAAGGAGGGGAGGGATATTTAATGACTTGTTTGAAGAAGCCAAAAAAGGAACTATTCATGGGTCAAAGATAGAGAGTTCAAAATTCCTGTGTGGTATGGTGTTAAGAAGGAGGAGGAGGCAACTCATATTTATGTTTGCTACATGCCAACATTCACTTACTTGGTGGTTCACTTAAGCTATCTCAAAACAACTACAAGATATTTGTTCTCACCACTGTCAAGCATATGAAGTTACTTACTTTTCCCTGAGTTAGTGTTAGGGAAAAGAAAAAACTTACACAGCCCATAAATATTCTATTCCAGTACATAAATACTTACTTTCTTTCTATATCTCCATTAATTATGAATATCCAAAATATATTTCTCTACATAGTTTCCTTATGTTCTTCCCAGAAACTTCATGACTATTAAACATTCTATTTTAAAAATATTTTTGTTGAAAGAGAAAGCAAGGCATATGATAATTGACAGATACATCTCAAACAGTGTCCTGCAGATACATGCTATGTAGAAAAGGGTTTCCATGATCAAATTATTGTTACAAAGGCTTTATTAAACAGGTGAGACTTTGAGCTATTAATGTGCTAACATGCACTGTGAATCTGCAAGAAGGGATATGGTGGAGAATTTATCCAAGTTATGTCAGAGAAGTCCCTCAGCACTCAAGAAATATCCATTAGTATACAACACAGAGAATATTCACTTGCATCAATTTAGTAATGGAATATTGTTTTGTGGACAAATGTATAATAACGTATTCAGCTAATCACTTATTGTAGAACATTTAGCTCATTTTCCAGATCTTGGTATTTTAAAAACTGCCATGATAGACATTTTATAGATATATACATGCATGATATATATATATATATATATATATATATATATATATATAAAATATATATATATGTATGTATGTATATATATATGTATATATATACACATACACTTTTTTCATTATTTTATGGAAATATAATTGGCATATATCACTGTAGAAGTTTAAGGTGTACAGCACAATGATTTCACTTATATTGTGAAATGATTACCACTATAAGTTCAGTTAGCATTCATCATTTCATATAGATACAAAAAAAAGGAAAAAATTCCCTTGTGATGAGAACTCTTAATATTTACTTTCTTAACCACTGTGTGAGTTAGTCATCATGCTGTATATTGCATCCTCAGTACTTTAAAAAAAAATCTTTATTGTTGAAAGTATTACAGATGTCTGCTTTTCCCCCCCATTGGTCCCTTCTAGCCTTCCCCCACCCCCAACATTTCCAGCCTTCACCCATGGGTTATGCATATAAATTCTTTGGTTAATCTCTTCCCACCCACCCACCACTCCCATCTTCCCTCTGAGATTTGACTGTGTTTCATGCTTCTGTCTCTGGATCTATTTTGTTCATCAGTTTATTTTGTTCTTTAGATTCCACATCTGAGTGAGATCATGTGATAATTTCTTTCTCTGACTGGCTTATTTCACTTAGCACAATACATATATTTTAAAATATATTTTATTGGTTTTTTTTACAGAGAGGAAGGGAGAGGGATAGAGAGTTAGAAACATCGATGAGAGGGAAACATCGATCGGCTGCCTCCTGCAATACCCCCTGCTGGGAATGTGCCCGCAACCAAGGTACATGCCTTGACCGGAATCGAACCTGGGACCCTTCAGTCTGCAGGCCGATGCTCTATCCACTGAGCCAAACCGGTTAGGGCTCTATACATATTTTATGTGAATATATGTTTGTGTGTGTATCGCTATGTGTCTTTTCATGCTTTTCTGTAATTTTATTAACATAAATTCCTAAAAGGGAGTTTCTGGGACAAAGGATATGTCTGTTTTAATATTTATTGCAAAACTGCCTTCAAGAAGTACTATTAGAATTTGCACTTCTGGTAGAAGGATGTGAGCATATCCAGCAAAACTTTCTATTATATTTCTTTGCAGTTTTTTGATAATTGTAGGTAATTTTACAATTTAATGGACCAAATATTATATAATTTACCACTATATACCAAAAATATATTATATATAATTTTGTATATCAACTTAATTATGTATTAAATGTATAATTTAATTATGTATTAAAGATATTATTTAATATGTGCCTTATAAAACATGTATAGGTTATCAGGTAATATTAAGAAAGTTAAAATAATTTATGAAGTAATATATAATATATGAAGTACTATATATTATATGTATCTCTAATATATTATTTTATATATATGTAATATGAGATGGAAATTCTTTTGCAACATATATTAAAACAACACATACTCTTTGTATCAGAAACCTCTTTTTCAGAATTTATTTTAAGGAAATTACATAAAGGTATGAAAACATACATAACAACACACACATATACAGGGGTGGGCAAAAGTAGGTTTACAGTTGTTTGTATAAATACAAGAAAATAATTCTGTGTTCCGAATGCTCATAAGTGTAAACCTACTTTTGACTGTATATTATATGATATATATAACTTCAGATATATTGGTTTAATTTTTTATATATAAAATAGGTTATAAATATATATGTATTATATGAAAGACATTAATATATAATATAAAAATTTTAAATATATAAATATAACATATTATAAATATTTAATGTAATACAATATAACACTGTTTGAGGTGTACCTGTCAATTATCATATGCCTTTCTTTCTCTTTTAACAAAATATTTTAAAAAGATAGTGATTAGTGGTTATGAAGTTTCTAGGAAGTACGTAAGAAAACTACATAGAGAAATATATTTTGGATGTGAATAATAAAAAGTAAGTATTTAATACTGGAATAGAATATTTATGGGTTGTGTATGTTCTTTTCTTTATCCTAATGCTAATAATAATATAATACAATTGATTGCATTACATCTATACATATAAAGAGGTAATATGCTAATTTTTCCCTGACGGTGTCCCAGTCATGACCAGTCTGTGGGCGGGGATGGGGGCGGGGACTTCCGACCCCAGAACTAACTTCACACTGCCTGCCTGAGTCTCCATTCATTGCTGACGTGACGCTGTGGAGGGGTTCTAGGCTTGATGGGAGACCTCAGTCTGCTCCCCCCGCCCCAGCGCTGAGCTGGGGAACCTCTGGCTGCAGCCCCTGCCCCAGCGCCAGGCCGGGAGACCTCATGCTGCGCCCCCCGCCCCAGCTCCGGGCCAGGGGACCTGAGGCTGCGCCCCCCGCCTCCCAGGGCTTGACAGGGGACCTGAGGCTGCACCCCCTGCCCAGAGGGGCTTGATGGGGTTGGAGTTGGCCAGGGGTGGGGCCGGCTGGTTCTGGGTCTCCTGCGTTTTCAAAGCACGTGTGGGTGGTGGGCAGGGACTTGACTCTAGGTCCCACAGTGTGCCCCAGACTCTGACAGGAGGGACATTTTATATACATTTTACTAATTTTCTTTCATCTCTGACACTTCTATTATAGAGAAAGGGCAAATAGCAATATTAAAATATTACATCAAATATTAATATAATATAACTAGTGGCCTGGTGCACTGATTCATGTGCATTGAAAGGAAATTAATTAGAAGAAATATTTTAATATCACTATACGCCCTTTCTCTATAATAGAAGTGTCAACCAAATTCACGTTCGATAATGACAGATCGAAACACAAGTGTCTGATGGTGCCAGCAAGAGCTTTATATGTATCATGTATGCGTGGGTCAACATTTAATTTTAAATTGCCAGTGCACTTCATATGTACTTGCCGGTCAGTTGGACGGATGGACAGATGGACAGTTGGTCACTTAGCCTTTGTATATTTTATTTTAATATACTATATATTAATATATCTTATATAAATATATATTATATATGTTCAGTGTATATAATATATATTATACATAAAGTAATAATAGAATATATATTTATATGTTATTTTAATTTTCTTATCTGTAAAATTGGTGAGATGTAAATTCTTGTCCATAATTATTGCATTTTAGATTACTTTTTGGGATAATAATTTATACATGCTCTTATAATTTTCTTTAGAAAGACCACTTTTAAAAAATGATTTCAAGTGTCCTCTATAAATTGAGGATAGTTGTAATCATGTATATGCTATTACTGTTACATGTATTTTCAGAGTTTATAGTTTATAGTTTTCCTTCTCAGGCTCATCAATCATAATGTACCACCTCAGGTCTGGGCACCACTTGTGTACTTCTTAATTGCAAAGGTTGTCTTATTAATGTGACTATGAAACTTCATTTTTTTATATACTGAAGACATATATCACAATAAATGGTGTCCCCGTCTACAGTCTTATAAGTTAATCAATTTCATATTAATTTCTGAGGTTCTTTTTGTTTGGTTTGGTTTGGTTTGGTTGTTGTTTTTGAGTCCTCACCCGAGGATATTTTTTCCCATTGATTTTTAGAGAGAGTGCAAGGAAGACGGAGAGACAGAGAGAAACACTGATGTGAGAGAGACATAAATTGGTTGCCTCGCGCATGCCCCTGGCCAGGACCATGAGCCTGCAACTGAGGTACGTGCCCTTGCCTGAAATCAAACCTGGGACCCTTCAGTCTCAGTCTGCAGACTGAGGCTCTATCTACTGAGCCAAACCAGCTAGAGCTCTGTGTTCTTAAACTTCAATCTCATTCTTGCTGGGGTGGAGCTAAATTTCCTGGATTTATGTTACAAACATACCAAACATTTATATAGAACTTTATGTTTTCCAAACACTTATACAAACATTTCCTCAGGCATTATGATGCATGTATGAAGTAAATGGCCATTGATAATCTGACTCTTTTTTTTGTTTGTTTTACAATATGCTTATAAATTTTGTACTTCTTCAACAAACATGCCCCTTCCCTTGATAAGGTCAATCAATGTTCCCTTTGTTAGCGAGGCATGTTATTGCAAACCAGACAATATATCTAATTCCAACTCTCAAATCTCACCTCAACCACCACTGTCTTGGATTTCCCAAAGTGATTTCCCCTACTATAAAATTTGTAGCATAATGTACTTTCATTAATAGCACATATCTCAATTGTGATTTACTCCCTTACTCTATTAAAATCCTGAGTGCTGAGGAATTGAACATTTCTGCTTACCATTACACCCTAAGAGAAACACAGAGCCTCGCACAGGACATTCAAAAATGTTCATGAAAAAAATAGATTTATGTCTGATTATTATACTAATTTTACTGATAAACATTTGAGAATCAGCAAAGCTAAATTCCTTTCTAGTTAATGCTTGGACAATAACTAGAACAAATGAAACTTGAATACCTGTGATTGGCTCTAATTTTTTTTTCCATTTTCTAGACCTCCTAGATATTTTTCATTGCCTACTCCTCATTTCAGTTTTTACTTTTCTCAATCATTTCTTTCTCTTTGTCAAATTTATTTATTTTTTTAAATATATTTTAATTGATATCAGAGAAGAAGGGAGAGGGAGAGAAAGACAGAAACATCAATGATGAGAATCATTGATCCCTTGGCTGCCTCCTGCACATCCCCCACTGGGGATCAAGCCAGAAATCTGGGCATGTGCACTGACTGCACCGTGACCTCCTAGTTCATAGGTAGACACTCAACCACTGAGCTGCGCCAGCCCGGCTCTTTGTCAGACTTTAATGTGGTCAGTTGTGGAATGGAGTGGAAGGTGTCATTACTGAGAGTCCTAAGTCAAACATGAGGAAAAATGTTGGAAAAAATCATAGTTCCTTCCAGAAAAGCAACAAACTGTTATTTAGAATGTTTTCTAGCAAATATCAAAGTCTTCAATTTTGGTATTTTGATATTTTTAGCCAAGGCTTAAGAACTTTGAACATTAAATTTTATTAAAAGTATTTTTAAAGAATATATTTTTATTGATTTCAGAGAGGAAGGGAGAGATAGAAACATCAATGATGAGAGAGAATCATTGCTTGGCTGCCTCCTGCAGGCCCCCTTCTGGGGATTGAGCCTGCAGCCTGGGCATGTGGCCTTGACGGGAATTGAACCTGGGACCCTTCAGTCCACAGGCTTATGCTCTACTCACAGAGCCAAACCAGCTAGAGCTAAAAGTACATTTGTTTCAATTTTTCAATTGAGCATCTTGAGATCCAACTCTATGGCTTGGCTGTGTTCCTTTATTCCCTCCTTCCTTCCTTCATTTATTTCTTTTCATATCCAATATTTATGCTATGCCTTATGTAAACTTACTTTCTATGCCTGAGACTTTCCATTTGGAAATTTAGAGCCTAGCACATCATATTTTATACATTATTAATGTGAGAAATTTCCTAATTGCATGGACTTTGTTCAACGTTTTTTAAGAATAAGTTCAGTAGGACTGAGAGCGATGGTAAATTTGGGACAGGAAACAGTTGATTTACCAAAATGAAAACAAAATTGGTAAACTGAATCAGGGATAGTGTCTGAGCCCTGTACGGGAAATTTACTTACAGAACTCTGGTATTGAGGCTTAGAGTCTCAGGTCTGGAACTTGACTTTTTCTAGAAAGCTATGGGTGAGAAACATGCAGATAAGGGAAAGTGGGAAGAAACAGGAAGGATTCATACATGTAGGCTTTATTACAGACAATATCTAGATCTTAGATGAAATACCAGACTGCTAGTTAGCACTATAAATCAGTGATAAGGAAGGACGGAACTAATTTTTAACAAAAGAGTAGTTAGTGCATCACTTTTGGCTAAATGAGCAATAAAAGAGCTTTTCAATAATCTTTGATCTCCTTACTATTGTGGTCTAATTGGTACTTAACATCAAGAGTGCAGCAGACTCAGATGGATCCCAGAATACAGAACAAAGGAGTTCACTCATTTCTTCCCGCTTCTACTTGTGGTTTCAATCAAGCACTTAGGACAAAGGAAAGCCCTTAAGCATTTTAAACATCCCACTGAATACTTCATATTTTAAACGCAGACATTTTCTCTTATCAGAAAGCCCCGAAATACAATGTCGTCAGAAGCTATGTGGGGGGAAAAAGAAAGATGATAGTTTAATAAACATTGTACAAATAGAACCAATTCAGGGGAATCTTTCTTTAAATATTTATTCAGTTATTTGTTTACTTACTCTTTTTGTGGGTGATTTTTTTTGTTTGTTTGTTTGTTTTTTGTTTGTTTTAAGAATTGAGACCAGGCTGGGAATTGGAAATCGCCTAGGATATGTATATTGTAGATGCTATAATAGTTTAGCTTCATAGGTTACCACATATCCAGAAAACTGTGTTCTAAGTGGATAAAAATTATAATCACTTTGAAATAATATATTTCTAATTTTAGAAATCCATGTTTAAACTACACTATTAAGAATAGCACAAGGTTCTCACCATTCCAGAATATTTCAGTCCCCTTTACTGATTTACTCAATCTGCCTACATTTCTGGGTTTGTGTTAATGATATGAAACTATCTTTAATTTTTTTATTTCCATTTTACTACACAGAAATACTGGATACAAGATAGCAAGACTGCTTCTTAGCAAATGTACTGGCATAGACAACTCATCTACATAATACCATCCAAGATTTTCCAACTCATTTACTGTATTTATGTAGCAGTGCCATAGAAGAAAAATGTTAAAAGCTTATAATTAGGACAAAGGAAAATAAGGAGAAAATAAACAATTGGGACTACATCAAAATAAAAAGCTTCTATGCAGCAAAAGAAACCATCAACCATATAAAAAGAGAGCCCACTGCATGGAAGAACATATTTCCATGATATATCCAATAAGGGGTTAACCTCCAAAATATATAAGGAAGTCATACAACTTAACAAAAGGAAGACACACAATCCAATTTAAAAAATGGGCAAAGAACCTAAATAGACACTTCTCCAAAGGGGACATACAGATGTCCAAGAGACATATGAAAAAAAAACATGCTCAAAGTCACTGATTATCAGAGAGATGCAAGTTAAAACGACAATGAGGTATCACCTCACACCTGTCAGAATGTCTATCATCAACAAATAAAGAAATGACAAGTGTGAGTGAGGATGTGGAGAAAAGGGAACCCTAGTACATTGTTAGTGGGAATGCAGACTGGTTCAGCCACTGTGGAAGACAGTATGGTGTTTCCTTGAAATATTAAAAATGGAACTCCCATCCAACCTAGTGATTCCACTTGCAGGAATATATCCTAAGAAACCTGAAACAACAATCAGAAAGAATATATGCACCCCTATGTTCATAGCAGCACAATTTATAATAGCTAAGATTTGGAAACAGCCCACAGCAGATGAGTGGACAAAAATGCTGTGGTACATTTACACAATGGAATACTACACTGCTATAAAGAAGAAACTCTTACCATTTACAACAGCATGATGGACCTGGAGAGTATTATGCCAAACGAAATAAGCCAGCCAGAGAAAGATTAGTGTCACATGATTCACTCATATTTGGAATCTAATGAACAAAATAAATTGATGAATAAAATAGATCCAGAGACACAGAAGCATGAAATAGACTGACAAATTTCATGGAGATAGGGTTGGGGGGTGGGAGGGGAGAGATTAACCAGAGAATTTATATGCATACTAGAGGCCCGGTGCACGAAATTTGTGCATAGAGGGGGGTTCCCTCAACTCAGCCTGCGCCCTCTCCAATTGGGACCCCTTATGGGATGTCTGATGCCTAAACCGGGATCGGGCTTAAACCAGCAGTCAGATATCCCTCTCACAATCTGGAACCACTGGCTCCTAACTACTCACCTGCCTGCTTGCCTGATTGCCCCTAACTGCCTCTGCCTGCCAGCCTAATCACCCCTAACTGCCCTCCTTTGCCAGCCTGGTCACCCCTAACTGCCCTCCCCTGCAGGCCTGATTGCCCCCACCTGCCCTCCTCTGCTGACCAATTTGGTTCTGATTGGTCGGTTCCTATGCCAGTCAGCATCTCCAGGCCTATCTCTGGGCCTGATCAAAGAGGCGTGGTTTAATAGCAGCCCCCTCAGAGGCCGGGAGAGAAAGAAAAGCCTGGCTGCTGGAGAAGATCAGAAAGAAAGAGGGAGAGAAAGAGAGAGGTAAGTACACTGATCAACAGCTTCCACTGAGGCTGCAGATCAGACCCTGACTCACTTTCTGGGTCTCAGCCACCTGGGCGGTCAGTGCTGGGTCACCAGGCTGCAGCTGGGCAATGCAGCGCGGACTTGCGGATTGTCAGCATTTGGTCGTGAGCGGTCGTTACAATCCTGGGCTTTTATTATCAAGATATGCATAGCCCATAGATGTCCAAGAGACATAAGAAAAAAAAATGCTCAAAGTCACTGATCATCAGAGAAGATGCAAGTCTCAGACAATAGTGTGGTTAGAGCCTGGGAAGGGCAGGTGCGGGGTGAAAGTTAATGGGGAAAAAAATGTGGGGACATCTGTGATACTTTCAATAATAAAGACAAATTTTTTAAAAAAGCTTATAACTTACAGAACATAAGTACATTCCCAAGATTTTAAAACTGGGGGAGATAAAATGGATCTCACAGGCCATTGAAAATATGGCATATCTGTCCATCAGAATTATGAGGTTAGCTTCTGTTCTTAAGTTCCTTCTATAAAGTGAAAATGGTAAGTAAAATTTTGGTGAAATGTCACAGGGCAATTAGGAGGACTATGGGAAATTCTAGGAAGAGTTGTGACGCAATCTTTAGTCTTTAACATTAAAGGAGCCTGGTGCCATTGAAAGGTGTGGAGGATCTATGTTGAAATATATTCAAAGAACTAATTAAACTACTTACAACTTTTCCATTCCTTACCTCCCTACACTGCTGTAAAGAAGAAGAAACTCTTACCATTTACAACAGCATGATGGACCTGGAGAGTATTATGCCAAACGAAATAAGCCAGCCAGAGAAAGATAAGTGTCACATGATTCACTCATATTTGGAATCTAATGAACAAAATAAATTGATGAATAAAATAGATCCAGAGACATAGAAGCATGAAATAGACTGACAAATTTCATGGAGATAGGGTTGGGGGGTGGGAGGGGAGAGATTAACCAGAGAATTTATATGCATACTAGAGGCCCGGTGCACGAAATTCATGCATAGAGGGGGGTTCCCTCAACTCAGCCTGCGCCCTCTCCAATTGGGACCCCTTATGGGATGTCTGATGCCTAAACCGGGATAGGGCGTAAACTGGCAGTCAGATATCCCTCTCACAATCTGGAACCACTGGCTCCTAACTGCTCACCTGCCTGCCTGCCTGATTGCCCCTAACTGCCCTACCCTGCAGGCCTGATTGCCCTTTTTTTTTTTAACTTTCCTTTCCCTTATTGCCATGCTTGAGATTCTGATGGATCTGGGTTTCCTGCTACCAACATAAGAAGAGAAGAGAGAAATCTTAACACTAAAGTATCAGTGACCTGAAGTGTTTGTCAGTGAAGGACATTTTCATTTGAAGGAGTATAGCTACAGAGGGCACTTCTCTACCCCACAAAATTATTCTTGAGTGGTAGAACTTTTGCACCAGGTGAAAAAGACACATATCAACAGAAAGCTTTCTCTACCCCACTGAAGTAATTCTTTGTCGTATTGATTATTATGTCTGACACTGATATGTACTAATACAGAGCCTTATTATGCCTTATTAAGAATACATACATTTGTGTTTCAGAAACAGATTTGGCATATTGTAGATAACAAATAAACGGATCCAATACATGTGTAAAATAATGGAAAATTGTTTAAAGCACAATATGATGAACACTTTAAAATAATTTATCTTTTCTGAAATTTTAACTTTTGGTTTCAGGAGTTTTGTGAATCACTGAACTTTTAAATTAGAAGTCAAGCTGTAACTTTTAGAGGCCCCTGAGGGCTAATATGATAGTAAGCATTTGTGTTTGCATTGCTGCCATTTATCAAATCAATAATGTAATCTTGGCAAGTGGGATTTACCTCTGTGTAATTGAATCCCCAAGGGCTATTAGTCTTCATTATTGGCCAAAATAATTGCTAAAGGAAGATGAGCTATCTAGGACCTGTTGTGCCATTGAACTTTTAAATGTTCTGAATATACCAATCTGCCCCTCCCTGCTTCTCAGTTACTGCCCTCAAGAGGAATTTTAGAACTGCATGTTGCCCAAAGTGGAATATTTAATAGTCTTCCCACCAGGCATAAGAAAAATAATATTTCATATAAATAACTCTATCAAGAAGAAAGATTAGTAAGATGATATATTGAATGTGGAGTTCTGCCTGCAGTAGAAGTAGCAAACACATTTTTTTTTGGCATTCTTAGTGTTGTCTAATAAATGAAGTAGGTTGGTCAAAATATCATGCTTAATGAAACTGGTGGTATTGTAGTCATTTGCGCCTTTGATTCTACTTTTCAATACTTAGAATTTTATATTATTTAGTGACAATATAGAATGAGTAACCCCTAACTTCTTGTTGCCTATACATGCTCTCCAAATGAAATTTACAGAGAAGGAATCACACCAGGTAGAATGGTTTTATATATATATATATATATATTTCCTCTCTAATAAAATGGTAATATGCAAATTAACCATCACTCCGCTACATAAGCCATGCCCACCAGCCAAGCCACACCCACCATCCAATCAGGGCGAGTATGCAAATTAACCCAAACCAAGATGGCTACAGCCACAGAGAGCAAGGTTTCCCAGGTAACAGAGGAAGCCAAGCTTTCCATAGCTGTTGCAGGCCTAAGCCTCCATTCAAGCTACAACGTTTCAATTATAGAAGGTAAACAAATTCCAACAAATGGCAGGAGAATGGAGCTTGAGAGAGCAAGCCAGGGTTGCCGGCGGCAACAGGGGAAGCAAAGCTTTCTGCACACCCTGGCGGGGCTCACCCGCTTAAGGCTACAAAGTTTCAATTGTAGAAGGTGAATCAACTGCCACAGAAATGGCTGCCACCCCAGAGGGAATAGAAGGCTAGGCTCCGCTCCAGGCTACAAAGTTTCAATTGTAGAAGGAAAATAAATTCCAGATACCAGGGCCTCCGCTTGGGTTGCCAGGGGGTGTGGCCGGCCTGCAAACCACCCCAGGCCCCTCGCCCAGGCCACCCCACACCCCAAGGGAACCCCCACCCTGATCCGGGACACCCTTCAGGGCAAACCAGCTGGCCCCCACCCCTGTACCAGGCCTCTATCCTATCTAATAAAAGAGTAATATGCAGATTGACCATCAATCCAACACACAATATGGCTGCCCCCATGTGGTCAAAGATCCTGCCCCCATGTGGACACAAGATGGCCACCACAAGATGGCCAGCAGGAGAGGGCAGTTGGGAGGCACCCGGCCTGCAAGGGAAGGCAGTTGTGAGGGACCAGGCCTGCAAGGGAGGGCAGTTGGAGGTGATCAACCCTGCAGGAGAGAGCAGTTAGGGGTGACCAGGCCGGCAGAGGAGGGAAGTTGGGGGCAAACAGGCTGGCAGGGGAGCAGTTCAGCATCAACCAGGCTGGCAGCGGAGTGGTTAGGGGGTGATCAGGCTGGCAGGCAGAAGCGGTTAGGGGCAATCAGGAAGGCAGGCAGGCAAGCAGTTGGGATTCAGCAGTCCTGGATGGTGAGAGGGATGTCCGACTGCCCGTTTAGGCCCGATCCCCCAGGATCGGGCCTAAACGGGCAGTCGGACATCCCTCCAGGAGTCCCAGATTGGAGAGGGTACAGGCTGGGCTGAGGGACAACCCCCCTCCATGCACGAATTTCATGCACCGGGCTTCTAGTATATATATAAATACATGTATAAATACAATATATATATACACATGTAAATCAAAATTTATTTTAGACTATAATAAAGAATAACAAACATTTATTTGAGCAAAAGGAGCTGCAGCCTGGGAGACATAGATTCAGGTAGCAATCTAAATTGTGTTTTACCAAGTCAAAGGGGAGACCACTTTTATAAGGAAATTTTTTACCCAGGTTCCCAATTAGATGTATTTTATGTAAATGAGGTCCCTCATTGTGCAGTTTTGATTGGATGGAGCAGGTCTTAGTCCATTGGTAGAAAGATCAAATCAGAGTTTCATTTGGAATAGTTTGGTTGACTGAGAGGGCATGAACAAGCAGGCATAGTGCAAGAAGTTGAGAGTTCATTCTGAGGTTCCTCCTGTAATACAGAGTACACGAGAAAACCCTGACAGCAAATGGTTGCTAGGCTCTTAATTACCCTATATAATAAAGAGCTAATGTGCTAATTAGACCGAACAGCAGAACGACCATCTGGAAGATCTTCCAGATGACCATCCGAATGACCTTCAGGAGGAAGCCAGGGCTGCGAGGGCCGGCCGGGGCTGTGAGGGTGGAGCCCCTTGCACAAATTTCATGCAACGGGCCTCTAGTTTGCAAATAATTAAGCTCTCACAGCCCATCTCAGCAAAACAATTCCTTCTTGGGGTTCACATGTACAATGTTGCAGGATAGGCCAATTATGCATAAATAGCTAAAACAGAACATAATTATCTGACAGCTACCTAATCAACTGGTATAGAAGATGCAATTGATTCTTATCCTACATGCCCATTTATACTATTGATATTCTATTTTTAATTGACCAAAGCACAGGAATTACATACCTCAAAATACTTGGGAGTAACAAGCAGTTTCAAGGAACAAGTCAGATTTAGGACATCTTATTATTCAGCATAACCAATCTTCTTTCCATGGAGAGAGAGAGAGATTCTTGATTTGTTGTTGATGCTGAAAACTGAGCATCCATTGAAAGGGAGAACCAGTCAATTATCACAAGTATTTAGTTACCTGTGTAATCTCTTGGCCCTAAACATCATTTATTTTCTCATTGTTCGAAAAACCCATCTCCTTACTTACACTTGTGTAATGAGACCCCTTATGGTAGGTATCACACTGTAAGAGACCCCACTGTGTCTCTTCTTTGGTCAACCTTTCCCTTGGAGTGTGGAGTTAGTGGAGCTGAGAGAATATGCGCACTCAAAGCCTGAGCACCCTCCTTCAAACCATGCTCAACAGCCTTTCTGAAATTCCTGTGCAAATAGCTCTGGGTAAATTTCTAGGACTTATGCAATCCCTTGACTACCTGTTTTCCCAGGAATATTATGTTAATGTTAGTGATGGAGAAAACAAAAAAGTGCAAACATTAAATATCTACAGGAGAGAGAAGACATAGTTTCACCGATGCAGTAAATTTGTTTTATGTGTTAAGAATTAGAAAAAATACGAATAAAGCATAATTAATAATAAATGTCAAATAAAACCAAACATTTCTACACAAACTCAATAAGAAAAATCAATAAATCAATTTAACTATAAATAACAAAAAATCTGACTAGATTCCTTATCTCTTCTATAATAATAAACACAATATAAAATATACTATTATACAACTATAAGAGACAAATTGTAGATAAATAATAAATTTTGGAAGCAGGTAAATGGTGGCCTTAATTGGTACATGTTCTAATCACTGGAATCTGTGAATATGTTACTTTATGTGACAAAAGGGACTTGGCAGAAGTAATTAAGGGTTTTGAGATGGGGATTATTCAGGTTGGCCCAATTTGGTTACATCAATTCTTATAAGCAGAGAATTTTTCTAATCTATGGTAAGGGAGAGATGTTACTATGGAAAAAGGGTCAGAGAAATGTGTTGTTGCTGGTGAGGAAGATGAAGGAAGGGGCTGCGAGTAGAGGAAGGTAGCAAGCCTTTAGAGACTGAAAAATACAAGGAGACAGTCTCCCTTATAGTTTCTAGAAAGGGCCATTGTTCTGAAACCAAAAAGTGCAGGTGTTTTGAGTCCGAGTTCTTGCCTTGAGAAAATCGAAGAATGTAGTCACAGAGCAAAAACAATAATGGAACCAAAGTTTATTGAGAGAAGCCAGTCCTGGAAAAGGTGCAGCTAAGGTTCCAGGAATAGGCCAGGGTCCAGAACTTCCTTTCCATGTAACAGTCTGCAGTAGTTTAGTATCCACGCTAATTAGAGTCTAATCGTCCATATGTGGAAACCCATATGGCCATAAACCACTTGGGCACAGGGATGGGCTCCCCGGAAGCAGGAATGTCAGCTATCCATTGTGCACTTCACGAGGGAAGAAGAAGGGGGAGAGGAAGCACATGCCTTTTAATTTAGGGGGTGAAGACAGACTTGATAGTTCCTGATTGGTTATATGCAAGCTGTCTGTTTTAGCAATATCCATACATTTTAACGTTCACATCTCTCTTGCTCACCCTCCCTTCCCACCGCAGTTGGGGTGTCTTCACAACTCCACCTAGTTGGGTTCTAGGGTTTTACTTTCCCTTCCCGTAGTCCCGCCCCGTCTATCTAGCTTTCTTCTGTCTCCTCAGTTCTGTAGACACTTTGATTTTAGCCTACTGAGATCTGTCAGACCTATAACCTACAGAAATGAAGATACTAAATCTGTGTTATTTTAAACCCCTCGATCTGTGATAATTTGTGATGACAGCAAGGAAAGATTAATAACTCTATCAAGAAGTAATCACTATTTGACAAGTACAAGTCTAAATATTTTTGGATATTCATTGTCTTAGAAATGACCGCAAATATTTAATCCAATTAAAGAAATAGAATATAAATTATTAATAATTATAACAGTTGCCATTTGTTAAATGTATTTACTATGTGTCAGAAGTATGATGAATATTTTAGATACATTATCTAGTGTAATATCAAAACAACCGTAGGAGGTAGTTTTTATCTTATTTTCTTTATAAAGGAATTTAATCACAGAGACTGTACATTTTTCTGTACAACGAAAATACTTTTCACAACCAGAAATTAGAGCATGTAATGCCAATCCGTATCTGTCTGACTTAAAGATCCTTACTTATTCCTTATGTTTCTCTCAAGATTAGGGAAGTCAAAGTAGGAGAGCTTGGGATGAACCATAAAACCAATTAAATACAGAAGAAATAACACAAATATAAAGACTATTCAGGAAGATGTATAAACTTAAAATTATATAATGATAAGCATTTGGTTATATACTTCTAAATTAAATTTTAATTATTCTGGAAATATCAAAAGGAGAAAGGATGGGGGAAAGTAAACAAGTTATTTTTCTTATTATAAAGGTATAAAGGTAAAATCAGTAATTTATTTTTAAAGTTGATAATTAAAAAAATAACCTTAAGTACTTTCATTTCAAATATTATCTAGTTATCAAATGTAGTCTTTTCTAATTTATTAAAACAAAATATTTACCAGTGTAAACACAGAAAACAACAAGGAAGCATATACTAGTAGAGAAGAAGTCATAGATCAATGTGGCAAATATATCAAATATATATATATTTTGCTGCCTATGGAGTCTTGTAGGATTTTTATGGTTTCCTGTCTTACATTTAAGTCCTTTAGCCATTTTGGGATTGTTTTTGTATATGGTGTAAGTTGGTGATCTAGTTTCATTTTTTTTTGCATGTATCTGACCAAATTTCCCAGTACCATTTACTGAAGACACTGTCTTGTATGCTCTTGCCTCCTTTGTCAAATATTAATTGAGCATCAATTTCTGGGTTCTCTATTCTGTTCCATTGATCTATATGTCTGTTCTTGTGCCAGTACCAGGAAGTTTTGAGAACCGTGGCTTGGTATCATAGCTTGATATCTGGTATTGTGAACCCTCCAACTTTGGTCTTCTTTCTCAGGATTGTTGTGGCTATTTGGGGTCATTTTTTATTCCAGATGAATTTTTGGAGAGTTTGTTCTAGATCTTTGAAGTATGCTATTGGTATCTTAATGGGGATTGCATTCAATGTGTAGATTGCTTTAGGTGGTATGGACATTTTAATGATGTTGATTCTACCAATCCATGAACATAGTATGTTCTTCCATTTGTTTATGTCTTCCTCTATCTCTTTTTTCAATGTCCTTTAATTTTCCAAGTGCAGGTCTTTTACATCCTTGGTTAAGTTTATTCCTAGGCATCTTAGTTTCTTTGGTGCAATGGTAAATGGGATTTTTTTTTTTTTCATTTCTCTTTCTGTGGATTCATTATTGGTGTATAAAAAGGCCATAGATTTCTGGGTGTTAAATTTGTATCCTGCTACATTGCCAAATTCATTCATTAGGCCTAGTAGTTTTTTGATGCCATCTTTGGGGTTTTCTATGTATAGTATCATGTCATCTATGAATAACCACAATTTTACTTTTTCTTTTCCAATTTGGATACCTTTATTTTTTCTTCTTGTCTGATCTCTATGGCTAGCACTTCCAGTACTGTGTCGAACAGGAGTGGTGAAAGTGGGCATCCCTGTCTTGTTCCTGTTCATAGGGAAAATGAGTTTAGCTTTTGTCCATTGAGTATGATGTTGGCTGTAGGTTTGTCATATAAGGCTTTTACTATGTTGAGGTATGGTCCCTGTATTCCCACTTTGCTGAGAGTTTTTATCAATAAAGGGTGTTGGATAAAAATTCTTTTTCTGCATCGATTGATATGATTATGTGATTTTTGCCTCTCAGTTTGTTTATGTGATGTATCACATTTATTGATTTGCAGATATTGTACCATCCTTGCATCCCTGGAATAAATGCCACTTGGTCATGTGGGGGTTTGTTATTTGCATTTTTTTGGATTATTTGTTGTTTATTGCAATTTTCTCCCCATATACATATACTTTTTTCCCCTTCTCTTTTCTTCCCTTTCTTTTCTCTCTTATGTTTTTTCCTTTTCTGAATATCATTTTTGCACACTTTTCTATCCCCTAATTCTCTGGTGGTCACCTTTATTTAGGGTTATTAGTATCATGAATACATTTGTGTTTGGTGCCTGTGCATTGTGTCTTTTTGTGTTGTATTTTGCACCTTTAAGTCAATACAGGAAAGAGAGAGCTACATAAACAGACACTCTGAGAGGAGCGATCATGGGGAGACAAAGAAAAAGCCGGTATGTAAAAGAAAAGGACTCACCAGAAAAAGAAGTAAATGAAATGGAGGCAAGCAATATGTTAGAGAAAGAATTCAGAGCAATGGTCATAAGGACGCTGAAAAGGTGGGAAGACAAATTCAACAATATGTGTAAGAACCAAGAGGAAATGAAGAAGAACCAAGAAGAAATGAAAAAATGACATCGCTGCAATAAATAACTCAATAGGAAAAATCAACAGTAGACTAGAAGAAACAGACGACCTCATCAGTGACCTAGAAGACAAGGTAGGAAAAAATAACCAAGCAGAGCAGGATCTAGAAAAATAAAACTTTAAAAAAAACAGGAGGAGAGCCTAAGGGAACTTTGGGACAACACGAAATGAAATAACATCCGCATAATAGGGTGCCAGAAGGAGAGGAAACTGAGCAAGTAATACAAAACCTGTTAAAAGAAATAATGACAGAAAACTTCCCTGATATTGGGAAGAAAAAACTCACACAAGTCCAAGAAGTTCACAGAGTCCCAAACAAGATGAACCCCAGAAGACAGACATCAAGACACATTATAATTAAATTGGCAAACACCAACGACAAAGTAAGAATCTTAACCCTTTTAGTGCCAGCCTCTTAGGCCTGGTATACGTGAAAAATGCCATGGCTTTTTTGAAGAATTTGCACGTTTGTACTAAGAAATTTATATTAAGCTTAATACTTATTTGTTGAAGCTAGTTTTTTTACATACACTCTTAATACTTTCAGATATGATAAAAAAGTTCATTTATGTTGTTATCTCTTCTATAAATTTATGGAAAAAAAGTAAATTTTAAAATTTATTATTAAAAAATTTAAACTTTTACATTCAGATTAGAAAATTTGTTGTTTAATATTTTTGACAGTATTAATTTTGTTAGCGTTAGTTTATACTACTATTTATTAGCTCACCAATAATTTTTATGCTTTTGCTATTATTTTTTAAATAGTAACATTGAATTTACTAAAATGTCCCACACACAATTTAACATGCGCACTTATGTTCAGGATAGCATGCACCATGAAGACCTTTTTCACATTTACCACACACTGTATGGCTTCTTCTTTGCTTCCCTCTCCCTGTTTCACACCTTTTGCTGCACACAAAACAGTCCTTCTCCTTTTTTCCAGGTAATGTTTTTAACAGCTTCTTGTCTTGTCTCACATGTTCCTCTGATTTCCCACATTTGTTATTTTTCTCTAGGAGCCATTCATTCCCAAGATTTTCAACAATACTAATAGTAAAATCTAAACGAGACATAGGGCTTTTCTCAGAGGGGAGGTTTTCTTTGTAAATTATGTAACTGTTGAGGATCATTCGTGAAAATATGTTGAAACACATTTTTTTCCAGCATTTCACAGTCCATCTCTCATCAAGATATGTGTACAACATCATATCTGATGTGTCTATTCCACCCATGTAATCATTATGCGATTGTATAATTGATGGTTTCACTACCTCTTTATTCTGACCTCTACGTTTTCTTAGGTGTTTACTCTTTTCTGCTTTTGATTTGGTGGATAATAATATTACTGGAAAACGTTGTGACTTCTTCTCCTGCACGGCAGTAGCAAGAATAGGGCCTTGGCAGAAATACCTCTTCACTCCTACAGCAAATTTTTGTGTCAGTTGTTCGGGTAAATATTTCCTACTTCTACGAATGGTACCAGTAACATAACAACCTAGCTCATACAAGTCCTTTGCCAGTGGAACAGACATAAAAAAAATTATCCATGAAAATATGATAACCTTTTTTTAGGTAATTCCCCATTTTCAATAATCTAATCACTACACTATATCCTAGGCTGTTCTTTTGGATTTCAGTTTTATTTACATCACATTTTGCTCCTCTGTATACAAAAAATGCCAAACAATAGTTAAGGACAGAGTCGCACAACATCCAAAATTTTATACCCCACCGATGGTGCCGCTTATTTGGTAGATACTGCAAGAGTTGTGTATAGTTCTTTGTTCCAACCAAGCTCTCATCAACACTCAACTGCATGTGTGGAGTATAATGGTGTCTGAACAAGATATTGGCATGATCTATAAGAGGTTGGATTTTGGCACATGGGTCATATCCAGGTTCACCGGGTCAAGCAAGATTTGTAGTATCAGCTAAGTGGAAAAATTCCACTACACAGTAAAAGAAGGTACGCTACAAAGCAGAGAATACCTTATGTTCTTATAGCCAAAAAAAACGAACATATATTTAATTTTCACAATGAAAATTAGTCAATAATGATTAGGAAGCATGACAGGTACTAAAAATATGTCTACAAAACCTATGCTATGCACAGAAAAGAAAAGGCGTGAGCATAAAAACACCCGGCCGATAGATTGGCCCGTGGCATTCTTCGCACATACCCCATGGGCCGATAGATCGGCCCGCTGGCACTAAAAGGGTTAAAGACTGCCAGAGATGGAAAGTTAACTAAAAAGAATCTCAGACTTGTCTAGTCTCTATTCATTTATGTGCAGCCCTTCTCCAGATTCCTGAACACTTGCAGCAAAAAGGCCACAGCATTTATGGTGCCTCAAGATGGGGCAACCGGAGAAGAAGATTCTCCAGAGTGAAGAAAAGTTAATCACTGGTAAAGGTGGGGATCACCGGTAAATTTGGTGGGGAGATTCACTGAGCATAAAGCTCATACTAGCTTTAGAAGTAGTGATTTAGAGTGGGTGAGGATGTCTTTTGTTTTGAGCCAGGCTATAATGGGGAAGAATTCAGTTAAAAGGCCAAATTATAAAGAAATTTAAATATCAAAAGGTACTTTCTTAAACCATGCTCAAGGAAAAAAGAATGCCATTGTCATATTTAACTATGTGGGTTCAGGTTCAAATTGCAAAATTCCTTAAATGTATTAGGGATCAAAAGTCTGTAGTTACTAAAAAGCCACCAGATCCTCCACCTCTAGTGTGGAGAAGCTTGGCAGCTAGAGAGGTGGAGCTGTCAGCTGTCTCGCAGGAGAACTATTTAATGTTTTGTTTAAAAATTACCATACGACATCGTGGGACAGGCAGAGTTTAGCTAAATTAACTTTAAAGGGTAGTCAATGCTATGGAGAGAAATTTCCAAAAAAAGAACTGTGATATATTAAGTCTTGTCTATATGTTTGTTGATGTGTCCTTTTTGTTTGGTTTAATGTGTTTATTGTTAGTCTATTAAGCATGACTGGGTGGCCAGACCATTTACTGAATTTCCCCGGAGCAAGCAGGATTTGAGGGTGGGGAGACACCTGGTGGTCCTTTAAAATGGACGCCCACTCCCAAGAGTGCTTTAAATAAGTCTTTTTTTCACCATGATTTTTATTTCCTGGTCTGTCATTTAAAAATTGGGCAGAATTTAGGAACACATCTGGGAGTTCTGTACTGGTAAAGAGAGAAAGCTAGCTTAAGACAAAGGAGCGCTCCTTTCGATTTTTGATAGCTCAATCTCTTTGTGGATGTTATAGATTAAACACAAAACTACTTTTCTCAAAAAGATGGCAAAAATGACCTAAGGAAAAAATACAGATTGGTTCTAAGCAACAAGATTAGTGTTTCCATAATAAAGGGCAGTTTTTGAATAATAATAGACTGTATACCTCACAGTCAATAAGTTATCTCTGTTACAGAATTTTCCAAAGTAAATCCCTTAGATAATAATAATTGGCTTTAAAATCTCAATATTATTAAAACATGGATAAAAAGATATAACTAAGATGAAGGATTTGTAGTGAAGCTTTTCAGTTATAATTATAGGCATATTAATAGTGGGGGTTCACTCCTTTCTGAAGGAGGGGGCTGGTCCCATGGCAGCAACCTCTAAGGAAAGAATGTGGTGATTTTACATTTAAATAGCTACAGGCTTGCTTCCAAAGTTGTTGGCAACTTAAAACTTTGGAGTTTACTGAATTAAATAATAAAAAACTTATTAAATATCTAGGTTTTTGAAATGACAAAATACTGAAATGTTAATCTGAGTTTGCCTCATGAAAAATCTAGAGGATGGAATTGAATCTATTAATTAAATATGTCTTGTATTTTATTTGAAATATATTCTTAAAAATGTGAAGTTATTGCTAATCAAAGAAATGCTAAGTATTTAACTTGCCACCTAAAATTTGAGGCTTCTAAGAGTTTAAAGTTCAAATTAAGTTAGGAGAAATCATATGGTTGTGGTAACAAAATGCATAAAGTATAGAAATGTATTTTTGAGAAAATAATTCTTATATTTTCTCTAGAGAAATTTGTAGTTAAAAAAAATATAGTATTTATGTGTGGTAAAATTTCAACCTAGAATATAATATTTTATATGGTCTAATTAAATAAGAAAGATTAATTCTGTGGTCTGAACCAATTTTTTAATATAAAAAACATAATTTATATATTTTAGAATAATAATAAAAAGTATTCCATCTAATAACAGAGTAATATGCAAATTGACCGTCATTCGAACACACAAGATGGCCGCCCCATGTGGTCAAAGATGGCTGCCCCATGTGGACACAAGATGGCCGCCACAAGATGGCCGGCAGGGGACGGCAGTTGGGAGGGACCAGGACTGTAAGGGAGGGCAGTTGGGGACGATCAGGTCTGCAGGGGAGGGCAGTTAGGGGTGACCAGGCTGGCAGAGGAGGGCAGTTGGGTCGACCAGGCCTGCAGGGGAGGATGGTTGGGGGGGACCCAGGCCTGCAGGGGAGGGCAGTTGGGGGGCACCAGGCCTGCAGGGGAGGACAGTTGGGGCAACCAGGCTGGGAAGGGAGGGCAGTTAGGAGTTATAAGGCCAGCAGGGGAAGGCAGTTAAGGGCAATTGGGCTGGCAGGGGAGCAGATAGGCATCAATCAGGCTGGCAGGGGAGTGGTTAGGGGCAATCAGGCAGGCAGGCAAGTGAGCCGTTGGGAGCCAGCAGTCCTGGATTGTGAGAGGGATGTCCAACTGCCTGTTTCGGACATCCCTTGAGGGGTCCCAGATTGGAGAGGGTGCAGGCTGCGCTAAGAAACACACACACCCCCGTGCATGAATTTTGTGCACCGGGCCTCTAGTATAATATAAATAGAGGCCCGTTGCATGAAATTTGTGCATGGGGGGGTCCCTCAGCCCAGCTTGCCCCCTCTCACAGACTTGGAGCCCTCAGGGGATGGCCTACTGATGGCTTAGGCCTGCTCCCCATGGGGAGTGGCCCTAATCTGCAGTCTGGCCTCCCTCTCCCAGAGGTGACCGGGCTGATCAGGAGAGGCACCAGCCCCATCACCCTGCTGCTGCTGCCACTGCCATAGCTGCCAAGGTGTTTTCATCAACACGGATGCCAGTCCCTTCACCATGAAAAAATGACAACTTCCTTTAGGTATTTTCAAGATGTGTCTTTCATAGGATATGACATTTTTTTCTTTATTTTTTTTATCCTTACCTAAGGATATGTTTCCATTGATTTTTAGAGAGCTTGGAAGAGAGAGGGAAAGACAGAGAGAAACATCAATATGAGAGGGACACTTCTATTGGATGCCTCCTGCATGAGCCCTGACCTGGGCCCCAGCCAGGGAGGAGCCTGTAACCTAGGTACATGCCCTTGATCAGAATTGAACCCGGATCCTGCAGTCAGCAGGCTGAGTGAGGCTCTATCCACTGAGCCAAACTGGCTAGGGAAAGATATGACATTTCTTAGCCCCTCCAGCAGTGGACCTTAGTTTTTTCCTCCAGGTGTGGTGGAAAAACCCTAGATCACCTTCTTGGATTCTGATTACCCAAGTAACCAAGAACACTGTGAGTGGTGTCATAAAGGGAGCTTAGCCAATGAACGGTCAGAAAAGGTGTTCCCTCTGCAGCTCATATATAGAGTACCCCCTGCGTTGTGTCCGCTGGGCTGGGGGCGTTGTGTCTGCTGGGCTGGGGGCATGCCCCAAGCCGTGCGGCAGCCACTGGGGGCACGCACCAGCCCGGCAGCCCCACGTTCTGTCTGCTGGGCTTCTGTCCACTGAGCTGGGGAGCAGCCACAGCTCAGAGCATGCCCTCAGCCCAGAAGACCCATCTTGTGTCCACAGCACTCCATCCCTCTGCGGCTGCGACACAAGACGCTGGAGTCCCGCTCACCAGCCACTATGGGTGCTGCCATCTTTGTCTTGGTGTGATGGTTAATTTGCATATTACCCTTTTATTAGTAGATCTTTGGGAGATATATATATATAAGATCATCAAATATATATATATATATGTATATATAAAAGATCATCAAATATATATATATATATATGTATATATATATATATATATATATATATATATATATATATATATATATATATATATATATATATTTGATGATCTTTTCAAGTTAAATTTCAAGACTTTAACTGATAGATGACTAGATGACTTTGGAACACTCCAAGGTCCCTGGAATGATTCAAGGTTTTATTCCCTCTTCTTAAAAGAAATAATTTTGAAATAGGCAGGTCTAATATACTTGAAATCATGTGAAAAGCTTTATCAAATAAAAATTAATAAATATATTTTATTTAGAAACATATATTTTAAATATTTTGAAGGTTTTAACCTCTAAGGAAGGGCAAGGCAAGATACCTGAATATTTCTTAAGCAAAATCAGATTTTTTCAGCAGAGGCAGAGGAATTTTAAGACAAAAAGCCCTGGCATCTTGCTTATTAAATAGGCTGAGGGGATGGGACAACATCTGTACCTCATAGGTCAAACATATAACTTTGCTTGCTTTGCTTTTTCAATAAAAATATCTATTTTAATTACTTAATAAATTAGCTTTTTAAAATATAATCAAGGTCTCATATAATTTCAGTTATATGAGAAGCCAAACTGTTAAACAATTAATTCTAGTAAAATCCCTTGAATTAGTTCCTGAGACTTCCCATGATCCCCCTGTGTATGCAAATAAGCAGTAGCCAAAAAGAATGCTGTTTAAAAGTAAATTTTAAGCTTAATAAAAAGGAGAAATTTTGTAATCTCTTCTGCTACTATTTATAGGGTAAACTGAAGGTTATTATTCAAGCATTAAATCTGATCATTAATAAAGTCACCATAAGTAAAAAGGAAGTCACTTAAAATATAGAAATGGCAGCATTAGCCAGCATCCGAAAAGCAACCAAGTGAGTTGCTCAGTTTAAAAGAAAGAAAAAGTTTTTAAAAGAAGCTTCCTAAATGTGGCCTAGAAGTTACTCTGGGAGGAAATAAAGGTAAATGCCCTTCAAACATCTAGAAAACAAATTAAAAGTTAATGTATTAGGCCTCAGAAATAAAAGTAAGTAATTTAGCTGAAACCGGTTTAGTTCAGTGAATAGAGTGTTGGCCTGCGGACTGAAAGGTCCTGGGTTCAATTCCAGTCAAGGGCATGTACCTTGGTTGCGGCCACATCCCCAGTGGGGGGTGTGCAGGGGGCAGCTGATCGATGTTTCTCTCTCATCGATGTTTCTAGCTCTCTATCCCTCTCCCTTCCTCTCTGTAAAAAATCAATAAAATATATTAAAAAAAAAGTAATTAATTTGTATTTTGTCTTCCATAACGAAGCTTATGTAGATATACTCAAAGACTGACAGCAAAAATTCAACTAATGTCATTTATTGTCAACACCCAAGGACAAATAAAGTTAGAAAATAAGCCTTTTTTCAGACTTATTTAAATTGGCAAATTGAAATAAATAAATATTCAGAGGAACTTAGTTGTACTAGGCAGGAAACTATTCCTGGAGCATTAACTATTTTTTACTGATGGTTCACCTCATAGTAAAGCTGCTTATCATGCAATGAACTCAGAGCAGTCATACTTCTGTACTAAGAATTGAATTAAAATCTATCAAGGCTGCATTGCTGGATTTTCAAAAGCCAAAATATTGTACAGGAGCAAGCAGAAAACATCCTCCTTGAAATTTAAAACAAAAAAGGGGGGATAGTGGAGTAATCTTCTGTAAATTACATCAAGCCTTAATTACTTTAAATTTTTTCACTTTGAAATTTTTTCACTTGTAATGCTAATGGCAAGACACACATGGTGTCAAAATAAGCCAAAGGAAAATGGTTTAGCAGAATGAAAAGATCCCGAGTCTAGTTTATAGAAGGGTCCCTTTATTAACCTTTGGTTGAGAATATGCTTATATATTTCCAGAAAACTCCTCCAAGCCCGTGTGGATTCCTGCAATAATGTATTCGAGAGAGGAACTGACCAAACTACTCCAGCCACAGATAGCAGTGGCCCCAAGCAACACACTGATGAGAAAGGGGAGAAACAGTCCAGAGATGGGGGATGGTGAATATGCCTTGCCATGTTAGCAGTCATTAGCTGTACATTGCTGCAGGTTGCCCAGGACCAAGCCAAAGAAGGTCGGACCTGCATTGCTATTGGTCACCGTTTGTCCACTGTCTAGAACTAGGGTATCATTGCTGTCATGTCACAGGGGACAGTGATTGGAAAGGGAACCCATAAAAAACTGTTGGACATTAATTGGAAAGGGGACTCAGAACTGTTGGCCCAGAAAGGAGCTTACTGCAGACTGATTCCTTTGATGCCTGGCAGCAATTTAAAAGGACATGAAAAAACTCAATCCTTTCAATTGAATTTAAAAATCTTAAAAGGACCCAAGCTCTGCAAATGGCATACATTCTTGTTAAATTTATTAAATCAAAAAAGGGGAATATGCTAAGTACAGTAGTTAGCATAATAAATGCGAGAAGTTCGTCAGAAGGCTGATGGACATTTTCAGCAGGGCTGAAGATCTGCATATTATTACCTGCTACCAAACAGCTGAGGGCAATTCCCCTAAACTGATAATCCTTTATTGTTTACCAAACCTTACCTTTCCCTTTTACTAAAGGGAAAAATGTATGAATAATATGCCGTGGGTCTGGACATTTGGAGAGCTTCACCACTAGAGTGAAGTTTCCATCTGGCTCCCCCAAATGCCTTCCAAATTTATATTTCTTGTTTAGTCTCTATTCATTTATGCGCAGTCCTTCTTCAGATTCCTGAACCCTTGCTGCAAGAAGACTGTGGCACCCTACAACTCAGAGAGTTAGAAAGAGAGCAACAAGAAAATCCCAGCTTAAGCAGAAGGAAGGAAATAATAAAGATCCAAGTGGAAATAAATGAGATAGAGACTATAAAAACAATACAAAAGATCAATGAAAAAGAGATGGTTCTTTGAAAGGATAAACAAGATTGATGAACCTTTAGCCAGACTCACCAAGAAACAAAGAGAGAGGACCCAAATAAACAAAATCAGAAATGAAAGAGGTGACGTAACAACTGATCCCACAGAAATACAAACGATTATGAAAAAATACTATGAACAACTCTATTCCAACAAAATGGACAACTAGACAAAATGGACATATTCTTAGAAAGATACAAGCTCCCAAAACTCAATCAGGAATAATGAAAAAACATTAATAAGCCAATAACCACTGAAGAAATTGAAAGAGTGATTAAAAATCTTCCAGCAAACCAAAGCCCTGATCCAGATGGCTTACAGGGGAGTTCTACCAAGCATTCAAAGAACTAAAAACTACCCTGCTCAGACTATTCCAAAAAATTCAAGAGGAAGGCACACTTCCAAGCTCTTTCTATGAAGCCAGCAATACCCTAATCTTAAAACCAGATAAAGATAACACAAAAAATGAGAACTATAGGCCAATATCCTTGATGAAAATAGATGCTAAAATCCTCAACAAAATTCTAGAAAATTGGATTCAGTATTACATTAGAAAGATCATACACAATATAAATGCAAACAACATACAACAACTAATCAAAAAATGAAGCAACAAACACCCAAACAACAAACACCCAAATGAATCTGAGGAGGCAGAGCTTGGTTCCAGAAGGTAAGGTCAAGGAATTGAATGAATGGGTAAATAGCCACAATTCAGTATAGAGGAGGTAGAAAGAGAATGAGTGTATAAGAAGAAAAGTAAAGAACAAAATACAAAAAAAAGAGAAAAGAAATATGCATATATATATATATATATATATATATATACACACATATATATATATAGAAAAGAAAATTTATATATATAAAAAATTATTTTTCTTTAATCTATCTTCTATGTATTTGTCTAATATTGTAAAAGAAAAATAGAGAGTAGATAGTCTTGAGTTGGAGACTGGAATTAATTAAGCTATTAGTAGAAGAGGAGAACAAGTGAGGAGAGGAAAAACAGAGAAAAAAAGATCAAATTAACAAACAAACAACAACAACAAGACCGAAAGAAAGAAAAATTTAAAAAAGGAAGAAAAAAATTTGGATAGTAAAGAAGAGAAGAGAGAAGTGTGCATGGACTTGAAGCAAGGGAGAGGAAATTAGATATATGAGTAAGATCAATTTTTAACAGGGAGTAAAAAGTAAGGATAGAGAAAAACTAAAGAAGGAACATGGTAAGAGAAACATGATGAAAAAGGGGAAAAGTGAGGAAGAGTGTGTTGGCATAAAGGAAAAATTGAGATAGAGTAAAAGAATGCTAAAAGAAAATGAAAAATAGGATATAGAACACTATTCCCAATATAAAATAAAAGAAAAAATGAAATAAAATAAAAATTTAAAAAAGGTAAAATAATAGTAGTAATATTAATTAAAAATAAAAATATAAAAATAAAAAAGTAAAATCAAGTGAGAAAAGAAAATTAGTTTCTTAAGTAAAAGATAAAAAATAAAAAAGTGAAGTAGTGAAGGTCGTTCACTTCTACTGTTCTGCTTGGCACATCTGTTTCCTGTCAGGTAGTCAACACAGTAATGGAGTTCCCTGCAAATCACCACTCCTCTGTGTTGTAAGCCTCAACCCTGTTTTCAGGCAGGCGGGATCTCTCTGTCCACTTTGTTTCTCAGTTGTATTTACACAAGAGTCAATTTCTGACACAATCCTTGGATGGCAGTGTTTCTGTATTAATATTCAGGACTGAAAGGCCCCTGCCGCACTTAATACTGGGTTGGAGGGATGGACTGTCCCAGCACTGTTTTCTTGTTCATCTCTCCCCACTCTGTTCCCAGTTTACACAAACAACTTTCCCCTGCATTCTTGGTGAGTGTTTTTAAAGTCCCCTTCTGCCAGCAGCCCTGTGGACCCCTACCACATTTGAGGGATACACTGACCCCAAAGGCCATGGATTTTGTGGAGTGCAATCTTCCCCTGAGACTCTAGTCTCTGCTGCACACATTTCTCCCTCCAGCCTGCATCCCATATTTCACCTTTCTCTAGTCTAGACAATATCTGACCTTTCCATCCATGGATTGCCTCATCAATTGTGTTTAATTCACCAATTCCAGGTGGGTGTTATTCGATTCAGCTGTTCCTTCTATCTGCTCTGTGAGAAGGCACAGAGCCCATCCATGTATTTGGTGCCGCTTTGTCTCCCCCTGGACAAACTTTTTAGGCACCCACAGCTAGGGAGGCTGGAGTCCCTGTGTTCATGGGTTCACAGCTGAGGCAGCTGATCCCTGGGTGTTGTGGTTGTAGGGTCCTGGGAGGTATCTGAGGTTTCCCTGGTTGAAGGTAAGTCTGGGCTTCTGATCACAGCTGGTCTCCCCTTCAAGATGGTGCGATCTCTGCATCAGAGCCTGCCACTCCAGGAGAGATTTCAGTAGCAGTAGAGGCTGCCCGGCCAGGGGAGCCCAGTCCGCCAGTCCCCAACAGTCCCTTGGAATATAGCTGTCCCTCTCTCACAAATACAGACAATCCCCACACATCCACACACTCTCCTTTCATTCTCTCACTCACACACTATCTTGCAGCCTTGCTGTCCCATCAGCAGCCATCTTCTATATCTCTATATCAAATATATTTATTAAAACAATGTACATAATTATGTTTCTTCTGTTGGATGAATTCTATAAGCAGGTCAGAATTTCTACTTTAATCCAAAAAAAGAATCAATTTTACTGGAGAAAAAAATATCATAAATTAATTCCTATTCAGTTAACATTCAGAAATGTATTTCCTTTTACATCAATAGCACTCTTAGACTCTAAGCAAAAATGTACAAACAGGAAGGTCTAATATAAAATGACTGTCAAAGATCTTTGACAATTTATTTTGGGAAAACGTGATAAGCCAGGTTGCCCTGTTTTATGAGAGGCAGGGATGCCCTGAATGTGTGTGCGGTTGGATAAAGGGAACATAACAAAACTGACAAAATTTAGTCAAAGGACAATGTTCTTCTAAATGACTATGACCAAATATCATACAAGGTCCCTTAAACCACCTCTTCAAGTAAAAAATAATCATACAAACAAGCAAAACCAAAAATAACCTTTACAGGACAAAAGGGTTTATATTGTTACAATATATAATTCACATTAAATTTGTAAATATTATGAATGATTGTGTGCTGAACAGCATAACACCAAAACACACAAAGGTTGGTGACTTTAATAAAATTTTGTTAACATTATTAGATTAGATATTTAAATATAAAAACAGAGGTCAAGTAGATGTTAAAGTAACTGAAAATATGTATAAATTGTTATATTTTTATACCTTTACTTTACTCATAATATATATAGTTCATTTCCTGGACCAATTAAGTTATTACAAAAATGCTCGTATATTTGTTATTGAGAAAAGGCAATTAAATTATATTATGCTTAATGTAATTTATGTATTGACTATGTAGTAAAAATATACTATCAATACACAATAAATAGTATATTTTATATTCTATGTCATATTATTTCTTATTAGGTATAGGTATAAGCAGTCTGTATTTTGGCTGTTATCAACAAAATTTTTTTTATTTTCTTTATTAAGTAGTCCAAGTAAGCTAACATGCATAAATAAACAATTAGCATATTTATATATAGCTTTGCTGCTTTCAATATAACATACACTCTTTTTTAATTTTTCTAACTTATATAACTACTAGAGGCCTGGTACACAAAATTCATGCACAGGTAGGGTCCCTAGGCCAGGCCAGCAATCAGGGCCAATATGTGGGGTGGCCAGCAAGCAATCAGGGGGCCTCCACTGGCACCCACCTTGGACAGCCTGGGGCCTGTGGGCTTGGGGCAGCTCTTGCATTGAGCATCTGCCCCTTGGTGATCAGTGCACATCATAGCACCCAGTCGTTCAGCAGATTGGTCGATTTGCAGATTAGGCTTTTATTATATAGTACTAGAGGCCCGGTGCACAAAATTCATGCATGTGGAGTTGTCCCTCAGCCCAGCCGGCACCCTATCCAATCTGGGACCCCTCAAGAGATGTCCAACTGCCGGCAGTCAGACATCCCTCTCACAATCCAGGACTGCTGAAACTGCTTGCCTACCTGCCTGCCTGCCAGCCTGATTGCCCCTAACCACTTCTGCCTTCTAGCCTGCTCACCCCCTAACCACTCCCCTGCAAGCCTAATCGACGCCTAACTGCTCCCCTGCCAGCCCACTTGCCCCTAACTGCCCTCCCTTGCCAGCCTGGTAGCCCCTACTGCCCTCCCCTGCTGGCCTGGTTGCACCTAACTGTCCTCCCCCACTGGCCCAGTCACCCCTAACTTCCCTCCCTTGCAAGTCTGGTCGCCCCTAACTGCCCTCCCCTGATGGCCCCATTGCTGCTAACTGCCCTCCCCTGCAGGCCTGGTCCCCCCCCAACTGCCCTCCTTTGTAGGCCTGTTCACTCCCAACTGTCCTCCCCCTCTGGCCCAGTCACTGCTAACTGCCCTCCCCTGCCAGCCTGGTCGCCCTTAACTGCCCTCCCCTGGAGGCCTGGTTGCTCCCCACTACCCTCCCCTGCAGGTCTGGTCCCCACCAACTGCCATCCCCTGCAGGCCTAGTCACCTCCAACTGCCCTCCCCTGCCAGCCTGGTCCCCCAAAACTGCCCTCCCCTACTGGCCTAGGTCCCCCACAACTGTCTTCCTCTGCAGGCCTGGGTCCCCCCCCCCCCAACTACCCTCCCCTGCAGGCCTGGGTCCACCCCAACTGTCCTCCCCTGCCAGCCTGGTCTCCCCTAACTGTCCTCCCCTGCAGGCCCAGTTACCCCTAACTGTCCTCCCCTACCTGCCTGGTCTCCCCCAACTGCCATCTCCTGCAGGTCTGGTCCCCCCTAACTGCCCTCCCCTGCAGGCCTGGTTCCCCTCAACTGCCCTCCCCTGCAGGCCTGGTCCCCCCCAACTGCCCTCCTCTGTGGGCCTAGTCACCTCCAACTGCCCTCCCCTGCCAGCCTGGTCCTCCAAAACTGCCCTTCCCTACTGGCCTACATCCCCACCAACTGCCCTCCCCTGCAGGCCTGGGTCCACCCCAACTGTCCTCCCCTGCTAGCCTGGTTGCCCCTAACTGTCCTCCCCTGCAGGTCCAGTTATCCCTAACTACCCTTCTCTACTGGCCTGGTTGCCCCCAACTGCCATCCTCTGAAGGTCTGGTTCCCCCCAACTGCCCTCCCCTGTAGGCCTGGTCCCCCCAAACTGCCCTCCCTTGCTGGCCTGGGTCCCCTGAGCTGTCCTTCCCTGCAGGCCTGGGTCCCCCCAAACTGCCCTCCCCTGCCAGCCTGGTCTCCCCTAAGTGTCCTCCCTTTCAGGCCCAGTTACCCCTAACTGCCCTCCCCTACCTGCCTGGTTGCCCCCAACTGCCATCCCCTGCAGGTCTGGTTCCCCCTAACTGCCCTCCCCTGCAGGCCTGGTTCCCCCCAACTGCCTTACCCTGGAGGCCTGGTCCCCTCAACTGCCCTCCCCTATAGGCCTGTGTCCCCCCCAACTGTCCTCTCCTTCAGGCCTGGTCTCCCCCAATTTCCCTCCTCTGTTGGCCCAGTCACCCCTAACTGCCCTCCCATGCAGGTCTGATCACCCTCAACTGCCCTCCCTTTCAAGCCTGGTCCTTTCCAACTGCCCTCCCCTGTCGGCCATCTTGTGACGGCCATTTTTTTTCCACATGGGGTGGCCATCTTTGACCACATGGGGGCAGCTATCTTGTGTGTTTGAGTGAGGGTCAATTTGCATATTATCTTTTTATTATATAGGACTAGAGGCCTAATGCATGAATTCATGCACAGGTGGAGTCTGGCCGGCCCACCCCTATCAGGGCCAATCGGGCCAGGCTAACTGGGAGGGAGGGCCATAGGAGGTTGGCTGGCCGGCCCCTTCCTTAATCAGAGTAGGGGAGCCAATTGGGGGCAGGGCCGGCTGGGGGGAGGGGCCACAGGCAGTTGGCTGACTGCCCCCACCCCCAATCTGCTGGGGGTGGCTGATCAGGGGCGGGGTTGGCTGGGGCAAGGGACCATAGGCAGTTGGAGGGCCGGTCCTTCCCCTGATCTTGGGGGGGTGCCAATTGGGGGTGTGGCCATCCAGGGGGGAGGGGCTGCAGCCAGTTGCGGGGAGAGTCCACGGGTGGTTATCCAGCTGGCCCTACCCCTAATCAGGGGGCCGATCAGGGTCAGGGCCAGCCAGGGGAAGGGACCATGGATGGCTGGCCAGCTGGCCCCAGCCCCTGGTCGAACTCTCAGTCAAACTCCCAGTCAAGGGGTCAATTTGTATATTAGTCTTTTATTATATAGGATAGTCTTTTTTATTGTTGTTTTTTAATTTAAATTCTTCATTGTTTAAAGTATTACATAAGTCTCTTTTTTCCCCCTTTGACCTCTCCCAGGCTTCCCCAACACCCCAGCATATGCCCTCCCTCTCCCCACATCTGTGTCCATTGGTTATGCTCATATGCATGCATACAAGTCCTTTGGTTAATCTCTTACCCCCTCACCCCCTGCCTTTTCTCAAAGGTTGGACAGTGTGTTTGATGCTTCTATAACTCTGGTTCTATTTTTGTTCATCAGTTTATGTTGTTCATTATATTCCACAAATGAGTGAGATCATGTGATATTTGTCTTTCTCAAACTGGCTTATTTTACTTAGCATAGTGCTCTCCAAGTTCATCCATGCTGTTGCAAGTGGTGAGTGTTCCTTTTTTTTTTCTTTTTTTTACAGCAGCGTAGTATTCCATTGTGTAGATGTACCACCATTTTTTATTCCACTCATCTGCTGATGGATGCTTAGGCTGTTTCCAAATCTTAGTTATTGTAAATTGTGCTGCTATGAACATAAGAGTGCATATATCCTTTCTGATTGGTGTTTCTGATTTCTTGGGATATATTTCTAGAAGTGGGATTTCTGGGTCAAATGGAAGTTCCATTTTTAATTTTTTGAGGAAATGCCATACTGTTTTCCACAGTGGCTGCCCCGGTCTGCATTCCCACCAGCACTCTTTATAGACCCAAGAACAATTGGCATGCTAAGACAGAAAAAGACTAATATTTTTTTTTTTTTAATTTCAGAGAATTTTGAAAAACAAAAATTTTACAGGCCAAATTGCTCTAGAAAAAAAAATGTTTTATCCACAGAAGTATAAAAAATAATCTGGACCTCTAGAATACAATTTAAATGAGTATTCATATGTGCTGAAGGTATTTATATTTGAATAATTATTTTATGGACTAGAGGCCTGGTGCACAAAATTGTGCATGGGTATGGTCTGCCCAGCGGGTCCCAGTTGGGGCCAATCGAGCCGGGCTGGCTTGGGGAGGGGCTGCAGGAGTTTAGCTGGCCGGCCTCGCTCCCAATCAAGGTAGAGGGCCTCTTGGGGGTGGGGTTGGTTGGGGTGGGGCCACAGGCAGTTGGCCAGTCCTGCCCCAGATTAGTGTTTGGGGGGACCGAATGGGAGCAGGGCTGGCCATGGGAAGGGGCCATGGGCAGTTGGCCAGCTGGCCCCACCCTCTGGTTGAACCTCTGGTTGAACTCCTGGTTGAGGGGACAATTTGCATATTAGCCTTTTATTATATAGGATAATTCTTCTTTTATTTATAATTGTATGTTTTCTATAAATTTTTATATTAAACATGGATTCATGTTTTCTGTACAAAGAAAACTCTTTTCACAAAAGTTTAATTGAATTTATATAAGTAAATGTGAATTTATATACAAATGCTTTCTTTGTGGTAAGTGCTTATGTGCGAGTTACTTTGACATAAATAATTTTAGATAAAAATTGTTAATAAAATTATATATTTTGACAAAAATCATAAAATGTACATCTTAAGGTGCATTTCTTTAAATTTTTTAATTTTTATATAAATAGTAACTAATCATATTATTTTCTTAACTCTTAACATTGCTCTAGTCACTGTGTGAGAGATTAAAATGCAAAATCTCCGCCCGCATTCTCAATATGTGAAATGCAAATAAAAATATAAATTATATATTTATTTTTATTACTGTTAAAAAGAAATACAACTGTTTGTTATTCATTTAAATTTCAAAGTTCAACTAATTTTTGGAATAAAATGGAATAAATAAAAAAGAATTTATAATATTAGGGAAAATCTATATCATAGGGGAACAATTGGTTAAAGAAAGATTAAAATCACAAACACAATACATTTTGTGCAGGAGTGTGTTGTATGGGTTAAATCTTACTGCAAAGACTAAATCCTGACTTTGCCATTTAGTGGCTCTGGGCCCCTGACCTTTGATGAATTACTATCATCCTCTCTCTAATGGAAATGATGAGCTTAATAGTACTTATCATGAGGTGGTTGTGAGTCTTATGAGTTTATATTTCAAAAATAATTAGAATAGTGATTGGCAAAATACATGTTTGCATTATTATATTTTTGTTGTGGTGGTGATGTTAGAATATGAAATACTAAGAAGTAAGCTTGAATTGTTGAGTGAGATTCTGGAAGCTTCCTGAACTCATACTCTGTAACACTGTAGCCCCAGCAATTATAACTATGTTTAGGAAGAGTCTGGAATAGGATTTAGCAGAGAATGTCCCTTTAAGACAAACTATAAATACCTTATTTTTTTTAAAGTAGATTCTTGAAACAACAACAAAAACTATATTGAAGATATTAATATGGAAGGTAGCATTTGAGATTCATTGAGTTTCAAATAAATTTGCTATTCCTGATTTGATGATAGCAGATGTTGAAACATTGAGAAACCCCCCTTGAGAGTCAGTTTTTTACTTAAACACAAAGTAAATTATCAAGCAAACTCAGCATTAGAGGAAAAATGTACACTAGTTTTACTGTAATGATTTTATAAATAAATAGCTCTAAATATAGGTGGTGAATTTTACAATAGGTCACTTTGGAAAATATACTCTGCAATGAAGAATAATGATCTTTGATTAGATTGTTTTTAAATTTTAACAATTCCTAAAGAAACTGCATCAATAAATTAGAATGAGTAGAAGCAGCAAAATGGAAAAATAAAAATACTTTTATAACATGTAAAAGAGATGTGCCTTGCAAAAATCTT
Organism: Ia io; assembly: GCA_025583905.1. Classification (NCBI taxonomy): domain Eukaryota; kingdom Metazoa; phylum Chordata; class Mammalia; order Chiroptera; family Vespertilionidae; genus Ia; species Ia io. The sequence continues at coordinate 40,490,448 of JAJQQW010000009.1, read as the reverse complement.
CAAAAATAAAGGCTCTAGGGTTTTGTAACTCCCACACCCACAGCAGAAATTCTGATTGACTAAATCTGGGGTGGGGCCAGGGCTTCTTCTATATCAACAAGTACCTGATACTCTGAGTCTGTAGGTGTTAGGCCCAGACTTTGAGAAACACTTTTCAAGTAACTGGGTGCTTCTGTGTTCTCAAAGTCAGAAGCTTTTGCTGGAGTCAGCTAGATCAATAAGTAAGTAAAGAGAAGCAGGAAAAGAACCGAAAGGATGAAAACCAAATATAGAAACTATTGAATCAGGTATTTTGCAAATCTCCTTGCAGATAATTATTTACATTTGTTGTGATTTAATATCTGAGATGGACCAGAAAGACACAGAAACAGCACCCACATTGAAAATTACTCAAATGTTTAATAAAAAAGACATGGTTTAGAGATCTTATGAAAATCATGATGTCTTTGGAAATTCTGAAGAAACATGGGAATTATGTAATAATATGTTGTTATTTGAACAATATTTGAAAACAATAAAATATAATATGTATGAAAGTACAGGTAAAAATTGTGGAAATGTTGTTATAAGTAATATTTTATTTTTTAGAAAATTATTTTTAATAATACATAATTACACATCATTCACCACATCTATTGCCATTTGTTTACAAACATAATGAATTTTTAAAATATACATAGTTTGAAATATTAAGTACTTTTGGAAATCCACAATTGTTTACCTAAATATTTCTGAATGGATGCTTCTTTAGATAATTATGCAAACATAAAATGTGAATTAGAGAATGTGATGATTATTACTATACATAGATTTGCCGTATATGTATGTATGTGTATATATATATATATATATATATATATATGTATATATATATATATATATACACACATATATACACACACATAATTACAGAATTTTGTGTCTATGTATGCTATATGTATTTCTAGTAAATGATGTAAAATGCTGAATACAGAAGTTTTGTTGTATTCATTTGAACATATGTTAGATTAATGACTTACTAAGTAGAATAAAAGGTAAATTTTATGATGCTGTCTTCTCCAAGGCATATTTCTAAGTGGTAGATAAAAACACTTGAAGAATGTAGGAATATCATATTTTTAAAGAGTCCATTCAGCAAACTTTCTCTTTTAAAGACATGATTTCATAGTATCATATTTCTGCCTCTTTTAAAAGTTACTTTTTTCCCCTAGGGGTGTGCAGACCACATTTTGAAATGTATGGGCATGGGGATTGACCTGAGTCTTAATGAGCTATGCCTTCTCTATGCCTTAGTTTCAGTAAAGAACAGTAATTACAGAATAAAATGAGCCCTTCATGATCATGAAACATTGCTATATTGATCTCCTAAGCCCATTAAATATGGAAGTTTAAATCCATGTACCCAAGCAACATATTAGAAATCCTGGTAATTTAGAAAGATTATAAATCTGAATGTGGAAGACATGAAGGAAGGAGTCATTGATCTTGGTAATGTTCCTAGGGAGGCAGCCATAAGATGTTCCAGTGCCAGACAATCACAATTACATCTTCATTCTTCATTTCTGGAGAAAGCAGCAGCGAGATGGATAGCCCTGTATTCTACCATCAAAATTGAAGTTCTTTTTTTTTTTTAAGTAGGGAAGAATAAATCAGTATCACTCTGTCATTGCGTTTCGTATTCTTTGGAATGCAATATTTTAGCTGTGGTAGGCAGAAAATGTTTTAATGTCCCTCCAAAGATGTCCAGTTCTAATCCTAGAACCTGAGAAATGATACCATACTCATGATTATTGTGGTTATGTAGCACAACTGATCTTCAAGTAGGAAGATTGTCCTGGATTATCCATATGGGCCCTGTGTAATCACCTGAGCCCTGGAAACCATTGAGTTTTCTTTGGCTAGGGGCAGAAGAAAATGCAGAGAGATAGTCTGAGGACTCAACACATCCTTGCTTGCTGAAAGATAGAGTCACATGAGAAGAAGTGCCGGTAGCCTTAAGGAGCAGAGACACCTGACAACCAGCAATGAAAAGAGATCTCAGTCCTACCTAGCAAAGAGCTTAAATCAAAAACTTAAATGGACTGAAAGCAGATTCTTTCTAGAACTCTGATTTTGCCCTTGAACACAAAATCCATCTGAACTCCCTTAAAATGGCCTATAAAACTGGGAGGTAATGAATGAGTTGTTTTAAGCTAAGTTTGTGGTAATTTGCAACACAAATAAAATCTAAAATAAAGCTTGAAAAACTTGAAAGATTTATTCTCATTGTGATTAATTTTAATTATATATATGTATGTATGTGTATATACATATATATACACATATATATATATATATATATATATATATATATATATATATAGCAAGAGAGTAATAAAAGTAGGAAATTAGTGTTGTTCAAGTGAATTGAGGTTTCATATTTATAACTGAATCTACCAAACCCAACCTCCTCCTTTTAATTCCTTTCTCCCTGGACTGTATCCATAATTCATCTACATGCTCTGCTACCGCCTTCTAGGTGTGGATATAGCATATTCTGCTACCATTAATGTCACATTGATTTTTAAACAAGTTATTAAAAATGCTTTAAGAAAATTAGTTGTTGCATAGTCATCTCTATTTTACAGCTTAGGATTTACTTTTCTTTTTTAAAGTGATGTATGTGATACTAATATGTATATGTGGTATGTGGTAAAAGAGATAGCTTAGCTCGATATTGAGCTTTGAACCAGAAATCTGCATCACTAAGCTCAGTGCTTTTCCATTTTACTTTTTTGTGTTCACTTACTCATATACCCCTTCTATCACCATGAGAAAAAAAAAAAAGAAAAAGCAAGAGAGGACTTGGTGCAAAATAGATGTTAATAAATATTAGTTTTTATTTGTTATCTTTGGATTTTCCATAGCATCTAGTATTACACCTTATATATAACTGATGCAATTTGCCTATTTGGTTTATAAATTCAAATTGTCCTCATTTAGGTTTTCATTGGTTTGGTTTCAACAAAATTTCAAAAAAAAGGGATAGAGTGCTTGCAGATAAAAGAATCATAACCAATCAGATGATTATGACTTAAATTCAGAGCATGTAACATGGGCAGCCTTTGTATGTGCTAGGAAAGGCCACATTCGCTTTTCCATCCAAATGTCCTACATATTAAGTGGTCTTATCCTAGTCCTTGCTGCTTCTCTTCCCTCTGCAACTGTTTGCAGCTCCACACCCCTCTGCTGTACTGTTCCTTTCAGACCCATTAGCATCTGTGCCTCCGGCACATAATTGCTGTTATTAATTACTGCAGCTATTGCTGCTGTTTCAGGCCCCACTAAAGCAACACAGATGGTGGCACTGACTTATCTGTGACCTCAGATGCCTCCAGACACTATTGCTCCTGAATGCAGTGCTTTGTTATCTCCTCCTGTTGAACTCTGGATCACACCTTTTTCTCAAGGGGTATTGGATCTTTGCAGGTGGGATTGGAAGAGGGGTGGGTGGGAACGCTGAATCTGAGTAGGAATCAAATGCATCTGTTTCCTGAACCCAGAACAACCGCCACCTTTGACGCAAGGCCCTCCCTTTTCAACTTTGGCTTACCCGGCCAGACATGATTTTCACTTTTTAGGGGATTTCTTTCAAGCACACTTTATGCTTTTTTTTTTCTTTAACAACCAGTGTTTCCAATGAATATGCAAATATAATGGTACCTTGGCTAGGGACTAAATTCCAATTATAGCAATGATATTTCAGGGGATATGGTTAAAAGTGTATGCATTTAGATATCTGATACATTTTAAAGTAGGTAATGATATTTTTCTGCTTAAAATAGAGAAATATCAATGGATGGTAACTTCTTAATTAAGATACTGACAGATATATTTAAAAGTTCATAAAATCTTCTAAGATAGTTTTCTAGGTTAACTACATGTACTCTCCTTTAAATAGAATTTTTAATGATTAAACCTCTGTCAGTATTTTTTAAAACATATTTTTTATTGATTTCAGAGAGGAAGGGAGAGAGAGAGAGAGAAATATCAATGATGAGAATCATTGATCGGCTGCCTCCTGCACACCCCACACTGGGGATCGAGCCTGCAACCCAGGCATGTGCCCTGACTGGGATTCAAATCATGACTCCTTGGTTCATAGGTCAACGCTCAACCACTGAGCAGGCCGGGCTTCTGTCAGTATTTTAACATGTAAGAATTTGCTTTCAGAGCAAATTGATATATTAAAATGTAAGTTCTCCTGAGTACCAGCTTTGAATTTCTTGAATGGTATCTTTATATGAAAAGTTATGTATTCTATGTTATTCATTCTGTTTATTTGTTTTTAACAGAGATCTAGAAATATATTTCACTCTGTTTTCCCATTCCTCATCACACTTGCATGCAACTTTTTACTGTGGAATGTTTTTCTGTGAGTGTATTTTTTGTTGTTTGTTTTGTTTTGCTGAACACCATTCTAACGCATCCCCACCTGCAATAAATTATCATCACACTCTACCTTAGAACACATCACATTCCAATTAAAACATAAATCTCTGTTCATTTGGCCACCCAAGAATATTTAATAATTTTGATTTTGTAATTTATTCTGTCTGTCAAGAAACATTTTCATCTAGAAAAGGCTTGCATTATAAAGAAACTTTTTTTTCAACCAAATATGAGGGAATGTCCTTAAATTCTTGATCTCTTATAATTTATATGAATAAAAAGATTTAGACATTTAAATAGATAACATTTACAGACTACCTTTTTATTCAGCCTATTAAAAGCTATTCAATGAAAATGAGGATTTCTGTTTTTTTTATTTTCTGGCCAGTTTCCAAAGTTGGCTCTTCTTTCTTTATCACATGTATTCATATCTATAGCTTGATCAATATTAATAACAATCGCAGGTCTATGATGTGACTATTTTCTTCCTCATGGCATGTGCACTGAACACTAATATGCATGAATCAGTGCCCAATATATGTGTGCTATAAAATGGGATTGAATTCATTCACAGAAATCAACAAAAATGTATTGTCCAATTTTCAAGTCAATCAATTCCTGGGTCATGAGGACACAACCTTCCTCCAAAACTTTGCATAAAATGACCTTTAATCATATAACTTTTAACATTTGTTCTCAATTTCCTCTTCCTTTAATTGAAGCAGACACAAAAGCTGCTGTGATATTCTGGTGAGTGGGAGAGACAGTAGCTGTCATTGTCCCTACATGAGTTGGCTATGTAAAAGGGCAACACGTATGCGTGAACTTAATGTTTCATTTTGAATTGTGGGCCCTGAGACACTACTTATTTTATAATAAAATGATATGTCAATGCATTTTAAGCATATTATATGTACTTCTAGTTTTAGTATTGATGAAGGGAAATCCTCTATTGCTTTGATGAATTTTTTGTTTTATTGTTAACAGTCCTCTATCACCCTATTTCATGAGTGAGAAAATCATGTTTAGAAGAGATATTTGGTGCATTTACAGCACAGTCTATAACCCCTGAAATTTTAGTCTATCACTTGCTCTTGGACTTTTAAAGTTAATAGTACAGGCTAAAGTGACAAATTCATACCACTGACTACCAGCTCTATACAACTAAGGTATTACCCCACCTCCAACTCACTGGAAATAAATGCATTTAAAGATAATGAAGGATGGAGTAGTGCTATTTCTGCCATCATTTCCTCTATTGAAAGTGTTCATTGTCAAATAGAAAGTAAAATCTTGGTTTGATTACTGACTTCAGGGGTCCTGGGAATATTGGTCAATGGTGCTTAAGTATTAGAGAAAATAATGCAAAGATAAACAAAATGAATGAATGAGTGAATTCAAGAACTCAAAGCCTTCCACAAAAGTACCCTATGCATGAGAGAGAAGCTCATTTTCAGATGTAATGTTATTTATAGCATACTTGCTTCACCTCAAATTAGCTGCTGGCTAAATTGCAATGACTTTATCTCTTAAGTCTCTTGTCTCCCAAGCATCCCTCCCACCTCCAGTATGCCCCACTGCTTGGATGGCTTTCCTAAGCAGAGTGTTCTTTTTGTGTGTGTGTGTGTGTGTGTGTGTGTGTGTGTGTGTGTGTGTGTGTGTGTGTGTGTAAGAGAGAGAGAGAGAGAGAGAGAGAGAGAGAGAGAGAGAGAGAGAGAGAGAATGTCTTTATTTTGTCACTTTTTTGAAATACATGTCTAATGGATTCTTATCACAGGTTAACAGTTTTCCTCCAGCTCCCAGTCCTTCCAAGGTGTCTTCCTACTGTCTTTTGACTTCCTTTGTTTCATTTGAGAAGTCAGCCCTCAGCCATCAGCCTTATTGTCCTCCTCCCTAGCCATTGCAGTTAATACACTTTTGTTCATCTATTTTCTTTAAGATTTTCTTTTAGACTTCCGTCTTCAGCAATTTTACTATAAGTAATCTAGCTGTTTTTCTCGAGGGAGGGGCCCATTTTATTGAAGGAAAAGTTAGATAAATAAAAACACTGTCTGAAAATATTTCTCAGACCAGGGAAAGAACGGATGAGTTGCATCCTGTACAATGAACATGTTGGGTCTTGAATTTCTTGAAATTCTGACAGGCTCCTGTTAGTATCACTTTAACTGATTTTAAGTGCCTATGTAGAGAGAGACAATTACTAGACTTTGTTTTGAGTTAGGCTTGAGTAAAATAACTGTTCATAAGGAAAAGACAGGCTTTTTCTCTTTGGGGGATGGAGGTGATGGCAGAGCGATACGCCCCTGACGTTGGCCTCCAGCTCAGGGTGACCCTGGGCCTCTCCTGTGTATTGCAGTGGACATTTCTGTTCCTGGAGGGCCCAGGAGAGGAAGCTGTGGTTTCTCAAAGGTACTGACAACAATGTTCATGGCAGGGACTTTTATTATTCATGAGCTTCATGCAGATTTGCTGTTCAGCAGAGTCTGGTCAATAGATACTTATCTCGGGGAGAGATGCCATGAAGATTTGATTACACTTGAGAAAATTACAGCTGGCTAAAGTGTCCAATCTTAATGTAACGATCTAAAGGCCAGAGGTCAAACTGTCTGCAGGGCTGCCTCCTTCTGAGGGATGTGAGGTCTAATCAGTCACATTTCTCTCTTCCAGTTTCTGGTGATTTGCTGGCAATCTCTGGCATTCTTTGGCTTGTAGTCGCATCACTCTGATCTCTGCCTTCACATTCACATGGCTTGCTCCCTGTGTGCAAGCCATGTGAATTCTTTTTAAGGTTAACAGCGTTTAAACAATTTTTAATGAATATTTAATCAATTTTTTAAAATACTTAGAAATTATCTTTGCAAATTTTGCTTGTGCCCCATTTTTATTTCATTTTTCTTTTAATATTTAAATTACATTTGTGTTAATCTTTTCATTGTGCATATCCCATAAATTTTCCATGTTCTTTTCTTTATTTTGTATAATTTTTTCTCCTTTTATGGGTTCTGTATATTCTACTATTAAATCCAATTACATAGTTCTTAATTTTAGTTTTAGAATTTATTTTAGCTCTTTGCTACATTGTGTCACCTTATTTAATTACTTAATCATAGTTATTTTGAAGTTCCTATTTGAGTGTTCTTAAACACACACAAACACATCTTATTCATCTTGCATTCCTTCCTTTACTCCCTCCCACAATAGAATACTAACTGATTCTGCCTATTTCCCTCACATATTATATTCTTCCCTATTTTTCCACACCTATAATTCTCAAAAGTTTTATTAATCAGCATTTCAAGATTTCATTGTAATCTCGTTTACTACCTGCATTACTTTTCTGAGGCTAATGTAACAGATTTATCCTAAACTGGGTAACGTAAAACAACAGAAATTTATTCTTTGCCAGTTCTATAGGCCAGAAATCTGAACTCAGGGAGTCAGCAGGGGCCTGCTCCCTGCGGAAGCTCTAGGATAGATTGCATTTTTCAGCTTTTGGAGGCTGTTGGCTGCATTAGTCCAGTCTCTTCTTCTATGATCTCATTGCCTCATCCACTTATGTCTATCAAACCTTCCTTTTGTGTCTTTAATAAGGATACTTGTCCTTGGATTTAACTCCCACACAGGTTATGCAGGACGACCTCAACTCAAAATCCTTAATCTAATTACATCTGAAAAGACTTTTTCAATAGTCCCAGGGATTTCATTTGTATCTCTTTTGAGGGGTGGAGGGGCATATATTTCTGCCTACTATAACATCAACATAGTCATTCCACAGGATTATGAGCACATGTCTTTGCTTGTTTGTTTTCAATCTTATCATAAAAAGGTAATTGGAAACTAATTTTGACTTAAAGGAGAGCACACAAAACTTCCAATCTTTTCACAAGGAAGGATCTCCTAGCTCATGAAATTAGGAAATATTGTTCATAGGCTTCAAAAGCAGAGACTAGACACCTGATTGAAGGCCCATGGGACTAGTTATCAGTGAAGTCCTCTAAATATGCAAATGTAAATAGTTTGAAATAAATCAGGAATTATCTAACAAAGTCTACTATTTCTCTGAACTTGGAAGTAGTTTTCTACTTGGTATGTTTAAACCCTTAGTGATAAGTAATGCCAAGTTAAGGAGGGACAAGGATGAAATGGAACTACAGAGCAGAAATGTCTTCAACAAGCAGAGAGTTTCCCTTGTACTTGTAAGTTTTAAAAACATCTATACTAATAAAAGGGAATATGCAAATTGGTCAGGACGCCCTCACAGTAATGACCGAATAGCAGACTGCGTAGGGCAACTAGGCCAGCAGGGGGGTTAGTGAGGGACGACCAAACAACTGAACAAGCAGGCTGCGTGGGCGACTAGGCCAGCAAGAGGGGCAGTTGGGGGTGATTAGGCTGGCGGGGGGAGTAGTGAGGAGTGACTAGGCCGGTGGGGGGTGGGCAGTTGGGGGTGACCAGGCCAGCAGGGTGGCAGTTGGGGATGACCAGGCCAGCAGGGGGGACAGTTGGGGCAACCAGGCTGGCAGGGGGGGACAGTGAGGGGTGACCAGGCCAGCAGGGGGGCAGTTGGGGGCAACCAGGCCAGCAGGGGGAGCAGTTAGGGGCAACCAGGCTGCAGGGGGGGCAGTGAGGGGTGACAAGGCCAGCAGGGGGACAGTTGGGGCAACCAGGCTGGCAGGGGGGCAGTAAGAGGCAGGCTGGTGCAGGGGGAAGTTGGGGGTGACCAGGCCAGCAGGGTGGGCAGTTAAGGGCAATCAGGCTGGCAGGCAGAGACGGTTAGGGGTGATCAGGCTGGCGGGGCAGTTAGGAGCAATTAGGCAGGCAGGCAGGTGAGCAGTTAGGAGCCAGTGGTCTTGGATTGTGAGAGGGATGTCTGACTGCTGGTTTAGGCCTGATCCCTGGGATCGGGCCTAAACCAGCAATCGGACATCCCCCGAGGCATCCTGGATTGGAGAGGGTGCAGGCTGGGCTGAGGGACCCCCCGGTGCACAAATTTCATGCACCGGACCTCTAGTTTCAAAATAAAAGTACAGGTACACCATGTGAATATTCTGTATTCATAGTTTGTTAACAACACATTTTCTGATGCTGACCCAAATTTTATAATTTTATATCTGAATTAAATATATATATATATATATATATACACATATAATTGTTTCACAATTAAGTATAACTCTCAGAAGCATGGTATTCATTAACAGTCATAATCTTGAGATATATATACTTTTAGCTTTGGTTATTATATTTTATCTCAGCTTATATTCCCTGCTCTAATTATAATTAAGCAATAAATTGGGAATGAAATAACTTTTTGTTCTGAAATCAAAGTACATTGGTAATTTTTTAAGAAAAATGACATGAATAATGGTTTAGATATTTATTTAATTTGTCCCCAGGGAAAAATAGTCAAAAATATTTTGGTCTTATAATTTTTTCCCCAGAGACTATTATTTAATTCTGATAACATGACTTTTTGTTTTCCATTTTGAACACACTTGTGTGTGTGTGTGTGTGTGTGTGTGTGTATGTATACATGTGATATATATGTACAAGTATAAGTTGGACTTTATCCTATCTAATAAAAGAGTAATATGCAAATTAACCATCACTCCACAACAAAATGGCAGCACCAATAGCCACAAGATGGTGGTGCCCGGTCATCTCAGCCCCGCAGGAGTCCCCCAGTCTCAGGGAGGGCTGCCGCTTAGAGTCTGTAGAGTAAGCGGCTTGGCGGAATGCTGCCCAGAGGCCCTCCTGACTCTTTATAAAAAACAAAAACAAATTCACTTCCCACAGCGTGATCCCCTGCCAGCAGCGGCAGCCTGGGCTGAGGTCTCAGCCTGGCAGGGGCGCGCACCCCTACGGCGCGATCCCCTGCCAGCGGCGACAGCCTGGGCTGTGGTCTCAGCCTGGCAGGGGCACGCACTCCCACCGCGTGATCCCCTCCCAGCGGCGGCAGCCTAGGATCTCAACCACTGAGTCACACCAGCCCGGCAGATAAGGAGGAATCTTAAATATTTCTTTTTTTTTAAATGTATTTTATTGATTTTTTACAGAGAGGAAGGGAAAGGGATAGAGAGCTAGAAACATCTATGAGAGAGAAACATCCATCAGCTGCTTCCTGCACACTCCCCACTGGGTATGTGCCCCCAACTAAGGTACATACCCTTGACTGGAATCAAACATTGGACCCATGAGTCTGCAGGCCAATGCTCCATCCAGTTAGGGCTGTCAATATGTTAAAGAAAAAAAACCCTATCTAATAAAGAGGGAATATGCAGGGGAGGGCATTTGGGGGTGACCGGGTTGTCAGAGGAGGGCAGTTGGGGACGATCAGGCTGGCAAGGGAGTGGTTAGGGGGTGATCAGGCTGGCAGGCAGAAGTGGTTAGGGGTAATCAGGCAGGCAGGCAAGCAGTTGGGAGCCAGCAGTCCTGGATTGTGAAAGGAATGTCTGACTGACTGTTTAGGCCCAATCCCACAGGGAGTCGGACATCCCCCGAGGGATCTCAGATTGGAGAGGGTGCAGGTGGGCTGAGGGACACACACCCCCGGTGCACAAATTTCGTGCACCAGGCCTCTAGTTAAATATAATTATTGACAGCACTTATCTATTGAATAAGATAATTAAAACTAATTTTGCATTTTTTTTTTTTTAGAATAACCCCTTCTTTCTTATTTAGCAACTTTCACATTTGCAAAAATTAATAATAGTGACTTGTAATGCTCCCTGGTCACTGGAGCACTAAACCCCTGTGATTCTAGAATGTTACCAAATTGTATCTGGCCAAAGACATGCCTCTTAGCACACCAGTGGCATCTCAGTTTAAAATATTAATAATTTGGTTGAATATGGGAAAAACAGAAAGTAACTACCATATAGTTCTTTCTATGAGTCATTATCCCACATTTTAGAAGCATAGGAAATATTTCAATAACTGTTTGCTGTGTGAATAAATAATAATTCTACCATTATTCAGCCCCTGCTTTCAGAAAAATCTTCTGAGAAAATTGAGACTACATGTGAATTTCTAAGGAAAGTGTTTTTGGACTTTTTATCCAATATTCTCAATTAAATTATGATGGTAGTGTGAATAGGACTCTAGTATTCAAATTACTCATCAAGTCACTCCTTTAATACTAGTATATAAATTATTTAGCTGCAAGCAATTGCTTTGTATCTTTGGAGTGATGGACATGTCAATTTAATGACTGATTTAGAAAACAATCTTCTTGAGGTCACTTTGAAGATAATTTCTTCAGACATCATATTAACTCTTATTTAATAAAGACTATTCTTGTCCCTCTGAAAATGACCAATTAAATCAATGCAATGATATTTAATATAATGTTTATTTCAAGCAATGACCATGAGGTGAGACGTGAACTTGAGTATTTAGTTTAAAATTTAAACACATATTATTCCATTGATTCCCTCAAATCAGAAGCTATCTCTATTTAAGAACACTTACTTCTGACCTTATTGAACTGTATAGATTTTTTTTTTCCTGGAAAGCTAAGTAATTCTAGTAATCATCCCCACCTCTTGAGCTAAGAGTTTGAAGAATGTCTTGACCATTATTACCTTAGCACTCACCTACTGTGTAGTTAATATTCTTATGGTTATACCATATTCAAGTTGTAACATCTTTAATTTAGGACTTGAGAAAAACTATGAAATATGATTGAGAAAAGGTATCATTTGAAGTAACTGAGTATTTTGAGACTCCCAATTGCACCTGATATTCTCTTTTCATGGGGAGAGAGTTCTGGTTTATATTTACACTAGGGGCCCAGTGCATGATTGAATCATGCACGTGTAGGGTCCCCTACATGCTTTCGCTTTCAATTGCAGTGGAGCTGGGTGCCTGTCCGCTGGTCCACCAGGCCTTTCAGAAGCCTCCGGCGGGGCGGAGGCTTCTGAAAGGTCTGGTGCCAGAGCAGACAGGCACCCAGCTCCCCTGCTTTTGATGGTCCACGATGGGACATGAGCTCGCTGCCCCAGAGTCCCCTTCTGTTCCGCAGCACAGCCATGGCACAGACGCTGAGCTCGCGCTCAGTGTCCCGCCGGCCCAATCGGCTACCCCGGCCACCCCGAGTCCCGCCCCCTGCGCCTCCCTCTGGCCCAATCCTGGGCATAGCGGAGTGATGGTAATGTACATATTACCATTTTAGTAGGTAGGTTAGAGGCCTGGTACAGGGGTGGGGGCCAGCTAGTTTGCCCTGAAGGGTGTCCCTGATCAGGGTGGGGTTCCCTTGGGGTGTAGGGTGGCCTGAGTGAGAGGCCTGTGGTGGTTTGCAGGCCGGCCACGCCTCCTGGCAACCCAAGCAGAGGCCCTGGTATCTGGAATTTATTTTCCTTCTACAATTGAAACTTCGTAGCCTGGAGCGGAGCCAAGACTGGGGCTCCCCCCGCTGGCAGCCATTTGTGTTGGGGTCATAATTGAAACTTTGTTGCCTTAAGCGGGTGGTCCTGGCCAGGGTGTGCAGAAAGCTTTGCTTCCCCTGTTGCCTGTGGCAAACCTGGCCTGCTCTCTCAAGCTCCATTCTGACGCCATTTCTGTTTGAATTTGTTTACCTTCTATAATTGAAACTTTGTAGCTTGAGTGGAGGCTTAGGCCTGCAACGGCTGGCAGAAAGCTTATTTCCCTCTGTTGCCTGGGAAACCTTGCTCTCTGTGGCTGTAGCCATCTTGGATGGGTTAATTTGCATACTTGCTCTGATTGGATGGTGGGTGTGGCTTGTGGGTGTGTTGGAGGTATGGTCAATTTGCATATTTGTCTATTATTAGGTAGGATTTCATCTTTGCCCCTCCTTAATCTGCACTTATTTGCATCTGTGTACACTTATTTGCAAATGTATAAGGATGTCTCTATGAACTGCCCATCCTTATATAGAAGTTATCAGAATCCAGTTCTGATGAGGTTCAAATTAAGTTGGGCTTTTTCTGCAGTTTTCATTGCTGTGTTAGAGGCATTTTCCATAGCACCACATATTCTCAGTATTTATTGAAAATCATACATACTTTTGCTACTATACTCTAGAGAGATCGCTTTCTACTCTTACATTTAGGACTGCCTCTATTGCTGCCATTAAAATCTTTGCAGTTTTGAAGTGATGTGGCTTGATTTTCTTACTGTTCTGTTTAGTAAAAAGAAAAAATGATTCAGAACCTACTGATTATATCAAGATGTTTGTTTATTCTTACTCTGACATTTGGGTTAACTCCATTGAGCCTCATTTTCCTAATCTCTGGACTATATCTAATAATATTTAGTGTGAAATTTCACTATTGTTATCAGGATTAGAAATAGTGTATCCAATAACCTAAAACTTATTGAAGCTGTTATTATTTGTGTGACAGATTATAAAAGGATAATCTGTTTTAACAGGAAAACAACAATTCAGTTTCATTTTGTGTTCTATGATGTGCTTGAAAGATGAAACATCAATACTTACTGCATTTTATCTCTTGGGAATATTTGAGGACTTCCCTGCACATCTTTTAATGGGCTCTCATGTTTAATTTGAAAATGAAGAAGAGAAATACTGAGGAAAATAAGGTTTGGGGTATTTGTTGGACATTGAGGAAGAGTAGGCTGTGAAAGAATAATATATTTTTGCGAGAGAAGCTACAGGGAGAATCAAAGAAAGAAGAACAAACAAAGATACTTTGAAGGGCAGGAACTAATTTCAATTCCCAGAAGTAGTAGGGTGTTCTGACCTAGAGAAGGATCACTGTAAGAAAACCTGTTTGAATGTCCTGCAGGCACATTGAAGTGGAGTCTCCCAGATCACCCCACGTCATTCAAACATGGAGCTCTCATCCTGAGCTGTGTCTCAGCTCAATGCTTCCTCGGTTGGATGCATGAGCACTTTGCTACCTGTGCTCCCATGTTACCTGTTAGTTCAATAGCAGAATGACAGACACCCTTTCAACAAAGGTGTTTGTGTGTGTCTGTCCTATGTGGACAACTGAAGATGAGTGGGCTGTAAAATTGTCCATGTGGACACTTCTCCCTTAGATGTCTTTAAGGAAACTATACACCTAGCAGGTCAGTAATAGGAGTCTTACACTGTGCCTGAACTTGGAGAAACAGCCTACACACGCTTGAAATCCCTAAGTGGAAGGAAAGTGATTGATTAGTGACACTCCAAGGACATCTGTGTTATTAGAGGCCCTGCATTTGTACATATGTCTGTACTTTCCAAGGACAGTACTGCTCCTTTCTCAGGCCACTGGAATTCCTATTCTATTCTTTAGGTTATTCTCTTCTGGTTATAGAGCAAAGAATTGTTGACCATATTGTTTCAACATTTTTGTCATTGTTGATATTTGAAATTTGTTGGCAATTTAACAATAAGTTAAATAGTCATAACTTATGTAGAGTTGTAAGATTAGATGAGGATACAAAATGGGTCATCAATAATAATGTGCCTGCACCCTAGTGACCAATTCTGATCGTATCTTTATATTGTAATTTTGGGTCCTTAATGATACAATAATTTTCAATAGCATACCAGTCTGAGTTCAACCTCAGGGTAAGGGCATAAAAATCATACTTCAAAAAATTTTAGCCTGTGATCATTAAATGAAAGCACTAAAAATATTTTTTTCTACTCACTTTTTTGAGTGACAAGAATATCCTGTTAAACCTTGCTTTGGTCTTCCCCCAATGTGTTTACTGCAACAATAAGATACTTGCAGTCTCTCCATATCTGTATTAATAGCATCAAGGATGCTATACCTGAAAAGAACCTGGGAAACAGTATCATTTGTCATGTGAGATGTGGCAACATCTATTCAATTTTGCAGTTGTGCCTTATATAGCACTCATGCTGTTGTATATTTCTACATGCAGATTTCTTTTTCCTTGTAAACAAACTGCTAACACAGTCGTCCTTAAGAAAATAAAGCCATAGCTCAGAGAAAGTAGCATTTGCATACCTGCGGCTTCTACATCTGTATTCAAACGCAGACCACATTTCTTGTTTTAAAATAGAAATTGATGTTGACAGCTCATTTTTCTCCCCATTGGTAGTGGATAAAGTGCCTGTCTTATGGCACTAATTTTAGAAATCTAACTTTGTTTGAAATTAGTTAAACTAAAGACCATGACTTCAACGAGAGGAAACATACTGTTTGGTCCTCAGAGTTGAATACAATATGTAGTGGTGACAGAGGCCCCAGTCAAGGCTACTTCTGAGAAAGTTAATACATTGAAAAAAACTATTTCCAAATATAAATTAAAATTAGTAACACTTTTTCTTCTTGAAAATACATTCAAGAAGAATGTGTTTTCTTCTTGAAATGCTACCTCATTTATTATTACCCACATTGACTCTTCTTTTCTTTTCAACTTCCTTAAATTTTTAATTTCTTAGAAATAGTGTATGAGCCCCAGCCGGCTTGGCTCAGTGGATAGAGCATCAGCCTGCAGACTGAAGGGTCCCAGGTTAGATTCTGGCCAAGGGCACATGCCTGAGTTGCGGCTCCATCCCCAGTCGGGGGTGTGCAGGAGGCAGCTGATCAGTGATTCTCTCTCATCATTGATGTTTCTATCTCTTTCTCCTTCTCTTTTCCTCTCTAAAATCAATAAAGAAATATATTTTAAAAAAAGAAATAATGTATGAATAGGAAAGAGATCCCAGGTTTTTAAGGACAGTGTTGCAAATCACCTATGGACATTCTTTTTTTTTAATTCAAACTTGGACTAATTTCCTGTAACTGGCAATGGCTGACTTTGCACCTCCCAGGAGGCCCCAAAGCCAGTGAACCCAGTGGACAGCTTCAGACCACACTAGATACAACTCTACACATCCACAAGTGACACACTTAAGAGGCGGACTCAGTGAGCAACAAAGCCCCACTGAAGCAAGTCCTGCTCCACAGGGGTGTCTCCTGCACAACAGCTCTTCCACTGTAGCTGCAACTGGTAGCAAATTGGCCTGGAGGTCAATTCTTCCCAGTGACTTCAATAGCAATCAAGGCTCAAGTACAACAAATACTGTGTTCACAGTCCACACATAGTACACCTAGAGGACTCAGCTTAGGTAAGTTTTTCCTGGAGTTGATATTTCTTCATTAAAATAAAAGAATTCTGAATTCTCTTCCCATTCTTTCCAACAGCCTTTCAAAACAATCTCAATGCAAACCTATAAGTAAACTAGGGAATAGTACACCTTCTGGCTTAGATTGTTTAGGTGGTTTGGTTGCCTTTTAGGCCTATTTACCTTTCATTTCTTCTTACATCCATTGACTAAGACTCAGTCATGTGGCTGCAGCACACTGTAAGAGAGGCTAGGAAATATCTTTTAGTGAATTCAGGAGAAAAATAAATCAATTTTGGTGTACACTTACCATTGTCTCTGTCATATCATATTTTTATTATAATTTTGATGAAAGATTTTCTTCAGCTGATACCTAAGAAAGAATGCATTCAGAGACATTTGTTGATGGCTTGCTTACTGGAAAGTATTGTTTTCTTACTTGATTGAAAATTTGGCTGGGTATAAATGTCTATGCTGAACCTTAGAATTCTAGAAATGCTTCTTAAATGACATTTAGCAGCTAGTAATCTTAACATCCCTGATGCTTTTTAAATATTTAATCCTTTCTATAGGATCACATTCTCCCCCCATAAATCTCTGGAAGCCCACGTTTCTTATTTTTATCACTAGAGGCCCGGTGCACGAAATGCGTGCACGGAGGGGGGTTGTCCCTCAGCCCAGCCTGTACCCTCTCCAATCTGGGACCCCTCGAGGGATGACATCCCTCTCACAATCCAGGACTGCTGGCTCCCAACTGCTCACCTGCCTGCCTTCCTGATTGCCCCTAACTGCTTCTGCCTGCCAGCCAGATCACCCCCTAACCAGTCCCCTGCCAGCCTGTTTGCCCCCAACTTCCCTCCTCTGCTGGCCTGGTCACCCCTAACTGCCCTCTCCTGCAGGGTTGATCACCTCCAACTGCCCTCCCTTGCAGGCTTGGTCCCTCTCAACTGCCCACCCTTGCAGGCTGGGTGCCTCCCAACTGCCCTCTCCTGCTGGCCATCTTGTGGTGGCCATCTTGTGTCCACATGGGGGCAGGATCTTTGACCACATAGGGGCAGCTATATTGTGTGTTGCAGTGATGATCAATGTGCATATTACTCTTTTATTAGATAGGATAGAGGCCTGGTAC
Source organism: Ia io (assembly GCA_025583905.1). Taxonomy (NCBI): domain Eukaryota; kingdom Metazoa; phylum Chordata; class Mammalia; order Chiroptera; family Vespertilionidae; genus Ia; species Ia io. The sequence continues at coordinate 40,472,839 of JAJQQW010000009.1, read as the reverse complement.
AGGGGTGGGGGCCAGCTGGTTTGCCCTGAAGGGCATACTGGATCAAGTGGGGGTTCCCTTGGGGTGTGGGGCGGCCTGAGCGAGGGGCCTGTGGTGGTTTGCAGGCCGGCCATGCCCCCTGGCAACCCAAGCAGAGGCCCTGGTATCTGGAATTTATTTTCCTTCTACAATTGAAACTTCGTAGCCTGGAGCGGAGCCAAGCCTGGGGCTCCCTCCGAGGCCGGTAGCCATTTGTGTTGGGGTTATAATTGAAACTTTGTTGCCTTAAGCGGGTGGGCCCGGCTAGGGTGTGCGGAAAGCTTTGCTTCCTCTGTTGCCTGTGGCAAACCTGGCCTGCTCTCTCAAGCTCCATTCTGCCGCCATTTGTTTGAATTTGTTTACCTTCTATAATTGAAACTTTGTAGCTTGAGTGGAGGCTTAGGAATGGCCAGGGCAGGTGGAAAGCTTGGCTTCCTCTGTTACCTAGGAAACCTTACTCTCTGTGGCTGTAGCCATCTTGGTTTGGGTTAATTTGCATACTCGCTCTGATTGGATTGTGGGCGTGGCTTGTGGGCGTGGCTTGTGGGTGTGTCAGAGGTATGGTCAATTTGCATATTTGTCTATTATTAGATAGGATTGGTGTTAAGGATTTTACAATGATGAGCTTTTGTGTGAGCTCTTGTGTGTAGATATATCAAGAAAAATATTCTTTTTATCCCATATCCTACCAGAAGTTCTATAATTAGTTTTTTTATATGCACTGTTCTATACCTTGATTTTTTCCTATAGATATTGTCATATGAATATAAGGACATCATTTTTCATTCATTATTATGGTTGCACAATTCCCCAGGTACACCATGATTTCTACCTCAGCACTATTACTATTTTGTACCACATCATTATTTATTGTGAGGGGTTTCCTACAGCAGTCTGTAATGATTAGAGACCAGTAGTAATCCTTCACCTTGTGCTGTGACAATAAAAAATGTCGCCTAAAATTGTCAAATGTCCCTAAAGGGGCAAAATTTCCCCCAGCTTTGAGCAACTTATGTAGCTATATCATGGTTCTATTGTTGGTATTGCTGCTGTTGTTATTTTTAGCAGTTGCCTTATTATTGGACAATTGCTATTATTTTAACTTTTGCTATTACAAATGATATCATCACCAGTAGTCTTTAAAAATATGTGCTTAAAGTTGAGCAGATAAAATAGATTCTTGTAAAATGAGTTGTAATTATATATATAAATTCATATATGTGTGTATATATATATGTGTGTGTGTGTGTGTGTGTGAGTGTGTGTGTGTTTGATGTCACCAATTTGCTACTCCCTATTTTATTTAATATATTTTTATTTAATTTTTTTATTTTAATATTTTTGTTTATATAAAATATTTATATAGTTCCAAAGTGAAAACTACAAAGAAAGTATATGTGAATAATTCAGCTTCTTTATCCATTCTGTTTTCTTGATCATCTGTACTTGTGATTTTGCTCTACTTTTAAATTTTTTAAATAGAATAAAAATATACGCATTTGTATGTCTTCCTATCTTAAATAATGTCATATTATTTATACTTCTTGTTACTTGACTTTTTATCATTTAACATATCCTCAAAATTGTTTCAGAGCAGTATATAAGAAATAGCCTCTTTCTTTGACAGATGTTTAACACTCCACAGTGCGAGTATACCACAATTCATTGCAACAGCAAGTGAAGACAGAAATATGCGCTCAATGTGCCGTCTTTGCCTGAATGTGTGACATTGGCTTCAGCTTCGGTTGTACTTCATTATTTTAGTAATCCCTAAAGTGCATTGAATTAGCTTAAAGATAGTTTCACTCCTAAAAAAGGATCATTTTAAATAATAATCAAATAATAAAATAAATAAAAATTTCAATAAACTTAATATGAATTGAAGATTGAAATAAAAATGAAAGTTATAATTCAGAGACTGTTCTGACTAAGGAGTATAAAAAATAGGGACAATTGTGTCAGTCTGATGGTACTTAAATTATGCCTTCACTGATGTGTAAAATAGCAGAGGCTCTCCCTAGTAAGTAGTGGTAATAATGGATGTGTTTACAATATTTAAAGAAAAAGAGTTGATTAGTTTGCTTAGTTACTAATACATTCAATTAATGAAATAAAATTCAAATATAATGGCTAATTATAACTTTAATTATACTAGAATAAATAGTATCCTTCAAATTGCCTGGCATAATTGAGTCAATATTTGAAATAAACATGATAGACAAATTGGTTTTATCCTTTAAAATCTCCTTTAAACTGAAAAGCATTGGAACACTTATGGTAGTTGTTAATACAGTGTTACACTAAAAAAAAATTCTCACACTAAAACTCTTATTAAATAACTAGAGGCCCGGTGCATGAAACTTGTGAATGGGGGGGAGATCCCCTCAGCCCAGCCTGCACTCTCTCCAATCTGGACCTCTTGGGGGAAGTCCGACTGCCAGTTTAGGCCCCTAACTACCCCCCCCCCCCGCTGGCCTGGTTGCCTCTTACTGCCCCCCTGACAGCCTGGTCGCCCCCAACTGCCCCCCCTGCTGGCCTGGTCGCTCCTAACTGCCCCCCCCTGACAACCTGGTTGCCCCTCTTGCTCCTCCCGCCCCCCTGCTGGCCTGGTCACCCCACACAGCCTTCTTGTTCAGTCGTTTGGCCATCTCTCACTGATGCCCCTGCCAGCCTGGTCATAGGCAGCCATCTTGTGAGGGCATGAGGGTTAATTTGCATCTTACCTCTTTATTATGTAGGATGTAAATTGCAATTATAAGTTTTATTTAGAGTTACAATAAATGAGGGTAATGTTACTGTTCTCTTTTTTTCTTTACCCAAATTTTATATCACATGGCACTTGTACAAACCACTCTTTTATCTCTGTCTATAAATTCCTTGTTATTAAACTATACTGCTTCTAGGTGCAAAACCCTCTCTGTATACTCTGAGCCTTTATGCTTCTATGGGCCCTTGAAAAGCATTGAATGCTTCCAGTTCTAAATGTGTTTTTGTTTGTTTGTTTTGTTGTTGAAAGAAACAGTACCATTGGAATGCTTGTGAGTAATTATCTGCCTTATAGTTCAATGAAGAAAATATGTATATATGTTAATATATGAAGGGATAACTTTTGATTACTAAAAAGGCAAATAAGAAACATGGAAGCAATATTAATTGCACATAAAACAGAAAAGTGTATAATATTCTTACTCTAGCCAGTTTGGCTTAGTAGATAGAGCGTTGGTCTGCAGACCAAAGGGTCCTGGGTTCAATTCTGGTCAAGGGCATGTACCTTGGTTGCAGGCTCCTCCCCGGCCAGTCCCTGGTCGTTGCTCGTGCAGAAGGCAACCAATCAATGTGTTCCTATCACATCGATGTTTCTCTGTTTTTCCCTCTCTCTTCCACTCTCCCCCTCCCCAAAACAAAAAAATATCAATGAAAAAATATCCTAAGGTGAGGATTAATTAAAAATAAAAATAAAAAATATAATATTATTAACATATTGTTACCAATAAGCAGCAACCATATAGAAAAGTATGTAAATAATATGAACCACTCATAATGGAATATACCCAAATGGCTCCTAAGCACAACAAAAAAATTTAATTTCATAAATTATAAAAGAGATGAAAATTAAGACAGGAGGCTCTATTTTTCACCAACATATTAAAGTGATTAAAACTATGATAACATCTGTATTAGGTCTGAAGGAAATGGGATTTTTTCTCATATATTGCTAATGGAATTGTATGTTAGGAAAATAATTCTAGAGTGATATTTGAAAAAAATGTTTCAAAAGATTTAAAATGTATACTCTTCTTCAGCAAATAATTCTCCTTGTCCAAATATATCAAAAGGAAATAATAATGGATGCCTAAAATATGGAATTTTATTATTATACTAGAGGCCCGGTGCATGAAAATTCATGCACTTGCAGGGGACAGGGGTCCCTCAGCCCAGCCTGTGCCCTCTCACAGTCTGGGAGCCCTCAGGGGATGTCCTGCTGATGACTTAGTCCCATGCCCCACGTGGAGCGGGCCTAAGCCACAGTCTGGTCTCCCTCTGAAGGAGGTGACCAGGCAGGCTGATGAGGTGATGGTGCCGCCCACATTACCCCACCACTGCCACTGACCTCCCTCTATGGGAGGCAACCAGACGGCCGATCAGGGGACAATGCCAGCCGGCACAACCACGCCCCCCCCCATTGACTGTCTGCCTCCACTGGTCGCTGCCACCTCCCCCCCCATCGCTGTCATCTCCCTCTGCCCACTGGCACTTGTCTTGGCTGGCTTGGCACCACATGCTAGCTGGCGCTGCCCCCCACCGATGGTCGTTCTGCTGTTCAGTCGATTTCCATATTATGTTTTTATTATATAGGATGCCTATATATGGAATTTTATTATGACCTACCAGTAAAATGGCCCCTAAAGATCCTCTCCTGCTGCCATTTAAGACCTTGTTAACATTTCCTCTTGAGTATGGGCTAGAAATAGTGACTTACTTCAAATGAGTAGAATACAGCAAAAGTGATGGTATGAAAGTTCTGAGATTGGTTTTGAAAATCTCTGACCTTGCTCACCCTCTGTCTGGTTTGAAGGAAACAAAGTTTCATGTTTTGTGGTTCCCTGTGAAGAGGCATATGTGGCAAGCAACTGAAGGTGCCTAGCAATCAACCAGCAACAAGGAACTTTAGCTTTAAAAGCAACAACTCATGAGGAAGGGAATACTGACAACAACCATTGAGAGAGCTTGGAATTGAATTCTGTCCTTATTGAACCTTGACATGACTGAGGCCCTGACTGACACTTTGATCTCAGTCTTGTGTGTCAACATGACCTAGAGAATTTACCTAGGCCAGTGGTCTGCAATCTCATTAGTCAACAGAGCCAAATATCAACAGTACAATGATTGAAATTTCTTTTGAGAGCCAAATTTTTTAAACTTAAACTATATAGGTAGGTACAGTGTTATTAACTTAATTAGGCTACTCCTAAGCTGGCCTTTGCTAAAAACTCAAGGGGCTAAAAAGCCACATGTGGCTCGTGAGCCGCAGTTTGCTGACCACTGACCTAGGCCCTGGCTGACACCTTGACCTCAGTGTTGTATGTCAACATGACCTGGAGAATTCCTGATACACAGACACCATGATTCTGGAATAATTTTATATGTAGCGATAGGTAACTAATAAACATATAAAATTCTCTTACTGTATAGATGAGAAACACACGATCTAAATAAAACGAGGTCAGGCATGATCTAAAGTTTGGGCATAAATACACTATGACAAAAAGTTTAAACAGGAACAGGAAGATGGCGGCTGGCAGGATGGAGGTAAGGGAGAGGATGTGAGTGAGTGAGGGGGTGAAAGGAGAGTGTGTAGACATGTGTGGTGTCTGTGTGAGTGCGTAAGGGACAGTTAAATCCAGCAGGAGTAGCAGGGGCTGGCAGACCAGGCTCTCCTGGACAGGGAGCACCTAACACCGCTGCGGGCACTCCCCGGACTGTAAGACTCGGTCACAGAGCCCATGTCATCTTAAAGGGGAGAGCGGCCTCTTCTAGGAACTCATCAATACCACCACCCAGACAGGCCTTGGACACTGCCCGTGACCCAGCAGCCACTCCAGCCAAAATCCTGCTGCCCCACCCGCAGACCTGCAGATCCTAGGACCTCCACCTCCAAAGGTACACAGCTCCCACAGCAGCAGTAAGTGCAGCTTCCCCTCTCCACAGTGGCAGACCTCCGAACACCACAGTCATGAGTTTTTAGTGTGCAGGCCTCCTGAGCCCACCGCTCCACAGGCAGCTCTTGGGTGCCACTGTAAGTGCCTGCTGGGTGCGCTCTTATACAAAAAAGGGAGCACTGATCCAGCAGTAGAAATTCTGAATTCCCTCTTCCTGGATACCTGCCCACAGACACCTTGGTCACGCAGTTTCAGTGCTAGGGCCTTTCAGAGTGCACCAGTGCACCACGCTGGAAAACAAACCACGGGTGCCCCTGTGAGCCACCACTGGTATGTGCATATCCAACCATGGGTGCAGCAGCAAAAACTGAGTCTTCCCACCCCACAGCTGCAGAAATCTGTACACCACAGTCATGCCTTTCTAGAGCGCAGGCCTCCTGAGCCCCACCACCCCGACAGTCGTCTCCTTGGATACCTCTGTGAGCCCCCGCTGGGCACGTGTGATTTCAACCAAGGGTGCAAGGCAGCAAAAATTGGGACATCCCCCTCCCTGGCTGCTGACTTCTGGACACCGCAATTGCGCCTCTCGAGCACATAGGCTTACTGAGCCCGCTGCCCCTATAGGCAGCTCCTGGGTGCCTCCTTGAACCCCAGGTGGGCATGCTTGTATCCAAACAAGGGTACACGGCCCCAGCAGTAGAAATTTGGACTTCCCCCTTCCCAGCTGCCTACCCACAGACACCGCAGTCATGTGGTTTCAGCATGCAGGACCCCCTGAGGCCACTGCCCCAGCAGGCAACTCCTGGGTGCCTCTGTGAGCTGCCACTAGGCACACTTGTATCCAACCAAGGGCTCAAGGCCCCGGCAGCAGGAACTCAGACTTCCTCCTCCTCAGCTGCCAACCTCTGGTCACCGCAGTCACACCAAGCCAGCTCACAAGCCCCCTGAGCCCACTGCCCTGGTCGGCGGCCCCTCGGTGCTTTTCTGAGCCGCCGCAAGGCACAACCCTGGCCACTGGCATCCAGTCCCCCAGTAGCGCCACTCCAGCACAAGGGCCCCATGAGCCCACTGCCCCAGCAGACGGCTCCTGGGCACCTCTGTAAGAAGCCATTGGGCATCCATATCCAACCAAGGGCACACATCTTCCAACACAGAAACTAGGACTTCTCCCTCCATGGGGCCGGTGGCACACCACAATCACTCCGATCCAGCATGTGGGCCCCACAGGCACACACCCCTTGCAGACAGCTCCTAGGCCCCTCTGTCTGCTGTTATTGGGCATGTGCTTCTCCAACCAAGGGCACACAGCCCCTCAGTAGGATCTACGACATCCCCCTCCTGGCTACCTACCTCTGGACAGCCTGCTGCTGGATCCTGAACCCCTTCGTGATTCAGAGAGAGAAATCACTTTGGCCAGAGTCCCACTGCCTAAACCACAGACTACGAGACAGCAGCCTCCCAACGTCATGGGCTCTGAGCTACTTGTAGTGAGTTGCAGAGTGATGCTAATCCAGCCAGAGTCACACCACACTGACCAAAGTCACAGTTCCTGAGCCTCACACCCTAAGACTCCTTCCTCCCAGCCTGTGGACTCTGGGAACTCACAGTGAGCACATACCAGTGAGACCTCAGACAACCTTTTCCGCAAGAGCTGGAACCACAATCACATCCAAAACAGTTTGCACAATGAAGCTGGGGGTGAGTCGCATTGCTAACCCATGACAAGACTTCATCCACAAATAAGAAACTAACATTCAAGATTCAACTACATCAAGAGAACCCAAATAGCTCAAGTATGGAGCTCCACTAGATTACCAAGCCCAGGAGACCTGAGAGACCACACCAGTAGCACCACCCCCAAAAGAACTTGGGTAGCAAAGCAGTTGGATCTAGGACACAGGTACAGCAAAACATGGGGAGAAACAAAAGCAATCCCCAAAGGAAAGAAAAAGAGGACTCACCAGAAAGGGAGTTAAAAGAAATGGAGGCAAGTAACATGTCAGAGAAAGAATTCAGAGTAATGGTTATAAGGATGTTCAAATGGCTGGATGACAAATACACACAACTCAATGAGAATTATAAGGAGCTGAATGAGAATATCACCAACATGAAAAGGAACCAAGAGAAAATGAAGAATGACGTAACTGCAATAAAAAACACAATAGAAGGCATAAACAGTAGACTAGAAAAGGCTGAGGACTGCATCAGCAAATTAGAAGACAAGGTAGGAAAAAACACACAAACACAGCAGCATCTGGAAAGAAAATTTAAAAAGCAAGAGGAAAGCCTAAGGTAGTGTTGAGACAATACAAAACAAAACAACATCTGCATAATAGGGGTACCAGAGGAGACGAAGTGAAGCAAGGAAAAGAAAACCTGTTTGAAGAAATAATGACAGAAAACTTCCCTGATATCTGGAAGAAAAAACTCACACAAATCCAAGAAGCTCACAGAGTCCCAAACAAGATGAACCCAAAAAGACCGACACCAAGACACATCATAATTAAATTGGCAAACATCAGCAACAAAGTAAGAATCTTAAAGGCTGCCAGAGAGAGATGGAAAGTTACCTACAAGGGATCTCCCATTAGAATATCAACTGATTTCCCAACAGAAACACACCAGGCCAGACGGAAATGGAATCAAATATACAAAGTGCTGCAAAACAAGGGACTGAATCCAAGAATACTATACCCAGCAGGGCTATCATTCAATATTGAAGGTGGAATCAGGAGCTTCACAGACAAAAAAGGGCTAAGAGAATTTATTACCACCAAGCCAGCAATGCAATAAATGCTAAAGGGACTGCTGTAAAAAGAAGAAACAGAAAGGCAAGAAGAAACACAAACATTAAGAATAAAAATGATGACAAGCAAGTACTTATCAATAATAACATTAAACGTAAATGGATTAAATGCTCCAATCAAAAGACATAGGGTAGCTGAATGGATAAGAAAACATGACCCATATATTTCCTCTATTCAAGAGACCCACCTCAGACCAAAGGATTCACACAGACTGATAGTCAAGGGATGGAAAAAATTTTTTCAGGCAAATGGAAATGAGAAAAAAAGCTGGGGTTGCAATACTTATATTTGACAAATAGACCTCAAAGTAAAGGCCATATCAAGAAATAAAGATGGTCACTACATAATACTAAAGGGAGCAATTCAACAAGAAGATATAACTCTGGTAAACATATACGCACCCAATACAGGAGCACCCAAATACATAAAACAACTTCTGGAAGATATCAAGGGAGAGATTGATAGCAATACAGTCATAGCAGGGGACTTTAATATCCCACTGACACCACTGGATAAATCCTCTAAATAAAAAACCAGCAAAGAAACAGCAATCCTAAATGACTCACTAGATCAGATGGAATTAATTGACATCTTCAGAACATTTCACTCCATAGCTACAGAATATACATTCTTCTCCAGTGCACATGGGACATTTTCAAAGGTAGACCACATATTAGGACACAGGCAAAGTCTCTTCAAATTCAAGAAGATAGAAATCATAACAAGCATCTTCTCAGATCACAATGGCATAAAACTAGAAATCAACTACAATAAAAACAATGAAAACAATCAAACACTTGGAGGCTAAATAGCATGCTATTAAACAATGCATTGGTTACCAAAGAGATCAAAGAAGAAATAAAAAGCATCCTGGAAACAAATGGCAATGAAAACACAACAATCCAAAATCTATGGGACACAATGAAAGCAGTCCTAAGAGGGAAGTTCATAGCTCCACAGGCCTACTTCAAAAAACAAAAAAAAGAAAAAATAGTAATAAATTATCTAACCTTTCAACTTAAAGAATTAGAGAGAGGGCAACAAGAAAAGCCCACAGTATCCAGAAAGAAGGAGATAATAAAGATCAGAGCAGAAATAAATGACACAGAGGCCAAAAAAACAATACAAAAGATCAATGAAACCAAGAGCTGGTTCCTTGAAAGGATAAACAAGATTGAGGAACCTCTAGCCAGGCTCACCAAGAAACAAAGAGAGAAGATCCAAATAAACAAAATCAGAAATGAAAGAGGTGAAATAGCAACTGACCCCACATATATACGAAGGATAGTAAAAAAAATACTATGAACAATTCTACTGCAACAAACTGGACAACCTCGACAAAATGGACACATTCCTAAAAAAATACAAGCTTCCAAAACTCAATCAGGAAAAATAAAAAAACCTAAATAGGTTGATAACTACTGATGAAATTGAAACAGTAATCAAAAAGCTTCCAGCAAACAAAAGCCCTGGACCAGATGACTTCACAGGGGAGTATTACCGAACATTCAAAGAAGAACTAAAACCAATCCTTCTCAGACTATTCCAAAATATTCAAGTGGAAGCTCTTTCTATGAAGCCAGCATTACCTTAATCCCAAAACCAGATAAAGACACCACAAAGAAAGAGAATTACAGGCCAATATCCCTGATGAACATAGATGCGAAAATCCTCAACAAAATTCTAGCAAACTGGATCCAGCATTACTTAGAAAGATCATACACCATGACCAAGTGGTATTTATTTTGGGGATGCAAGGCTGGTACAATATCCACAAATCAATAAACGTGATACATCACATAAACAAATTGAAAGACAAAAATCACATAATCATATCAATTGATGCAGAAAAGGCATTTGACAAAGCCCAACAACCTTTTCTGATAAAAATGCTCAGCAAAGTGGGAATACAAGGATCATACCTCAACATAATAAAAGCCTTATATGACAAACCTACAGCCAACATCATACTCAATGGGTGAAAATTAACTCATTTCCCCTAAGAACAGGAATAAGGCAAGGATGCCCACTTTCACCATTCCTCTTCGACATAGTACTGGAAGTCCTAGCCACAGCGATCAGACAAGAAGAAGGAATAAAAGGCATTTAAATTGGAAAAGAAGAAGTGAAATTGTGCTTATTTGCAGATTACATGATACTGTACATAGAAAACCCTAAAGACTCCATCAAAAACTTATTAGACTTAATAAATGAATTTGGCAATGTAGCAGGATACAAAATTAATACCAAGAAATCTATGGCATTTTTTTACGAAAATGAAGTTACAAAAGTGAAGTTACAAAAAGAGAGATTTTAAAAAATCCTACTTAGCATTTCACACAAAAATTAAGATACCTAGGAATAAACTTAACTAAGGAGGTGAAAGAATTCAGAAAACTACAACATTGAAAAAAGAGATAGAGGAAGACATAAATAGATGGAAGAACATACCATGTTAATGGATTGGTAGAATCAACATCATTAAAATGTCCATATTACCCAAAGCAATCTATAGATTCAATGCACTCCCCATTAAAATACCAACAGCATATTTCACAGACCTAGAATGAACTCTCCAAAAATTCATCTGGAATAAAAAAAGACCCTGAATAGCTGCAGCAATCCTGAGAAAGAAGAACAAAGTAGGGTGGGATCTCAATACCAGATATCAAGCTGTATTACAAAGCCACTGTTCTCAAAACTGCCTGGTACTAGCACAAGAACAGACATATAGACCAATGGAATAGAATAGAGAACCCAACTCTAACCGGTTTGGCTCAGTGGATAGAGCATCTGCCTGTGGACTGAAGGGTCCTAGGTTCGACTCTGGTCAAGGGCATGTACCTTGGTTGTGGGCACATCCCCAGTAAGGGGTGTGCAGGAGGCAGCTGATTGATGTTTCTCTTTCATCAATGTTTCTAACTCTCTATCCCTCTCCCTTACTCTCTGTAAAAAATCAATAAAATATATTTAAAAAAAAATAGAGAACCCAGAAATTGACCCAAACCACTATGCTCAATTAATATTTGACAAAGGAGGCCAGAACATACAATGGAGTCAAGACAGTCTCTTCAATAAATGATGCTGGGAAATTTGGTCAGATACATGCCAAAAAAAATGCAACTAGATCACCAACTTATACCATACAGAAAAATAAATTCAAAATTGATAAAGTACTCAGGGAAACCATAAAATATTAGAGGAATCCAGAGGCAGCAAAATCTCAGATATATGCCGAAGCAATATCTTCACAGATACAGCTCCTAGGGAAATGGAAACTAAAGAGAAAATAAACAAATGGGACTACATCAATATAAAAAGCTTCTGCACAGCAAAAGAAACCATCAACAAAACAACAAGAAAGCCCACTGCATGGGAGAATATATTTGCCAATGTTATTTCTGATAAGGGTTTAATCTCCAACATTTACAGGGAACTCACACAACTTAACAAAAGAAAGATAAACAACCCAATGAAAAAATGGGTAAAGGACCTAAATAGATACTTTTTGAAAGAAGACATAAGGAAGGCCAAGAGACATATGAAAACATGCTCAAAGTCACTAATCATCTGAGAGTTGCAAATCAACATGAAAATGAGGTATCATCTCACATCAGTCAGAATGGCTATCATCAACAAATCAACAAATGACAACTGCTGGTGTGGAAGATGAGAAAAAGAAACCCTCTTGCTCTGCTGATGGGAAATGCAGACTGGTGCAACCACTGTGGAGAACAGTATGGAGTTTCCTCAAAAAACTAAAAATGGAACTCCCATTTGACCCAGTGATCCCACTTCTAGGAATATATCCCAAGAAGCTAGAAACACCAATCAGAAAGGATATATGCACCCTTATGTTCATAGCAGCATAATTTACCATAGTTAAGATTTGGAAACAGCCTTAGTGCCCAGCAGCAGATGAGTGGATTAAAAAACTGTAGTACAGCTACACAATGGAATACTATGCTGTTGTAAAAAGGAAGGAACTCTTACCATTTGCAACAGCATGGATGGAGCTGGAGAGCATTATGCTAAGCGAAATAAGTCAGTCAGAGAAAGATAAATATCACATGATCTCACTCATTTATAAAACATAATGAACAACATAAACTGATGAACAAAAACAGATCCAGAGACAGGAAGCTTCGATCAGATGCTCAAACCTCAGAGGGAAGGTAGGAGAGGGTGGGGGTGAGGGGTAGAGATCAACCAAAGGACTTGTATGCATGCATATAAGCCTAACCTATGGATGCGGACAACAGGGGGTGAGGGTGAGGGCATGATTTGGGTAGTGTGGGGGAAATAGGGGGATAAGGACACATATACCTTAATCAACAAAGAAAAAATAAAATAAATACACTATGATAAATTTTAATATTTTTTAGTTATGTGATACCTGGTGATTTTAAAATATTTTGTTAGATGTTTCTATATATTTTAAATGTTTTGATAATGAATTAATTTTAATTCTGATACCTAAGGGAAAAAAAGAAACAACAAACAAGTCAGTAAAAGAAACTACTTCTGAATCCATCTTAGCGCTTTGCACATAGTTGGAAATTAGTAACTTTTGGGTAGAATTCTTTTTGATGGATGACCATAATGCAACTTTCCAGAAGTTTCTCAAAGACAAATAAGCTTTATTTATTTTCTTTAGTACTGATATTTGCAACTGAGTGAAGGCACTGCTTTTGTTTCGTACTTGTACTTTACAGCCTGTCAACATGTGATAATGCTCTAAAGGAACAATTATGTTTAAATCTGGACCACAGTGACAGAGTCAGTAGATAACCCAGAGAGTATCTCACTATGATTTACATAAATGTGGAGCACATTATTCCAAGTGGGAAATGATCCCTGAAAAGGATAAAGATAAAACTGTGTGATGAAATTCCATCAGAGAGTGACGGCCTCAGGAGAGCACCTGCAGAATGGTTTCTTGTCTGCTGCACTTACCAAAGCATATTAGTTTAATATGCAAAACCTATTTCATGTTTTAATTGCATTCAGCCTCTCTAAAGGTCTCTATTTGGTAAATTATAGACATGCTAACTAGAGATGGAACAAGAGACAACATACTCTGGAGCAGACACTTAACTTGGATTATCCATCTTTCTAACATCCTATCTAATAAAGAGGTAATATGCAAATTGATCGTCACTCCGACACACAAGATGGCCGCCCCCATGTGGTCAAAGATGGCCACCACAAGATGGCCTGCAGGGGAGGGCAGTTGGGGGCAACCAGGCCTGCAGGGTAGGGTGGTTAGGGGCAACCATGCCTGCAGGGGAGGGCAGTTGGGGGCGACCAGGCCAGCAAGGGAGGGTAGTTAGGGGCAACCAGGTAGGCAAGAGAGGGCGGTTAGGGGTGACTAGACCAGCAGGGGAGGGCAGTTAGGGGCAATCAGACTGGCAGGGAAGCAGTTAAGCATCGATCAGGCTGGCAGGGGAGTGGTTAGGGGGTGATCAGACTGGCAGGCAGAAGCGGTTAGGGGCAATCAGGCAGGTGAGCAGTTGGGAGCCAGCAGTCCTGGATTTTAAGAGGGATGTCCGACTAAACAGGCAGTCAGACATCCCTCAAGGGGTCCCAGATTGGAGAGGGTGCAGGCTGGGCTGAGGGACAATCCCCCCATGCACGAATTTCGTGCACCAGACCTCTAGTGTCTAATAATGGGATAGTCAGATATAATGAGTTATACAGTTTTATGTATTTTGTAAACCATAGACTGGTTTGGCTGTGCACAGCTTTCTCTCCCTCACATTTTTTTTTTTCCAGCCCTTATTCCTGGTGAATTTTAAAGTGGTATGCCTGGAAGTTTTGCTGTAAAAGCAAAGGACAATTGTTTGCATGTGCAGTTAAAATAGAAATAGCAAGAATCCTCTTTTGAAATTTGTAGGCAAAAAGCATGATTGAAAATTGTTTGCCCACATATGAGAATAAAGGGCGGCTTTGGAGCTTAGTGGTTTAGTCTTTGTTTTTTAGGAGACCTAGATTTGAGTCTCAGCTTCACCACTATTTGGGCAAAGTTTGGCAGGTTACTTACTTTCTTGAAAACCCCATTTCTTCAGCTATAAAATTAGTTTAACAGTTAATACTTAACTCAAGAAATTACAATGAAATAGCTCATTTAAAACATTTAGCACAGTAACTGTCACAAAATAAGCACCCAATATATGTAACAAAGGTGTGTATTTATGTATATATGTATTTTTCTACATATATTCCCATTTTTGTAGCAAATTCATTGAACTTATTTCAAAAATGTTTATTGAGCACCTGCCAAGTCACAAATTAAAAATACCTTTTTACATTTAATTGTACCTACTTTCTAATTATAAAGCATGACTTGTCTCTATAGATTATTTTTTAGTTCTGATTTCAAAGGTTCTTTTGATGAGATGCATTTCTGAGTTGATTTGTTGGTGGGGGGTCTTTGGCTTTCATTGTACATTCCAGCTATGTTCTCAGGGCATCAATTAAGCTAAATTGCCAAATTTCTTCCCTCAGGAAGAACACAGAGCATTTAAAATATATGTTTTCTAAAATGTTTATGTGTCTCTCTGTTACCAATGCATACTTACTCAGCGATCGCCAACAGCAATTTCTGTTATGCCTCAGTTTTTCTTTTAGATCTCAGGATAAGTACTAACTAAACAGGGGAAAATCAGAAAAATACCTGTTATTTGTCTTTTTCTACCAAGAAAGGCACCATTCCTTTACTGGGAAAACCCCTGAAATTCCAAATGGCTGCCAAACGCACTGCACTTGTGCCAGGACACAAAGAACATGCACCTCCCTGAAGCATGTTCTCTTAGACCCTCCACTTGGCTAGTCAGTGAGAAGATAGGTGATATTTTTGGACACATACCACCTGTGCTGAAATGCCTTTGAAATAACTTTATTCGTTTATTCTAAACCATAGGAATAAAACAGAGATGTGATATTGTCTCACATAGAGGGGAATAGTGGCTATATTGCACATCAATGCAAACTTCTCCACTTTTTATTTTTTAAAAATTAAGAAAAAATAAATAAGACAGTCCTAAAATACTAACATCTTGAGAGAGATAGAAAGAAAATAGAATGTAAGACCAAGACCAAGACATAGGAGACATTTCTAGAAGTCTTTGCGTTAGTGAGATAGCAGGAAGTTAGGGTTGTGTGGTAGGAAGAATACTAGATTAGGACTCAGAAAATTCGTTCCAGTCTAAGCTCTGCCATTGATTTTCTCTATCAATCGCACTATCTACTTAGGCTCTTATATTTTAGTTTCCTCATCTGTACAATACAGAGATGGAACAAGATCTAAGGTTCCTCTCTGCTTTCTCCCATGCTATGTTTTCTTTAAAGATAATTCACATCTCAGTTTTTGTTTTGTAAGAGGACAGTGGTTAGGTTCACAATTTAATCATTCCTTCCCACACAGCAGGCAAGGTTCTCTGTACTGCAGTTATCACTAAGGTCCTATCTGCTGCTAAAACTGCCTCACAGCTTCACAAGCGTTTTTCAGAAAGATTATTTTTAGTATCCCCACAGGTTTTATTTCTCTTCTGCTCTCTACTTCTCTCTGTGGTTATGGAAACTCTGCTTAGGTATTTCCCTGCCCACTACATTGCCCCAACATGTTTCTGAGGGCTAATTGAAGGATAAGTCCCCAGGCTCACTGCTCAAGTGTACCATCTCCCTAGCATGCTCAGGCTTTGCACAGGCTTAGGAAGCTAAACAGCAATGACTGTAGACAAGTCACCTGTTCACATCAAATCTGTTATCTCATCTTTTAAATGGAAATAATAATGACCATTTTTCTTTCCTATGGAGTTATATGCACCAGATAAGATAATCCATGAAATTTTAAGTCGTAAAATGCTTTCCAAAATCTTGGGAAAATAGCTAGCTCCAGGAACTCTCAGACTGCCTCATAGTAATCATGGACATTTCTTTTTGAAAATGATTATAACCCAATTTCTGCAAGTAACTTTCAACACCTATTGATGGTGAATGCCAATGTCAGGCCTTGTCAGGGGCATCCCTTGACTCAGATGCAGAGATCTCAATCATTCACAAGAACATGGGCTCGGTAGGTATTCAGACTTTGAAAACAGCAGTATGTCAATATCCTATCTAATAAAGAGGGAATATGCTAATTGATCATCACACCCTCACACAGATGGCGACGCCCACAGCCACAGATGGCGGCCCCCAGGCCCCTCAGCCTCTCCTCATCCAACCTGAGTCCACCAGTCCCCTCAGCCCTGCAGGGGAAGGCAGTTGGGGGCGATCGGGCCAGCAAAGGAGGGCAGTCGGAGGCAATCAGGACGGCAGGAGAGCAGTTAGGCATCAATCAGTCCTGCAAGGGAGTGATTAGGGGGCTATCAGGCTGGCAGGCAGGTGAGTGGTTAGGAGCCAGCAGTCCCGGATTGTGAGAGGAATGTCCCAGATTGTAGAGGGTGCAGGCTGGGCTGAGGGAAACCCCTCCCGTGCACGAATTTCATGCACCAGGCCTCTAGTAATATTATAATCTGCTAATACACTTTTCAAGACCCACAGAAACTTTTGTCTGAAAGCATGAAGAAGCTGGATAGATCCGGAGACATAAAAGCATGGAACAGACTGTGGAACATCAGAGGGAAGACATGGGAGGGTGGGTGGTTGGGAAGAGATAACCAAAGAACTTGTATGAATTTATGCATACCCCATGGACACAGACAATATGGTGGCGAAGGCCTGGGGTGGGGGCGGGGCAGTCTAGGAAAGGTCAATGAGGGGAAAAAGGGGACATAGGTAATACTTTCAAAATAAAGATTTAAAAAAGTATAATAAATAAACCTATTTTTCATTTTATAAATTGAATAGTCAATTTTTAGGTGTTTTAGCTTAGAGGATGATTTTATAGACTCTGAGGTCTCAAGAAGGCAGGAATATAGAGTTTGAAAGGTACAAACATTGAGAGATTTTTGTAGTCTCTTGGAGTCCACTCTTGAAGAAGAACGTGTATTCAATGGAAGAAACAGACGACAGACAAAAGAGTTTTCTTGATTTTAAAAATCCTTTCTCCTTTTTTTATTGTACTATATTTCACAAATTAAGTAACTTGTTAAAGGCTCTGTATTTTTAACCAGTAACAAGGAAAAAGACATTCTAAAAAAAAAAATGCCTCTAATGGACATGCATTAACCTTTTGCACTCGCTTGCTTTTTTCTCGATTCCTTTATTCTACTCAGGATTTAATTTTTTAAATACCCCAGATTTTACAAAGCGCGGCAGTAGAATAAAAAACTGGAGTTTCTTTTCATACAAACTTATTTATTTGTATTTTTTTTATATTTCAAATTATTGATACATTCAATACAATTCAACATACGAGCTGCTACCGATGCTAACCGTGTCGCGTCACACTCGACATCCGAGTGTAAAAGTTTAATCTTTTTTTTTCTTTCTTTACTATGTTTTCTTTGCTTATTTAAATAGTGATTTCACAAATTTTCAAACTCTTAGAGTTGGAACAATGTGTTTTTTCCTAGCCACACAGTACACTGCTCAGAATTCTGTACTCATCACTCAGATTGATAATGCTAATGGGTGTTAATTTCTCATTGGCTGTGCATGGAAACCTATGGTAGGAGAATTTTTACTGTGCTTTCAGGAAGCACTCAATTAAAATATATTTTCCTTATCAGATATGTATTTTATTTTCCTATGCTCAAAGAAATGTCTAGCAAATTGCAAGAATTCTGTACATATGTGTGCACTGAATGGAGAAATGAATGAATAAATATCTGAATGAACAAATTTTTTTTATGTAAATCAATAAATCATGGGTAATAAGTCAGTCTCACCCTTATATATTTTACTTCTTGGATTTAATCATTTTCGCTTGATACTTGGCTTTGGTTTAGGATGATTTAATGGAGCTAACATGGATTTTTGAATCAGTGACCATATGTATAAATCTAAATTTCACCATATTATATACTCCTACCTATAACTCACTCTACTTGTCCATTTTTTAAAAAATAGAGACTAACCATGACTTTTCCATGTTTTTCTGAGATAAAATATAAAATTGTGAACATCTAGCTGTGTGCAGCAGCTAAGGCTAAAAAAAAGTATATATTTTTAAATCACTTTGAGTGTAAAGACATCTAAAAGAAGCAAAGATCTTCAGAGGAAGACATAAAATTTTTATTTGAATTTTCTTTCAAGGCATAATAATTGCCTTGAAATTGTTGGAAAGGAGAACATACCGTTCTGCCCAGTAGAACACACAAAGCATACTTAAAGCCATCAAATAACAAGCCCTAAGGATACCGTTCTAATTTTTGCATGGCTATTTCTCTTACTCTAGCATTACGATTTCTTCTTTTTTTCCAGGCCAGTGTGGCTCTGTGGTTGACCAGGAGGTCATAGTTTGAGGTTCAATTGGCCCTGGCACATGCTGGGGTTTACAGGCTCTATCCCCAGCAGAGGATCTCTCTTTCCCTTTCCCTCCCTTTCTTAAATCAATAAAAAATATGTTATAAAAAAGGTTCCTTCTTTTATCCATCAAGTATATTTGTAAAGGAAAATATATTCTTCTCTTATGTATTTTGCCTTATTTTCTATAAAAGTAAACACATTGCCAATAAGATTTGAGACTTTGATTACAAATTTCCATAGAGAAACCTGTGGTTAATAATAAAATAAACCAATATTAGAACACTAGTGGCCCAGTGCACGAAATTTGTGCACTTGGGGGCGTGTCCCTCAGTTTGGCATGCACCCTCTCTCCAATCTGGATCCCCCACACAGGGTTTGGGCCTAAATGAGCAGTCAAACATCCCCCTCGCAATCTGGGACCGCTGGCTCCTAATTGCTCACCTGCCTGCCTGCCCAATTGTCCCTAACCACTCTGCCTGCCGGCCTGATTACCCCCAACTGCCCTGCCTCCTGGCCTGATCACCCCTAATTGCCCCCCTGCTGACCTGATCTTCCCCAACTGTCCCCCACAATGGCCAGATCACCCCCAACTGCTCCCCCTGCTGGCCTGCTCACCCCCAACTGCCCCCCACTTGTCGGCCTGCATGGGGGGTGTGTCCCTCAGCCCAGCCTGCACCCTCTCCAATCTGGGACTCCTCGGGGGATGTCGGACATCCCTCTCGCAATCCGGGACCGCTGGCTCCTAACCACTCAACTGCCTGCCTGCCTGATTGCCCCTAACCACTCTGCCTGCCAGCTTGATCGACCCTAACTGCCCCCCCCTGCTGGCCTGATTGCCCCAACTGACCCCCCGACAGCCTGCTCACCCCCAACTGTCCCCCCCCAACAGCCTGCTTGCTCCCAACTGCCCCCTGTCCGGCCTGCTCGCCCCCAACTGCCCTCTCCTGCAGGCCTGATCACCCCTAACCATCTCTGCCTCGGCCCTGCCACTATGGCTTTGTCCGGAAGAATGTCCAGAAGGTCTCCCGGAAGGTAACCCAGTCTAATTAGCATATGACCTTTTTATTAGTATAGACTAGAGGCCTGGTGCATGAAAATTAATGCACTGGAGGGGGCGGTCCCTCAGCCCGGCCTGCCCCCTCTCACAGTCTGGGAGCCCTCAGGAGTGGGAGACTCCCCCGGGCGATCAGGGGAAGGCGACGACCCCATCACACCTCTGCTGCTGCCACTGCTGGCAACACAAGCCTTGGCTGGCCCTGGTTACCTGAGCCTCACTCAGGTGGCCCTGGGCGGCTGGGCAGCTGCCATCTGAGGCTTGCCTGTGCTTTGGGCCAGCCATGGGAGGCTGGGGGCTGAGTGGACTGGGGGACTCCAGAGACAGGTGTGCGGAGCAGCCAGACCTGCCTGGGGGCGGGCCTGGCCATGTCATGCGCCTGCCACCCTGGCAGCACTGAGGGGACTGGGTGCTGCCATCTTGTGGCTGTGGGCGCCACCATCTTTGTGAGGGCATGATGGTCAACTTGCATATTCCCTCTTTATAGATAGGATTATAAATGTATAAGATTTTGACAGTTGTAGACTGCTTTCTTTCTGACCTACACTGGTAAGTGATGATATTGGTCCCAGCCCTTTTTTTTAACCCCCCAAAGTGGGCCTTGCTAATTTCCCCACCATCCCAGATCTTCTTTATGACCATTCTCTTAGGGATGACTTGCATATTTTTCCTTCCAAACCTGAATCTCTTTCCAGCCTGATGGTTCCAGCAAAACAAAAACAAACAAACAGAACATAACACAACAGCATCAAAACAGTCATTTCTGTCCTTTGAATTGGTCATTTTCTGTCTGAGGCCAGCAGAATGACCAATATTTTATTTTATAGGTATACTCAATTCAGAAATGGCTTTTCCATTGACAGTCAAGATTTACAGGAGATATTTTTGCATGCAGTGGAAGCACTCAAGCCATCTCAAATATAACAAAATAATGAAAATAATGACAATAATAATATTCTACTTTAAAACTACAAATTGTATAAAGTTCTTAGAATAATTTATTTACAGCTTAATATGGAAAAAGGAAAAAAGAAAAAGAAGAAATTACTTAATTTGTCACCAGAATAATTAGTTTGATTATTAGGAAGCAAAAAACTGTATTCTGATTCTAGAAATCCTAAAAGTATCACATTTTAGTAAAGATATTATAATTTTTAAAAAGCTGATTTTGTTTTATCAACTAATCAATCAGATAAATAATAATGTATATAGGCCCTGGCCACTGTGGCTGAGTTGGCTGAAGCATCGTCTAGTGCACAGAAGGGTCGAGGGTTTGATTCCAGTCAGCGCACATGTTCAGGTTGCAGGTTTGATCTCTGGTTGGGGCGTGGAGGATAAGGGAGGCAACCAATCAATGTTTCTCTCTCACATTTATGTTTATCTCTCTCTACAATCAATAAAAATTTTATCTGGTGAAGATTTTAAAAATTGAATAATTTATATAGTGCTTTTGAAATTAACTTTGTATTATTTTACTTTTGCTGACATCGTATTTGTTGATTTATGTCGTACATAGTGTGCTTTCAAGTCACGTCTTTCATCACCGGGTGAAATTCCCATTCCAAGCAATCTGTAGCTCTTCAGCCCCATCTATGGAGAAATTCTGAAGCCATGAAAGTTTCCATGGCACTTATCTTTCAAGGCTGAAATGGAGCTTACAATGGTTATCAAACAATAGCCTGTGTAATAGGAGGTACTGTGGGCTTTACAGCACTTTCTGGGCACCTTTTGACTCCTAGCCTGATGCATACACAAACACTCTTTCTGCCCTGCAAATGTCTTTCTCCAGCATAATTGTAACTTATTTGAATCTCAGAAACAAAGTTTTTCAGAGCTACAGTTTTACAGTGATTATTGGAACAGCATTTGGGCACAACATACCCTGGTAAATTCATGCTCACATAGACCTCTGATTTTTTTTTTTCAAATGTCATTACCTCATTGCTAATTATAACCACAGTAATGTAAACTCTTATCAGTCTAAGTATTGTTATCTGTGTACCATTTCTCCCATTTCTTGATATTGCTGTAATTCATAAGGGGACTCTGCCAAAAAAAAATCTCATTTGAGCAGAAGCCATCAGAGCACAAAGCTGAAATTATATTGCATAAGGTAATTAAAAATAAATAAGACAATACCTTCCAGTGTTACAGCAGAACCTATACACCATCATAAGCATTTCCTATGGGTCATTGGAGTATACCAATAAAGGACAGGTTCGGAAATTGTGCAATGGCCTAGTGCCCAACATATATTGCTTCTGCCATCAATTTGTTATTTATCGGAGTTTGTCATTTATTCTTTTTCTGTTCTCTTTAAGTAAGTGTAACACCACAATCTTATTAAAAGTAGGAAAATAATTTGAGAATCTGGGAAGAAAAATAAGAAGCAAATTATAAGTCCCTTAACTTTCCCATAGTTATGAACTTTATTACCATATGCTTCATTCAGTAAACACCTTGGAAACTACATTTTCATCATAAAGTGATTTCTCATCTTCAGAGACTTCATGTGTGGTCAGATAAAAGGAGTGAACTAATTCTTTGAAGTCAGAGGACCTAACCCAGTATCAGACTCAAGAGAGTTCAAATGCAATATATGCTTTCCATTATCTTTTAAGTGAGGAGGCCAGGCAGATTCTCTTGATGATATAACCTCCCATCAGCAATTAGGCATCCACTCCAACATCATCTATCTTACTTGCCTGCCTCTTTTGCTGTTATGATATTTTGTAATAAAGCTATAGTAGCTGAAAGCAAATGGGGCTTCATTAGAATAGGAAGAAGACTAAAATAAACATGTTGCCATTCTCCCAAAAAGAGAGTTTCAGATTATTTTCTAGTGAAAAGTACCCGATGAATGTCCCATCAGCAAGTCACTAAACATTTCATACTATCCTAACAGAATGCCTCTTTTTTTCTTAAAGAGCCATGGATTAGCCACAGAAAGGAGTCGGGTAGGATGTATTTGTGTGTGTGCTGGGGAGGTAGTGCGGGATACATAGGCCATTCAATTGTCATTCCAATCATCTACTTCTAGATTCTTCCAGAAAATTAGAATCAATCCATGCTCATGAGGAGTGTCTCAAGGCCCTAGCACATAAATAAATCATGTATCGAAGTGTAGTTAGTATCCAAATATAGCTGACTTGATCTGAAAAACAAATTTAAAAGAAAAGTCTCTTGTTGGAATGTGAAAGAAGGAAAAATCTCACAGATATACAGGAAATACCATCACTAACATAAAATAGGAATTGTCACAATTCTCTTATTGCCTATATCTCCTTGCAATGCTATTAGTCATTGCAGAAAGTTTTCATAAACCTTGTCTTAACGGATCTTGTCTATCACTCTGTATATGCCTGCCTCAGTGTTTTTCTTCCTTCACATTCCAATAAACTCTCCTTTTCTATTTTTTACATGCTGACATATTTGAACGGAACATTACTCTCAGTTGAATCTTAAGCAGAGGTTCCTATTTCTTCAGTCCTGGCATTTGTCCCATGAGGAATATTTCCCTGAGGGCTTGTGCTTTTTGCTGAGTGAGGAAGGGGAGAGTTTCTTCTATAAACCATCTTTTTCTATGAGGGCAATTCGCCCATTTCTTTAGCCTGTGAGTTTGGGTAGCTGCCATTTAGGGTTTCTCCACCAGAGCCATTTCCCAGAGGAAGCAGAGCCTGGGAACAAAGCAAGGTTAGGATTCCCTTCAGTTCCTAGTTGTGAGCTTTTTTCTTTTTTTAGTAGGAGGAGAAACACTGCCAACCTGCCACCTTCTGCCTTCTTTCTATTTTCATTCTAAAACACTTATAATTATAGCAAAAGACCCCATTCCTTGGCACAGAAAAATATGGGAACCTTTTCCAATTCCATTAAGAATGAAGCTGTGTTAGTGTGGTGATTTTACTGTTACTATGAAATAACCGTTTCCTTTCCAAAATACTACCTGGAAGTGATTGCAACTCCAGATAATAAGTAAGGGTGAGAGAAGCTAGGCATGGGAAAACATTACTAATTCAGCACACTAACTAGTTAATTATCCTTACCTCCGCTTTTTCTGTAACTCTAGACACCTGAATATTTTATGTAATTTTAATAATAAAATGTCTATTGCCACTTAGTTAACCAAACAAGTAAATGTAGAAAATGCATATTTAAAGCTATAACCTCATACATCCTGCTTTCACAATCACATTCCTTCTAGGTACATGTTTCCTAGACTTTCCAATGCATGTGAACACATAAGTAAAAAGATGTAGAAAAAAATGTAAACTTATTAATATTATTCAATAATCATATCATTATTCTTATTTGAGTTTTCTTTTTTCTTAAACCTAATAATACATCCTGGAATTTTCAAAAATGTTCATATATCTGTATGTTCTTCACTCTTTTTAATGCATATCTGTATGTTCTTCAGTCTAATATATATATTAGAGACCCGGTGCACAAAATTTGTGCATGGGGGGGCGGTATCCCTCAAACTGGCCTGTACCCTCTGTAATCTGGGACTGCTGGCTCCTAACTGCTTGCCTGCCTGGCTACCTGATGGCCCCCTAACCACTCCCCTGCTGGCCTGATTGATGCCTAACTGCTCCCCTGCTGGCCTGATCACCCACACTGCCCTCCACTGCTGGCCTGAAAGCCATCAACTGCACTCCCTGCCAAGGCCGGATCGCCCCCAACTTCCCTCCCCTGCCGGTATGATCTCCCACATCTGCTCTCCCCTGCTGCGACCTGCCTCCTCTGCTAGGACCCACCTTCTCCGCACGAGGCAGCGGAGATGCCAGGACGGGCCTCCTCCGCACCGTGCAGAGCCATGGAACCCCCAGGCCTGACCGCGCAGAGCAGCCTCCAGGCCCCACCTCCACTGTGGTAGACATCTTGTGGTGGCCATCTTGTGATCACATCGTGTAAGGGCATTGCACGAGGGTGTCGCGTGAGGGCATGATGCCACCTAGGCTTTTATTATATAGGTTATACACTGAGTGGCCAGATTATTATGATCTCTGAACACATAATAATCTGGCCACTCAGTGTATATCCTATGTAATAAAAGGCTAATATTCAAATTGTCCCCTCGTCCAGGAGTTCAACCAGCAGGCCTGTGATTGTGAAAGCAGGATGCATGAGGTTATAGCTTTAACCTTTTGCACTTGGATGTCGAGATTAAAATTGCTCTTTGAATGTATCAATAATTTGAAATATAAAAAAATCCAAATAAATAAGTTTGTATGAAAAGAAACTCCAGTTTTTTATTCTACTGCCACGTTTTGTAAAATCTGGGGTATTTAAAAAATTAAATCCCGAGTAGAATAAAGTAATCAAGAAAAAAGCAAGCAAGTGCAAAGGGTTAAATATGCATTTTCTACATTTTTGAAAGTTATAGATAGGCTATCATAAAGATATCCTAGAATATTCTGGTTCAGGAAAAGTTATAATACAAACCATGAAATTTATAAAGAAATGGATGCATTTTAGAGCTTGTTTAATAACATAAAATTTGTGAGAAACTCATGTGCAAGCACAAGGTGCCAAGGTTTGTCAGTGTGAGAACTTCAGGGATTGGAATGATATGACTAAATACCTGAAGTAGTAAATGTACAGGGTTCAATGCAGGGGCTAGACAAAGGGAGGACACTCTAATAATTTAAGAAATGTGCCCCAGTGATCTGGGAGATACCATTATCAGTTCTTTTTCTGACAGGCAAGATAAGAGCTGAACCTATCTAAGGGGACCTCAGGGCAGTAACATCCAGATGACTCTGCAGTCACTTCTAGGTGAAGAGCAGTAGCAATAATAGCTATATTCCAGCCCAATTTTTTTCTTTGAATTGCACCACTCCATGTGCTGGACAAACACCACCAAGAGAATTTCTTCCCGATAAGACAATTATGATGATCTTATAAGGTAACTCTACCCATCTATGGCACATATTAAAAAAAAAACACAAAAAAAAACACAGAATAAAGCAGGAAGAAAAGAAGGAAAGAAAGAAATTATAGTATAGGTACAATGGAAAATGGAACAAAAATCAAGATAAAATAAAACATTATTTTATTGAAAATTTTTATACAGATAAGGTTATTAGAAACATAAAATAGGATCAAGGAATAATAAAGAAGAACAAAATGGAAATAATGACAACAAATATTTTTGTTGAAATAACTCACCGGATGAGTTGAATAACAAATGATAAAAGATATCAAAAACAGTGAACTAAAAAATTATGTTAATACTAGGAAGGTAAATAAGATAGGTTGTGAAATTGTTAAGGAATAGGGACACAACAAGCAACATGGATCCCAGAAGGAAATAAAAAATATAGCAGAAAAAAGGAGGTATTTTTAAAAAAAGAATCTAATAAGTTTTTAAAATAAATATATGAGAACTTAGATTCAAAGGATACATAGAATGCTGTGCAGGATATATAAGAAAATTACTCATACTTAAACTTAATGTAGCAACAATCTAAGGATATCAAAATAAAATATTAGCTTCAGCCCAGCCTGCACCCTCTCCAATCTGGGACCCCTCGAGGGATGTTCGACTGCCTAGAGGGGTCCCAAAAGTAGAAGACTGTAAGATAGAAAAAAATATTTTACAGAACAAAAACAATCAGATTGACATTGGTCTTATAAACTGTATTGTTGGATGTGGGAAACAATGGCCCAACATCTCTAAGCTATTTAAGAAAATATCTTTTTCTTTGCTGTGCCAAGTGCTTTATGCGGATTGATTTGTTACATGTAATTGTCACTACCAACTAGTAAGGAAGTTTCTGTGTCCTCTACATATTGGTTCTTTATAAGTCTAGCGGGTCCCTCACTCATATTTATGCTCCCTTTAGTTGTTTTAAACTTTTCTTTTTTTCTTTTTTAATTTCTTTATTGATTAAGGTATCACATATTTGTCCTCATCCCCCCATTCCTATCCCACACCCCTCCCCACACATGCCCCCACACCCCTGTTGTCCTTAACCGCTGGTCAGGCTCATATGCTTGCACACAAGTCCTTTGGTTGATCTCTCCCCTTTACCCCCACCCTCTCCTACCCTCCCTCTGAGGCCTGACAGTCTGATCCATGCCTTCTTGTTTCTGGGTCTGTTCTTGTTCATCAGTCTATGTTGTTCATTATTTCCCCTAGATGAGTGAGATCATGTGCTATTAGAAATACACTTATAAGAACCTAAAATGAGACAAGCAATAATGGTTATGGTGACAGGCAAATGAATCTGTCTGTAGAGTTTCTTTCTGGGCCAACAGTTCTTTGAGACCCAATTTCAATGTCCAACAGTTCCTTATGTGTACATGTCAGCACTGACATTACAGTTCTGGATGGCGGACAAATGGTGGTAATGCAGGTCCAACTCTGTCTGGTTTGGTCCTGGGCAACCTGCAGTGATGCACAGCTGCTACCTGCTAGTATGGGAAGGCCACGTCAGTGTCTTCCATCTCTGGACTGCTCCTTTTCTGTCTTCATGGCTGGAGTAGTCCTGTCGATTCCTCTCTGTTGCTGGAATCCACATGGTCTCGGAGTTGTTTTCTGAAAATATACAAACATATTCTCGACCAAAAGTTAATAAAGGAATATTTTCTATAAATTTGACTTGGGATCCTATTTCATTTTTTGCCCAAATAATTTTCCTCTGGCTTGTTTTGACACCTTGTTTGTTTTTCATGGGTGTCTTGCTTTTAGCCTTACAATTAATTTTCTAAAGTATTAATTTTCTAGATGTAATTTACTTACAGGATATTTTTCCTTACATGATATTCTTCTACTATCCCCTCCTTTTTTGATTTAAATGTTAGGAGGCTTTTAAAAATTTTATAATGTAGTCTTGATGGCTTTTAAATTTTAATTTTTTGCACTATAATATTACTGTTTTAGGTTCATTACATGGTGCACAATTTTATCATGAGATGAAGTACCAATAAAAATTTTAGTTAACACTTTAGGAACACCTTTTTGTCCAGTACAATTAATTTTTCTAGAATATTTGCTTGTTTCAACTAGCCAATTTAAATTTGCCTGAAAACTTGACTACTATTTTATTGTCAAATTTATTACTCTAACAACAATCTTATTTTACCCTGTAAATATTAGTGGAAGGGATTATTTGCCTTCTTGAGTAGGTCCTGAGCATTCCTGGTGGTAGGCTGGATTTAGATATCGTAAACCCACTTCCCCACACCATGGGTACAAGACAACTCAAACAATTCTTGTTGGAGTGAGAGGGCAGCTGCTGTCGGCCAAGTCTCTGTCAGTCACCTGGGTCCTGATCTGAGCTGGGCATGGGAAGCACGAAGCAGCCATGGTGGCAGAAGACCTCCCTTAGAAGGGGCTAGGGTTCAGGCCCCTGCAATGTTGGGGGTGTGATTAAGAAAATATCTTAATATTAGAATTATATATCCAGATAGCTTATCATTAAAATTGAAGGGTCAGGTGGAATCTTTCTAAGCATATCAGGTGTCTGTGATTACTAAAAATACAGATTTTCTTTGGTAACTACACAGAGGAAATACTCTAGCAAGAAAATAGAGAGAACCAGTGGGAAGAAATATGACATGAGAGATAAGAGGGGGGTAGACTGATTATTGTGAAATAAGCAATCAATAAAAATTCATAATTAAAATCCAAAATATATCAACATGTAGGGCTACCAAAAAGGGTATGGCCAGAAGGTTATAATAATATAATTAGTTTCTATATATTTATAAAACATAGACATTCTTAGAGCAAAATAAGCTATGTGTAATTCATAGTAAGTTAGGGATTATATAGCATGTAGATTTTAATGTATTTGTTTCAAACCAGCAAAGGAAAATCTATCCAATAGAAAGTTTCAGAGAAGAAAACAAGCAGAACAAAATTAAATAAAATAATAGAAATAAATCATAATATACTAGTACATATTATAAATGTTATAGGTTAAACTCAGCAAAAATACAAGGCTATAAAACAAAATATTTAATAAATACATTCAAAGCAGAAAGCAACTGAAAGTTAGCCAACATAGACATGATTAAAAAGTTACACATATACAGTATATGAACCAAGATAAAGCTTGGATAGCTATTTTAATATCTGAAAAACTGGAATTTAAAGTAGAAAATATAAAGAGGCAAGGGATCATTAGGTATTGGTAAATAAATAATTTATTAAAAATGTATAACGTTATTAACACATACTCCTCAGTATGGTCTTCTAGCTAAAATTTATAGAACTATGGAGAAACTATATTTAATGCTTTTAATATATCACTGACCAAATAGTAAAAAAAAAAAAAAAAAAAAAAAAAAAAAAAAGATGTGTATATAGATGTTTTAAATTACATAAATAATAATTTAAATATGGATATGTGAAATTTATATTTAATAAATAATCTGTGTTTTCAAAAATTAACAATATACTTGGTTAAAAGAAAGCTTCCATAAGTTCCAAAACAAAAACAAAATATCATAAAACTATTTTTGCCCTGACCAGTGTGGCTCAGTTGAATGTGCATTGTCCTGTGCACCGGAAGGTTGCTATTAGATTCCCAGGCACATGCCTGGGTTACGGGTTCCACTCAGGTAGGGGGTGTGGAGTAGGCAACAGAGATGTTTTGCTCTCTCATTGATGTCTCAGTTCATTAGTGTTTCCTCTGATACATTAATCCAGCTGTACACCATTCAATGTTCAATTATGACACTTTGAGAAACATTGAATTTTGCCTGGGATAAAATGGACATTTTGGCTGTGATATCTAACATTGAAACCCTTAGTTAAAAAAGTTCTCTGAATGTTAGTTTCTTTTTATCTTTATTGTATTTATTTATTTAAATTAATTAAATTTATTGGGGTGATATTGGTTAATAATATTGTATAGGTTTCAAGTGTACAGTTCCATGATATATGATTTGTATATTGCACTATGTGCTCTTTTTTATATGT
This sequence comes from Ia io, assembly GCA_025583905.1. Taxonomy (NCBI): domain Eukaryota; kingdom Metazoa; phylum Chordata; class Mammalia; order Chiroptera; family Vespertilionidae; genus Ia; species Ia io. The sequence goes on along the minus strand of JAJQQW010000009.1, from coordinate 40,442,950 downwards.
TTATATTGATTTCAGAGAGGAAGGGAGAGGGAGAGATAGAAACGTCAGTGATGAGAGAGAATCATTGATTGGCTGTCTCCTGCACACCCCCCACGGGGGATTAAGCCCACAACCCACGCATGTGCCCTTGACCAGAATTGAACTTGCGACTCCTCAGTCCACAGGCCAACACTCTATCCACTGAGCCAAACTGGCTAGGGCCACTATGTGCTCTTAATTTCATTGAGTTCAAATTAAAAATTAGTTTGGTGAATCACCACAGTACTTTGAGCTAACAATTTGAATATAAACAATAATTAGAAAATTTTTAGAATGCAGAATTTGATTCTGCTATACTTGTTTAAATTAGATTTGCAACCAATGAAAATAAAACTTTTGTCAAAAACAGATTTTTTTCAGGTCCATAATATTATATGTTTCTTTTATGTCTACTTTCCTTTGCTCAAAACTGTGATCTGAGATTCACTCATATTGTTAAATGCAGTTGTTAATTTGTATTGCTGAATAGCACTTTTATGTTAATAAATACCAGTAAATTTATTCATGCTACTAATGGTGTGCAATTTAGTTGATTTGGGCTATTATGTATAGTGCAGCTATAAACGTCCTTGTACATATTTTCTTGGAGCATATATGCATGCATTTCTAGGGGTGGAATTATTAGATCATATGGCATATGTAAGTTCAATTAGTAGATGAGATTTCTATGGAATTAAACAGTGTATGAGAGATGCAATTGATACAAATATTGGCCAAAATCATGGTATTTTTATTGCTTTTCATTCCAATCATTTGGACAGTGTACATCTATTGATATCTAATTATGTTCCAACTTTTTAAATTTTCACAATGACTTAGAGATATTGGATACTTTTTAAAAATATAGTCTTTGATCATTCGAAAATTCTTTTATTTGAAGTACTTATTCAAGTATCTTTTAATTTAGTTTACACTTCTTTATTTTTCTGCTGTGTTGTTTATCTGTTTGTGGCTGGTTTTGGGAAATCTTTACATATTTATTTTTATTTTTGTGTATTATAAATATCTTCTTTCTTTATGTAGCTTGACTTTTTACTCTTAAATGTGATTTGAAACATCTTAATGTTGTTTAACATTGTACAATGAGCATTAACATTGAATGCACACATCTGGCTTTGAACTCTGGCTACACCATGTACAAACTAACTGATGTTGGATCACTTTGTTCATCTAATCCATATTGTAGAGACCATTGTCCAATCTGTATTATACGTATTACTTTAAAGTTTAGTATTTATATTTATTGTCTTTTTTGTACTTCAGGACCAAAATTTCCTCAATAGATTATGCCAGTTTTAATGTGTAGGAATTCTAAACAGAGCTATAGATAGTTAAGGAATGCCTTTTAAAATTTTATTTATTTATTTATTTATTTATTTATTTATTTATTTACTAGAGGCCCCGTGCATGAAATTCATGTGGGCGGGGGAGGGGGGGATGTCCTTCAGCCCAGCCTGCACCCTCTCTAATCTGGGACTCCTCGAGGGATATTCGACTGCCCTTTACGGGGATCGGGCCTAAATGGGCAGTTGAACATCCCTCTCACAATCCAGGACTGCTGGCTCCCAACTGCTCGCCTGCCTGCCTGCCTGCCTGATTGCCCCTAACTGCTTCTGCCTGCCAGCCTGATCACCCCTTAACAACTCCCCTGCCAGCCTGATCGACACCCAACTGCTCCCCTGCTGGCCCAATTGCACCTAACTGCCCTCCCCTGCCATCCTGGTCATCCCTAACTGCCCTCCCCTGCAGGCCTGGTCACCCCTAACTGCCCTCCCTTGCCAGCCTGGTTGCCCCTAACTGCCCTCCTCTGCCAGCCTGATTGCCCCTAACTTCCCTCCCCTGCCAGCCTGGTCACCCCTAACTGCCCTCCCCTGCCGGCCATCTTGTGGTGGCCATCTTGTGTCCACCTGGGAGTGGCCATCTTTGACCACATGAGGGCAGCCATCTTGTGTATTGGAGTGATGGTCAATTTTCATATTACCTCTTTATTATATAGGATTTATTTATTATTGATTTATTGCCTGGAAGCTATCAGAAGTAAAACAAAAAGTAAGAAATGTAATATTAAACGAAACCTGAGGCAGACTTAACAAGAAAGTTTAAGTGAGGGAACAGGAGTGTGAGATAATTTGGTATTTAGACGAAATAGCTGTTAAGCAAAATTTGTACCATAAAATAAAATGAGTGTGTGAATGATGGAAAGCAGACTGTATCAGGAGAACCACAGTAATTCTACTAACCCTATTACTTGTTAAATTAGATTGAGCAAATTGGAATTTCCATGGCCCACTACTATTAGAGTTCATCTGCATTGCTGTATCACCCTATATAATAAGAGAGGAATATGCCATGAGGCATAACGACTGACCGCATGACAACCAGATCACGGATCTGCAGGAGGGTGGGTGAACTACAAGTGGGCGGCAGGGAGCTATAGGAGGGGGCAGGGCAGCAAGCTATGAGGAGGTGGGTGGAGGGGAGTGGGGTGGAGGGAGCTACAGGAGGGTGGCAGAGAGCTGCTGGTGCACGGATTCATGCGCAGGGCTACTAGTATATATATATATTTGTTAATCCTCCCCTGAATATATTTTTCCATTGATTTTGAGAGAGAGAGAGAGAGAGAGAGAGAGAGAGAGAGAGGGAGAGAGAGAGAGATCGATGTGATGTGAGAGAAACACATTGACTGGTTGCCCTCTGCACATGCTCAGACCAGGGCTGGGGATTGAATCTGTAACCCAGGTAGTGCCCTTGACTGGCAATCGAACCCTGGACTCTTTGGTGTGCAGGCCAATGCTCTAACCACTGATAAGGGCATTGTATCAAAATTTTTATTAGTCCCCCTGTATAGTCTCTACTTGTTTCATTTGCTTATTTATTTATCCCCTAAATATTTTTTGAGTACCTACTTTGTGTAAGAAATTGTAGCCTTTAAAAAAAACAAACAGGTAATTATTCCTGTCATCATAGTTGGTGTCAGGCAATAAACAGAATCAATATGTTAAGCATTTATGCATGTTAGAAGGTGATTTGAATTGGGTGTTTGGAGAAGAATAAATCAAGGTGTATCCAAGGGACTGCAACTTTTAGTAAGTTGGTCTAGATTGTCCTCATTAAGAAAGTAAACAAAGTTTTAAAATAGATGAAGGAGTCAGCCACGCAGGTGTGTAAAAGAGGATTCCAAGAAGAGAGATTAAGAAAGTAGGTAGAATCAGACCTTCAAAGAAATACTAGGAAAGTAAATAGTGTAGTACCTTAGAGACCATTGTAAAGATCTTGACATTCATTTTGAGTGAGATAAGGAAACATTGAAGGATTCTAAGCAGAGGATAGCATAATATGATAAATGTTTTAAATATTATTTTGATTGCTATGTTGAGGATAGATTCCAGATGGGGAAAAGATAGAAACAGAAAGACACTTAAGAGATTATTGGAATAAGCCACGGAAGAGAATATGGTTTGGTCCAAAGTGATAATAGTGAGATGCTGACAAGGAATCAGAATATGAATATATCCTGAATGTGAATCCCACAGGGTTTCTTGTGGATTGAATGTGATATGTGAGGGAATATGATGAATCAAAGCTGACTTTCAGGGTTTTTGGCCTGGTCAGCATAAAGGATGGAACTGATTTTAAGTAAGATATGAAAGACTACAGGTAGAGAGGTTTTAAAATTAAGATCAGGAGTTCATGTTTGGATATTAAACTGAAATTAAATTTGAGATGTATATTAAATACCCAATGGTGATATTGCGTTGGCAGTTGAATACACAAATCTGGCATTCAGGAGAGTGATTTAGGATAGAGATATAAATGTGGGTTTTATAAGCTCTAAATAATATCAACAAAGGAGTGTGTATTAATTGAGAAGAGATCCTAAGACTGAGCTATGGGGTACTTCAATGCTAAGAGGCTGGTGGGAAAGCAATAACCAGCAAACAAGATAGGAAGGGATATTGAAAAGGTTAAGTTACGAGGAAAACTAAGTAGTTGTAGTATCCTGGAATCCAAGTGAAGACTTAGTTTCTAGAAGTAGAGAGTGATCAATTGTGCCAAATATTGCAGATGGGGAATAAAATATGAGAAATGAAAATTGACTGGTAGATTTAGTAAATTGGCGGTCATAGCTGATCTCCACAGTGGCAATTTCAATGGAATTTTGTAGTGGGGTTGGGCCTGCCTCCTTAACTTTAGGGAGTTGGATTATTTCTCAGTAAGTTAAGAGAGAGGCTACAGTGAAAAACATGTATTTCCTTTGAAAACTATTAACAATAGAGGGATGGCATTGGCTGTCATTTAGACTTCTAAATGCATATAGCTACCTATTGCTACCACTGGTTTTTGAAGCAAATATGTCAATGTGATACTTTAGGAGAAAGTATATTTCTATAAGATTTTTTTCTTTCATTTGTTTGTTTGTTTGTTTGGTTGGTTTTGACTCCATCTCTGATTGAATATCTTGGTGACTTAGAAAGTATACTTGGCATCTTAAGCAAAATACTTGCCTCTGCTAAATAAAATATATTACAAATGTAAGGAAAGCTGCCTCCTTTGCTGTTTTGTTGACTTAATATAAATGATGAGAGTAGGTAACACTAAGAAAAGCCTTAAACAGATAATAATCCTGTCCTCGTAGCAGGTGTCAGGCAATAAATATGTTCAATACGTAAAGCATTTATACACAAAGGAAAATTAGTAGAAAATTGAGTTTCTCTTTAAGGCATAAAAGTCAATGTAACTTTATTTATCCTGTTGCCACCCTGATTACTATCAAGTTTTGTTAGTTTTTTATGGGAATTGGAATGGAAGCGGATGTTTCTTTTAGGATAAAGTAGATCTAAGACCCCATCTAATTGTATCAAACCCCCATGGAGCTAGAATTTCTAGGATGTTACCTCTAAAGTATAAAATGTAAAGAAGCCTGGATCCAGTGAAAAAATATCAGAGCATATCTCCATGGAAGCATGAGGTTTAATTGACATGTAAGCTTCCATTTCTAGCAATATAATTTACTAGATGTCTCTGAGTATGACTATCCATATCAATCTTATTTTCTTTATGGGCCCTTTATTGGCATGGTGACAATGGGTAGTCTAGAGGTAACTAAATTTCCTCTGTGTTTGAACAAGTGTATATGAATTAGGAAAAACATATTAGTAGTATTTACTTATAGCCTCATTCTTTTTACATTTAACATTCTCTTGCATTTAATTCCTCTCCCCATTCAATCCCTTGCCTTCAAATTGGTTTACTCCCAGGGTTCATCCAGTCTCAGATTGCTTCATTGCCCAGCACTTTTCTTTCTCTTGAAATTCCAAAGGTCTCATAACCACCCCCTTGCATTTTCCCTCTTCCCCAAATGCTAAGGTCCTCTATATCTTGTTATAATTCTCTAGTTGCATAATAGGCACCAATACACTAAGAATTCTAATTCCTATCCCTAAAAGACCAATCAGGTAGTGGATACCTTTAATTTTTGTTTTATTTTTCCTTGTACTAATAAGTTACAGGGTGTGTTAGCCACAAGAATGATTACAAATATAATAGATTTTATGTTAAACTAGAGGCCCGGTGCACAAAATTCATGCATGGAGGGGGATGTCCCTCAGCCCAGCCTGTACCCTATCCAATCTGGGACCCCTCGAGGGATGTCCGACTGCCCGTTTAGGCCCGATCCTGGTGGGCAGTCGGACATCCCTCTCACAATCCAGGACTACTGGCTCCCAACTACTTGCCTGCCTGCCTTCCTGATTGCCCCTAACCACTTCGCCTGCCAGACTGATCACCCCCTAACCACTCCCCTGCCAGCCTGTTTGCCCCCAACTTTCCTCCTCTGCTGGCCTGGACACCCCTAACTGCCCTCTCCTGCAGGGTTGATCACCTCCAACTGCCCTCCCTTGCAGGCCTGGTCCTTCTCAACTGCCCTCCCTTGCAGGCTGGGTGCCTCCCAACTGCCCTCTCCTGCTGGCCATCTTGTGGTGGCCATCTTGTGTCCAAATGGGGGCAGGATCTTTGACCACATGGGGACAGCTATATTGTGTGTTGCAGTGATGATCAATCTGCATATTACTCTTTTATTAGATAGGATAGAGGCCTGGTACGGGGGTGGGGGCCAGATGGTTTGCCCTGAAGGGCATCCCGGATCAGGTGGGGGTTCCATTGGGATGTGGGGCGGCCTGAGCGAGGGGCCTGTGGTGGTTTGCAGGCCGGCCACGCCCCCTGGCAACCCAAGCAGAGGCCCTGGTATCTGGAATTTATTTTCTTTCTACAATTGAAACTTAGTAGCCTGGAGCGGAGCCAAGCCTGGGGCTCCCTCCGAGGCTGGTAGCCATTTGTGTTGGGGTTATAATTGAAACTTTGTTGCCTTAAGCGGGTGGGCCCGGCCAGGGTGTGCGGAAAGCTTTGCTTCCCCTGTTGCCGCCGGCAACCCTGGCCTGCTCTCTCAAGCTCCATTCTGCCGCCATTTGTTTGAATTTGTTTACCTTCTATAATTGAAACTTTGTAGCTTGAGTGGAGGCTTAGGCCTGGCAAGGGCAGGCGGAAAGCTTGGCTTCCTCTGTTACCTAGGAAACCTTGCTCTCTGTGGCTGTAGCCATCTTGGTTTGGGTTAATTTGCATGCTCGCTCTGATTGGATGGTGGGCGTGGCTTGTGGGCATGGCTTTGTGGGTGTGTCAGAGGTATGGTCAATTTGCATATCTGTCTATTATTAAATAGGAGTATCTGTCATTATAAAACTGGGCACAGGCAACAGTTTGGTAAAGTGAAGAACATTTTCTATTAATACATATTGTCAAGCTTTTGGACTGTTCAAATCACTGTTATTTTGGCAGCATTTTGCTAGTAAAATATTAACAGTGGCATTCTATTCATTGAATCATGGAAACTTAATTGTGCAAGGGACTTTCTATGTCATCAAATTCAACACCCCTACTTCACCATTGAGGAAATATGAGTTGGAGGTGTGAATTACTTGTGGAAGGTTGCTTAACAAGTTCTGACATCTCTCAATAGTAGTTCAGTACTTTTTCCAGTGGCTCAGGTATTCTGGTTCTTGCCCAGGCATGTAGAAAATGAAGTACTTTCCCTCACTAGAGGAACTTAACATTTTACATCATTTAATTCATTTCATTATAAGCTGTTTTAATCATTTTTCTTCCAGGACATATAACTTTCATGGACAGCGTTTTATGCATTGTCAGTATAAGTGGTGACCTTATTTTAGAAAGGCAGTGATGGGCAGTTGCAAGGCAATAAGGATGTGCTGTTTCAGAGTGCAAGATGGAAGCTCAGTTGACTTGGCAAAACTTATTTTCTAGTTTCAGCAAATAAGGGTTTGTTTTTTTCTCATCTTCACCTGCTTGAATTACAAACAACTCCTTGAAGCATATGTTTTCACTAAATTTGACAGCCAGGAAGAAAGGTTCACAATTTCAGCAGCTGTTATTTTTTTTCTTCCTTTACTGAGATGAGCAGCAAGACCACAGTGCCTAGAGATTTTTTTTTTTTTTTTGATTACTCAGCAGAACAGTAGAAGCTACAGCAGAAAGATGATAGAAAACATGAGAAGATAGAGGAAGGCGTGGCATGAGCAAACATCATAAAGCATGGCTTGATAAGCATGATCCCCAAATAAAGTTCCTCAAAAAATACAGTGACCAGAAAGAAGATTATTGGTGCAAAATACCTAAAATTAAGGACTTAGTCAAGGTCACATGTGTAATCTACATAGAATATAAACTGAGTAGATATCAGTTTTTTCCAAAGCAGATTTTCACATGATTGGACATTAGAGGTTCAATCATTATTCTGTTATTCACAATGCCCTTTCTTTTGAACAACTACTACTCAATTACAAAACAGAAGAGTGTTTTCAAGTGGCTTCAAGACAGAATACGGGCTGCCTGGCTCAACAAGTAATTGAGGAGAAAAGTTTGGAAAGTAAGATGTGAAGAACCAATCTAGAGGCAGAGAATAAACGTGCAGAGTTGAGGTGAGCAGAAGACTCAGGAAAGAGGTGGAGAAAAACAAGATGCTAAAATCAGCTTTAAAAAAAAAAGGAAAAAAAGAAAAGAAAACAAATGAGTCTACTATAAACAATAAAACTCCAAACCACTCTCCTTTACCCCCAGAAAACAAAAATAACACTCAGTAAAGTGTGAGGAACTCACGCTCTACCTCCTCAAGAGTAGAAAGGGTGAGCTTGGAATTACAAATTTTACTTCTATGCAATAACCCACCTCATGAAACAGATAAGGAGTGTCTCCCTGTGCCCATTAGAAATGAAATTTGAAGAGTGCAAGACAGGGAAAGGAAGGCCAGCAATCAAAGTGAGAAAGTTTGAGAAAATGATTCTCTCATTAAGGTGTAACAGTAAATGTTGAGATATGTTTTGTAAGTAACATATCATTAAAAATTATTAACATAAAGACTCCTATTTCCAAACAACTATACACAAAATAACTGATGGTTTTTGCCAAATTAAGGAGTAGAGTTTAAAGAAAATGGAAATATCTTTTTCTCATCAATTAACATTGTGAAGATTTAAAAAAAAAGCATATTCTGTATGATCCTTATAAGTGAATATTTAATTTTAGCTAACCATATTTTTTTCAACTATCTTTCTATTCAACCTTTAAAAATTATTTTATTTTCAAAAAAGAAATCTTTATTTTATCTTCAAAGTGGGTCACGGTGACCTTAAATTATTTATTCTTTAGAGAACAAAAGAGTGCTCAGTGACATGTATGAAAACTTGTAAAAGTTTGCTGCTACTTTACAGTTAGGTGGCCTTGCTAACACAGAATTCTTCTACTAAGAGCAATTTTAAAGTGGATTTTTTGTTAACAAGAACAGTGCTATGCATTATTTTGAGGAAGGAAGACACAAGGCCTATGTTTTATCATACTCTTAGTTTGCTTGACATACTTCAATTTATTGGCAAGTTAGACTGAAAAGCTGAGAGAAATGTTTTTCTTTCCTCCTTAAATTTTGATACTGTGATTAAATTTAAATTATTATTCAAAAACCTTGATTTTATAGGAATGCAAATAAAATAAAAGCAACTTATTAGATTAGTGACAAAATAACATGTAGTGTTGACAAAGTAAATGTGTGAATAAAAGGTCCAAAAGGGTTGATGTGTGAAGACAGGTATGTTCCAATTCAGATAGACATATTTCAAGACATAGTAATGTTGGTTTAGTAACAAAACATATGCCAAAATGCCTGTAGGATTACTTGGTACTTAGGAGATACTTGAAGTCAAATTCTGAATAAGGTATACTCCACACGATTAAAGATGTAAACATTTTTAAAATAAATTTTCCAAAATATTCAACTGATGGAGCATCTTTCAGAAAAGAGAAATTTCATGAGATTATAATCATCTCAGAATAATTTTATATGATATACTATTTATAAATTTTATATTTTGGTTTTAGAAGAGTTTATTATTTCAGCATAAACTAATCCAATCTACACTAATAAAAGAGTAAGATGCAAATTGACTGTACCTTTGTGATGCCCTCCAGCCAATCAGGAGTAAGTATGCAAATTAACCCAACAAAGATGGCGGGTTAATTTGCATACACAGGTGCCAAGCGGCCGGGGGCGAGGCAGGATACTTACATCATCACCATGGCGATGACGCAGGCATTTTGCACTGCCCCAGCCACTCCAGGCCTCTGGGCAGCATGGGAAGGCCAGAAAGGCAGCTCCGGGCCAGAGCAAAAAGGTGGCTCCAGCCAGAGCGAAGGCAGTGCCAGCAGCCAGCGGAAGGAAGGCCCATTCTTGCATGAATCTTCATGCATTGGGCCTCTAGTCTTAATAATAAAAAGCTAATATGCAAATGGTCGTTACACACAATCAGCAGGAGGCTTCATCCCCCGCCCGGCAGGGTTTAATGGGGGACCTAAGGCTGCGTCCCCTGCCCAGTGAGGCTTGATGGAGGTGGGGCCAGCCCGGCCTGTATCTTGGCAAGTTAGACTGAAAAGCTGAGAGAAATGGGGGTGGGGCCAGCTGGGTCTGGGTCTGGGTCTCACGCAATTTCAAGGCATGCATGTGGGCGGGGACTTGACTCTGGGTCTCATGGTGCACCTGAGACTCTGACAGGAAGGAGATTTTCATATACATTTTACTAATTTTCTCTCATCTCTGACACTTCTATTATAGAGAAAGGGCAAATAGCAATATTAAAATATTTCCTCTAATTAATTCCCTTTTAATGTGCATGAATTTCGAGCACTGGGCCACTAGTATAGGATATAAAAGAACAATGTGAATGGTTAATTCTGATGTTGAGATTAAAGGTGATTTATTTTCCTTTGTGTTACTCTGTATTACTATTTTTTTTTCTATACTGTTATTATGTTTATTGTGTGTTTAAGCATAGCATTAATTTTTTCTAAACTGGTCACCTATTTAATCTATTTAGACCTGAAAAGCTAAAGTTAATATTGAATCACATTAACTCAAAATTTACTGGTTAAATTTCTAGTATGGCTTTAATCATATTAGGTTAGCTTATACTAAGATAACAAAAATATATTAAAAGATCAGTAACTTGGTATATAAAATATTTCTTTCTTTCTTGTAGAAAAACTATTCTCCTAGGATATTTGTATTACTTTATTTTAAATAGTCAATCATCTTACAAGTGTTTAAAATATGTAATACACATATTATAAATATATTATCATAGATAAAAATAATAGCCCACACATATATCATGTGCTAATCCCCAGAAAATGTGAATTTGTTAGGTTACTTGCCAAGGAGAATTAAGGTATCTAACCAGCTGACTTTAAGATAGAAAAGTTATCCTGGATTTTCTATATGGCCCCAATGAAGTCACCAGGGTCCTTCAAAGTGGAAGAGGGAAGCAGAAGAGGAAGTAAGAGGGATGTTATCTAAGAAGAAAAACCTACAGTTGCAGGCTCTAAATATGGAGAAAGAAGGCAATGAGCAAAAGAATGCAGCCTCTAGAGGTTGTAAAGACAGGGAAAGGGGAGAAACAGTTGCTGTGGGCATTGAGTGATGACATCACATAGTAATGCCGGGCTTCCTCTTCCCATTAGAGCCTACAGCACTGACATCATCTTAATTTTAGCCCAGTGAGACCAGTGTTGGACTTATGATACAGAGAAATCTATATATATAAAAGGCTAATATGCTAAGTGTCCCTCCGACTGCCTGACCGGTCGCTGTGACATGCACTGACCACCAGGGGGCATATACTCAATGCAGGAGCTTCTGTGATGTGCACTGGTCATTTCCAGAGAAACAGCACCGTGGACCTGGTGCCAACAAAGCAACACTCGGCTTCCCCTAAATGGGACACGGGCCCTGCCAACAGCCCAGAGTGACAGCCCAACAAATTGCAGCCAATGCTGCTGAGTCCCCATGGTACAAAATGTGGCCCACAGCCCAGCCCAGCCTGGAAACTGTGGCTGTGGTGCTGGGTAATGACATCACGTAGCAATGCCTGGCTTCCTCTCCCTAGCAACAGGCTATTTAACAATAAACAGCACTATGGACCTGGGGCTGACAAACCAACACTTGGCTTCCCCCAAGTAGGACATAAGCCCTGCCACCACCCCAGAGTGACAGCACACCAAATTGCAGCCAACGCTGCCAAGACTCCATGGAGCAAAATGCGGCCCATAGCCCAGCCCAGCCTGGAAACAGTCGCTGTGGGCATTGAGTAATGACATCACATAGTAATGCCCGGCTTCCTCTCCCTAGTGACATCTAGCATCCTTGCAGTTTCTTCAGCCAAGGAACACAACTTGCTTTATAGCCAGGTGGAAACATTTTACACTTTAACCAAATGTCTGTGAAGTGTTTTCTCGTGCCTCATCTCATTTGATATTCACAGAAGTCCTGGAGTAGGTAGATAGGAGACTTGGTGGAATCCTATTTTCTTTTCATTAGCCAGAAAATGGAGATTTCGAAAGTTTAGAAACTTGACCTGACTGAAAAGAAGGTGGACCTTGAAAATGACTTCAGATTTTCTCACTGCGTAGAATATAGTGAAACACTGCTGCTGTTAAATACACTGAGTGGCCAGATTATTATGATCTGGCCACTCAGTGTATATCCTATATAATAAAAGGCTAATATGCAAATTGTCCCCTTGACCAGGAGTTCGACCATCAGGCAGGCCGGCCAACCACCTATGTTCCCTCCCCCTGGCCAGGCTGGCCAACCCCACCCATACATGAATTCATGTACCAGGCCTCTAATATATATATATATTTAAACATATACATACATACACACTTACACACACACATATGCACTTAGTGGCCAGATTATTATGCGTTCAGAGATCATAATAATCTGGCCACTCAGTGTATTTCACCCTTTGTTCTCCCTGCATGATCTACAATAATAATCTGCTTTGTGTTGCTATTTACTGCTGTGTTGCTGACAATTACCTGAAAGAGAAGTTTGAGTGCTTCACTGGGCTGGAAAAAGATTAGTTAAATCAGAAAGCAAGTCTAATTAAATGTTTATTCTATATATAAAAGGCTAAGTTGACTCATGCATGCACAATACATATAACACTCTCACTGGTGCCAATTGCACGTGTGTGTTTCAATTTGTCATTGTTGATCATGAATTTGGTTGACACTTCTATTATAGTGGAAGGGCGAATAGTGATATTAAAATATTTCTTCTAATTACTTTCCTTTCAATGTGCATGAATCCATGCACCATGCCACTAGTCTATATACAAAAGCCTAAGCGACCAGTCGAATGTTCGGCTGGTTGACTGATCAATCAATTGCTATGATGCACACTGACCATCAGGGGGCAGGTGCTCAATGCAGGAGCTGCCCCCTGGTGGTCAGTGCTCTCCAGCAGCAGGAGTGCCACTCAGCGAGCTTACCAAGCTGTAGCAGTGGCAGGCACAGCAGGGCTGGGATGAATGGGAGCAGCATGGCACTCAGCCCAGGCTCAGGCTCTTCCCCTGCACCCTGCAGCTTCACGCACTATACGACATCCCTTGGGGGATGTTGGCGCAGGGATTGGGCCAAAACTAGCAATCTTACATCCCCTGAGGGGTCCTGGATTGCGAGAGGGTGCAGGCCAGACTGAGGGGCCCCACTGGTGCATGAATCCAGGCACCAGGCCTCTAGTATAAGATAATACATTTATATTGTTTAACCCTTTGCACTCGCTTGCTTTTTTCTTGATTCCTTTATTCTAATGCTAACCGTGTCGAGTCACACTCGACATCCGAGTGCAAAAGGTTAAGCTACTAAGTCTGTGGTAATTTGTTACAACAGCAATAGAAAATGATACAATCTACACTAATAAAAGAGAAACATGCAAATTGACCATCCCTCCACTACTCCCACCAGGCAACCTGTAGCGAGTATGCAAATTAAACCAACAAAGATGGCGGCGGCCATGGAGCTGGAGAGAGCAGGAGGCTTGGGTTTCCCCTGGCGACGGAGGAAGCCAAGTTTCCCACCCGCCCTGGCCACTGCTGAAGGAGTGCTTGGGATCCTGGGTCGTCAGGGGAAACCCAGGCTTCCAGACTTCCCTGGCTACCACTCAAGGAGTGGCTGGGGGCCTGGGTAGCAGGGGGGCATGGCCAGCCTGAAAACGACCCTCAGCCCCTTAACCAGGCTGGCCATGCCCCCATGGAAGTAAGAGTCCATGCTGGGGAGCCTGGCCAGCCTGCAAACAGCCATCAGCCCCCTCACCCAGGTTGGCCAGGCACCCCATTGGGGACCCCCACCCAGAAGGGGGTGCGGCCAGCCTGAAAATAGCCCTTAGCCCCTCACCCACGCTGGCCAGGCACCCTAGTGGGACCCCCCCCACCCTGAAGGGGCTGTGGCCAGCCTGAAAACAGCCCTCAGGACCTTACCCAGGCTAGCCACGCCCCCATGGAGTAAGAGTCCCCACTGGGGGGCATGGCCAGACTGCAAACAGCCATCAGCCCCTCACCCAGGCTGGCCATGCCCCCATGGGGTGAGGGTCCCCAGTGGGGGGCATGGCCAGCCTGCAAATAGCTCTCAGACCCTCACCCAGGCTGGCCATGCCCCCCCAGCGGGAACCTCCACCCTGAAGGGGGCGTGGCCATCTTGTAAACCACCACAGGCCCCTCACCCAGGCTTCCCCATGCCCCAAGGGAACCCCCACCCTGATCCAGGACACCCTTCAAGGCAAACCAGCAGGACCCCACCCATGCACCAGGTCTCTATATCTTACCTAATAATAGAGAAATATGTAAAGTGACCATCCTCTGCTATGCCCACAGCCAATCAGAGTGAGTATGCAAATTAACCCAACAAAGATGGAGGTTAATTTGCATACATACCTGGGTCCCAGGAACCTCCTTGGCACCCAGGTCACTCCCAGCTGGCCATCGGAGGGGCCGGGTGGGGTGGGGGGTGGGGAGGGGGGTGCGCTTCCCAAGCCTAAAGCCTGGGGCTTGGGAAGGGGCCAAGCCTGCGACCAAATGCAGACCATCCGCAAGTCAGCGCTGCGTTGCCCAGCTGCAGCCTGGTGACCCAACACTGACTGCTCAGGTGGCTGAGACCCAGAAAGTGAGTCAGGGTCTGATCTGCAGCCTCAGTGGAAGCTGTTGATCAGTGTACTTACCTCTCTTTCTCTCCCTCTTTCTTTCTGATCTTCGCCAGCAGCCAGGCTTTTCTTTCTCTCCCAGCCTCCATGGGGGCTACTGCTAAGCCCCACCTCTTTGATCAGGCCCAGAGATAGGCCTGGAGATGCTGACTGGCATAGAAACCAACCAAACAGAACCAAAGGTGGGTGCTGTGGGGAACCAATGGCTGCCTAGGAGGCGGAGCTTCTGACACCGACTAGCATAGGAACTGACCAATAAGAACCATAAGTGGGTGATGTGGGGAGCCAATGGCTGCATGGAGGTGGAGCTTCTGATGCTGACTGGCATAGGAACTACCAATGAGAAACAAAGTTGGGTGCTGTGGGGAGCCAATGGCTGCCTAGGAGGTGGAGCTTTTGATGCTGACTGGGATAGGAACCAACCAATCAGAACCAAAGGTGGGTGCTATGGGAAGCCAATGGCTGTCTGGGAGGTGGAGCTTTTGACACTGACTGGCATTGAAACTGACCAATGAGAACCAAATATGGGTGCTGTGGGGAGCCAATGGCTGCCTAGGAAGTGAAGCTTTTGATGCTGGCATAGGAACCGAACAATCAAAACCATGTTGGCCAGCAGAGGAGGGCAGTTGGGGGCGACATCAGGCCTGCAGGCGAGGGCAGTTAGGGGTGATCAGGCAGGCAGGTGAGCAGTTAGGAGCCAGTGGTCCCAGATTGTGAGAGGGATGTCTGACTGCCGGTTTAGGCCCAATCCCTGGGATCAGGCCTAAAATGGCAGTTGAACATTCCGCAAGGGGTCCCCAATTGGAGAGGGTGCAGGCTGAGTTGAGGGAATCTCCCCTCCATGCACGAATTTCATGCACCGGGCCTCTAGTATACTAATAAAAGGGTAATATGCTAATTAGACTGGGAGACCTTCCAGGAGACCTTCCGGACATTCTTCTGGACAAAGCCATGGTGGCAAGGCTGAGGTAGAGGCGGTTAGAGGCAAGAGGAGAGGGCAGTTGTGGGTGATCAGGCCAAGATGGGATGACAGTTGTGGGTGATCAGGCCGGTTGGGGGGGCCATAGGGGGTGATCAAGTTGGCCAGGGGGGCAGTTGGGGGTGAGCAGACAAGCAGGGGGACCAGTTTGGGGCAAGCAGGCCATCATTGGGGGTCAGTTGGGGGTGATCAGGACAGCAGGGAGGGCAGTTTGGGGTGAGCAGGCCAGCAGGGGGGCAGTTGGGGGTGAGCAGGCCAGCAAGCAGAGTGGTTAGGGGCAATCAGGCAGGCAGGCAGGTGAGCAGTTAGGAGCCAGCAGTCCCAGATTGCGAGAGGGATGTCCAACTGCCAGTTTAGGCCCAATCCCTGTAAACGGGCAGTAGGACATCCTTCGAGGAGTCCCAGATTGGAGAGGGTGCAGGCCAGGCTGAGGGACACCTTCTGCCCCCATGCATGAATTTCGTGCACTGGGCCACTAGTTATATAATCTACACTAATAAAAGAGAAACATACAAATTGACCATCACTTCGCTATGCCCACCAGCCAATCAGGAGTGAGTATGCAAATTAAGATGGTGGCAGCCCCGCCCCCCAGCTGCTCCGGGCCTCTAGGCAGCATGAATGCAGGAACGGAGTGGCCAGGCGGGGTGGGAATCCTACTATGATGGGGAGGGCGGGGGCCGGAGGGAGCTACAGGAGCAGTGCTCCACCCAAAGCAAAGACTGAAGGCAGCGTAGAGCGAAGGCCTGGGTCCCGGGTGCTGGAGGAAAACTGGTGCCAGCAGCCAGGGGAAGGAAGGCCTATTGCACGAATCTCTTTGTGCAACGGGCCTCTAGTAAAATTATGACGAATTTTATATAGATCAAACTACCATGTCTAGACTTGTCATTTTTAATGAATATCTGCAATTGTTTCTGGGATCATTTTGCTTCACTCAAGAACTTCATTTGGTACTACTTTTAGGGCAGATCTATTGGAGATGGATTTCTAATGATTTTGTCCACCTGTAAACATCTTTAATCTTTTCATTTTCCATCACCATATATCCCACCTATAATCTGTTCCATCTCTATCCATCCCTCTCTTCTTAACAATCACCACACTGTTGTGTGTCCATAAGTTCTTTCTCTTTTTTTCCCCCTTTTTACTCAATCCCTCCATTGCCCCTGTCTCCCCCACACCAAGAGCTGTCAGCTTCCTCTCTCTGAGTCTGTATCTATTTTGCTTGTTAGTTCAGTGGAATCCCAAATAGAATGTGTTTTTTTAATTATCTTTTTCATTTGGTACTTGAAAGATATTCCATTTTTTCTTTTAACCTGTTTTTTTTTTTTTTTTTAATGAGGAAAAGTCAGCCATTATTCTTAGTATTGTTCTCATAAGTAATAAATGTATCCCTTACCATTACCCCACCATCTGCTTTAGATTGTTTCTTTATGCTTGGTCTTCAGCACTTTAACTATGCTATGTGTGAGTATTATTTCCTTGTTATTTATTCTGCTTGGGGTTCACTAAAATTCTTAGATGTGTGAGTTGATGTCTTTCATGTCTTTCAGTTTTGGAATATTATCTACCATGATCTCTGACTCATTCTCTCACCTCCTTTAGTGAATAAAATTTCACATATGTTCAATTGTTTGATATTGTCTCAGAGATCTTGGATGCTCTGTTTTATTTTTTCTCCCCCACTTAATATGCTTTAGTTTGGATCATTTCTATTGGGTTATATTCAGTTCACAGGTTGTTTTCTGCTGTATGTCTAATCTTCTAACCCAGTGGTCGGGAAACTCATTAGTCAACAGAGCCAAATATCAACAGTACAACGATTTAAATTTCTTTTGAGAGCCAAATTTTTTAAACTTAAACTTCTTCTAAGGCCACTTCTTCAAAATAGACTTGCCCAGGCAGTGGTATTTTGTGGAAGAGCCACACTCAAGGGGCCAAAGAGCCATATGTGGCTCACGAGCTGCAGTTTGCCAACCATGGTTCTAATCTATCAAATAAATTCTCAATTTCTCACATTGTATTTTTCATTTATAGCATTCTTATTTGGCATTTTTAAAAAATAGATTTATTTGCTGCTGAAAATTCTTATCTATTCATTAATATTTATCATTTTGAAACGGGAAAATTGGACTGGAACGTGTGGTGTTCCTTTGGGCAGGATGGTTCCCGGGCTCTTGTCGGGTGGAGCCAAGAATGAAACCACGGATGAAAGGAGGTGTAGCAAAGGTAGAAATTATTGAGAAACAAGCACAGACTCCCATGTGGGGAGGGGGAGAGAGTCCCACTAAGTCCTTTTTTCCACCGTTTATAAAGGCTGGAGTTCTTTGTGCCTTGACATCGCCTCTGATTGGTAACTATCCCCTCTGATTTCATTGCTATAGCAACTTAAGAGCTCAAACTTCACGTGAGGTACCTGAGGTTCCCTCCTCTTCTCCCCTATTATTTTCCTGTTACCTTTGGGCTTTCCTCTTCCCTCTCTGAATGAGGGGCTTCCTTCCCTTTATTCTGTAAATGTATACCTTCTGCAGCTCCCAGCTCCCTTATTCTATGGAAATGGACTTTCTGCAGCTCCCAGCTCCCTTATTCTATGGAAATAGACCTTCTGCAGCTCCCAGCTCCCTTATTCTATGGAAATGGACCTTCTGTAGCTCTGTAGTCCTGTGCTTTTTCCATGGACCACTTAATTCCTAAAATTTCCTAAACTTGCCTATTTTACCCCTAAAAACTCCTTTCAGTTTTACCCCCTGGGTGTCATCATGGTTATTTTCTAAGCCTCTCTGGCTGTTTGTAAGTTTAATCCATTTCCAGGTTTAATTTTTTTTCTTTTTTGAGTCCCATTTCCTTTTTCTTCTTAAGTACTGTAATATTTTGTTGTGTTGTGGATATCCTATATAATAAAATAGTAATATGTAAATTAGCTGTCACTCTGCAACAAAATGGCAGCGCCCATAGAGGATGCTGGAGGCATTGCCCTGGCAATGGGAGACCAGCATCTGCTCCTTGGCCATGGAGGGGTCTCTGGCCAGAGGACTGGGAGTGTCTGCACCACGACTGCTGCAGCAGAGAAGGGGCCTCCGGGGCAGTGAGCCCACGTCCCTGCCCAGGCCGGTTGTGCAGTGGGAGTGAATGGGCCTCCAGGGCCACGTGCCCACATCCCCACCCCGGCCTGCCTTTCGGCAGGAGGGAAGGGACCTGTGGGGCCCAGAGCTCAGCATCTGCGTGGCAGGGGAGGAACCAGAAAAATGGATCTTTCCAGTTCCTGATGCTGACAGCTCTGTGGGTGCCGGGGTCCTCCACCTGCAGCCCCCAGTCGCAGCCCATCAGCCCCAGTCGCAGACTGGAAGCCCCCTGCCAGCAGTCCAGATGGGACCAGTGTGGCGCCGCGGTGGTGGGTGTCAGTGGGCATGCTAAAGACATCAAATCACTGCCACCGAGGCCACCCCCCCACACACACTTGCAAGTAGTATGGTCCAAGGGGGTGACTCCTAAGGCAAGGCTCCCATGGCAGCTGATGCTCACCATGCCAGGTGAGGAAGCCAAACCTGAAAGCCCAAGCCCCCGAGTACCCAAGCTGCAGGGCGTTGTGGGCCGGGGCCCTGAGGAGGCCCCAGGACAAGCATCTTCCCAGAGGTGCAGAAGGAGGGGAGGAACCTCTGGCTAGAGGCCAGGGTGAGGGATGCTGGCGTCTTTGCAGACCAAGACAGGGCTGAGGGACACCCCGCCCCTCCGCACCTCTGTGCACGAATTTTGTGCAACAGGCCTCTAGTTGGGTATAAAAAACAAAGAGATAGAAATAAATTATATTTTACTTAGAAAAGTGTGCACCTTTCTGTCAGGACACTAGTGAGAGAAACAGTCTTATTCTCTAATTAGTTGGATCTGGGCTTTGTTATTTGTTTAGTTGTGATCGTTCACCACTGCATTCAAATAACTTTAGCACTAAGTCAGGACCCCCCTTCAGTGGGGCTTGAGTGTGGGAAGACTCCAAAGATCTACAAGCTTTTAGGACTGTGGGAATCTCACTCTGCCTTATGGTGCTGGCTGCTGGCTTTGGGGGCTGGTAAGGACTTCCCTTTTCTCTCTGGATTTGCCATGGTTCTCTGTCCCTTAATGATCTCTTGCTTTTTCCCCAGACTTGGAGTGGGTAGGGTCTGTAACAGGATAATTGGTAATGGCCTTACATGCCAGGGAGGTTTTTCTTAGTTGTCTTTCTCTGCACACAGAACTTGTCAAGTTCTGTACACTTTTGCATTGGGGGGTGGGGGGTGGGAGTGGGGGGTGGGGAGGTCACTCTCTAAGCAATCCTCCCCTTACACCTCAGTGAAAGCCAGGCTTCAAGCAGTTACCATTAGCCATCCCTGCACTTCTGTGCCTCGGGTGAGCAGCATCTCTTTCAGCTCTCCCTCAGCTGCAAGAACACTTCACAATAGCCCATGGGAAAGAGCTGGAAGGTGGGTGCACACTATCTTTGATGATGAGGTTGCTTGGAATATTAAAACATCATATTTGGCCTTTAAAAATGTTAGTTTCTTTTCACCTTCATCTGTTGCAGTTTTCCTCTCACTGCTTCACCAAGGATGAAGGTGATTAAGATCTCTAATGCTCTAAGAGGGAATTGTAACCTTTTGAATTTTGGTTCATTCAGGCTCCTTTTTCAATTTACTGATGATTTTCATAAAATTATAAGTTTCAAGATTATCTGAGTTGTTTTCATTGTTATGTTGGTAATAACACACTTAGCAAGTTTATATACCCTAAGCTGAAAATTACATCTAAATCGTTTCTTTAAGAAAATACTATGTTTGCCTTATCTTTATTTTCTGTTGTAATTATATTAATGTATTGGGTTATAAAGTTAATCTCTTAATGAAGTGACTGCATATTTCTGCTGTTTTGCTATTGTTTATATTTTAATGTTGAAAAAATGCCTGCATGTTATGTGTCTAGAAATGCACACATATTTACACTTAATATTTTACACAGTAATGAACACATAAAGCACTTTAGGTTGTTTAGTCACAATAGATGGTATTGCTGACAAAATAAAAAGAAATGAAGAGACTAAATGATTACATTTAGAATGTTATTTACATATTCTCTTACACTGAATTTCTATCTAAATACCCCTTATTTTGGTAGAAAAACCACCAACACTTACCTTATTCAATTATTTATTTAAAATTATTTCTTCTCACTTGGTTTAAATATCTATAATTATAGCACAAATCTCAGTCAGAAAATTGACATGTACTTTTTCTTTTCTAGAACATCTATTATGGTATTCCAAATCAAAATTATTTTTCATATGATACAGGTAAGCCTTTGTAGCTTGCCATCCTTCACCTAATGTTCTCTAAAGCAGACATCCTGTCTTCACCCCTTAGGATGTTTTTCTACTTCTTTTGCTTTCTGGCAAGTAACCTAAGCAATCAATTCTTCTTTTTTTTTTTTTTTTTTACAATAGTTTTTGTTTATCTGAGATCATCTATATTAGTCCTGGCATTTCCCCATATTCTGTTATCTCAGTAGCTAACAATCTATCAAGAGCAGCATTTATCCAGTTGTTGGCAGTTATTATTTTGTGAGAATAGACCTAAAGGATAACTGATTTTATTTCATAGTAACACAATAGAGAAGAGAGGAATGTCACTGAATGCTTTCTGTGGCTTAGAAGTAAGCATTATTTGTTTACTTAATTAATAAAAAAATGATAGTAGTGAGCCATGAAACAAAGTATTATTCATATTTTAAAACTGTTTCACCTTATTCTGGTATATATAAACTTCTTATGTGAAAAAAATAGTCTGAAGATTGGTGGTCAAAATAATATGCCTCTGAATTCTAGAACTTTCTTAAGCAAAATAAACAAATCGTAAATACATACATACATACATACATACATACATACATACATAAAAACACTAGAGGGGAAGAAAATTTTCCTTCTCTCTCTCTCTCTTTAGAAAGAATCTACAAGACCTTTCTTCAGGATATTGACTACTGCTCAATTTTAATAGACACAAGTCTTGAAAGTTTTATATAAATTTAAAACTAGGTATTCTGTGATCCTATCAAGTAAAAGAGTAATATGCAAATTAACCATCACCCCCTACACCAACAACCCATGCCCACCAGCCAATCAGGAGCAAGTATGCAAATTAACCTAACCAAGATAGCTGCAGCCATGGAGCGAGCAGGAGGCTTGTGTTTCCCCAGCAATGGAGGAAGCCAAACTTTCCGCACACTCTGGTGGGCCCAGGCCTCCACTCAAGGCTACAAAGTTTCAATTATAGAAGATAAATAAATCCCAACAAAAATGGCAGCAGCCATGGAGCTGGAGAGAGCAGGAGGCTTGAGTTGCCCCCAGCGATGGAGGAAGCCAAGCTTTCATAGCCTTGGATTGCTTTGGTCTCCACTCAAGGCTACAAAGTTTCAATTATAAAAGATAAATAAATCCCAGATCCCAGGGCCTCCGCTTGGGTCACCAGAGGGCGTGGCTGGCCTGCAAACCACCACAGGCCCCTCGCCCAGACCACCCCATGTCCTAAGGGAACCCCCACCCTGATCTGGGACTCCCTTCAGGGCAAACCAGCTGGCCCCCACCCGTGCACCAGGCCTCTATCCTATCTAATAAAAGAGTAATATGCAAATTGACCATCACTCCAACACACAAAATGGCTTCCCCCATGTGGTCAAAGATGGCTGCCCCCATGTGAACACAATATGGCCACCACAAGATGGCTAGCAGGGGAGGGCAATTGGAAGGGACCAGGCCTGCAAGGGAGGGCAGTTGGGGGCGATCAAGCCTGCAGGGGAGGGCAGTTAGGGGTGACCAGGCTGGCAGAGGAGGGAAGTTGGGGGTGACCGGGCCTGCAGGGAAGGGCAGTTGGGGGGGACCCAGGCCTGCAGGGGAGAGCAGTTGTGGGAGACCAGGCCTGCAGGGGAAGGCAGTTGTGGGCGATCAGGCCAACAGGGGAGGGCAGTTGGGAGGGACCAGGCCTGCAAGGGAGGGCAATTGGGGGTGATAAGCCTGCAGGGCAGGGCAGTTTGGGGTGACCAGGCCTGCAGGGGAGGGCAGTTAGGGGAAAACAGGCTGGCAGGCAGAAGCAGTTAGGGGCAATCAGGAAGGCAGGCAGGCGGGCAGTTGGGAGCCAGCAGTCCTGGATTGTGAGAGGGATGACCAACTGCCCGATTAGGCCCGATCCCAACAGGCAGTCGGTCATCCCTCGAGTGTCCCAGATTGGAGAGGGTGCAGGCTGGGCTGAGGGACACACACCCCCGTGCACGAATTTCGTGCACCGGGCCTCTAGTAGTTATATAATTATATCCAATTTTATTTCCAAAGTCTTTGGAGCCACATTGTTTGGGGAAGATAAGCGTAACCATCAAATTTTTCAAAATCATATCTATTGGCTCATAAACTATTTTACTGAACAAATAGCTCTGAAAACCTCAGCAACATAAACAACTATATCTGTACACCTAACATTCTATTCTGAACTTTTCAAATCTCCAAGCTTGTAAGTTTGTAAACTATGATTTTTATACCCAGGGGTCATAAAGCTGCACACTGTTGAAAAAGAGAAAAAACAGGTAATTTCATCGGGACAGTTGACCCTATTCTTTTCATCCATTAATTTAGAGAGAGAAGAGGGCTGATGATTGCATATTGAATTACATAAAAGAGAAGATCTAAGAGATAAAAAGAAAAGGCTTCCCAAAGAGTCTCTGAATTAGCTCATAGCAAACAGCCATAATGATGTCAATGTTCACTTAGCTGTTCCTGGGAGCAAAAAAATGATCATTAATATCACCGTTTGAGTTTCTTCAGACATCTGCATATGCAATATAATTTATCAATAAAGACAATACATGCCTGGGTGTAATTGGTTAACCCCTACTGTACTGGTCCTAACTTGCTCTCTTCGTTATGCACAATTTGTTTAAAAGAAAAATCTTTTATTGTGTAAATGCCCACAAGTGGATGATAGTGTCCAAAGTGTTTAAAAATGCTAAATGTGGTGTGTTAATATTTTAAAATATGGTTTTCATGCTTTTACTCTCTCTCTCACTCTCTATTTTGACATTTTCCTTCCTCAAGTATGGTATATGACAGGGTCTCAAGAATATATGAAGCAAGGCAAAAGGAATGGCTGCACAATCATTATTCTAAGGGAACTGTATCCTAGGTTCTTTTGCACTCACGATAATAAAGCACTGAGGTGCTGAATACTCCTGGTGCAGGGACAGTGAATGTCTCGTAAACAGTTAGATACTCTCAGCATTAGAGAGCCCCACCCCAACTCTGGTCTATGGGTCTTCTCTGCTTTAGTACTGCTTAAGGTTCTAAATTGTTGGTATGATCCAGAAAAGGGAACCAACCAAGCCAAACCAAGACTGATTAAGGTTAAAGCTCTATGGATTGAGTGGTCAGATCTGAAACTGAATTACTGAAAAGAAATAGCTATTTCTTCTATACAATGCCACAAGGATAAAGTATCTCATAAATGTAGTATTGTCATTCCCCACATCAGTTTCCTAAATTTCCTTTTGTATCCCTGGAAGGGAAAAATTAGATTACATATATCTCACTTCATATGTATTTGCTTTTTTCCTTTTTGTTCCTTTGGTATAAATTTTATCAGGATATTTTAAAGCACAATTTTATATTTTAATAATGATGAAATCTTAAATGAGTTACCTTAGACTTTGAAATCTGAAGCTTTGAATCTGAGACTTATCTCTGTGTGATTAGTTGGTATAGGTATAGTGCTTAGAAAAGTAACCTTAATTCATGGTAAGTGTTATCTAAATCTTTACTATTATCTTTTTATTATTTTTAACTTTTTATTTTGAAATGAGTTTATTTCATTGAAAAGCTACAAAATAGTTCAGTGTCTCCAAGTGTTCTTTACCAAACTTTGCCTAATGTTGACATCATATACAACTGTGGTAGAAGTAGTGAAACCAAGAATGATATTATTACTAACTAGAGGCCCAGTGCATGAAATTTGTGCATGGGGGGGGTGTCCCTCAGCCCAGCTTGTACCCTCTCACAATCCAGGACCGCTGGCTCCTAACCGCTTGCCTGCCTGCCTGCCTGCCTCATTGCCCATAACTACTCTGCCTGCCTGATTGCCTCTAACCATCTCAGCTTCAGCCCCCGCTGCAGCGGCTTCATCCAGAAGGTCTTTCAGCTGTCTGGTCTAATTAGCATATTAAGCTTTTATTATTATAGATGGAATGGCAACAACACTTGGTGTTAAAGCATAAGGCACCTAATCCCTGCTCATTGACTGTATTACTTCATAAACATCTTTTGTCTATTGCATGTCCAAGTTCCTTACCTTCAAATTAGAACATGGAGTACCATTAGTTTGTTTTCTTTGGCCTAAATTGGTAAGAGCTGCAATGTAATTAAGTCTTTAGAGAGACATTATAATAAATTATTTTATTTTATAAAAATTAGACAGAGGAGCCTAAACATAATTTAGTAACTCTAATGTGGCTACTTCTTAGACTAGATATTAGGCTATTTTAGATAACTGTGAACTGGAACGTCATATGGTAACATATTAATTGAGTGCCAATTATGGGCCAGACTGGGGATACAAAAAGGATAAAATGTACTATTCCCTCTTAATGGGATTATAGACTAGTGGATTGCCAAATGAGTTCTCAAGATGGATTTGTGTGCAGAGTCAAATGTGAGCTTCATAAAGTTGAAAAGGTAGAGAAGGAAGTATACCCATGTATACTAATCATGAGGATGAGTCTGAGAAAGGTTAAATGTTTTCCTAACATTCACACTTTGGTAAGTCTCACCTCTCCAACAAGCATCGCACCTGGAAACTTGTTAATTTAGGTTTCTGTGAATGTTACTTTATATAAATCTCATAGCTTGGGGCTGTTTTACATCAATAATTCTTTTAGAGAGACATTATTGATAATCATAATGTAAGGCTTAATGTGGATTAAGGTAATAAATCATGAAGAGGATACTAAATTTTTTTACAAACGAAAATTATCATACCTAATAAAATGGTAATATGCAAATTACCATCACTCCGCTACGCCCATGATTGGGCCGGCTGGAGGCACGGGGCGGGACTCAGGGTGGCCGATTGGCTGGCAGTAGGAGCGGGGGGCGCCTTAAATGGCCGGTGCTGCCGAAGACGCTGGTGGCGGAACTCGGGGTGGCTGATTGCGTGGCTGCTGGCACCAGTTTTCCGCCAGCAGCAGTTTTCCTCTGGCCACCCGCCGATCAGAGCGCCTCCCGCCAGCACGATCGGCCACCACGAGAGGAACTCCGATCAGGAGGCGCTCCGATCGGGCGGGTGGCCAGAGGAAAACTGCTGCTGGCGGAAAACTGGTGCCAGCAGCCACGCAATCGACCACCCCGAGTTCCGCCACCAGTGTCTTCCGCAGTGCCGGCCGTTTAAGCCGGTGGGAGGAGCGGGGGTCGGGGAGGAGCGAGTCCCCGCCCCCCGCTCCTACCGCCAGCCAATCGGCCACCCTGAGTCCCACCCCATGCCTCCAGCTGGCCCAATCGTGGGCGTAGTGGAGTGATGGTAATTTGCATATTACCATTTTATTAGGTATGATGATGATTACATGCAATAAACAATATTTCAAGAAAGACTTTTAAATATAACAATATGACATGTTGCCCTGGCTGGTGTGGCTCAGTGGATAGAGCGTTGGCCTGCGGACTGAAGGGTCCAGGGTTCGATTCCAGTCAAGGGCATGTACCTTGGTTGTGGGCACATCCCCAGTAGGAGGTGTGCAGGAGATAGCTGATCGATGTTTCTCTCTCATCGATGTTTCTAACTCTCTCTCCCTCTCCCTTCCTCTCTGTAAAAAATCAATAAAATGTATTTTTTTAAACAAACAAACAATATGACATGCAATAAACACTCATATTTCATAGGTGACTTTTTTAATCTAACTCAGCGCCTTGACCCTGAGCATGTCCCATGCCAACTGCCCGGAGCCTCCCGGGTGCCCTCATCCCTCCTGGCCAGGCAGCTGAATTCCCTCTCAGGAAGGGGCAGGAGGGACCCGCCTGGATGGACAGCAGGGCGGCTGCGGACGGACTGGGGACGGACTGGGGGAGCCAGCCCCATTGCCTCTCTGGCCCTGCTGCTGTCACTCAAGGGTGCCCAGAGAATTAAATCAACTTTTGTTGTGGCTCCTTGGGAGGCCTCCCCTACATGAACTCGCCCACACTGATCTCAATAACCCAGGGGACCAGCCTTTCAAAGACCATTTCTTCACTAAAATCATCCTGAGCCCGGCCAGTGTGGCTCAGTGGTTGAGTGTGGACCTAGGAACCAGGAGGTCACGGTTCCATTCCCAGTCAGGGCACATGCCAGAGTTGCAGGCTCGGTCCCCAGTGGGAGGCGTGCAGGAGGCAGCCAATCTGTGATTCTCTCTCATCATGGATGTTTCTCTCTCTCCCTCCCTCTCCCTCTTCTTTCCTCTCTTTAACCAACAAAAATATTTGTACTTTTTATTTTTATATATTTTATTGATTTTTTACAGAGAGGAAGAGAGAGGGATAGAGTTAGAAACATCGATGAAAGAGAAACATCGATCAGCTGCCTCTTGCACACCCCCCACTGGGTATGTGCCTGCAACCAATATACATGCCCTTGACCGGAATCGAACCTGGGACCCTTGAGTCCGCAGGCCAGCGCTCTATCCACTGAGCCAAACTGGTTTCGGCTATTTGTACTTTTTAAAAAAATATATTTTATTGATTTTTTTACAGAGAGGAAGGGAGAGGGATAGAGAGTTAGAAACATCGATGAGAGAGAAACATTGATCAGCTGCCTCCTGCACACCCCCTCCTAGGGATGTGCCTGCAACTAAGGTGCATGCCCTTGACCGGAATTGAACCCAGACCCTCCAGTCTGCAGGCCGACGCTCTATCCACTGAGCCACACTGGTCAGAGCCCGTGTATTTATTTTTCATTTATTTTATTCTTTTGTGCAAATACGTTTATTTTGGTGCTTATTCTAAAGCAAACATAGTCACAGCAAGAAATTTGGCAAGCGCAGAAAAACATAAAGAAGAAATAGAAGTCACGCGTTCATTCCACCATCCGGAGGCACCCTCAGGAGGCTGTTACTGCCACCTGGCCTGACGTGTGGGCAGCATACCTAGGTGGACAGAGCCCTTGACTAGGGACAATAAAGGCATTCGGTGTTCCAGGTCAGACAAGGCCGCCTCCTTTAAAAAAAATCCTATATAATAAAAGGCTAATATGCAAATTGACCGAACGGCAGAACGACCAGTCACTATGATGCACACTGACCACCAGGGGGCAGACGCTCAACCCTAAGCCAGGCTCATGGCGGGTGAGTCGAGCAGTGGTGGACTCCGACCTTAGTGCTGCAGGGAGAGGGCCTAAGCCAGCAGTCGGACACCCCCCATGAGCTCTCAGACTATGAGAGGGCACAGGCCGGGCTGAGGGACCCCCCAAGTGCGCGAATTTTGTGCACCAGGCCTCTAGTATATAATATTATGGAGGAAATATTTTTAGAAATAAATAACAAAATTTGTTGCTAAAAATGGTATGTGACCAACCAAATAATGGAACACTAGATTCCACAGGATGTTGTCTTGCCTACTTAATTAATCCACAGAGAAAGCTCCCTGGTCTCAGAGCCTAGGAGCTGGCCTGGATGGGGGTGGAAGGGGAGAAAGCCGCAGTTGGGAAGCTTAACGAGTTGTGGGGGAAGGATGCATCCTGTTGAGTCCTACATATGATTCATTCTGGGCTTGCCTGTTTGTGCAAGTTCAGTTTGGCTCTGGGCATTAGTCTTGGGAGAGATGGGCTTGTTGTCTTGGGAGGCACGGAGCTCTACCTTGAACTACGTGTTGCTTTCAGTATAACTCTTTTCTTCTCCTGTGCTGTACAGGCAGTCCTCGGGTTACATTGGACTTGATGTATGTTGTTTTGTGGTCACATCACCATCTCCCATTTATTTATAAACAAGAAAAGTTCTATCATTTCGACATATGTACATTATGTGTTTTATGTTTCTTTATTATTTATTTACCACAAGTAAAAGTCAGGAATTGTTATTTTTCTTTTAAAAATTTTTTACTGTTTCACTTCATTACTGCTGTGTATGTGCTCCATGTGAGAGACGCAGGTGCTTATGTAGGTGGGTTCCGACTTAAGGCAAAAATCGCATTATGTCGCACCTTAGGAACGAATCTCCGAAGTAACCCAACGACCCACGGTATTGAAGTGATGGGAACTGGGCTGTGTTACAAACAAATCATTTGGTTGTTAAAAACAAAAATCCATACTTAGATCTGGAGGCTAAAAGTTCAAGGTCAGGGTGCCAATATGGTTATGTTCTAGTAAGTGTTCTCTTTCTGGCTTGCCCAGGTCAACTTTCTGTTCTTTGTGTCCTTACATTGAAAGAGAGAGAGAGAACAAATTCTCTGATGTTTCTTCTTATAAGGCACTGATTCCATCATAAGAACTCATCCTCATAACTTCTTCTAAACCTAAATATCTTCTAAAGTCCCCATTTAAACATATCATTACATTGGAGGTCATGACTTCAATAAATAAATTTTGGAGGGTCAACATTCATTGCATAGCACTTTTCCTCTTGGGCTAAAAAGTGAATTTTAAAAGCATGTAAAGGTATATAGTATGAATGGAAGTTGCTGCTATTTGTGTTAGTATAGGTGAGCATGATTAAAAGGGGTAAGAAGTGTGGTGAATTTTCATCAATATCAGGCTATAATATCCAAGAATATATGTTTTAAAACCACCATATCAGAGCATTGTGTTTAAAGATCACAAGGTTTTAAAGACTTCAGAATATCAGAACAAAACAAGTGAAAGGCACACTATAGTGTTAGGTAGAAAGTTAAACATGAGTGGCTGGGTCTGGGTTTGCCCTGGGGTCCTGAACATGAGTTAGGCCAACTTTGCCTTCAGACTTCCTCTCTATGGATGGCCCAGCAGACCACCAGCAGGCAGGTTCAGAGCCAGCTGGCTCTTGGCCCAAGCTCAGAGGAAAACGACATGACTTCAATGCCAATGTGACCTTACTAGGGCCCTGGGCTAATTATAATAAAACTAGAGGCCTGGTGTACAGATTCGTGAACCAGAGGAGTCCCTCGGCCTGGACTGAAGGGATTGGGCTGAAACTGGCTCTCTGACATCCCCCAAGGAGTCCTGGATTGCGAGAGGGCTCAAGCCAGGCCAAGGGACCCCACCGGTGCACTATTGGGGCCTGAGGAGGGACCACAGGAAGTTGGCTGACTGAGGAGGGAATGTGGGAGGGCTCTAGGGCATGTCCAGCCCCTCTCGCCCAGTCCCCATGGGCCAGACCCCAGCAGCAAGCTAACCTACTAGTTGGAGTGTCTACCCCCTAGTGGTCAGTGAGTGTCATAGAGACTGATCAAACAGTCATACAAATGGTCGAACACTTAGCATATTAGGCTTTTATTATATAGGATTAGCATTTCAGTTTTGACCCCACCCCATGGGTTATTCTGTATGCACTAGAGGCCCAGTGCACAAAATTTGTGCATGGGGGGAGGGGGTCCCTCAGCCCGGCCTGCACCCTCTCACAATCTGGGACCCCTTGGGGGATGTCCAACAACAAGTTTAAGCCCAATCCTGGGATCAGGCCTAAACTGGCAGTCAGACATCCCTCTCACAATCTGGGAGTGCTGGCTCCTAACCACTCAGCTGCCTGCCTGCCTCATCGTCCCTAACCACTCTGCCTGCCTGCATGATCACCCCTAACTGCTTGCCTGCTTTCCTGATTGCCCCTAACCACCTCTGTCTGCCTTCCTCATTGCCCCTAACTCCTCGCCTGCCTGCCTGATCATCCCTAACCGTCTCTGCCTCAGCCCCCACTACCACAGCTTCATCATGAAGGACGTCTGGAATGATGTCCAGCTGTCCAGTCTAATTAGCATATTATGCTTTTATTATTATAGATTATTATAGATTATGGGTAAGGGCATGCCCAGAAGACATATAGTTTCCATCAATCATCCCTGAATGCAAATGAAAGGCTCCACCCAAAAAAACCCCTCTTTATAATCCAGGAGTTGGGGACCATGCTCTCTCTAGCACATGCTCTACCTCCAGGGAGCACTGCCCCGTCCCATTCCCTCTCCCCTCCTCCCTCCCACCTCCGCCCTCCCCTTCCTCACAGACACGTATCCCCTAACCTCTAAGGGATCCCATGAGACTTGCAACCAGGGAGAAATAGGCAGCTGCAACTCATCCTGGTGATATGTGATTTTTGGACTGAAACACGCAGTGTTCCTCTGGGCAGGATAGTTCTCTGGATTCTTTGTCCATCAGAGTTGAAGAATGAATCCACGGACGGAAGATGGAATAGCAAAGGTGTAAAATTATTGAAGAACAAGTACAGACTCCCATGTGGGGAAGGGAAAAGAATTTCACAGCACAGAGTCCCACGTAAGGAGGGGGAAAGAGACCCACTCAGTTCCTTTTCCCTATGGCTTATAAAGGCTGCAGATCTTTGTGCCTTGATATTCCCTCTCATTGGTCACTATTCCCTTAGATTGGTTACTATAGTAACTCCTGAGCTCAAAGGTTGAACCTTACATTGGACACCTGAAGTTTTCTTCCCCTCCTTCCTTATTGTTACCCTATTCCCTTTGGGCTGTCTTCTGCCTTTGAGTAAGGGGTTTTCTTCCCTTTATTTTGTAAATATAGACCTGCTGTTTTCAGCTCCTTCATTATATGGAAATGTACCTGTTGCAGCTTTTCAGCCTTGTGCTTCTTCCATGGTCCCCTTAATTTCTAGAATTTTATGAACCAGTCTTTTTTACCCCTAAGAATTCCTTTTTCACTGGGCTGATCCTCAGAACCTGTCTCCCCAGGCCCCTTTCCTCTGACTTCCCAGTGAGCTAAAGCCATTCTCTCTCTCCATTGGCCTGCTTCTCATTCAGAATGTAACCAGCCAAGCCATTTTGTCCCATAATCTCTTGACCAGTACACGCCTCATTTAAATTGTATCTTCAAAAAACCCTATTTTGCTTTACTTTTATTTTTATTAACCTTAAATTTTTTTTTTGTATTGATAAAAAGAACTGAGGTCCCAGCCAGCAATCCCAATCAGTAACAATAGTATTGAAAAAAAAAAAAAAAGGCTTACACTTAAGTGCAATCAATTGCTGATAAAGCAATTTTTAAAAAAAATCTTAGAAAAAATGAATTTTAATTTGTAAATACTATAAAAAATAAAATCAATAACAAAATATTAGAAATTTAGGGCATAAGACATGTATGACATATTAACACTGATTTAAAAAATAGAACATTGATCATTTGCTTCCAAAAAATACATACAAAGCTAAATTATCTCTGGAAGACATATACTAATGGGATTACTAGAACTGAAATAAAACACAGTAATCACAGAAACAGACAAAATAAATCATGAATCATCTGAACTTGATAATAGTCACAATTTTTATAGATGTTATTGAAACAAGTTTTTGGGGTAAAATAGGAATTTTTAGGGGGAAATAGGCAGGTTTAGAAAGACTTTAGGAATTAAGGGGCCTCAAGGAAAACACTCAGGGTTACAGAGCTGGGAGAGGGTACATTTCCATAACACAAGGGAGCCAGGTGCAGTTACATTTCCATAAAATGTGGGAGACTGGGAGAAGTTACATTTCCATAAGACAAGGGAGAGGCAACAGTTGCATTTCCATAAAATAAGGGAACTGGGAGTAACAAAAGGTCTATGTTTACAAAATAAAGGAGGAAAAAGCCTAGAGGGAATAGGAAGACAATGAGGGAGGAGGGCCTCACAGTCCCTTGTGAGATTTGACCTTTGAGTTTAGGAGTTACCATAGTAACCAATTCAAAAGGGAATATTGACCAATCAGAGGGGATATCAGGACACAGGGACTTGCTGACTTTATAAACCATGGACAGGAAGTCAGGGGGACTCTTTCCCTCTCCCGATAGGTGTGTCTATGCTGTGAGATTCTTTTCCTCCTCCCCACTTGGGAGTCTGTACTTATTCTTCAATAAATTGCCACCTTTGCTATACCACCTTCCATCCATGGATTCATTTATCGATTCTGATGGACAAAGAATCCTGGGAACCATCTTGCCCAGGGGAACACCGTCTGTTCCACTCCAAAAATCCCATATCATTATCAATTAGTAGTTTTTTCAAGGTGTTTCAATAATTTTTAACCTCATCCCTTAGTCCTTGAAGATTAAAATAAGGTGGTCAAATACAAAGGAAATAGCTGCTAAATTGAGCACAATGACATCTCCTTAGCCAAGGGAGAATTCTGTAATTCAAGTGTGCTTCAAGTAATCTTAGAAACTTTGTTATGAAGAGCCAGCATTACAGCATTATCATTTTTTCCTTTGTTTTTCTAATTTCCATTAATTATCTAGAAGCACAATCAACTTAGCAAGCTTCCTTTAGAAATCCATTCTCTATGGCACTGCACCACAAAGCAGACAATTTAACTAGATGGTTTTATTAGGATGCAATTAACACTTGGAGCTAAAAAAAAACATTGAACCCATTTTTTATTTAGCTCAAGTGAGGAAGCACCACATAAGGCTTCCACCACAAGGATCTGATAGTCAGCGAAATGTTGACAGCATGTGTCCTTTGATGACAAGAAATTGCAGTATAAAGAAACATTTAAAATCCTTTGTCTATATAAAAATAAATTTGGTAGTAGGAATATCCATAACTCACCTCTTCCAAGAGCAGAGCTGAAAGAAACTGTGGGCCTTTATCCTGTAGGACTTCTTTATAAGTTCTCACAAAATATTGCTCCAAATAGATTTTTGTTACTAAGTATCACATTTTAGATCTAAATGACAGTGCTTATAGGATAACCACTCTAATTTTGTTTAGGTTTGAAGCTTAAATTTATCTTCCTGAACAATCCAGAATGATGTAACTAGAGATTTAAAATTCAGTTGGAGAGAATAACAGAGTGGATACCTAGGTTGGTAATTTTGTCAATACACACATACCACATTAATACATTATTAGCTTTTTATGTTCTATATGTAGTAAAAACATTATATTTATGCTCCATGGAGTAGCTGGAGGGAGTGTGAATGAATTCAGTGGGTGTCATTGATAAATATGGGTGGAAACCACAAAAATTTAGTAGACTAAACAGTGTTAACTATTCACTGCTTTTTATGAAAAATTCTGAGTCTCAGTTTCATTAGCTCTTAGATGATCTATAACAGAGTGTGGACAAAAGGGACCACCTGCTAACCTGACAAGCTTAGGGGAGGCCTGCATGGCAGTCTTGCAAACTCAGAGACCTAAAATACCACAAAAGATGGTCTGAAAATTAAATATTTAACTACAAACAGGTTATAGTAGGTAGTCATGTCCTAGGCCAGCATTTTCCCTGACAAAGATCACCTTAGATCTTTATTGAGCCCATTTGTCTTTTTGCCTCTAAGATAACATATCTGTGAGATGTCTGGGTAACCTGTAACTTCCTTTTTTTTCCAGATCCCTGGGGGCACAACAAATGACACCAGGACATTTCCTCATTGTTATTGTTATCAACTGTTAATTTGTTAAACTATCCTCTATCCATCTATGTAAAAGAAGCATATGTCCATCATTTCACTTTTTACCTTATCCCAGAGGTGTCCCTGCTTTGCTTTATCCCACCTCCTTAAACTATCACCAGTGGATTTCATGTAACCCACCTAGATCCCTTTCCTTTGATTGCAATGTATAAATACAGATGTAACCCGCCATTCTCTGGAGCATTAGGAGCATTATCTCAATTCATTGAGGTTCTGCTTCCAGGCATATGTCAACAATTTGGCTCAAATAAACTCACAAAAATTCTTTACAGGTTTCAATGGGTTTTTTATGTTAACAAGAGTCTTCATCTGAATATTTTTCAAAATGGTTTATTATTGAATATACTAGAAGCCCGGTGCATGAAATTCGTGCATGGAGGGAGTTGTCCCTCAGCCCAGCCTGTACCCTATCCAATCTGGGACCCCTTGAGGGATGTCCGACTGCCCGTTTAGGCCCGATCCCACTGGGATCGGGCCTAAACGGGCAGTCGGACATCCCTCTCACAATCCAGGAATACTGGCTCCCAACTGCTTGCCTGTCTACCTTCCTGATTGCCCCTAACCGCTTCGCCTGCCAGCCTGAACACCCCCTAACCACTCCGCTGTCAGCCTGTTTGCCCCCAACTTCCCTCCTCTGCCTGCCTGGTCACCCCTAACTGCCCTCTCCTGCAGGGTTGATCACCTCCAAATGCCCTCCCTTGCAGGCCTGGTCTCTCAAATGCCCTCCCTTGCAGGCTGGGTGCCTCCCAACTGCCCTCTCCTGCTGGCCATCTTGTGGTGGCCATCTTGTGTCCACATGGGGGCAGGATCTTTGACCACATGGGGGCAGCTATATTGTGTGTTGCAGTGATGATCAATCTGCATATTACTCTTTTATTAGATAGGATAGAGGCCTGGTACAGGGGTGGGGGCCAGCTGGTTTGCCCTGAAGGGCATCCCGGATCAAGTGGGGGTTCCATTGGGGTGTGGGGCGGCCTGAGCGAGGGGCCTGTGGTGGTTTGCAGGCTGGCCACGCCCCCTGGCAACCCAAGCAGAGGCCCTGGTATCTGGAATTTATTTTCCTTCTACAATTGAAACTTTGTAGCTTGAGTGGTGGCTTAGGCCTAGCAAGGGCAGGCGGAAAGCTTGGCTTCCTCTGTTACTTAGGAAACCTTGCTCTCTGTGGCTGTAGCCATCTTGGTTTGGGTTAATTTGCATACTCGCTCTGATTGGATGGTGGGCGTGGCTTGTGGGCATGGCTTGTGGGTGTGTCGGAGGTATGGTCAATTTGCATATTTGTCTATTATTAGATAGGATTATCATTAAATCCAATTATTGAATTATTTGGAGCCTCTTTTCTTATTTTTAACATTATCCTAACTATAATAAAACCATATATTTAATGCTTATTTACATTTTTTGGGCTTGATATTAAGCAGTTTTTATGAATTATTTCACTTGCTCAAATAAATCTATGGATTAGATAATACTATTATACTCCTTTTTTGTGTTGTTGTTGAAAGTATTACAGATGTTCCATTTGTTTCTTTGTTTTTTCCCATTGACCCCCTCCACCCATTATCTGCCCCTCCCAGGCCTTCACCACTCTATTGTCTGTGTGGATGGGCTATGCATATATGCATGTAAGTTTCCTGATTAATCACTCCTCCACCCCCATCCCCTCCTTTCCTCTGAAATCTGTCAGTCTGTTCCATGCTTTTATGTTTCTGGATCTATTTTATTCACCAGTTTATTTTGTTCAATAGATTCCACATATGAGTGAAATCATGTAATCCTTATCTTCCTCTGACTGGCTTATTTCACTTAGCATAATACTCTCCAGGTCCATCTATCCTGCTGCAAATGCTAAGAGTTCTTTTCTTTTTATAGCTGCACTGTTTTCCATATAAATGTAGGCATTTTTATCCACTCGTCTACTGATGGGCACTTGGGCTTTTTCCAAATCTTAGCTATTATAAATTGCACTGCTATGGACATACAGGGGTGCATATATTCTTTCTGATTGGGGTTTCTGGTTTCTTAGGATATATTTCTAGAAGTGGGATCACTGGGCCAAATGACAGTCCCATATTTAATTTTTTTGAGGAAACTCCATACTGTTTTCCATAATGGCTGCTCCAGTCTGCATTCCCACCAGCAGTGTACTAGGATTCCCTTTTCTCCACATCCTTGCCAACCCTTGTCCTTTGTTGATTTGTGCATGATGGCCATTCTGACAGGTATGAGGTGATACCTCATTGTCATTTTAATTTGCATCTCTCAGATGACTAGTGACTTTGAGCATTTTTTCATATGTCTCTTGGACATTTGTATGTCCACTTTAGAGAAATGTCTATTTAGGTCCTTTGTCCTTTTTTTTAATTAGATTGTTTGTCTTCCATTTAAGTTGTATGAGTTCCTTATATAATTTGGAAATTAACCCCTTATCAGATGTATCATTGGAAAATATGTTCTCCCATGCTATGGGCTCTCTTTTCATTTTGTTGCTGGTTTCTTTTGCTGTGCAGAAGCTTTTTATTTTGATGTAGTCCCATTTGTTTATTTTCTCCTTCATTTCCTTTGCCCTAGGAGATGTATTGGTAAACATATTGCTATGAGAGATGTCTAAGATTTTGTTCCCTATAGTTTCTTCTAATATTTGTATGGTTTCAGGCCTTATGTTTAAGTCTTCTATCCATTTTTAATTTATTCTTGTGTATGGTATAAGTTGATGGTCTAGTTTTATTTTTTGCATGTATCTCTCTAATTTTCCCAACATGATTAATTGAAGAAACTGTCTTTACTCCATTGTATGCTCTTGACTCCTTTGTCAACTATTAATTAAACCTATTGGCTTGGGTCAATTTTTGGTATCCCTGTTCTGTTCTATTGATCTATATGCCTGTTCTTATGCCAGGACTAGGCTGTTTTGAGTACAGTGGCTTTGTAGTATACCTTCATATCTGCTTTTGTGATTCCTCCAACTTTGTTCTTCTTTCTCAAGATTGCTGAGGCTAGTTGAGTCTGTTTTGGTTCAAGGAGGTAAAAGACCTGTACTACTGGACATTGAAAAAAAAGAGATGAAGGAATATATAAATAAGTAGAAGGATATACCGTGTTCATGGATTGGTATAATCAATATCACTAAAATGTCCATATTATCCAAAGCAATTTATAGATTTAATGAATTCCCTATTAAAATACCAACAACGTATCTTACATATCTAGAACAAACACCACAAAAATTTACATTATACTCCATTTTAAAAAAGAGTAAACAGGTTTAGAAAGTGTATAATTGAAGTGATCATAGTGTTATGTTTGATGCAAATTACACACTCAGTGTATATATTCTGAGACATGAATTGAGAAGAATAAAGAAACTGTATTCAATAATAATCATGTAGCATGTTATTCTCAGTTCTTCCTCTTTACCACACTCTTCAAATACATAAATAATATCTCATAAGATATTAATTGATAGAGGTTATTTACAGTGTTGTCTAATAAAGATCAATATGGTCATAAATTCTTTTGCATATACCTCTCTTCATAAGACATGAAGAACACATTTCTTTCTTCCTAACAACAATGAGCCAAAAAGCATAAATACTTGTCCCATGAACATGAACCAATGCATCTTGAAACATCATTTATTCATTTATTTATCCAGAGATTTTAATTTGGGCTAAGGATAATGGTAGACCCTAGAAATAACGCAAAGCACAAAACAAACATGCTTCCTATACCCCAAAGCCCACTATTTTTATAAAATTGGGATGTGCACCAGTAATTACACATGTAATATAACAAAAGGGGAGTAAATGATGCTATGGAAGGAAAAAGTAAAAGCATATAAGTTATTCTAAGAAGACAGGGAGCAAGTCCCAGAAGGACATGGGATTGAAGTTGAGAATTTAAGACTAAGAAAGAGTTTGAAGAGAAATATTGAAGGAAGAGTTTTCCAACCAAAACAAAATAAAAACAAACAAATAAACAACAGCTTGTACTGAAAGACTACAGGCAGCTGTAGCCTACACAGCTCAGGAGATGGCAAACCACACTGCTATAGAGGAAGGCAGGTACTAAGTAATGCCATTCCTCTAAAACTATGGTAAATATTTTGAAAATGGGAATTCATTGAGAGTTTTTAAGTGGTAATGGGTGTGACTGAATTATAGTCCAGTTGTTGGGTAGAGATTAGAGAAAAGCCAGAGTAGAAACAGAAAAACCAATTAGGAGGTTATTGCAATAGTTGAAGAAACAAAGATGGTTTGAACTATGGTAACGTGACATTGAAGAATGCAGTAGGCAGCAGAAGATTACAGATATAGGTATAGATAGATATAGATATAATTATATTATTAAAGGTAAAAAGAGAGAGTGGTTGAGGGCCACTCCTGGGATTTTGATTGGAGTGTTTCAGTGGATTGTGGTGGCCCTAAGAGATGCTAGAGGAGGGGGCATTTAAGAAAGAGGTGACAAGTTGACTTTATGATATGTGTCTGAGTCTGAGATGTCTAGAAGACTTGGAAGTGAAGATAGAAGTAGGCGGTTGGCTATAATAGTCTTGAGTTCAACAAATGTGTCATTTCTGTATGGATTTGGATATCATTAGCATATTGATAAAAACTGAAAATTGCAAAAGTATGAAGTTCTCTGGCTAGTAAGTGTAAAGTGAAAAGTGAAGAATGCCTTGTTTAATTCATAGAGGAAATTTAATATTTAAGTATTGCTTGTAGGAGGGGTTACGTTTCAAGGAGACCAAGAAGAAATAAAGAGAAAACCAGGAGTATATGAAGACAGAATGTGTGAAAATAATATAGTTTTTAATGTCTAATTATGCACTGACATGCACATAATAAATGACTTATCAATATCCAATGGAATTAGTAATGGGGAGTCACCTATTTTTTTTTAAATGATAATGTTTCATCATTTCTTAAGTGCATGGCATAGTTTTGTTGGGATTAATATGATTACTTTCAGTTTTAATTTCAATGACTATTTTTTAATCTAAATTTGTTAGAATGACATCCTGCAGTTCTCAGTCATGTTAGCCATGGAAACAGGCAATTGGCTAAAGCTTGAAGCTTACAGTTCACTCAGTACCCTGATATTGTCTGTGAAA
This sequence comes from Ia io, assembly GCA_025583905.1. Lineage (NCBI taxonomy): Eukaryota > Metazoa > Chordata > Mammalia > Chiroptera > Vespertilionidae > Ia > Ia io. The sequence goes on along the minus strand of JAJQQW010000009.1, from coordinate 40,403,600 downwards.
CAAGGTAGATAATTCAGCTAAACATAAACTATTGCCTTCATAATAAACATTTCATGTGAGTTCACTATGAGAGTTAGGAACCTTGTCCATAGGGTGCCTTCTGCTTAAAAGACCTATATTATGGAGATGGTTGCCTTCTAATGGGAAACCCCTACAGCTCAAATTATCTTCAGCATTCAAAAATATTCTAATGATAGTGTACGTATAGGCAGTTGGCAAGGCATTTTGTTTATTGTTGGCTAATGTGTACTTGTGAGGTGGGGATGCTTGCTGGAACAGCTCAAATTTCCCTTCCTTACGATAGCCCTAACTGACCCAGCATAGGAATGAGAAGGCTGTTTTGATGGTAGCCTTCCCAGAACAAGACAAAATCAAAACTGGGTTAGATCGCCTGAGAGAATGATTCAAGGGCAATCTCATGGAAGGTCTGACGGGACCAATGCCATCAGTTTCAGATGCTGCCTTTGACAGACTGATGAATGTTAGGAAGCTGTATATTTTTCCATATTTTCTAGGTGCACAGCATTATTTACAAGCTGATAAATAACTATTGATTAGTCACTGACTTTTTAAAATTGCTTTTTTCTCTTCTAGCAATGGTTCTCAGTGCTGGCTATGCATGAAAATCACTGAAAGAGTTGTGCAAAATATACAGCTATCCAGAAGCCACCTTTGGAATGTACAGTGCAGTATTACTGGAGTAAGGCCCCGGACTCTGTATTTTAAAGTGTTTCATATCAATGTTAAATGAATATTTCTGGCTGGGAATCACTGGAATGCTATCAAAGCACTTGGATAATATCGCGGATGGCTTTTGGTGGCTGTATCAGTGGCAGCAATGCTTAGCAAAATGTTCTTTTTACAGACTGCAGAGAAATACTTCCAACGCAGAAAATAAAAGTAACTTTTGGCTGTAAAAGTGGCTCTATCCCATCCCTTTAAGGCAAGATAATAAATCTCTATGAATTTGTCCCTGAGGAAAAATTTTCATTTTCAGAACACTTGGCCATTTTTATAATGGGGGAAAGAGCAGTAAAATGCTGTGGCAAAACAGCAATTCAGACCTCCACTTGCTGACTTCTTTGGAATCAAAGTTGATGGTGTCAGTGAAAACCACCCTTTCCCTTTGTTAACTGAAGAAGGCATGACATTTTCATATATTTTCTATTAAGTGCAATAATATTTTCATCAGCTTCAAACAAAGGTACATGCAAAGTTTTTCTATAACTGTGTATCCGTTAATTATTTTAATAGGAGAATGATGAAAGTTTATGTTCAGTGAGAAAATGCATGGCCTTTTTGACCATTCCTAAGTGTACTTAGTATGAATCCATTATCATGTACAAACCCAGGTAATCTTGATTAACTTAATTCTAGGAGATGACTTATATACCATTCATAGACACACTTAAACTGTGAACAAGCCATTTTAAACTAGAGCTCATCCTTCTTATTTGGAAAGTAAGGATATTTGGGGCTATTTTCAAATTGTGTTTAACATATAGCACATTCAAGGTTGGACTCCTATTTTTTATAAATAAAGTCTTATTGAAACACAGTCATGCTTATTTAGTTATATAATGTTTATAGAAGCTTTTGCACTACAATAGCAGAGTGTGGTTGTGATAGACACTATATGACCTATCAATCCTAAAATACTTATTGTATGTCCATAATAGAAAAAAGATTGCTGACTCCTGTTTTACTCTTCAAGCCAGAAGAATGTGGCCCTGGGAGCTGAGAGAGAATCATTTGTATATAGCTGGATCTGTGTCAGCGAGGACAAGTTAGTCCATGGATGTGGGCTAAACATCGCCAGTATCTGTCAGTTGGCCTAGAAACATGCAGCTATACCAGTATTTGGATCTCTGCTCTCATATTTCCTAGCTGGATAACTAGCCACAGTGAATTTACTTGCCACATGGTGATAATGTCATTTTTAGTCTGTTTGTGAGAAGTGAAAATGTGATAAAATGTGTTACATTTTTAGCAGATGGCCTCAACTTCCCAGTCTCTCCTTTGGACAACTGACATGAGCATTAATGGAACAAGCTAATTATTTCACCTAGTCCTCAAATCATCCCCAAGACTTTTGAAATTGCCATCAGTTGAATCACTATTAATGATGTACATGAGGATTAGTTACTAAGGAGGCTGAACTGCCTCTGTAGTCTTGCATACATAGGGCCAAACGTGTATTCATTTCACAGAGCAGTAACTAAAAGATTTCAAGTCACATGCCTTCTATACTGCCCATAAAATAAAGCCTCTTTAGAGTCATTTAAACTTAAAACTCTGAGCCTGCTCCTTAGGACTTTCCCTTAGTGATGAAAAGGTAGGCAAATGAGTTATATTTATTTCTTAAACAATTTTTTAAACATTTTTTTAAATGGCCAAAATGTTTTATAGCTTCCAATTTTGTTTCTAAAAATTGTTTAAGTACATAGCCATGGTTTTATCCCTGAATAAATTTTAGATAGCCAAGGCTATTTTCTTGGTTGCTTCTTTGGTCAAGATATATTTTATATCTTTTTCTGCTTATATTATATTCACTTAGGGGAGAAAAAAATACCTTATTAGCAAATGAGTTTAAGGTTGTAAGGACTTTCTCTTTGAATTTGACATAATTTTGTGCTCTAGTTATCATGAATGATAAAAGGGTGTTACAATTAACATTCTGTCCAAAGCCAATATGAGTAGAAAGTATTTTTGAATCCAAAACAATGGCTTATGTATGGTTGGGATCTGATTTTGTTAGATCATTCCAAACATTTTGTCTAACAATCCAGAAACATTCACAAATGTTTCAGCAGGAATGTGAGGCAAATTATGTTATTATATCTGGTAAATGAAGTCCACATACAATTTTACAAAGCGAATTAAATAAAAGTACCATAAAATTAGTCTTTGTTGTTTGGTATATACAATATTTCTTCTAATTCTAATCAATTTAAGATCTAAGGGATGGAACACAAATTTTCATGATATGCTACGCAATTTCTGTATATGTGTACATACATAATTATGTATTTATTATTTACATACAAATTACATATATTTATGCATAGATATATAAACAAATATATGGTGCCCTCATTGAGTTTGGCTGGTTTGACTGAATTTCTTTTCATTAATGGAATGATCTTTAAGAATCAAGAAAATGGCTATTAACTGATAAAATCTGCATACATACATTTATTAAGAGAAACTGTAGTATACTGATTAAAGACTTCGAACTTTGAAGAAATAGTTCACATTTATATATTGTAAAATTTAATAATAATGAGTTACTACATAAGATAGTAAAGATTAAAAAAGTAAATGCATATAAAATAGAATAATACCTAGCATATCATTGTGGTTCAATAAAAATAAATTAATACTGCTATTATTAATAGTATTACTGTTATTATTATTAAAACTTCAGGTTGATGAAGCAAAGGATAAAACAGGCACTGACCAGACTTAAAGTGCTTGAGATAATATCTTTAAAATGCTTAAGTGCATACCAATAAATCAATATATAAAAAATATTTTAAAAGAGGAAACAATGAGTAGAAATAGTATTTATGCATTTTACCATATACAATTTCTGTATAGATAGATATATATTAAGCCTAAGAGACCAAATGACCAAACAACTGAATGCTTGAACGACCAGTTGACTGGATGCTATGACGCGTACTGACAACCAGGGAGCAGAGGCTCACTGCAGGAGCTGCCCCCTGGTGGTCAGTGTGCTCCTCAGGGGGACTGCCACTCAGTGAGCAGAGGCAGGCACAGTGGGGCCGGATGAGCGGAGTGGCGCTGGCTCCTCCCCAGCCACCTGCTGCTTCAGCACTACTACATCCCTTGGGGGATGGTGACCTGCAGGTTTTGGCCCAATCCCTGATGGCAGTCCACCATCCCTCAAGGGGTCCCAGATTGCCAGAGGGCACAGGCCAGGCTGAGGGACCCCACTGGTGCACGAATCCAAGCACCAGGCCTCTAGTGTATATATAAATGTAGAATGAGGTACTGATATATAAAAATACTCAGTGCATTATTATAGCTGTGCATGTATATATTTATTATATATGTGTAGCATATATGTATATGTGCTAGTATATGCCAGTAATTTATTATAGGAGTATGCATATGTGTGTGTGTAGTCATATATATATATATATATATACACACACATATATATATACACACACATATATATATATATATATATATATATATATATATATATATATATATATATATATACACATATATACACATACACACATATATATACACTAGAGGCCCGGTGCACAAAATTTGTACATGGGGGAGTGTTCCTCAGCCCAGCCTGCACCCTCTCCAATCTGGACCCCTTGAGGAATGTCCAACTGCCCATTTAGACCCAATCCCCGGTGGGATCAGACCTAAATGGGCAGTTGGACATCCCTCTCAGAATCCAGGACTGCTAGCTCCCAACCACTCGCCTGCCTGCCTGCCCAATTGCCCTGAACCATTCCCCTGCCAGCCTGATCAACTCCTAACTGCTCCCCTGCCAGCCCAATTGCCCCTAACTGCCCTCCCCTGCTGGCCTGTTCACCCGTAAATGCCCTCCCTTGCCAGCCTGGTTGCCCCTAACTGCCCTCCCCTGCAGGCCTGGTCACCCCCAACAGCCCTTTGCTGCAGGCCTGGTCACCCCTAACTGCCCTCCCCTGCTGACCTGGTCATCCCCAACTGCCCTCCCCTGCAGGCCTGGTCTCCCCCAACTGCCCTCCCCGCCTGGCATGGTTCCCCCCAACTGCCCTCCCCTGCAGGCCTGGTGCATCCCAACTGCCCTCCTCTGCAGGCCCAGTTGCTCCCAAGTGCACTTCCTTGCAGGCCTGCCCCCCCGCAACTGCCCTTCCCTGCAGGCCTGGTCTTCCCCAACGGCCCTCCCCTGCTGGCCTGATTGCCCACAACCGCCCTCCCCTGCTGGCCATCTTGTGGTGGCCATCTTTGACCACATGGGGGTGGCCATCTTGTGTGTTGGAGTGATGGTCAATTTGCATATTACTTTTTTATTAGATAGGATGTATATATATAAAAGCCTAAGCTACGACTGGAACGACCAGTTGAATAGTCGCTATGATGCACACTGACCACCAGGGGGCAGACGCTTAATGCAGGAGCTGCCCCCTTGTGGTCAGTGTGCTCTCACAGCCAACCTTCCGTGGCTGGCCAACCTCCCATGGTTCCTCCCCACAACCGGCCCCAATCACCTCAATTGGAACCTCCCGTGGCCCCTCCCCCTGGCTGGCCAACCTCCCGTGGCCCCTTCCTTCAGCCGGCCAATCTCCCACAGCCCCTACTTTCACCCTCCCCCCCGCCACCAGCCAGCCCCAATCGGCCCTGATCTGGACTGGGCAAGATGCCTCGATCAGCCCCAATCACCAGCCAGGCCGAGAGACCCCACCTGTGCACAAATTCATGCACCAGGCCTCTAGTATATAATAAACTACAAAGATGAATTTAATGGCAAAATAGATATGGCTATGGAGACAGCACACAGCACAAAGCACAAAGAGGTAATAGCAAGTAAAGAAGTGAGGTAAAGAGGCCTGGGAATAAAAGAGGAAGGTCTAACAAATGCCTGGTAATGTTCCCATAATAAAGAAATAGGGAGAATAGGAGTAATGTACTGCACAGAAATACTTAGAAATAAGGAGTGAGTGGATGAATGAATGAAAGTTTGAAATGATGAGACAAAGTGAATTTTCACATTCAGTAACTATACTAAGTGGGATATAAACAAAAACTTAATGCATACAATGGAAGTTTATAGGATATAAATGGCATAGCAAGTATCAATATGGATACATTTTAAATCATTTTTGCTTATATTGTTAATATAAATGTGAGGTAGCAGTTTAAAATCATATAGAATTGCATGGATTATGAGATTTTAGCTATATCTCAAATATTTTATGCCTCTGAAAAAAATAAAATGAGGATGGTAAAGTTTATAAAGCAATATTAAAAATTTATTGGAAGTGGCTATTGCATAAGTGTATATTATATTCTTTTCTGTGCATTTAAAATATTTAAAAATCTTTCAGTTGTTGAGCCATATGAGATTCAGGATTTCACAAAAGACAATTCTTAAGAAAAGATCTTATGGGGAATTCTTTATTAATTAGGTGGTTAGCTCAGACCTTTGGAGATAGAAAACACTTTCCCCCCCAAAAAGACCTAAATAAGCTGAACTACAAGGAATGTACCTTATCTCATGGAAAATTAGGGAGCTATGTTAGTCTTGCCAGAAACTGAAGCTGTGGTTCCAGAAAGTCTACGAATTTCAGTGCTGATACATATACAACTAAGGGTCATTTCAAAAAACATTTATAAACCAGATGCTCCAAATTCAACCTTTACCAGCACAATTTTAAAAAATGATTTAAAGTGGAGATTTCATAAATAGTTTTTCTTAAAAATTAAAAATGTTTTAATTGAGAACATAAATGTTAAAGTTTAGACAATGAAAACAAACATGCAAATTGAATGAAATAAAACCACACATATATATTCTTTATGCTTGAAGGCAAGCATTTGCTTCTATATGAACAGAACAAAATATGCAAGCTACTTCAGTGTATGCAATGGTTTCACTATATTTTCTGTCTGCAATGTAGTTAAGATTCAATGATATAAGTGATTTTATAGGAGTAAGGGTTATATCACATGTGAGATCTGACCAGTGAATCAGGCCCCCTCTGTTTTCATTTATCTCTTCTCCTCTTATGCTGACATAGCAGAACCTTTCTCAAAGCTGTAGGAGTGAGTGCTGAACTTTCAGTGATGTTATCTTTCAATGATGTCACACTGAGGCCCCTTCTACTTGATTCTGGTGATTTGTGGAACGAGGGGATCACATTTTTAAAGTCTTTCAACATTGCACTTAAGAGAGTCTGTTTTGTAATTAAGAAGATAGAGAATGAGAATTAGCTCTCTGTGTTTCTAAGTGCTTTAAAACTATTTTTATTTTTATAATTATGCATCGACACATAAATTCATTATAAAAAATTGTAGTGTACTTAAGAATATCTATATCTATAGCTATATCTATTTATAAAAGCTGCAATATCACCACTCATAAATAACCATTATTATATTCATATACATATTCATAAATAGTGTTTTAAAAACATATATTGGCTCATATTTTAAAAGGAGTGTTATAATTCATTTTTATTCTTTAGCCTGATGATATAGGGCTAATGTCTTCCTGTAGAGATATATATTTATCAATTTCTACCTATTTAATTATTAGCAGCTCAACTTTTATTTTCATTGTATTTTAGTTTTAGGGCTTCGGAACATTCCTTTACAAGTACTCTTGCATGTGGAATAAATGTGCAATGGAAATAAAGAACCCACATCCCTCAATCACAGAATTTCTTTTCTCTGACCTTGAAGAGCTGATTTGAAAGATACATCTTAATCATATTCTTATTTTAAAAATATCACTCCAAACCCTTATTTCTGGACAAATGAATTTCAAACAAAAAGTTATCCATTCTGCATGAGTAAGACAACATTGTACTGCTGCGTTTTCAATAGCCTACAAATGCATGCCAATTGGCAAAATGGGATCGTTAATTTAAAGAGGTGATAATGGTGATTATGATCATTATGATAATACGGATACTATATATAAGGTACTGAGTTTGAGTTAATGGGCTGTAAATAGTAGATATTGTTACTGAAATGACATTTTGGAGTTTTACTCGACTATCTAAACCTGATGTCTCTTGTTGAGAGTCTTCTTTGAGATTTTTAATAAGTAATAAAAATATTACACTTTAATGTGGTTGGCTATTTATGGATATGAATATTTTGTGAAAAAATAAGTATGTCTTATAGAATTATTTATGCAGCATATCAGTATAGGTTCATGTGAATAGTTGCACAGTTGAGGGATTGTAGCATGGATATATTATAGAATAGAAATTAATGTTAAGTATTTCCCCTAGCTCTTGACAAATTTGTAGATAATATCAATACATCTACTTATCTATGATAGACAATATTTAACTTTCTGCATATGTTTTTATTGCAAAATAATTTCTGATATTTTCATAGTGCTATAGAAGTTCACAAGTTTCAGTTGTCTTAAGCAAGATATACCACAGTGTCAGTATAGTTGAAGAGGGATTTTATTCTTTTTAACAATTATTTTATTAGAATAAATAAATAAGTTGTAAGTAGTTAACATTTTTTCCTGTAACTGAAGTCATGTAGGAGTGGTGTGATGAATAAAGGCTATTGAGAAAAATGGGAGAAATGATATCCTTCACCAAGTAGAACCAGTGCCTAGACCAACAGAGCATTCTGCAGAATATTACACACTTATGTACTTACTATATTACAGCAGATGGTATAATTGGAAGGGAAAATAGTCATTAATAACAAAGCATTCTTCCCCAGGCTTTCAGAAATAAAACATGCATTGCAGAGAGTATGCTTATGGAGTCTCATCCAGTATTCATGAAGATCAGCTACTCTAAACTTAAAATGAATGCCAAGAAGGAGTATTAACCCTGTAGTTATAAGTCAGCCTTAACAACAAATTTGCTACTGGTTGTTGCTGGTTTAATGTTTAAAGCTCCAAAATGAGACATGTTTAAAACCAAGCAAGTATAGAATTTAAACAATCTTTTGAGGTTTTCTTTTTTTATGCTACCAATGTTTACTAAGCATGTACTATGTGCTACTTATAGCTCAAGGTATTAGAGACACATTAGTGAGCAAAGCCAGTAGTAAATTAGTGACAAAGACAGGGTAAAATAATAAATACAATAAATAAATCAATGCAGATACAAGAATGCTATGAAAAAGGAATATATATATATATATGTATATATATGTATATATGTACATATATATGTGTGTACATATATATGTACATATATATATATACATATATATATGTGTGTGTGTGTGTGTGTATATACACCAGAGGCCCAGTGCATGAAATTCGTGCACGGAGGGGGGGTGTCCCTCAGCCCAGCCTGTACCCTCTCCAATCTGGGACCCCTGGAGAGATGTCCGACTGCCTGGTGGGATCGGGCCTAAATGGGCAGTCGGACATCCCTTTCACAATCCAGGACTGCTGGCTCCCAACTGCTCGCCTGCCTGCCTTCCTGATTGCCCCTAACTGCTTCTGCCTGCCAGCCTGATCACCCCCTAACCACTCTGCTGCCAGCCTGATTAATGCCTAACTGCTCCCCTGCCAGCCTGTTTGCCCCCAACTTCCCTCCGCTGCCGGCCTGGTCACCCCTAACTGCCCTCCCCTGCAGGTTTGATCACCTCCAAATGCCCTCCCTTGCAGGCCTGGTCCTTCTCAACTGCCCTCCCTTGCAGGCCGGGTGCCTCCCAACTGCCCTCCCCTGCTGGCCATCTTATGGTGGCCATCTTGTGTCCACATGGGGGCAGGATCTTTGACCACATGGGGGCAGCCATATTGTGTGTTGGAGTGATGGTCAATCTGCATATTACTCTTTTATTAGATAGGATAGAGGCCTGGTGCATGGGTGGGGGCCAGCTGGTTTGTCCTGAAGGGTGTCCCGGATCAGGGTGGGGGTTCCCTTGGGGCATGGGGCAGCCTGAGCGAGGGGCCTGTGGTGGTTTGCAGGCCAGTCATGCCCCCTGGCGACCCAAGTGGAGGCCCTGGTATCTGGAATTTATTTACCTTCTACAATTGAAACTTTGTTGCCTGGAGTGGAGCCAAGCCTCCTGCTCGCTCCGCGGCCAGCAGCCATTTCTGTTGGGGTTTGTGTTCTTCTATAATTGAAACTTTGTAGCCTTAAGGGGAGGGCTGGGCCCTGCCAGGGTGTGCGGAAAGCTTTGCTTCCTCCATTGCCGGGGGCAACCCTGGCCTAGTCTCTCCAGCTCTGTGGCTGCCGCCATTTCCATTTGGATTTGTTTACCTTCTATAATTGAAACTTTATAGCTTGAGTGGAGGCTTAGGCCTGGGAAGAGCAGGCGGAAAGCTTGGCTTCCTCCGTTGCCTGGGAAACCTTGCTCTCTGTGGCTGTAGCCATCTTGGTTGGATTTATTTACATATCTGCTCCTGATTGGCTGGTGGGTGTGGCTTGTGGGTGTGGGTTGTGGGTGTATCAGAGTTAGGGTTAATTTGCATATTACTCTCTTATTAGGTAGGATATATATATGTGTATATATATATATATATATATATATATATATATATATATATATACACACACACACACACACACACACACACATACTAATAAAAGAGTAATATGCTAAGTAGACCAGAAGACCTTCTATATATATATATATATATACTAATATATATATACTAATATATATATACTAATATATATATATACTAATATATATGCATATATACTAATAAAAGAGTAATATGCTAAGTAGACCAGAAGACCTTATATATATATATATATATATATATATACATATACTAATATATATACATATATATACTAATAAAAGAGTAATATGCTAATTAGACTGGGAGACCTTCTGGACAGAGCCGGGGGCTTGGCTGGCCTGCAAACTGACCCCAAACAGCCCTCGCCCAGGCTGGCTACGCCCCCTGTGGGGACCCTAACCCCGATGGGGGCGTGACCAGCCTGCAAAAGGCCCTCAGCCCCTCTCCCAGGCTGGCCCTACCCCCAAAGAGACCCCCACTCTGATCCGGGACTCCCTTCAGGGCAGACCATTCAGCCCCCACCCATGCACCAGGCCCCTATCTATACTAATAAAAGGGTAATATGCTAATTAGACCAGAAGACCTTCCAGGAGCCCTTCCAGGCAAAGCCATGGTGGCAGGGCCAAGGCAGAGGCAGTTAGGGGCAATCAGGCCAGGAGGGGAGGGCAGTTGGGGGTGATCAGGCCAGCAGGGGGGTAATTGGGGGTGAGAAGGCTGGCAGGGGGGCAGTCGGTGGTGATCAGGCTGGCAGGAGGGCAGTTGGGGGTGAGAAGGCCAGCAGGGGGGGAAAGTTGGGGGCAAGCAGGCTGGCAGGTAGAGTGGTTAGGGGCAATCAGGCAGGCAGGCAGGTGAATGGTTAGGAGCCAGCGGTCCTGGATTGCGAGAGATGTCCAACTGCCGGTTTAGGGGATCGGGCCTAAACTGGCAGTCGGACATTCCCTGAGGAGTCCCAGATTGGAGAGGGTGCAGGCTGGGCTAAGGGACACCCTCCCCCCCACCGTGCACGAATTTTGTGCACCTGGCCACTAGTGTGTGTGTATGTGTGTTTGTGTGTGTATATATATATGAATGACATGTAGGAGGCAGCCAATTGGTGATTCTCTCTCATCATTGATGTTTCTATCTCTCTCCTTCCCTTTCCCTTTCCTTTGCTCCCCGAAATCAACAAAAAAGTATTTTTTTTAAAAGAAAAAGAAAACAGGAAGCCATTAAGGATCTTAAGTTGGAGATAGTAATAGAATATGATTCATATTCTATCACATTGGCTGTATGGAGTAATAGTAAAATCAAAGACCTGTCATCCAGGTATGATGAAACGGTAGCTTGGACTAGTGTGCCAATAGTGAAAATGGAGGGAAGAACATAGATTAGAGATATGCCAAGAGGATTGAACCAGGTATGGGTGGAATATAGGAAGTTTAGTTTTATGCATGTTTTCTTTAACATGTGTCTAGATTACCCAATGGGTGGTGTTTTCCTTATGAAATTGGCAGCAAAGAAAACAATGGTTACTTATAGTTCCAGCACCATATTTGTTTACCAGGTGTAGCATGATGAAATAGATCATACATTATTTATAAATAGATTAAATATAGAAGCTTTCCCATAACAGTAGTTCATTGCCTGAATAACTATTCAATTTGTCTTTGCATTTTGGAGATGTGTTTAAGTATGTCTGAAGAGATTTAGTGACTTCACCTCTAAATTTAATAGCCATAGTCTGTGAAATAAAATTCATGTCAGCCACCATTATGGCTATGGTGACCCTAGTGGAAATATCCATTTCTTCACTGTTAATAGATGTACCCAATCATATTATAACTTTCTCTGTGGTGTCTGATGAATGACCTTAATCTCAAAAGGGATTGCATCCTATGTCCTAGCACTGACATTCCATTTTACATGTCCAATATTCAACCTGCAGATGGGTTGGGTATAGATAGTTATTGGCACTGTTTGGGGGGGATTTTCAAATATGAGTAGGTGCTCTCAAGGGCGACAAATCACTACACTTATTTTTCTTAGAATCTGAGCTTCAACCATTATTCTTAAAAGAAATCAATATGGTTTAAATTCTTGCTTTCTTTCCTCCACTCTACCACACAATAATGTGCATATATATCTATATATCTTGACTCTTTGTTTTATCTGACTAGGGTTTGATTCAATCCTAGTTCACTAACACATTAGCTTAGAACAAAACAGCCATATGGCGTACTTTCTACCTAGAGATAAATAATTTTGGCTAGCTTCATAATTGACATATATTCTGTGCTTAGAAATGTGTCTACTAGATAAACAAACTTCAAGTTAAACATAGCAATCTATAGACTAGGTTAAGTTCAGTTCAGCCAAATAAAATGTTTGATAACTTAGTGAAAACTTCTCTACAACAAAGCTGTCAAGTGAGAAAAACTGATTTCCAGAGCCTCACAAAACAGACATTCTGGTGAGATTTCTGGTTCTCATTTCCTCAGGACTTTTAAATATTCTAAGAACAGCTCTCGGTGTCTTTTCTGCAAAGAACAAGTGCTAAGTGGCAAGATAAAAATAAAACAGAATTAAAGATGATTACTATTCTTGTCTTTCAAAGGGTTGCATTCAATGTTTCCCTGTTGGTGTATGCATTTCAGAATGGAGAACATTTAGTAGTCATAGTCTGTGTGTTTCTATTTATGTTATCCATGTTTATTGCCATGGACTAAACCTAAGATCTTTAAGGCCACCAACAACTTTATGGTTTATATTACATCTGACTGAAAAAGAGGAATTAAATTATCTTCATAGGACAGTACAAAGCCTTAAATTCCATACTTTTCCTTTTGCTCTACTTGCTATGTCTGTGTTTATCTTCACAAGTTCATTTGAACTATTTCTAACAAAGATGTATGCACACTTAAATATATATCCTCTACACAGAGAAGTACTTGAAATAAAATATTTCTGCATTGTTAATGCTTTCATTTTTGGCCAACAGCAACCTTATATAAACTATGAGTTCTGTTTAATTTTTCTGATGTTTCCTACTTTACCATAGAGAAATACTAGCCTCTTTATTCAGAGACAGCATGACGTTCTCAGGAATTACTGAAAAAGATGATTAAGTTTAAATGAGAATAATAGATATGATAAGGAATTTAATATGATATTTAGGTAGAAAGGATGACTTCTATTTTCTATGGAAAGGATATATGGGGGCATACTCTGATACCAGGGAAGGTTAAGAATAAAGGATATATTATGTTTTAAAAATATGTAAAATATTTTTATACTGCAAGTTTGTATATTCACTGAAATAATAAAGCCTGGGTATTACTGAGATAGAAAGTTACATAATACCATAAAAAGTCTAGGAACATTAAGTTATTACTATTGAACTGAAGTTAATATTTATTTGAATGTTTATATATGCATTAATTTATAAAGTTGTTTAGGTCTTTATCCTTAATATATTGGTGTTATTTTACTATCATCCACACTTGTTACTTTTTAATTTATTTACTACTTTCTAAAGATTGTTCCAATGAACAGGTTGGTTCATTGTGTGAACTCCCTATTTTTTCCTGATTAAATATAAGTAATGACACACTGCAGAAAGTTATTCTATTTATTTCTTCAACCCTAATAAGAAAGAATAACTTTATGTAAATGATGGAAGGTTACTAAAAGAAAAGAAGCGAATTCTTTCTGTTATCCTATAACTAGAAGCCCAGTGCACAACATTCGTGCACGGGGGTGGGGATCCCTCAGCCAGGCCTGCACCCTCTCCAACCAGTATACCTCTCGCAATCCGGGACCACTGGCTCCTAACTGCTCACCTGCCTGCCTGCCTGATTGCTCCTAACCACCTCTGCCTGCCTTCCTGATCACCCCTAACCACCTCTGCCTGCCTTCCTGATCGCCCCTAACTGTCCTCCCCTGCCAGCCTGATTGCTCCTAACTGCCTAAGCCTTGGCCCCTGCCACCATGCCTTTGTCCAGAAGGACGTCTGGAAGATGCCAAGCCTATCCAGTCTAATTACCCTTTTATTAGTATAGATTCTTTTTTTTTTAAATATATTTTTATTGATTTCAGAGAGTAAAGGAGAGGAAGAAAGAGATAGAAACATCAATTATGAGAGAGAATCATTAATAGGCTGTCTCCTGCACTGCATACCCCCATTGGGAATTGAGCCTTCAACTCGGGTATATGCCCTTGACCAGAATCAAACCCAGGACCCTTCAGTCCACAGGCTGACACTCTATCCACTGAGCCAAGTTGGCTAGGGCTATCCTTTAATTCTTTATGCCAATTGCAGCTTGTCCTCTTACTTTTAATTGTTAATTTATATTCATCAAAAAAGAAAAATATGATAACAAGAGGCAAAAGCAGTTCATCCTTGCAACTATCCCTTTAGCTTTATATCAATTTATAATGACTACAAAGAAAATGTATTTAAATACAGATATGTAAACAAGCAGAGTATTAAAAGCATGCATGGTCATCTTCCCAAATAATTCCACTGTTAAATACTCCAGTGTTTGTCTTCCAGTGGACATCCCTAAGGAAGCAAGACGCACACCCTTTTGTGCTTAGATTTTCCAACACATCAACGTGTTCTATAATCTGGCCTCCAGTGAGTGATGGCTACAGAGGTTGGGGTGGAAAATGACTTCTCAGTTTATTCTTTTCCTTTTTCCAAACCAAAAATTTTTAATATGTAGTAACAAAAACTATCTGTTCATAGACTCTAGTTTACTTTGCAACATCTTAAGTCTTAAAAGCTTAAATTTTAAAAATGAATTTTGTAGTATACAATTTTTTCTCTCAATAATAACTAAGAATTCCAATACCTTCAAAGAATTTAAATGACTGAATTAGCTTATTTTACATTAGTACATCATATTTATCATCCTTTCTTTCAATATCTTAACACTAACTTCCAGTTTTGTTGTTAGAAGGGAAAATGTGGGAATTAATTTGTAATTAAAAAAACACACTTAAAATCTTTTAAAGATATTATCTCTGTACTTAGTCTTTATATATGCCAGATATTTTAATATATGGAAGATTATCTGCACATGGCCTTTTGTAACATGTTTTTATGACTTACCTATGTATGGTGAACAACTCACTGATATAAATGGCTACCTAAGTACCAAACAATTTTGTGTGGATTATTTTATTCATTTGAAATTAGGCTTATACATCCACCCTGTTCCATTGAAGTACTTCATTACCACCTATAGCTTTAAATAAACTTTGATGCTTTTAATTTAGAAAAGGTTTTATAAAAGCTTTAAGAATTTTAAGAATGTACTTGAAATTTTAAGAGTATTTTTTTCTCTAATAATTACCATATTTTACTCATAAGAGGCCAGCTTTTAAAAAAACTCAGTAGGACATTCTGAAATCATGTGTGTTGAACATTTAAATTTATTTATTGAAATAAAATGTGTTATTTATTTTTTAAAAACGATAGAAAAACACTTGGTTTCAAGACACATGAGTAAGAGAATGTCTCACCATTAGATGGTTCACAATAATAATAAAATTATTTGTTGTTGATTTATAAAACAGTATATTTTGCTATGTTGCTGGATTAAAAAAAAATGAATTATATATAGTATGTCAAGCTTTAAGTATAATTACCAAATAGTGAGGTCTCAAATTAAAAACATAATGAAAATATTTACAGAATTATGTAGCTTACTCTGCAGGCAATGGGTTAATCTGTGCTTTATTTTTAGATGTGAAATATTTGTTACAGTTTTTATTTTTAAAACAAAATCT
The DNA here is from genome assembly GCA_025583905.1 of Ia io. Classification (NCBI taxonomy): domain Eukaryota; kingdom Metazoa; phylum Chordata; class Mammalia; order Chiroptera; family Vespertilionidae; genus Ia; species Ia io. The sequence continues at coordinate 40,387,606 of JAJQQW010000009.1, read as the reverse complement.
AAGAATATATATATATATATACACACACACACACACACACACACACACACAAGTGGCCCGGTACACAAATTTCATGCATGAAAAGGGGGATTCCCTTAGCCCAGCCTGCACCCTTTCCAAATGGGGACCCCTTAGGGGATGTCTGACTGCCAGTTTTAGGCTTGTGAGACCAGGCCTAAACCGGCAGTAGGACATCCCTCTTGCAATCTGGGACAGCTGGCTCCTAATCACTTACCTGCCTGCCTGCCTGATCACCCCTAACTGCCTCTGCCTTCCTATCACCCCTAACTGCCCTCCCCTGCTGGCCTGCTCTTACCCCCAACTGTCCTCTCCTGCCAGCCTGGTTGGCCCCAACTGCCCTCCCCTGCTGGCCAATTTGGTTCTGATTGGTCAGTTTCTATGCCAGTCAGTGTCAAAAGCTCTGCCTCCTAGGTAACCATTGGCTCCTCACAGTTTATCCAGATTTGGTTCTGATTGGTCAGTTTCTATGCCAGTCAGTGTCTCCGGGCCTATCTCTGGACCTGATCAAAGAGGCGGGCTGATCAGCAGCCCCTGAGAAGGCACAGAGAGAAACAGAGGTGTGGCTGCTGGTGAAGTACGGAGAGAAAGAGAGAGGCAATGGTTGATCAACAGCTGCCACGAAGGCTGCAGATCAGAACCTGCCTCTCTCTTTAGGCCTCTCTCTGGGCCTGATCCACGGCCCCCTTGGCAGTCAGTGCTGGGTTGCTGTACCTGCACCGAAGGCAGTCAGTGCTGCGTCGCCACAGCAACCCAGCACTGACTACAGGACTAACTTCCGGTATTTGGTCAAGCCTTCAGTCAGCCATTACAGACCCTGGGTTTTTATATATTAGGATATACTAGAGGCCCAGTGCATGAAATTTATGTGCAGATATGGTCCCTAGGCCTGGTTTGTGATCAGGGATTCAGGGCCATCTTCCCCATCTGCCCACAGCCAGCCCCATCCCATGCTACTACCCACCCCCAGTTCCCCATTTGCCAATGGGTGATCGGTGCCTGATAGCCAGGGGAAGGGACAGATAGGTCAGCTGTTCCTGCCTGCTCACCAGCTCTGCCACTTCTGCTGGTGGCCATCCCATGATCGAAGCCTGCCGACTGGGGAAAGGGACCAAGAGGTGGTCAGTGTGCCTCATAGTGACTGGTCCAGTGGTTGTTCTGGTCATTCTGCCATTAAGGTCAATTTGCATATTATCCTTTTATTATATAGGATAGAGGCCTGGTGCATGGATGAGGGCTGGCTGGCCTGCTCTGAAGGGGGCCTCGGATCAGTGTGCGGTTCTGTTCTCGGGGTTGGGGCTGGCCTGGGTGAGGGGCTGCAGGTGGTTTGAAAGCCAGCCACACCCTCGATCGGGGTGGGGGAGTCCCCACTGTGGGGCAGGGCCTGCCTGAGTGAGGGGCCCATGGGGGTTTGCAGGATGGCTGCACCCCTGGCTATGTCAGGAAGGACATCCGGAATGATGTCTGGAAGACGTCCAGTCTATCAGGTATAATTAGCATATTATCTTTTTATTAGTGTGTGTGTATGTGTGTGTGTGTGTGTATACACACACACACACACATATATATATATATATATACTAGAAGCCCAGTGCATGAAAATTCATGCATTGGAGGCTGGCAGTCCCTCAGCCCACTTGATCCCTCTCACAGTCTGGGAGCCCTCAGGGGTGGGAGGTAACCTGGAATCAGGGGAAGGTGATGCCCCCATCACACCTCTGCTGTTGCCATTGCTGGCAGCACAAGCCTCGGCCAGCCCTGGTTACCTGAGCCTCGGGTAGCCCTGGGCGGCTGGGTAGCAACCATTCGAGGCTTCCCTGCACCCTGGGCATTGGCTGGGCAGCCAATATCCAAGGCTTGCCTGCTCCTCAGGCCAGCCGTGGGTGGCTCGGGGGCTGAGGGGACTGGGGGATTCAGGAGACAGGCATGTGGAGCGGCTGGGCCCACCTGGATGTGGGCCCAGCCTTGCCGCACACCTTCCGCCCTGGCGGGGCTGAGGGGACTGGGTGCCGCCACCTTGTAGCTGTGGGCACTGCCATCATTGAGGGCGTGTCAGTCAATTAGCATATTCCCTCTTTATTAGATACGATATCTATATATAAAGAGCCAAGGGCTGTCACATCCAAAACAACTGAATGGACAACCAAACAGGCTGAGTTGGGCAACCAGGCTGGCAGGGGTTAGAGAGGGACGACCAAATGACTTTGCAGCAGGCTGCATGGGGTGACCAGGCCAGCAGGGGGGTTAGTGAGGGATGACCAAATGACCAAACAGCAGGCTGCGTGGGGCGACCAGGTCGGCAAGGGGTGCAGTGAGGGGCAACCTGGTTGGCAGAGGTGGGCAGTGAGGGGTGACCAGGCTGGTGGGGGGGGGCTGTTTGGGGTGACCAGGTCAGCAGGGAGGGGCAGTTAAGGGGACTGATCTGGCAGAGGGGGGCAGTTGGGGGTGACTAGCTGGCAGGGGAGCCAGTGCCAGGCAACCATGCTGGCAGGGGGGGCAGTTAGGGTGACCAGGCCAGCAGGGGGAACAGTTAGGGGCACTCAGGTTGGCAGGCAGAGGTGGTTAGGGGTGATCAGAATGGCAGGGGGCCAGTTAGGGGTGATCAGTTAGGAGCTAGTGGTCCTGAATTATGAGAGGGATATCTGACTGCTGGTTTAGACCCAATCCTGGGGATTGGGCCTAAACGGGAAGTTGGACATCCCCCGAGGGGTCCTGGATTGGATGGAGAGGGTGCAGGCTGGGATGAGGGGACCCCGCTGCCCCGTGCAAGAATTTTGTGCACTGGGCCTCTAATATATATATGCTGTGTGTATATATATATATATATATATGCTGTATATATACACACACACATATATATATACTGTATATATATATTTATATATTTATATTGATTTCAAAGAGGAAGGGAGAATTGAAGAGAAATAGAAAATTCAATGGTGAGAGAGAATCTTTGATTGGCTGCCTCCTACATGCCCCCTTTTGGGGATCGAGCCAGCAACCTGGGCATGTGCCCTTGATCTGAATTGAACCTGGTACCCTTAGTCAGAAGGCCGACACTCTATCTACTGAGCCAAACTGGCCGAGGGGAGACTATGTACTTTTAATGATACTAAAAGTTGAGCTGATTCTAATTATCTACTTTGATTATAGTCATTTGATCCATCTCCTGTAAGGTTATATGTTCTTCAGCATAGCAGAACATGTCAAAGAAAGATTTTACTGATTATCTTGCAAACTTCACTGAAGTTCAATCTTAGTTTTTCAAAAAAATAAAAGTAAGCCATCTTCATATGATTCTGTATTTTACAAGACCCTAGACATACTTTTCAAAAAGCAGAAACTTTTCATATGTGAATACAAGTTGCCTTATTGCATTCAGTAAACATAATTGAAGGTCAGTTTACTTACTGGAAACAATGACGTTTTCTAGAAGCCTTTGCCATCTCTTCTATCAGGGTATGTATAACAGTCAGATGTACTTTGTTGAGAAGCATTTTTCTTCATGGGTTCTTGCTCATGATGCTGTGCGATAGCTCTGCTTGCATATGTAGTGAATGGGTAGTCTTGAATATTCAGTAAAGAAATAATCAGTTTTTGTGATCATTGCTTCTGTCAGAGGGAAAGTCTTATTCTTAATAAATCAACAGACTTATTTGTATATATTTTATAAAAGGGAAACACCTTTATGCATACTAAGTTCTTTGAAATACATGGATAAAAGAAAAAGAATGTAATATTAGTATAATTTCTATTATGTTAATACAATAATTTGGAGGTCAGAGTGATAAATTTGGTAAGTTTCAAGTAGAACTGATTTCACAAATTCATTCAATTTACTTTAAAAATCATAAATAGATGCCATTGCCTTTATTATTGAGGAAACAAATTCTCTTAAAACTGGCATTTGGTTAGAAAAGATCAAACTAGTTTATTTCCATTTTGTTGTTACATTTAAAAAAGTAATTTATAAATTATGTTAGAAAACACACAAAACTCACGATATCCCTATCAATTTATCCACCTATGTATATTTTATGTCATCAGAAGGAGAACTTCTGTGAGGAGCTGCAAAATAATTACTAATGATTATAAAATATTTAATACCATAGAGTATACCTTATAAAATATAAATTGAAATACACAGTATTACATTGACAGTCTTTGTAAATGATTATAGACTAAATATGCTTAGTCTATTTGTCAGGCATAACCAGTTCTGTATTTTACATAACCTAAAAATAATATCAAATTTATATTTTTTCTTAGTTCATTTTATTTGACATGGAGTTTTGAAATAAACATAAGTTATGGGCTCATAAAATTTTCAGAATTCAGGTTATAATCAATAGTGTATCACTCTATTTATCTAGATAGAGAAATATAATACTTTCTTGAGCAACTGTGATTTTTCTGGAAGAAACATGAAGAAAAAAATGTGGGGAAGTGGTATGACATTGGCTGACAGGAACTTTTTTTAATAGCAAGTGAAATCTTGGGCTTCAGCTCTTTCCTGTTCAACCTCTTAAGTTTCAAGTTTGTCTTTGTTTATTCTGAATTATGAAACCTCTCTCTTTTCATTCTTCTAAAGAAAAAAATAGCAATGCTTTCATCTAAACACATACATATATTCATGCTTTTTAGAAAGATACAACAGTTGAAGCCAGTAAAAGGAAGAAATGGAGTTCAAACATGTGCACCAAAGAATTGGGTATACCTAAAGTCATGGTAGTGACTTTGTTATCAAAGGCAATCTCTTTGTTTGTATTCCTATGTTCTAATATCTTAATCTGCAATGTAGAAATTGCATATGCATTTCTTACCTTAAACCTACCAGACCTGAGGCCCTGAACCTAACTGTCCCCTATACCTGGGCTCCTGAGCATTAAAGAGAAAAAATCAACATGATATAGAAAAATGTTAGTTATATGCAAACAAGTGGTTAGAATAAGATGGAACTTGGAGACATTGTAGAAAATAGGTCTAGGCAAAGTACCGAAAATTAGGAGTCACCAGAGATTCAGAAATTACCGAAAAATCGGTACAGCGGTTTGGTAGGGTTAATATGTGGAGTGTACATGCACATGTAAATGAGTTTGAGAGTGTGTGTATATTTGTGTGTGTGCATATGTGAAAGCTGTTGCAAAATAATGCATGTAAAATCCATGTGAAGTGCTTTTATTGCTTGCTAGCAAATGTTTATTAAATTCTAGATACAATTATTAAGTTACTTCTGTTTGTTTAAATGTATTTTTATTGAGAGGAAGGGAGAGGGAGAAAGAGATAGAAACATCAATGATGACAGAGAATCATTGATCACTTGCCTCCAGCATGTCCTGCACTGGGGATCGAGTCTGCAACCTGGGCATATGCCCTGACCAGAAATCGAACTGTGACCTCCTGGTTCATAGGTCAATGCTCAACAACTGAGCCACACCTGTTGGGTGTTACTCCTATTTTTAAAGGCTTATCCAAATTCACATAATACTCTCCTGGGCTTATCCTACATAATAAAAGGCTAATATGCAAATCAACCAAACGGCCGAATGACTGGTCGCTATGATGCAGATGCTCAACGCAGGAGCTTCCCCCTGGTGGTCAGTGTGCTCCCACAGGGGGAATGCCGCTCAACCAGAAGCTGGGCTCATGGCTTTTGAGCACAGCGATGATGGCGGGAGCCTCTCCTGCCTCCGTAGCAGCACTAAGGATGTCCTATTGCCAGGTTAGGCCTGCTCCCCATGGGGTGGGCCTAAGCTGGCTGTGCAAGAGGGTGCCGGCCGGGCTGAGGGACCCTCTCACCCCGAGTGCACAAATTTCTAGTATTATTGTATTAAGAAAAGAGCACCATAAATAATTAGAATTAAACTATAATTATCAAGACAAACAATAACATCCTATGTGAACACTGGTTTTCATAGGATTTCTCTATTAAATTTAATAATTTCCATTACATTTCTTTAACTTTAATTTGAACTGCTATTAGCAGGTAAAAGGAGCCACCTTTAAATGAATCTTCAAATTGTAAAATACTATCTCATCAACTCTTGAGGTAAGTGGCAAATGGAATAACAGTATGGTTTGTAGCTATTCTGATGACCACCTGACCTGAATACTTTCCCATAATCACTATGCTGGCTGCCATAATCATAGTCATAGCTTCCATAATCACCTTAACATTGGCTGTTATATCCATAGTTGCAATAGCATTGATTACAATAGTTACTATATCCCTGGTTCCAGTTTTGACTGGGCCATCACCTCTTCCACCAGCCTTTCCTGCAAATCCTCCTCTAGATCCCCACTGTTGCTGTTGCTGATATGGTTCCTTCAACATAGCTGCTTTATGGTTATTACTTAGAATTACCCTGGCTCCACTCTAGAAAGAACACAACTTTTTCAGTGAGAGAATCATCCCCTACTCCTCCATTTCCTACCCCCACTCTCATCTAAACAACCAGTTGCATTCTACCCCTAAACAAATTTATAGTCGTCAATCTATTTTCAATGTGTTCTTGGTCTGCAAAAATACATTTTGCACTTTCTAGCTATCACTTGTGAGCTATAGACCACACTGTGTGATCTAGATCAGGCATTAATTATTGCCATAAATCTCCCTCTTTGGGGGGAATATACAGAGAATATTTAACACTTAGCTAAAAAGTAGAAACATATCATGAGAAATACTCTCTTGTAGAGTTAAGGCATGTCTGTCCTGTTTGGCAATCTTTATATAGTTTCCCCTAGAAGATCAATTTTCATCCTTTAAAGCTCTTTAGAGTAACATACAGATGCACATTGCAACAATATATAGTATTAATAAGAGAGTATTAATATAAAGTATTAATAAACAGTATCCATAGTGAAAAGAAATCTGTGTTAACACGTGACTTATTATTACTGGAGATCATCTAAACTTTTCATTAGAACTGACCAAAAGTGATCATGCATAGCACCATTAAACATGCCCAAAACAAAGGCAAACAGAATTTTGGTTATTGTGCTTTTCTTTACTGATATGTTCTTATGTATGAAGACATATTTCTAGCTATGTAATTGCAGTTTCCTTTCTGTCCTCAAGATATAGTCTAGCCATTTACACTATTTTATATTTAAGCGATTAAGAGCAGGATCTTTGACATATCTGAGTTTAAGATCATGTTCTACCATTTTCTAGATTTACAACTAGTTCTCCATATGTGTCAGCTTCTTCAGGTTTAAAATATAAAAAACAATGGTAAATTCAATAACTAAGTCATATAGTACATTTGAATCATTTAGCATAGTTTGGCACATGATAGTAATAAATAGTATATTTGGATAAATGATGATGATGATGATGATGATGATGATTATAACAATGAAAATACCTAAAAAGAAACAGAAGAAAAGCAACCAAAAGTAAAGTACTTATAGTGTTAAGGATCATAGACACTTAGCCACTTGCCTTTTACATAGGTAGAGGACTCAAATATGATTAATGTACTATTGTTGTCTATGTAGAAGGAAAAAACTAACTGTTCTATTTCCTCCCTCCCATTGATTTCTCAAATGAGGAACTGTGAACTGTATTCTATTATTTCACAATTCCCAGGTCAAAAGTGGACTTTGAAGATAGGAATGCTGCTGGTGGCTAGTGTGTTCTTTCACGGGATCACAAGAAAAGCATTCCAAGGGCCCGTGCACCAGATATTGTGCTGTGGTAAGGTTTATTCAGGTGGAAATAGAAGGCTGCCACTGTGTCCCACCTCCATCCTTCCACCGTGGATAAAATTCCTCTTTTGTATTCATCAAGGCCAAAACAAAGGCCAGTGACCAGTTTCTTTTTCATATTAAAGCTTAGTTCTTTGGAGCCTGCATGGTCTGCCAGGGACCCTGATGGTTACTGGACCTGCCTGGTCATTGCTAAAGAACTAACAAATGAATGGGGCCAGCATGTGTAATTGAGAGAGAGAGAGAAAGGGGCTTTGTTCCCTAGGATTATATTTTCTCTGGTTTGGGAAGAACCAGGAGCTTTTTAAAAATGATCAATCAACTTCCCAAACGTTTGCAGACTTATGCTGGGCCCACCTTTTGCGCATGCCTGTAGAAGCACCTCTCCCTGGGCCACTGTGACTTCCGTTGTGCATGTGCTTGCCTCCTCCTTCTCCCCAGGTACCAGAGCGGGGAGGAGAAGTATGTTAATCCTTGGCGGGGCAATGCTGTGATCTCCTGGAGTGTGTGAAACTGTCACTTCCTAGTGCAGCAAACAGGCTCAGTGTCCATTCAGCTCCCCAGCCCATTAGGCTCAACAATGTCAATTCCTTCGCTTCCTTTATTAACATCTAGCTACCTGTGCTAATAGGCTGAATCTTTTCCTTCTGTAAGCCCTATCCTGTCACATGGAGTTTACTTTGTGGGCCTGAACAAATGATTGATATTCTTACTTCAGGAGCACACACACAATAAAAAACAAAACAAACAAACCAAAAAAACAACAACAAACAATCTATAGTAATGAACTTTGAGTGGAGATCACTTTAAGGATTTTCTCTGATCTTTCCATGAGGTCAAAGATGCTGACAATTAAGTCATGAAGCCTTACTGCTGCTGAAAAAGAGGTGAGTAAATGTGGTGAAAGCTGTTTTCTTGTTGATCTCTCAAAGGCAATTTAATTAGCTGGCCATCCACTCTCCAAAGTCAAAACAAGATAATTGGGCTAGAGGTGGAGCAAATCAACTTCTTGGACAAGTGTGCTCATTTAGAAAATTACTTTATTTCTTAGTTCAGTGCAGGTACCCTGTAAAATCAGGCAATGTTGGGAGGTCATTGAGATGCAAATAATTGCTCTGATTTATTTTTGTACTTTTAAAAAAAATTGTTGTTCAAGGATATATTTTTTATTGACTTTTAGAGAGGTAGGGAGAGAGAGAAAGAAACATCGATGTGAGAGAAACCTTGACAGGGGATCAAACCTGCAAACTAGTTATGTGCCCTCACTGGGAATCAAACCTGCCACTTTTTGGTGTATGGGAGAATGCTCCAACCAACTGAGCCACCCAGACAGGGCATTTTAGACTTTTGTTTTCAGTTTCATGGCTCATTTTTCCTCTTTTATGTACTAAAAATATAAGGTAATATGTGCATAAAATAAAATAAATCTAAGAGATAGTCTGTCATTTGAGAATAGAATTATCCCGATTCATTTTAGGGCAATGTGAGAACACTCTCATGATAGCTGAATTTACGAATTTTAGGGGAAAACAGTTCCAATGTCCTAACCAAAATCAAATTAAATAAATTTTGTTGTTTTTCAATGTCTCTAATCACCAGAGTAAGACAAAAGTATATTTGTTTTCTCTACCCTAATTAGTTAGGTGAATGTCAATATTTACATATTTCTGTGTTTGATCAATGTTATTACATCATTTTCAGGCCCCGCTCCCCTTCATCACCCCAAAAACAAAAAAGGAAATAAAAACAACAATTAGATAAATCTTAATAGCAAAACGTTGGAAGACATGTTAATGCTTCAGTGGAAAAGAAAATATAGAACTGGAAATAGTATTCGATTATCAACTTATTATATTCTGAGGACATCAGTAAACAACTTTCTGATAAGCAACTTTGTCAGAATGTGCATAACAACTAAACAAAATACCTGCTCTTGGACATCTTACCATAAAAAAACAATATGATGGGACAATCTCTCAAAAAATTATTAGTTGCTAAATCAGACCAGGTTAGTATAAGTAAAACCTAACCCTCAAATATATCCTTAATATGTGTATGTATTTTTATTAACCTCTATTAATATAAGATCCTATATAATAAAGAGGTAATATGCAAATTGACCCTTACGCCCTCGCACAAGATGGCCACCCCCATGTGGTCAAAGATGGCTGTTACAAGATGACTGGAAGGTGAGGGTAGTTGTGGGCAATCAGGCCAGGAGGAGAGGGCAGTTGGGGGGGACCAGGCCTGCAGGGGGAGGCAGTTGGGGGAGACCAAGCCAGCAGGGGAGGGCAGTTGGGGGCAACCAGGCCTGCAGGGGAGGGCAGTTGGGGGTAACCAGGCTTTCAGGGGAGGGCAGTTGGGGGTGACCAGGCCAGCAGGGGAGAGCAGTTAGGGGCGACCAGGCTGGCAGGGGAGGGCAGTTGCGGGCAAGTGGGCTGGCAGGGGAGGGCAGTTTGGGGCAACCAGGCCTGCAGGGGAGGGCAGTTGGGGGTAACCAGGCCATCAGGGGAAGGCAGTTGCGGGCAACCAGGCCTGCAGGGGAGGACAGTTGGGGAGGACAGTTGGGCTGGCAGGGGAGCAGTTAGGTGTTGAACAGGCTGACAGGGGAGTGGTTAAGGGATAATCAGGCTGGCAGGCAGGTGAGTGGTTGGGAGCCAGAAGTCCCTGTGGGATCCGGCCTAAACCAGCACTCAGACATCCTCTAAGGGGTCCCAGATTGGAGAGGGTGAGGGCTGGGCTGAGGGAAAACCACACCCTTCCAGTGCAAAAATTTTGTGCACTGGGCCTCTAGTCCTACCTAATAATAGACAAATATGCAAATTGACCATACCTCTGACACACCCACAAGCCATGCCCACAAGCCACGCCCACCATCCAATCAGAGCAAACTTGCAAATTAACCCAAACCAAGATGGGTACAGCCACAGAGAGCAAGGTTTCCTTGGTAACAGAGGAAACCAAGCTTTCCGCCTGCCCTTGCCAGGCCTAAGCCACCACTCAAGCTACAAAGTTTCAATTATAGAAGGTAAACAAATTCAAACAAATGGCGGCAGAATGGAACTTGAGAGAGCAGGCCAGGGTTGTCCCCGGCAACGGGCGAAGCAAAGCTTTCCGAACACCCTGGCCGGGCCCACCCGCTTAAGGCAACGAAGTTTCAATTATAACCCCAACAGAAATGGCTGCAGGCCTCAGAGGGAGCCCCAGGCTTGGCTCTGCTCCAGGCTACAAAGTTTCAATTGTAGAAGGAAAATAAATTCCAAATACCAGGGCCTCTGCTTGGGTTGCCAGGGGGCGTGGCCGGCCTGCAAACCATCACAGGCCCCTTTCTCAGGCCGCCCCACACCCCAAGGGAACCCCCATCCTGATCCGGGACACCCTTCAGGGCAAACCAGCTGGCCCCCACCCCTGTACCAGGCCTCTATCCTATCTAATAAAAGAGTAATATGCAGATTGATCATCACTGCAACACACAATATAGCTGCCCCCATGTGGTCAAAGATCCCGCCCCCATGTGGACACAAGATGGCCACCACAAGATGGCCAGCAGGAGAGGGCAGTTGGGAGGCACCCGGCCTGCAAGGGAGGGCAGTTGAGAGGGACCAGGCTTGTAAGGGAGGGCAGTTGGAGGTGATCAACCCTGCAGGAGACGGCAGTTAGGGGTGAAGTTGGGGTCAAACAGGCCGGCAGAGGAGGGAAGTTGGGGTCAAACAGGCTGGCAGCAGAGTAGTTAGGGGGTGATCAGGCTGGTAGGCAGAAGCGGTTAGGGGCAATCAGGAAGGCAGGCAGGCAAGCAGTTGGGAGCCAGCAGTCCTGGATTGTGAGAGGGATGTCCCACTGGGATCGGGCCTAAACAGGCAGTCGGACATCCCTCGAGGGGTCCCATATTGGAGAGGGTTCAGGCTGGGCTGAGGGACAAACCCCCTCTGTGCACGAATTTTGTGCACCGGGCCTCTAGTTTATTATAATTCAAGTAAAGATGATAGAATAGTGAGAAAAAATAAAAAGAGTAATCCATTGCTCTATAAAGTAAACACTACTTAAAAGAGCACTATATGCGGGAACATTGTTTAGTGACAGAAATATATACGTGAAAAACTTATAACATTGTTATCCAGGGTCCAACACTTTGATGCAGTGAAAAGTAAGCAAATACATTTTAACACAGAGTGGACAATTTACTAACATACATGCTAATCAAGTAATATGGGAACCTGAAGGGGAAGCAACTCATTCTGCTCCACAGTGCTTGATAGCATTGATTACTCGGCTATTTTGGCTTGACAGAATCTGAAACTCTGACTATTGTATTGATCAGTTGATTTCAATAATTCATTGGATATCTGGTGTTTGTGTTTTATAATAGAGATGAAATTGTATCTGAACAAAGAACATAGATTACTGCATTTCAACTCTCTGTACTTTATTTGCATTAGTACTGTAATCAATGAGGTAGAAAGTTGAGTTGTTCTTTAAAAAATCTTTTCTTTTTACCAATTCTGAAAAAAAATGAATAGATTTATGTATTTTAGGAAAGGCAAGTTGCTTCACAGGTGAATCTGAGTATATGGATAAGACATGTTGTATTAGATACTCCGTTTTTATACATGTGCATATTATCAATATCTTCTCTGTGGCTGGTTAGTGAGGTTGCTTGGAACACCATGTTAATAAGATCAAAGTCATGGATATGGGCTTCCCTCCCTTTGTGCCCTAGGTAAAAATAGATTTTTCATCTGAGCTGGCCTTCTTGCAAATACCTGCATCTGTTCAGAAGCAAACGTACTTTAAATAAATCAATGCAAATCCATCAGCAGCACTTACACCTGGCATTGAATAAGTCACTCAGATAAACTTATTTGCAAGCAAAATAAGATGAAAAGAATGTCCTGCAAATGCTGAGTGCAATTTTTTTCAAAGTAATTTGCAAGCCATTTGAGGAGAAAGTGGTGTATTGTATTCTCTGTTCCCCTTACATCCACTATTGTAGTATTATATATATCTACATATTTCTGTTGTTGGACAAACAGCTATAATGCAATACAAATGTCTCTACTTCAAATAAACTAAAATAGTGATCAATTTAATACCTACATTTTTTAATCCAAAGATGCAAACTCACTTAAGTGTATTTAAATATCAAAGGAGTACATTCGAAAGAATATAGTTGATTGAAAATTTAAAGCATATAAAGCTCCAAAACAAAGGCAGTTGGGGGGAGGAGAAACAATTGATTCTTCTTAAAGTGTGCCTTGAACAAAATGTTCTTTAGTAAAGTAAGCTTTGTTACTGTCAATGTGATTTGTGAGTATAAATATGGCAGTGTAAGGTTGATTCACACAACCTTATTTTCTTTTATTGTTGAAGCCACATATCCCATGAAAAAACAAAGCCTGATGATTTAATTCATACTTGATTTCTCTCTTTTTGTCTCTCAATTTTTGTATGTTCTTTAGGTAGAATTTTTTGTTTGTTTTGCATCTCTATTTTTCCATCCTTAAACTAAGAATAATTGCTAAGTCTGATCAAATAATTGAATCGATACCCCCTCCCTGGGAACTTAGCTTTAGGCCACTTCACAATGGACATCCCCTTTTGCTTAGACCACATTCCACTTGCTAATACCATTATCTCTCCCCTCTGGACTTTCCAGAATCCGGACCTGCACAGAGAATTCTCCATGCAGAAAAAGCCCACCTAGAGTCCTTTAAAAACCTCTGACTCCCCGTCTTTGGGTGCTGGTGCCATTTTGGTGCTCAGCCTGTCTGGGTTTCCAGATGAATTATAAAATACATTTATAATTCTTCACCCCTTTTGGCCTTGTGCATTCTTCCTTCGGCCACCCTAACATTTGGTGCTGAAACCCAAGGGGATTGCACAGGGATGGGGAGCCATCGCCCCAGCTTCAGTCACCCTGAGTTTGCTACTCAGAGAGCAGTAGGCAGTGGCAGCTGGGCTTACCTCTGAATCCTACTCTGGTGACTCCATTGCAGGCCTCGATTAGGCCTCCCTCCCTATGGATCCTCCCAAACCAGCCAAGGAGGATGCCAGAACTGGAATCTCTCCTTCTTCATTGCTGACCCTCCATCCCACACCAACCAAACTTTTCTAGGTGAGTGACGTCTCACAATTTCTCTCATCTTGAGTCTTCTGCCCATTCTCTCTCACAGACTTCTCAAAAGTCTCAAAAGTCCTAGCACTAGGCCAGAAGACTCCTCAGCCATTTGGCTTTGGGTCCTTCTGGATTGGGGACGCCCAGTCCGGAGGGTCACCTCACATTTCTCATGGTGATTTGTTTAGCAGTGGGATGCCTGCCCTAAACAGTCACCTTTGGATTTGTGGTTTGTTACTCACCCTTCCTCTCTCGTGGGCCATGCTACACTTTCTCTGCACACTCATGGGGGAGATCATGCCCAACCACCTCATTTTATTTTGTAACACTGCTTGGCCACAATATAAACTAGATAATAAGTCTCAATGGCCTGAAACGGCACTTTTAATTTTAACACACTGCACAATTTAGATAATTGCTGTCACTGCGATGGAAAATGTTCAGAGATTCCCTACGTCCAGGCCTTTTTCACCCTTCAGTACCAGTCCTCTCTCAGTCCTGCTCTACCCATCAGATCTTTCTCCTTCACACAAAACATCATACCCCTAACACTTATGATTCTGAATCTACTTTTGACGCAGCAGACCACTGACCTCCACCCCCTTACATCCCTTCACTCACCTGAAATAGGTTCCCAAAACCCAGACCTTCCTAACCAGCAACCACCTTCTCTCTGGCCCTTGAGAGCCCAAATCCCAAGAATACAAGCTCCGAAACAGCCTTTTCCCACCTAACACTTGCTCTCGGGCCACCCAAAGACAACCCTCCTCAACAGCCTCTTCTATTCCCACACCCATTCTGCCCCTGTGGGAGGCAGCAGGAACTGAGGCTATTGTGGTCAATTAAGATAAACTTAATAAAATCACTCAAGGCCCTGACAAAGACCCAGTTCTCCTCTCCTGACTCATGGAAGTGTTACGGAAATTGACTACCTTAGACCCCACCTCCCCAGTGGGAACACTTCTTCTGAACACTCATTTTATATCCCAATCAGCCCCCGACACACACCATAAACTTCAAAAAATAGACAGAGGTCCACAAACCCCTCAAAAGACCTCATTAACCTGGCCTTTAAGGTCTTTAATAATAGAGATGAGGAGACCCAAATCCAAAAACAAAGTCAAGATCAGGCCAAGGCTGAGGCCCAGAAGGAGGCCTTCCAGCTCCTAGTCACCAATCTCATGAACCCCAAACGAAGTGCTGGGCCTCCAACGAAGGTTAAGTCAGGGGCTATGCCTCCTCTGGGCCCATGCTTCAAATGCAACAAGGAAGGACACTGAACCAAGTCCTGCTAAAACTCAAGACCCCTGTCTGTGCCCTGTCCAAGGTGTGGAAGGGAAGGCCACTGGAAATCAGACTGTAGTCTGGCCCCTCTGGGTTGAACCTCAGCCAGTCCAGCAAGGCCACCCTCTGGATCCAGTTTGGAGCTCCCAGACCTCCTGAGACTGGCCATTGAAGAAGCTGCCCAGGCCCTGATAGGGCCCCACAGACTTACATCAAGACAGAACCTCCAGTAATGACTGTGGTGGCAGGTAAGCCAATCTCCTTTTTAATTGACACTGGGGCCACTTATTCTGCCCTTTCCGAATTCGCTGGGACCCTTGTCCCCTCCTTAGTCTTTATTATGAGGGTTGAAAGATTAGTCTCACAACCATTAGCCAGCTCACCTCTACACTGCATTTTACTAAATACCCCCATTCATTCTTTTCTCATTCTACCTCAGTGCCTGGACAGGGCTACCATGCATTGCCTCATAAAGCCCAGTTGTCCCAAACCACAGTCACCTACTTTGTTTTCACCCTCACCCGACAAGGCCGAGCCATTCCTTGGAATGTAGACACCTTATCTCCTTATCTTCTTCATGACTGTCCCCTCCTCTGAACAAGAAATTTTCTCCTTTCTCAGGCTCACTGGGTACTTTCGCCTCCAGGTTCACAACTTTAGTCTTGCAAAGCTCCTCTATGACATGACATGGCAAAGGGACTCCCTCACTGAGCCTTTAGATCCCAAGGCCAACATTCCCACCCCCTTTAATGCTCTAAAAATTGCTCTCACCTCAGCTCCTTCTTACCCTCCCCTCCCAAAGAATAGTTTCTTTACTAAAACTACAAATGCTTACTTAACAGTATGGCTACTATCAGAGGCTGAATTCATTATCACCCAAAACCTAGCATGTTATCTCTGAGGAAAAATGTAGCAGTTTTAAATCCAAGCTGCTAGAGGCCTGGGAACAGGCTGTGGGTCCTGCTCCCTCCTCCCCCTGCCTTTTCTCCACTCTCATATGCCTATACATAATTCTCCAAAGTCTTTGGTAACTTAAAGGCTTTGGAGCATTGCTGGGTTAAATGATAAACATCTACGTATTTTTATAGCATAAAATACTGAAACATTGATTGCTAGACATGGTTTAATTCACCTGCTCTTAGTTTTTATTACAGAAGGTCTCTTGTACTTTGTTCAATATATATTTTCTTGAAAGTAAGAGTATGCTTTAAGTGTGTTGATAAATGTCACTCTAAGAAACGATAGCTGTTTACTTTTTGGTAATCATTGGAAAAATAAGGTTTCTAAGAGTTGACAATAGAAGGCATATTCATGGACATGTGTTTTGAAGGAAAAAGAAAGTGAGTTAAAGTTGTAAGAATGTCTGTGAAAGTTTTAAGAAGATTTGCAAAAGTTATAGAAGGTTTGAGGGAGAAATGTTAAAAGGAAGTTATATAAATGACACAGGCTAGTAAGCCAGGACAAGCAGAATAAGGAAACTGATATAATAAAACAGCAGTTTGCAGCCATCTAGAAAATCCAGATTCCAAGCAGTTTGCAGCCACCCAGAAAACCCTATCTTCCATAAATCAAGGACACTTAAGAGTAAATGATTTGAGGATAAACCTCATTTTGGTATATTAGACTACAGCCCTCCAAACTAATGTCTCTTTCCTTCCACCAGACCATTTATCATAATTCTTGTTCTTCTAGCATTTGCCCCAGCAATATTAAAATTTATAAAACAGTTTGTCTCCAACCCTACTAGTACTAGCCCTACTGGTATTCAGGAAATACCACCCCTAGATACCATCATAACCTCTTTTTATGTCCAGGAATCATCGTCCCATTGACCCGCCCCAGAGCAAGCATGATGGGCCAGGTACAGGTATAGAAACTCACTGGGCCAGAAAGCTCTATATGCTAACAAGGGGCAAAACTGGGAAAACAAGAACCTCACCCCCAGGGTAACCTATCCTCCCCTTTCATATCACTTGTCAGGCAACTTAGACCCCTGATCTTTTCCTCCCTAAAGATAACATCTAGGACTCAGTTGTATTTCAGCTCCAGGCCCAGAAAAGCAGCAAAACCAGACAAGTGATGCTCGCTGTGGCAGCCTCAGGACCAGCTTTACCTCCAAAGTCACTCAACAGGACCGTTTCGAGCCTTCACAAACCAATCTCTTGGGGAAATCATGCTGCTGTGACCCCTCGACCAGCTGACTACTATCAAAGTCCATCCCCCTGTGATCTCAACGTCCCCCCCTCAGCAGGAAGGAAATACAGAAGCTATGACCTTCCTCCCTATTCCATAAAATAAAAAGGCTGGAATGTTATGTCTGATCAAATAATTGAATTGATACCCCCTCCCCTGGGAACTGACCTTTAGGCCACTTCACAATGGACATTCCACTTGTTTAGACCACATTCCACTTGGTAAGACCATTATCCCTCCCCTCCGGACTTTTCCAGAGTCTTGACCTGGCACAGAGAATTCATTGCCCAGAAAAAGCCCACCTAGAGTCATTTAAAAGCCTCTGATTCCCCATCTTTGGGTGCTGGTGCCATTTTGGGGCTCAGCCCATCTGGGTATCCAGATGACCTAATAAAATCATAATGCTTCACCCCTTTTTGCCTCATGCGTTACTCCTTTGGCAACCCTAACAATAATAATTTGCACTCTTTTTAAATATGTATTTTTATTTATTTCACAGAGAAAAAGAATGAGGGAGAAAGAAATGGAAACATTAATGATGAGAGAGAATCACTGATCAGCTGCACTGGGGACCTAGCCCGCAACCCAGGCATGTGCCCTGACTGGGAATCAAACTGTGACTTCTCTGTTCCTAGATCAATGCTTAATTACTGAGCTACACTGGCTGTAAATAATTTGCACTCTTACAAATGGAATATTCTAATGTCTAGTTCTACCTTCAGACTTCTTTGTTCTCAAAATTATCACATATTTCTTAACTTATCACTTTATATTAGTTCTTCTCGCTCTCCAAAAATGTTTTCAGGATATTTCTGTCTAAAAAACTAACCAAAAATCCTCCCTGACCTTTTGTCTCACCAATTGTCTACTTCTCTATCTTTATTTCATTTATTTCTTAAAAAGGTCATTTAATATCATCTTACTTAATTCATACTTACAAAAATTTTCATAATACTCCTTTAAAATCACTCTTGCTAAGATCACTAAAATTCTTTTATTTGACACGATTTATAGAAAAATATTGCTTATTATCTGTCAGAGTAAAACTCTGTTGAAAACATCCTGCCTTTTGAAGCTCCTCCAGTCTCAATAGGACTATACTGTCTTCAATTCCTTTATCTATGAAGGTTCATTCTCTGACCACTTGATATTCTCCAGATCTCCTCAGGACTATTTTGCTTCATGCTATGTAATCTTTCCATTGATATGGCCCTAATACCCAATACAGGATGGCAATAAACCATTTCAGGTCTGTCCTAGACTTGATTCCTAAACTCCACATACACTGAGTGGCCAGGTTATTATGATCTCTGAACGCATAATAATCTGGCCACTCAGTGTGTGTGTGTGTGTGTGTGTGTGTGTGTGTGTGTGTGTGTGTGTGTGTGTGTGTATTAAAGGCCCAGTGCATGAATTAGTGCATGGGTGGGGTCTGGCCAGCCTGGCCAGGGGGAGGGTACATGGGTGGTTGGCCGGCCTGCCTGCTGGTCGAACTCCTGGTCAAGGGGACAGTTTGCATATTAGCCTTTTATTATATAGGATATACACTGAGTGGCCAGATTATTATGCATTCAGAGATCATAATAATTTGGCCACTCAGTGTATGTTTAAAAGCTACCTACTGGACATCTCTACCTGGAATTCAACAGTCAACAGAATTCAGAATACTTAAAACTTTCCCCCCAAAAGACTTCCTTTTGAGTAAAGTCATCTATATTAAAAACATTGTTCTGGTCCTTGCTGGATCTACTTACTCCCTTGATAGCTTAATTACTTAATAAATCACTAAGTCTTCTGGTTTTACCTTCAAAATGCCAATTATAATCTTTTCCTTTGTGTTGTTATTATTACTGACTTGGTTAAGTACACATTAATCTTCACTCACTTGACACTATCTAATCTCCTTGTGTTTAATATTGCTCATTCTGATGAAACTGGCTTCTTTTGTCTGCAGCTGGAACAGCATCCCCAAACCAAATAGCTCAATCCATTCCCACTAACCTTGCTGATGGGTCTCTGTACAATCCTGGAGCAAAACCCCTTTTCAAATGAAGTTTTTTTCCTTATGCCCTGCCTGAGAAAAATGAGACTGTAGGCCTTAGAAATATAGTAGTTGATCAATTTGGTTGCAATATAGTTATCAAGTCTGTATTTGAAATACCAATGTATAGTATATGTGGTAATTGCTTTGAAGAGTGTGGCTGCTGGAGGCAGACTGTTTTTGAGTGAATCTTGACTGTGTCCCTTTATAAGCTTGAAGAAGTTACTTAAATTTGTGTCTGTGTCCTTATTTGTAAATAAAAGAGTAAAAAAATCATACCTACTTTGTTTGGTAGTATTTATAATTAAATTTGAATTTAACACATATGAAACTCTTATACCATGAAATATTGTATGTAAGGGTGTACTAAACAATAGAAAAGGGTTAGTTTTTGTTGTTTTTTGTTTGCTTGTTTGCCTGGAGGAACCCCAGACCCTGAATGTCTATTTACATTTGACATGTTTGAGCAAAACAACCCCTAAACATCTTGTCACATTTGATACCCTTAAAATGCCCTTTCCTAGTTTCCTTGGTCACTCCAATATATAGGAGTTAGAAATGCACTCAACTAACCCTGTAGGGAGGAGAGACTAATCGTAGAGTCTCTTTACCCAATGAAGCTATTTAGACTCTGCTGTTTGGTATACTACTCCTACTCCCATCTTGAGACAAAGCTACTATTGCATTATCAGAAATCTGAAGTATTGTTCCTTTTTTGCTCAGGTATGAATGAATCAGCTTTTGAAGACAACTGGAAGCAAAACTCTCCATTTCCTTTTTTGTTATCAACATTCATTATAACTCATCTGGACTAGATCGCAAGAAAAACAGAAAGCTCATTTATAGTTTTTAATTAAAGTGTATATTTTTGAGTAAAAGGCCATTCATACAGTGAAGAAGGAATCAGCATTCCTCTCTGTAGAACAAGAAAATATTAGTGTACTATCAAAATAATGTACTTTCTTAAAATCCTTATTGGTATCTACTATATTGTGGCAAAGCTCAAATACTTAGAATAAAATGTACCATCCATGAGGTACCCTGATGTATAGAAAGATAGAATTATTTTATATCCATCTCACATGTACTCTATGTTCCAGATACAAAAAAAAAAAAAAAGAACAAGCAAAACAAAATGAAACAAAAAACTTGCAAATCCGTTAGCACTCCATGACATTTTTTACCACCTGACTTGTCTATTTCTATAGCCTGTACCTTCTCCTCCCAACCCTTCCTATTACTTGCACTTATTAAAACTTAATTGTCTGTTAAAATACAGTTCATAATTTATTTCCTCTGCCAGACTTAGAGTCTGCATTTCTGGATAAAAGTCCACTTAGATAAAGACCTCTCAAGCAAAACTGAACACTTCTATCTACTTCTTTAGCTTTCTATGTACTACTGTTAGAATGCAACCAATGACTGACATTCTTGTACAGCCCCTTTACTTGAGTGGGAAGCTCTGTAGGCCAAGGACATGGCTTAGTTTAATGTCTGATCCTCAATGCTATGCATGAAGTGAGCACAGTAGGGACTAAAGAAGTGTTGCTAAATAGGTTTATGTCTCCTTTTATTTTTCATAGTGGGAGAGAAAAATGATTATTGAGAAATTTAAAACAACAACAACAAATATTGAAAATTGGATACATTTATCATTGATGACTGACTTATTAATTATAGAATACTGGGGAATAATTCCCAACAGTTTATGTAGGTCATGTACACCATTTCTATGAGGCACTGACTGCCTTTGTTTTGACAATATTTTCAAGCATGTTTGTATGGAAAACATTTTTGGAAGACAGTCTCTTCATCTGTTCAAAGGGCAAGTTTGTTTACTGTTCAGCATAATAAAGATAATGCCTCCCTTTTGTTGCAAAGGTCTGGGAGGTTACCACCTACTATGCAAAATGTGGGTTCCCCTATATACCGGCTTCCCACCCTAGAACACAACTCATCATGCATTCAGGTGTTAACTGGCCAACTTGTCCCTTCAGTTATAATTAAATAGTAGGACCTAGATAAAAAGCATACTCTAATTAAAACGTGTTTTATATTATGTTAGTAAAAATGACACTGGAAGTATCTGAAACAAGCAAAATCCCCTCTCAGTTTTCCTATCTTCTGTTCTCACAGCTATTGCCAAGAGAGTTACCATTAATCTCTTCATTTAAATGTCTGTTTCTTCTTTCTTTCTTTGAATAACTGGTCAGGAGAAAATAATAATTACATATCAGTGTTGCCTTGCTAATTCTTCTATACTTTTCCTTTATGACTACAACCTAAATTGCTGATTCACATATCCTCTTATAAACCACCTTCCACAATTCTAGCCATACTCTAAGGTAATATGAAATGAGAAAAGGGAGAGAAAAATAAATTGACAAGCATAAAGTCTATCTTCTGTAGCTGACATATGTGTTGTTACTTTTAGATATAAATATTTCATTTTAATAATCTCATGAATCCCATGAAGTTTTAGTAATTATTCTCATTTTGCAAATAAGGAAATTGTGACTCAGGGGATTGAGCTATTATGCCTCCCCTCAAAAGGGTCTAGTAAGTGAGTAGCACATGCCAAAATTATTAGACTCTGACATTCAACAAAATATAATTATAAATTGATTTCTCCTTTTCCTTGTCATTTTTACTACAAATATTTAATTATTAGGGCCAATTCCTCTATTGGAAAGTATTTTCTTTTTATTTTCTCTTTATTTTCACTCCTTTGTTCTCATGTAAAGAACTTATATTTCAAATATAATACATTTATGGGCTGCATAAGCATCATGCAATATATAAAGGAATTACATGTGTTCACCAGAACATTTTCAAAATTGAGCATTTTATAAAAAATTAGGTTATTTTTTTCTTAAGAATTGATAAGGTCTGAGGACCCACATTTCTGTATGATAATAATCTATTAGATTGAACTTCGGCAGTCCCTTAAACAGGGAACTCTGAAGTGTGCAATAGGCTAAGTTGCCTCCTTTGTCTCAAACCTGGATGCTTCCTCATTTATGTTAAAAAACCCACAGTAGTGAGAAAAGAGTTTACTAGTGTTGTGAGAAATGCTATTTTTTAGCATTAGTGTTTTTATGAACTTGAGAAGAAATTTTATGGATTGTTTTATTTTTTTGGCTGTCAAACACTTACCTCAGAAAATGCATTATATTCTCTGTGATTTACTTAATAAGAAATTTGACAATCCATTTAACTTTTAAGCACTTTTAATGTTTGACCATAAGTTCTAGCAAAGAAAATAAATTTATTGTTACAGATGACAAATCACATTAGATAAAAACCAAGAACTTCCCCAGCAAAATTTATGGCAACATAATTGATTTGTTTCTGTGGTTATCCTGTCTATCAAATGGCACATTTAACAACATGTATAGTGACTTTTTCTGAGTTTCTACTAAATAAAGAAGAAAAAAAAAAGTGTGTTAAACTTAATCAATGGGATTAAATTAAATATAATAGACATTTTTCTTTAGGTATTTTTCTCATGTATGATTAATTAAAATTATTTCTTTCCTCATTATTTCCACTAAAATAATTTATTCTCATTTGAATTTTTTTATTATATTAAAAAAGAAAGATAACAGAAGTCTTTAATTGTAATAAAGTATTTAGGTTCTAAATCCTTACTTCTAACACTTAACAAAAGTATTCTATAAACAAGCTAGAGGTCTATAATGTATGTAGAAATGTACATTATCAATTTTTCTTGCAATCAGACACAAAAATAGAATGTGTCTATAATTACAAGTATTTCTTACTTCACAAAAATTTATTAATATTGAATTTATAGACTTAAAGAAGCTCTAAATTTTTTTGGGCAATGTCTTTTATACAACAGAAAATTTTGGTATTATATATTATGATGTTGCTCCCTTGTTAATTATAGCATGTGATGAAGACAAAGATTTTGGAATCAAACTGTTCTGGATTTGACATTCTGGGAATAATATGCTATGAGTTTGACTCTATACTAGTTACTTAACTTGCCTCTGCTTTCTTCTCTCATTCTATTTAAAACATAAATAATTACTTTTATCTTATGAGGTTTAGCCACGATGAATTGAGTAATGAATTTATTATCTAAAACATAACAAATTCTCCATAATTGATTATTAACTCTTTTTCACTAATAGTCAATAAATACCAGACTATGTAATTTTTGAACAAATGATCCATGTTTCTCATATTAGTGTAGATGCTCCCTTCTTACTGGTCACTCTTTTGCAAGATACTAGCTGCAAAACCCAAACCCCACATGGTGCCCCCTTCTTTCTTTCTCCTTTCAGTGGTAGAATTCTCTATCCCTGTGAAAATCTGTTTTCTTCATTCTCCCATTTATCGGTATTTCTCTATCCTCTGTGAAAGTTTGTTTTCTTTTTCTCCCCTTACCCTGTGGCTTTTCCCTATCTTCCGTGAATGAATGCCTTCCTCACCCCTTATCCTGTGGCACCTTTTTTCCCCTTTGTGGATGTATGCCTTTTGGCAGCTCCAAGCCCTCACTTAAGCCTTCCTCCCCCATGGACCCTCTTTATTCCTAAACTCCATATTTCTGCCTATTTTATCCCTAAAACTCCTTTTACCAGGAGCAACTCAAAAGTAAAACAACCAAGGGATGAATTAAACCAAATGTAATGCAACAATGGGGCAGAATGACAGAAGGAAATTTATGAAATACCATGATGTATATCATATGTTTGAATTTCACCAACAAAATATTGAACAAATAAAGCAAATCATATAATTAATGTAGTATGACCTCTCTATTTGAATTTCAAGAATTTACAAAATTAAATACTATAAATATTGGCATTATGTAATATATAGTAAAACTATACTTAAAAACTAAGTAATAAGAAATATAAAATAAAGAATAGTAGCCTCATATTCAGAAATGTTAAACAACGGGAGAATGAGATTGTTTGCTACTTATGTATTTGACAAACATGAAAAATTTTAATAATTTCTCAATTTTCTGATGTAGAAAAATAGATATTATATTTTTGGCAAGTATGTAAAATTTTTAGATATTTTGCAATATCTACTAGAACTAAAAAAGGATGACCTATTTATAAAACAACTGTTTTGCTAAATTTATATCTTATAGTTATATTGATCCAAAACAATAAAGATATATACATTGTATTTAATCCTACCTAATAATAGACAAATATGCAAATTGACCATACCTCCGACACGCCCACAAGCCACGCCCACCACCCAATCAGAGCGAGTATGCAAATTAACACAACCAAGATGGCTACAGCCACAGAGAGCAAGGTTTCCTAGGTAACAGAGGAAACAAAGCTTTCTGCCTGCCCTTGCCAGGCCTAAGCCTCCACTCAAGCTACAAAGTTTCAATTATAGAAGGTAAACAAATTCAAACAAATGGCGGCAGGACAGAGCTTGAGAGAGCAGGCTAGGGTTGTCCCCGGCAACAGGGGAAGCAAAGTTTTCCGCACACCCTGGCCGGGACCACCCACTTAAGGCTACAAAGTTTCAATTATAACCCCAACAGAAATGGCTGCCAGCCTCGGAGGGAGCCCCAGGCTTGGCTCTGCTCCAGGCTACAAAGTTTCTTTTTTCTTTTTTTTTTTTTTTTAATATATTTTATTGATTTTTTACAGAGAGGAAGAGAGAGGGACAGAGAGTTAGAAACATCGATGAGAGAGAAACATCGATCAGCTGCCTCCTGCACACCCCCCTACTGGGGATGTGCCCGCAACCAAGGTACATGCCCTTGACCAGAATCGAACCCGGGGCCCTTGAGTACACAGGCTGATGCTCTATCCACTGAGCCAAGCCAGTTTCGGCAGCAAAGTTTCAATGGTAGAAGGAAAATAAATTCCAGATACCAGGGCCTCTGCTTGGGTTGCCAGGGGGCGTGGCTGGCCTGCAAACCACCACAGGCCCCTCGCTCAGGCTGCCCCACACCCCAAGGGAACCCCCACTTGATCCGGGATGCCCTTCAGAGCAAACCAGCTGGCCCCCACCCCTGTACCAGGCCTCTATCCTTTCTAATAAAAGAGTAATATGCAGATTGATCATCACTGCAACACACAATATGTCTGCCCCCATGTGGTCAAAGATCCTGCCCCCATGTGGACACAAGATGGCCACCACAAGATGGCTAGCAGGAGAGGGCAGTTGGGAGACACCCAGCCTGCAAGGCAGGGCAGTTGAGAAGGACCAGGACTGCAGGGGAGGGCAGTTGGAGGTGATCAACCCTGCAGGAGAGGGCAGTTAGGGGTGACCAGGCCAGCAGAGGAGGGAAATTGGGGGCAAACAGGCTGGTAGCGGAGTGGTTAAGGGGTGATCAGGCTGGCAGGCAGAAGCGGTTAGGGGCAATCAGGAAGACAGGCAGGCAAGCAGTTGGGAGCCAGCAGTCCTGGATTGTGAGAGGGATGTCCCACTGGGATCGGGCCTAAACAGGCAGTCGGACATCCCTCGAGGGGTCCCAGATTGAAGAGGGTACAGGCTGGGCTGAGGGACAACCCCCCTCCATGCATGAATTTTGTGCACCGGGCCTCTAGTATAATATAAACTAGAAACATTTTCAAAGTTATTTATAAGGGGATAAGTTATACTAGATGTATGAAGTGAAATACTATTAAGTCATTGGAAATAATTATATAGACCCATATATTTCTATATTGAGAGATGATCAAACTATAGTATTAATTTTATAAAGAGTATGATATACAATATTACTCAAAAGTTTTAAAAGTTCACTTTTAGTTTATTGAGAATACCCCTACTCTTTTATTTATTGTTATTTTTAAGTCTTTTCTTATATTTTTATCAATGGGGATAAACACATTTTAAACTTGTCAATTTAAATGATAAAATCTCTGTATTATTTCTAACATTTTGTCAAACAATATATATAAAGTAAATAAGTAAATAAATATAATATGATAGCTTTTGGCAAAGGTTTTTACATTGGAGGAATTGTCAAGAGGATACAATGAAAACAAACTTCGGTTTTTATATAAAAGTGAAGTTGTAATAAAAAACCATTAGAAGAAACAATTTATTTGCCTATAAGAGTTGATTAATGTTAATGGTACATACATGCAGTGGAATGTTATGCATCTATTAAAAATGTTGAGGTAGATATTATATTATATATGTGTGTATGTCTATACATATATATGAAAATATGTCATATAACATGTATCATTTGATATTTGTGAAAAAGAGAATGAACAAAGAATTTTGAAAGGATTTGCAACAAACCACTGCGGAAATTTTCACTGTTAGAGATTTCAAGAAATTTTATAGAAATATTTATAGTTTGATTTTTTTCTTACAATAATTTTCTATTAGTTTTATAGATAGAATCAATAATAAAGCTGTTTCTATTTAGAAACACAAATCTTTACAACCATGCAAAATTATATTTTAAGATACCCTAAAGTAATATCAAATTTTAAATAAATATTCTCTTATATAAAGAATATGAAAATGTAATCTATAATAATAAAAGGGTAATATGCTAATTTGACTGGGCGTCCTTCCTGATGAAGCTGGGGCAGGAGAGAAGCCTGGGTCCTGGGTGCCAGAGTGAAGCTGGTGCCGGCAGATGGTGGAAGGAAGGCCTACTCTTGCACGAATTTTGTGCATCAAGCCTCTAGTCATGAAAATAAAAGTAAATATTTATTAAAATATTAAGTGCCTACTCCAAGGTTGGCCCCCTCATTGACACTGATGCAACAGTAAGATGAAGGCAGAGGTTATGGGAAATAGAAGGCAGGAGAGTGTGATAACTAATTTTTCTCCAGGAGCCTGATCTGACCCACTATAGATAGAGAAGCTGAGAGCAGAAATTAAATTGGTCATTTTGACAGGAACTCTATGAGACACAAGGCATATCCAGTCACCTTAGAGCCCAGCTAAAAGGTTAACAGCACTAGAGACAGGACAATTTTCTCTGCATTGTGAAGAAGTAGTTTTGGCAATGTAAGTTACCAGGAAAGCCATTCTGGAGGATTTCTTTGCCTGGTTGACAGCTGGAGGACACTAAATATGCTGCTAAATTAAACTGCTAAATGTATGCTCTAGATAAGCTCACCAAAGAGGCAAGTTGCCTTAAAACAGTCCAGAATAGCAAGACCCCCAAGAGGGAAGCTGGTAACAGAGGCTTCATGCTGTTACCATTTTAAACACCAATTGAGACATAGCTTGTGACTCATGAAAAAACTTTTAAAGGAGAATTTTCAGGAAACCAAACTCTAGCATGAGCAAATATGAGCAAGAGCCAGGAAATCCATTTATAACTAATCATTTACAGCTACAGGATGATGAGGCTGGGGGGATTTGAGTGCATGTAAAAGAAAGCAAATTTTTTAGAAGAAAGTTCCAAAAAAGATAAATCCTGAATATTAGAAGAGAGGTCCCAAAACTTGATATATCTGCCTTAAGCAACTGTAATTGTGAAAATGTTGAATACGTTATTTAACTTCATTTTTAGTTCTGGTTGATGAACGAAGTTCTAAGACTTTTACATGTATTGCCTAAATATTTGTATATTACATAAAAGAGAAAAGAAAATTGTGAACTATTTATTAAAATGTAATTTTATTAAACAACTAGAGGCCCGATGCATGAAATTCATGCACAGGGATGTGTGTCTCTCAGCCCAGCCTGCACCTTCACCAATCTGGGACCCCTCGAGGGCAGTCGGACATCCCTCTCACAATCCAGGACTGCTGGCTCCCAACTGCTCGCCTACCTGCCTTCTTGATTGCCCCTAATCTCTTCTGCCTGCCAGCCTGATCACCCCCTAACCACTCCACTGCCAGCCTGATTGATGCCTAACTGCCCTTCCCTGCATGCCCAGTCGCCCCCAACTTCCCTCCTCTGCCGGCCTGGTCACCCCTAACTGCCCTCTGCAGGCTTGATCATCCCCAACTGCCCTCCCTTGCAGGCCTGGTCCCTCCCAACTGCCCTCCCCTGCTGGCCATCTTGTGGCAGCCATCTTGTGTCCACATGGGGGCAGCCATCTTTGACCACATGGGGGCAGCCATCTTGTGTGTTGGAATGATGGTCAATTTGCATATTACTCTTTTATTAGATAGGTCCACAGGTGGGGGCCAGCTGGTTTGCTCTGAAGGGTGTCCCAGATCAGGGTGGGGGTTCCCTTAGGGTGTGGGGTGGCCTGGGCGAGGGGCCTGTGGTGGTTTGCAGGCCAGTCATGCTCCCTGGCGACCCAAGCAGAAGCCCTCATATCTGGGATTTATTTATCTTCTATAATTGAAACTTTGTAGCCTTCAGTGGAGGCCAGGGCAGGCCAGGAACTTGGCTTCCTCCATCACTAGGGAAACCCAAGCCTCCTGCTCGCTCAGTGGCCGCAGCCATCTTGATTGAGCTAATTTGCATACTTGCTCCTGATTGGCTGGTGGGCATGGCTTGTTGGTGCAGCAGAGGTACAGTCAATTTGCATATTACTCTTTCATTAGATAGGATTTTTAATGTTTATAAATATTAGTCTTGCTCCACCAGTAAGTTGGGAGTATGGACTCATACTCCAACTTACTGTTGGAGTATGAGTCCATACTTTTACATATTGTGGAATGATCTGGTTAATTACCACATGTTTCTAAATTATATACTGGTTTATAAATATCTCTCATTATAATAATATATTTACTATTTTTAGACCCTGATATGCATGCAAACTTGTCCAGTACACAGTACCAACCACTGACACAGATATATCCTCACCACATAAGACTATAGTGTCTAATATAGTAGGCACTAGTCACTAGCATGAATTTAGATGTGCTGTAAGTATAAAATTGACACCAAAATTTGAAAAGCAATATAAAAAAATTTTCAATTTTTAAAAATAATGAATGCTTATTGAAATGACAATATTTAGTTAAATTGCGTTATATAAAATACAAATTTAAAATATTAAATTTTAAATTAATTTTCTGTTACTTTTTATCATGGTTACTAGAATACATAAAAATACATTTATGGCTTGCATTATATTTCTAATAGACAGTGTTACTTTAAGAGATGAAATTCTAATAAGAGGGAGAAAACTTTATAGTCAGATCAAGTAATTATATCTCTAGTCCTAACTATATTCCAAAGGGTATATAACAAGGGATTCTGAGACACAGCAGGTTTAAACAGTCATGCAAACTACTGGAACAATATTCTTGTCTTTGGTTCTTGGTCATCACTTTTGTTTACTGTATGTTATATCAACAAATCTCTCAATCTTTCATTGTCCTCCAAAACAGTTAAATCAATTTAGCCCACACTATCTTGAAATAACCCCCACCCCCCACCCGCCCACCTGCTCCCTTGGTTTTTAGATGCAGAAACAGACCCTGAAACTATTTCAATATGAATGTTAAGAAAGTTGTTGGATTTTTTTTAAGTGAAATTACAACCCAGGAAATGTCTCTTAATGAAGGTATCTTTAAATCTGAATCCCCATATAACCCATCTCTTCTAACTTCTTTAACACTTATTTAACATAAGAGATAATTAATGAATTATAAGGGTTAACATCCCTGTTTTCTTTGGAAATGGTTTGGCTGGTACTCAGCTTTGGGAGATTCATTGGCATGTTCTGCTATACAAGTGTTGGCTGAGGAAAGATGCTGACTATTTAACACTATTGTTTGACAGAAAGTTTGCATTTACAGTGTGAAAAGATGCAGACATCTAGAAATGCATGATCAGATGTTAGAAGGGGTCCTTAGGGAAAGATCTTTTGCCAGATCAGGTTCAAATTGTTGAAGTTGGCTTTCAGTGTATACACAATCTATCGGGGTCTCCTGGCACTTCTTTCACATGCTGTCACATGCTGAGGCATAAACTAAGGCTGCAGTTGGAACTGCACAGCCAGATATAGTGTGACATAAAGACCATCTTATAACTAATTCCTGACCTATTTCTCCAGGAATAATTTCTCTTCCTACTGTAAGTTCCATGAAGTAAGATATTTTCTTTGTTTTCTTACTTTTAATTACAGTTCTCTAAGGGAGTATGGCATATCACAGGTTCTCAATAAACATCTGTTAAATTAAGTATGGCATATTAGAAGTTCTCAATAAGTATATTAAATCTACTCACATTTCAGAATGGTTTTCTCTTTATTGTATACATTTCTCCATGTACCTGCTTTGTGGAGCTGGCTGCCTAAAGGGTACCCATATCGCCTGCTAAGATCTTTCTGTATGTCTAATAATTAAAGATCAATTAGATATTTGAATTAACATATTTTTTCTTAGAATTACTCTAAGCCTTGGCATGATTTATTTCAAAATGAATAAGAGATCAACCAAAGGACTTGCATGCATATAAGCATAACCAATGGGCACAGAAAGTAGGGGGGTAAGTGCCTGTGCTGGGGGGGGGGAGGTTGGAAGTGGGTGGGGAGAGGCCAATCGGGGGAAAAGGAGACATATGTAATACTTTAATCAATAAAGAATTTTAAAAAATAGCAGTTACTTGATATATTTGTCTTTACCATGGTGAAATTCCTGCGTACAATAGAAAATTGGTAGCTATATTTATTATAGTTGATCATAAAGAATTGCTTAATATAGAGGTTGCCTTTAATGGAAGATCGCTTTTTTGGTCTTCAAGATAATGCTCTGAATTTCCTATATGCAGATTTTAGTTTGCATTATAAGGAACTTTAGAAGGATATGGAAAAAGAGAATCATGTAAATTCTGTGGATTTAGTTTGCATTGCTGTGGCCATTGGATTAATAATCAAGTTGGGAAATAGGAAGGCATTGCTTCAGGGAACCTGTTTATGATTCTGGTAATTCTGTACTTGGTATTGTGTGGGGAGTGACTTCAATGGAACATATGAAACAGAGTTTGACTTTTTCTAAAGTCAGAACTATATTTAAGAATGAAATTTTAGGTAGGTCATTTTAGGTATTTTCTTTTTAAGCCTAAAATCTAATAGGTCTTTTGATGTACTTCCTTGAGTTCTGTAAAAGTTCTCAGTTTATTGAAATCAATTAAGCAAATAAATTTTAGCCCACTAATATAGCAGGCACTAGGCCATAATTATTCAAAGATGAACAGGTCATGATTTCTGTCCTTAAATATCTTATTATAAAGCAGGAAAAGCAAACACACACACACACACACACACACACACACACACACACACACATGCGGCAACAGAAGAAATGCTGGTCTCTCATAAGAACAAAAGGCCATGGGGCACAGAGGAGGGCATATCAACTTTAATTTCATCAGGTGGGATCACAGATGTGGTAATCTTCAAATTAGGCATCTCTATATATAAAAGGTTAATATGCTAAGTGTCCATCCGACCAGTAGCTGTGACATACACTGACCACCAGTGGGCAGACGCTCAATGCAGGAGCTGCCATGATGTGCACTGGCCATTTACAGAGAAATGGCACTGTGGACCTAGTACCCACAAAGCAACACTCGGCTTCCCCCAACTGGGACACAGGCCCCGCTACCACCCCGGAGCAATAGCCCATCAAATCACAGCTGGCACTGCTGAAACCCCATGGTGCAAAATGTGGCCCACAGCCCAGCCCAACCTGGAAACGGTGGCTGTGGGCACCAGGTAATGATGTCATGTAGCAATGTCTGGCTTCCTCTCCCTAGTGACTAGCCTCCTTGGAGTTTCTTCAGCCCAGGAACACGACTTGCTTTATAGCCAGATGGAAACATTTTATACTTTAACCAAATGTCTGTGAAGCATTTTCCTGTGCCTCATTTCATTTGATACTCACAGAAGTCCTGGAGTAAGTAGATAGGAAATTTGGTGGAATCCTATTTTCTTTTCATTATCCAGAAAACGGAAATATAGAAAGCTTAGAAACTTGACCTGACTGAAAAGAAGTAAGAAATGATGGACCTTGAAAATGACTTCAGGTTTTCTCGCTGTGGAGAATATAGTCAAACACAGCTGCAGTTAAATATTTACCCTTTGTTCTCCCTGTGTGATCTACAATAATAATATGCTTCGTGTTGATATTTACTGCTATGTTGCTGACAATTACTTGACAGGGAAGTTGGAGTGTTTCACTGGACTGGAAAAAGTTGAGCTAAATCAGAAAGCAGGTCTAATTAAACAAATTTATTCTATATATATAAAAGGCTAGATTGACTCACTCATGTGCAATACATATAAAGCTCTTGCTGGCGCCAATTGCATGTGTGTTTCGATCTGTCATTGTTGATCATGAATTTGGTTGACACTTCTATTATAGAGAAAGAGTGAATAGCGATATTAAAATATTTCTTCTAATTAAATTTCCTTTCAATGTGCATGAATTCATGCACCGGGCCACTAATTGAAATATAAATAGAATTTAACCTCATTTAGGTAGTCTACAGATTGTGAGTGGGGTTACTGGCATAGAACAAATAATGGAAGCAAAGGAACAATGATAAAACAGGTGTGAGAGGTCTAGTCAGGCTACTTACGTGCATAAATAACAGAAGCATATTCCCATTGTAGTTCATGAGAAAAACTGTGTCTCGTAAAATTTCAGGGGGCACCATTCACATAGTTTACATGAATGTACCTCATGGAATTGTGCAACATAGCAGCCCAGGATTCTATCAACAGGAAGTAGTCCAGTCATTTGAGATTACCTGAAGAGGAAATGTGGGAATTGAGTCCATAGATACATGTATTATGAAGATTATAAGATATAGAGCTAGGGACTATTAATTTGCAAAGGAGTTTAATTAGTTCATAAAGATGAAAAATAAATAATTATGAATGCTTTTGAAAATTTAACTCAAAAGCTAAATATGAAATTTGAAGGTATTTATATTGTTTCTGCAATATCTAGTCACCATTGAGCCTGAATGCATATTTTGGCACTTTACACAAAATAAGTCACAGGTATGATTGAGTATACTTTTAGGACTGACTGCAGTGTGACGATGAGATATTATAAAAGTGAACACTTGAGTCTCTATGTGAAATCCCCAGGGAAATAGGAAGATAGGGGAGAAGGAAAATTGAGAAGGCACAGAGATTTTAGAATATTGTAATTAAGATACATGATCGCACCCAAGGTTTTTCAGGCAATTTTGATACATTAGTTCAAATATTTCTGTTTGTGCTGCAGTTCTTCCTCTTCCCCTTCACATCCCTTCCAACTGAATTAGATATTCTTTAGCTGCTTTCCAATTATAGAACATGAGACATTCATCTATGCAAGAGAAAATAGCAATTTTTAAAGTAGCAAATATAATCTTGTTAGAAGTGGGGACCACATTTTATGTGGTCATAGGTAAACCCTAAGTAAGTAACAGCTGTCTGGTTGCTTCTGAAATTGGTTGTGTTCAGAGGACTGTGTGGGTATTGGTCTGCTTGCTTTCAGATAAATTATTCTCCTAATGGACTATCAAGTACTTGGACAAATCTATCAGTAATGCAGACCATGGCTTCTATACTTTTCCTGAAATGACTTCAAACCAATTTGGTAAATTATACCCACTATGAGAATTAGATGACATGTCACAAAAGATCAAGCTTTTTGGTAAAATGTCATTTCTCTGCAAGTCTTATTTCCCTTTTAGAGATTAAAGTCTTTCAAAAGGGAAAGTGTGTCATTAATATGTATTTTATCCATTATCTTAAAATTCACACAAAAATGTTAGCACTCAGAAAGTTCAAAAACACATAAGAATTGGATAATTTTCTTAACCTATAAGAAATTTCTTAAGCATTCCTTTTTCCCAAATAATATGCATCTGCTATAAACAGGCAAGGTGATACACAACCATAATAGAGGTAGAAAAATAGTAGTATATATTCCAGAGTAATAGCTTCTATTATTGGAACATTTTAAAAATAAAAACAAAAATTATCATTTTTTTCTCTAGCTTTGAACTATACTTATGGAATATATGCACTAAATTTAATATAAAAATGAAGACATAATTATGCTTATGAGAGATTCCATAGCAGTTTACTTGGCAAAAATATGCATTTTAGTAACTATATTAACTATGGGACATAAGACTTAAAAAAAAAAACACTTTAAAATATTTGTGAGGTGGTGCTTGTTTCTCACTTAGAAAAGTAATACATGTTCAGAGAAGGAATATTACAGAATGCAGAGAAAGGGTAAAAAGTTTTTTGTTTTTTTTAAATATATTTTATTGTTTTTTTATAGAGAAGAAGGGAGAGGGAGAGATAGTTAGGAACATCAATCAGCTGCCTCCTGCACACTCCCTACTGGGGATGTGCCTGAAACCAAGGTACATGCCCTTGACCGGAATCGAACCTGGGACCCTTGAGTTCACAGGCCGACGCTCTATCCACTGAGCCAAACTGGTTAGGGCAGGGTAAAAAGTTTTAAAAGTCAGCACTTCAAGGGTTTTAGTATAAGGTACAAAATTTTAAAATTTTAATTTGAAGAATAACTTGCATTTCCTTATTAAAGATGATAGTAATTAAGTAAGACATGGATAGTAACAGTTGGAAAA
The DNA here is from genome assembly GCA_025583905.1 of Ia io. NCBI lineage: Eukaryota > Metazoa > Chordata > Mammalia > Chiroptera > Vespertilionidae > Ia > Ia io. The sequence continues at coordinate 40,352,753 of JAJQQW010000009.1, read as the reverse complement.
ATGTTCTCTTTCTTCTGTTCCTCTGTGAAATGCCTACCAATCTTTCCATCTTGGGAGAAGACAGGAAAAGGAATCCATCAGGCTTTGTGAGAATGGTCAGCCTTAGCAATATGGATTATTATAACTATGATGTTATGCATAAAGTTTTATTTTCTTCACCATAACTGATTCCTCCCTTTGAGTCATTATCATTTTTGCAGAGGAAAAGGAACATAAACTACATTATATTATATGAACAAAGGAATTGGTAAAGTAGGTATCATTGGAGATGAGAGAGGTAACTTTGGGATTTATTTTTTTAAATGTTTGACAATATTTTAAAGGAACCATGCATAAGCATCTATTGTCTCCTTAAAGCCTTCAAGTAGCAAAAAACCCTGATGTTTAAGATAGTTTTCACTACATTTTCTCACTATGTAGCTAGGATTTTTCTTTAAAGACCTCATCTAAAGGGAGAGAGAACAGTCTGCCAATGGGATTAATTTGAAACAGACTTTCCATATTGCTTGGAAGAGGTGATTGTGATAACTACTATAACAACAAAAAGAAAAAGAAATCACACCAACCAACAGCAAGGGCATTCTGACCTACTATCCTAATTGTACAGCTTGAGAGACTTTTTGTTCAACTTAGTTATTTTCATAAAGTGTATGGAGAGAGCTTGCCTCAACAATTTAACTAAGTTAGAAGTTAGAGTTAACTAGAAACAATTTTAACTAAGTTAGGAAGGTAACTTGATAAGCTTCTTGGCTGGTATCTCATTATTTCTACTACACTACCATAGGAATGCTGACGATAATGCTAAATGCTCATTTAATTACTTGCAAAAGGATTCTTTATTTTTCTCTGAAGTCACATGGCCTTTAGAAACAATGTTTAAAGCTACAATTTTTTGGATGAAGAAAGATTCCTAAGACATTATGATGAAGCGCTAAGAGCACAGACTCTGAAGTCAAGATTGCTAGTTCTCGAACCCTTGCCTGCCACTTACTAGCTGTGACCTTGGGCAAGTTACTTTACATCTCAGTTCCAAACATTTGATGTTCTTCATTTGCCAAGGGAGGTAGATAAGGTATATGCTTACCTTATATTGTTGTTGTGAGGATTTTCTGACTTCACATTTTTTTTGTTGTTGCTTTTTTTTAAATTAAAAGTCAAGATGCAAAATACTATGTAGAGTATTATGCTTTCATTTGCTGGTGTATATTCATACAGTTTCTTAGAATGCTATACTAAATTTTCTAATGAAAACATCTCCAGTAAATAGTATTGAAAAAAAGATATTGATGACAAGGTGGAATTTATGTGTGCTGTTATGCCTTTATGTAGAAATTTACATTTTTATTATATAAAAATCAGAATTTAAAGATTACATAAAATATATCAAGTATAACAGTTGGTATATTATAAGTGCTTAATTTTTATTGTACTGCTTTTATCCTACATTCTTTTGCAAGGGAACTAGTTGAAACTAGTCCTTAATTTAGACTTTATAGTCCTATCACCAAATTTTGTAAAAATATTTCAAGTGACTACTTAGCAGATCTATAACAACACTCCAAGTTATAACAAAAGAATTTAGATAGAATGGCAATATATTTATCAGTCTTTTATTGTGACAGCAAAGTACCTGAACAATTTCAACTGGTACCAGAATATGTAATCCTGCAATCCATTAGTATTTTCTATTTCCTGAATATTCAGTGCAATTTATACCATCATGTCTTTGCATGAATTATTTCTTCTGAAAATGATAGACCTCCCTGGGGAACAACACATCCTGCCTATACTTAAATAATACCATTACATAAGCAAAATTTCATAAAGAAGCTCATTTTATTAAATGACCTAATGCAAAAGCATATTTTCCCTTAACATAAAATATGCACCCCTCTCATAAAATCTATATGGATCCCTTTTGAAAAAATGAAAACCTTGCTTATCAATGCTAATTATAATATATTCATGTACCTACTTTTTAAAAAAAAGTTTAATTGATTTTTTGAGAGAGAAATGAAGGGAGATGGTGGGGAGAGAGAGAGAGAGATCTTTTGCCTCCTGCACACGCCCTGACTGGGGATAGAACTTGTAACCATTTGGTGTATAGGTTGATGCTCCAATTGAGTCAGGCATCTGGGGCTATTTTTCTTCTTTGTATTTTGGGATAAACCTCACTGTTTCCTAACCCCCCTATTATTCTGATTATCATCCTAATGCACTCTACTTTTTTAATACCCGTCTTAAAATTAACACAAATGAAAATAAAACTTAAGGAGAGTGCAGAAGACAAATTGTAACACTAGAGGCTACCATGTTGGGGGGAAATCTTGGTCTTTATAGCTATACTAGAGGCCCGGTGTACAAATTCGTGCATAGGTGGGGTCCCTTAGCCTGGCTGGTGATCAGGGCCAATTGGAGCTGGCCAGCTGGGAGGAAGGACCACAGAAGGTTGGCCGGCCAGGTGGAGAGACTGTGGGAGGTTGGTTGGCTGCAGGAGGTTGGCTGTGGGAGCACACTGACCACCAGGAGGCAGCTCCTGCATTGAACATCTGTCCCCTGGTGGTCAGTGCATGTCACAGAGACTGGTTGACTGGTTGTTTGGTCTACTGGTCATAATGGCCGACTAGGCTTTTATATGTATACTAGAGGCCCAGTGCATGATTGAATCATGCACGTGTAGGGTCCCCTACACGCTTTCACTTTCGATCGCGGTGAAGCTGGGTGCCTGCCTGCTGGTGCACCAGGCCTTTCAGAAGCCTCTGGCGCGGCAGAGGCTTCTGAAAGGCCTGGTGCCGGAGCGGACAGGCACCCAGCTCCCATGCTTTTGCTTTCGATCATGGGGGAGCTGGGTGCCTGTCCACTGGTGCACCAGGCCTTTCAGAAGCCTCCGGCTCGGCGGAGGCTTCCGAAAGGCCTGGTGCCAGAGCAGACAGGCACCCAGCTCCCCCGCTTTTGATGGTCCGCGGCGGGACGTGGGCTCACTGCCCCAGAGGCCCCTTCTGTTCCGCAGCACAGCCATGGTGCAGACGCTGAGCTCACGCTGCCGCTGGCGACACCACTGGCCCCATCGTGGGCATAGCGGAGTGATGGTAATTTACATATTACCATTTTATTAGGTAGGATAGACTAGAGGCCTGATGCACAAAAATTCATGCAAGAGTAGGCCTTCCTTCCCCCGGCTGCCAGCACTGGCTTCCCTCTGCACCTGGGACCCAGGCTTCCATCCTCCAGCTGCCAGCAGGCACACAGGAACCAGGCTGGATTCCCTCAGGCTGCCTGCAGGCACCCGGGACCCAGGCTGGCTTCCCTTGGGCCACCCACTGGCATCTGGTACCTGGGCTGGCTTCCCTCGGGCTACCCACTGGCACCCAGAACCCAGGCTGGCTTCTCTAGGGCCACCAGCTGGCACCCGGGACCCAGACTGGCTTCCCTCCAACTCCGACTTGGTCAGGAAGGATGTCTGGAATGACTTCCAGAAGACGTCCAGTCTAATTAGCATATGACCCTTTTGTTATTATATATAAACTTTGTTTTATATCCCAGATTTTCAGCTTACTGCTCTGAGAAAGTAACTTAATTTCATTTGTAAAATCATGAAATAATATTCTATCTAATAAAGATGGAATATGCAAATTGAGTGGCACTCCATGACAAATATGGCAGTGCCCACAGACAATAAGGAGGGAATATGCAAATTGACATGACAAAGATGGAGGCGTCCTGGCCCTCCCTGGCTGCTCTGGGCCTCTGGGCAGCACGTGCACGCAGGTGCAGTGTGGCCAGGGTTGGGCGGGATGCCTGCTATGAGGGCGGGGCAAGAAGTTGAGGGAGCTACAGGAGGGCAGCAGGGCTGGAGCAAAGGCAGAAGGTGGCGGCCAGGGGAAGGAAGGCCTATTCTTTCAAGAATCTTCATGCATTGGGCCTGTAGTGTTAACTATAATGGTTATTGTGAAAATAGAATGTAATAATCCACTTAAAACTCTGCTGCATAGCAAGTACTACATTAACTTCACCAATTCCTCCATGTACTTGCTCTTTTACCAAAGAGAAATTATGTCTGTATCCTATACAATAAAAGCCTAATATGCTAAATGTCTGGTCATCTGATTCAACCAATCAAATCATAGTATGCTAATGATATGCTAAGGCCTCTCAACCACTCGCTATGATGTGCACTGACCACTAGGGGGCAGACCATCGACCAGTCACTATGACATGCACTGACCACCAGAGGCAAATGCTCTGACCAGTAGGTTAGCTTGCTGCTGGAGTCCGGCCAATCAAGACTGAGCGAGATGGATCAGACACGCCCTGGAGCCCTCCCACATTCCTTCCTGGACCTGATCATGCACAGGTGGGGTCCCTAGGCCTGGCCTGTGCCCTCTCTCAATATGGGACAGCTTGGGGGATGTCAGAGAGGGGTTTCGGCCCAATGGCCGAATGACTGGTTGTTATGACATGCACTGACCATCAGGGGGAAGACACTCAACACAGGAGTTGCCCCCTAATGTCAGTGCTCTCCCACAGGGGGAACACCGCTCAGCCAGAAGCTGGGCTCATGGCGGGTGAGAGCAGCGGCAATGGCAGGAGCCTCTCCCACTCCACAGCAGCACTAAGGATGTCTGACTGACAGCTTAGGGGGAGCGGGCCTACGCCATCAGTTGGATATTTTTAGGGGGAGCGGGCCTAAGCCATCAGTTGGATATCCCCCAAGGGCCCCTGGACTGTGAGAGTGTGCAGGTCAGGCTGAGGGACCCCTCAGAGTGCACGAATTTCGTGCACTGGGCCTCTAGTTGTAAAATAACTGTTTTGATGTTTTACATGTCACTCTATTTTATTGATACATTTTACCTTTTTTAACGTCTTATTTTTAAATAGTTTTAGAGTTACAGCAGAGTTGTAAATATAGGAGTGGGCATAAGTTGTGAATACAAGAAACAGAGTTATTTACTGAATTTCCATATGAACAACTGTAAACCTACTTTTGCCCACTCCTTTATAGTACAGGAAGTTCTTTTGTACCCTACAACACACTTTTCTTAAGATTTTACATTATCTACAGCCACAGTACATTATTTAAAATTAAGCAATTAACATTGGTGAGACACTATTAACTAAATAGAGATATTAAGATGTCACCATTTCCTACTACCATTCTTTCCTGTTCCAGGAATTAACTCTGGGCATGATGATACATTCATGGCATATCTTAATTTTTAATGCACATCTCAAGATCTTTAATAATATTATACTGATAATCCAGTTTTCACCTGCCCTGCACCTATTTCAGAATTTCATTTTTTAGTCTTATAATATTTCAGTTTGGTTGGTGCCCAGTGTTTCTGTGTGTTATTTTTAATCTTGACTCTATCTTATGTGGCTATGTGGCATTAGCTACTCAGCTTGGCATGGTGTGACACACTTTTTTTTTTAATGTCTTCAAAGAAATTGTTGACAACAAAGTTTGAACATGATGGAACCCAAAAGCTATTCCATAAAATATCTCTTGAGAACAAATTTGAGCCATATCACCTATTAATCAATATTCTGAGTATTTTTATACATAACTAGAAGCCCGGTGCACGAAATTCGTGCACGGAGGGGGGTTGTCCCTCAGCCCAGCCTGTACCCTCTCCAATCTGGGACTCCTGGAGGGATGACCGACTGCCCATTTAGGCCCGATCCCCCAGGACTGCTGGCTCCCAACTGCTTGCCTGCCTGCCTTCCTGATTGCCCCTAACCGCTTCTGCCTGCCAGCCTGATCACCCCCTGACCACTCCGCTGCCAGCCCAGTTGATGCTTAACTGCGCCCCTGTCAGCCTGTTTGCCCCCAACTTCCCTCCTCTGCTGGCCTGGTCACCCCTAACTGCCCTCTCCTGCAGGGTTGATCACCTCCAACTGCCCTCCCTTACAAGCCTGGTCCCTCTCAACTGCCCTCCCTTGCAGGCCTGGTCCCTCACAACTGCCCTCCCTTGTAGGCTGGGTGGCTCCCAACTGCCCTCTCCTGTTGGCCATCTTGTAGTGGCCATCTTGTGTCCACATGGGGGCAGGATCTTTGACCACATGGGGGCAGACATATTGTGTGGTGAAGTGATGGTCAATCTGCATATTACTCTTTTATTAGATAGGAGAGAGGCCTGGTACAGGGGTGGGGGCCAGCTGGTTTGCCCTGAAGGGTGTCCCTGATTAGGGTGGGGTTCCCTTGGGACATGGGGTGGCCTGAGTGAGGAGCCTGTGGTGGTTTTCAGGCTGGCCACACCCCCGGCGACCCAAGCGGAGGCCCTGGTATCTGGAATTTATTTTCCTTCTACAACTGAAACTTTGTAGCCTGGAGTGGAGCCAAGCCTGCTGCTCCCTCCAGGGCAGCAACCATTTCTGTGGCAGTTAATTCACCTTCTACAATTGAAACTTTGTAGCCTTAAGCGGGTGAGCCCGGCCAGGGTGTGCGGAAAGCTTTGCTTCCCCTGTTGCCGCCAGCAACCCTGGCTTGCTCTCTCAAGCTCCGTTCTGCCCGCATTTCTGTTTGAATTTGTTTACCTTCTATAATTGAAACTTTGTAGCTTGAGTGGAGGCTTAGGCCTGCAACGGCTATGGAAAGCTTGGCTTGCTCTGTTACCTGGGAAACCTTGCTCTCTGTGGCTGTAGCCATCTTGGCTGGGGTTAATTTGCATACTCACCCTGATTGACTGGTGGGCGTAGCTTGGCCGGTGGGCGTGGCTTATGTAGAGAGTGATGGTTAATTTGCATATTACCATTTTATTAGAGAGGATAAGATTTGGGCCAGAACAAATGAGCCAAAAGTGGGTTTCTATGCATATAGTTTTCCTTACTTTTTTATTCAATATGATATTTCTAATTATAGCTATCTTGGTATTTTTTATATTTGTTCTAGCTATTCTGTATTACTTTTTCAATGTTTTCTACTTCTTTTAGATTAATTGAATTGTAATTATGATTTTGCTTATGTCCACTATTGGCTTTTTAACTATACTTCCTTATTTTATTAATGTTTTGGATAATTTATCTAGAATTTAAAACATACACCTTTAACTTATCATTGTGTACTGTCAAATAATACTATACTGCTACATATGTGACATAATGACCTAAAAATACTATAATTTGCCCTAACTGGTTTGGCTCAGTGGATAGAGTGTCAGCCTGCGGAATCAAGGGTCCTGGGTTTGATTCCGGTCAAGGCCATGTACCTTGGTTGCGGGCACATCCCCAGTAGGGAGTGTGCAGGAGGCAGCTGATTGATGTTTCTCTCTCATCGATGTTTCTAACTCTCTCTCTCCTCTCCCTTCCTCTCTGTAAAAAATCAATAAAATATATTTTTAAAAAATAAAAAAATACTATAATTTCTCATTCTCATCATTTGTGCTATTGTTGTCATATAGTTAAATCCTTTAATAGATTATTTTCACTCTAAATGTTTGTTATTCTTTAAGTAGACTAAAATGAGGAAAAGTTATTTTATACTTACTCACATATTTTTTCATCCTCAACATGATTTATTTCCTGTGGAGGTCCAAATTTCTCACTGGCATCATTTTTCTTCTGTCTCAAAAACTCCCTTTAAACTTGCTTTATTATTATTATTATTTTTTAATCTCTGAACTTCTTCAGAGGAGAAAAGAAATCTTCATGCTGTATTCATGTCTGTATGATATTTTGGTAGAAATTGAATTCTAGATTGATATTTCTTTACTTTCAGTATTTGATAGATGTTGATTGTCTTCTAGTTTGCCCTGTCTCTGAAAATAAGGTTGCTTTTGTGATTTTTATTTTTGTCCTCCATATACAATGTCTTTTTTCTGCACTTTGTTTTTAAGATTTTCTTTTTATTTTTGTTGTTGAACCACTTTTTGGACAAATATTTATCTCTTTTTATTTGTTTACTTTAGTTATTATTATTAATATTTTACCCTAGGGCTTGTTATACTTTTGGGATCTGTACAGTTACTGATTTTCATTAATTTTCAAATAATTTAAGCATTATTTCTTTAAATATAATTTTGTCCACCCTTGCTCCTTCAGGGACTTCAATTACATGTGTAGGCCATTTGATATTTTCCATAGTTAATTTGCTTTTCAGTCTTATTTCTCTTTGTGCTTCATTTGAATGGTTTCTATTTATCTTTCAGTTCCCTTTTCTTTTTCAGTGTCTAATCAGTTTTAATCCCATACTGCATATATATTACAGTTTTTATTCTAAAGTTTCATTTGGATTTTCTTTTTATTTTAAATCTTTATTGTTGCAAGTATTAGACATGTTCCCCTTTTTACCTCATTAATCCCTTTTAGCCTGCCCCTGATTCTCCTCTCACCCCGCCGCCCACTTCACCACCGTTTAGATTTTCTATTCTTCCAGGGGAAACAGCTTCTGTTTCTCTTTGTAGGTTTACATTTTCATTTATGTCCCAGATCATGTTTACAATATTTATAAGAGCTGTTTTAATGCCCAAATCTATAAGCTTCACCATCTCTGCTATTTTGAGGTCTGTTTCTATTTGCTTGACTTTTCCCCTGGCCTGGTTCATATACTTTTGCTTCTTTATATGCCTTATACTGTTTTATTAGATGCTTGATGATTATGAATTTTATGTTGTTTGTTTCTGGATTTTACTGAATTACTTTAAAGAGTGTTGGATTTTGTACTGGTACATAGATCTGTAACTTGTGAGAGCTTGGTCCATTCAAGCCTACTTTAAGCTTTGTTTGAACAGGTCCAATATAGACTTTCCCTCTGGGACTAATTCAACCCCAGTTGTTAAATTGTGACATGTCTACCCAATCTTTTATTTATTTATTTTTTATACTATAAGACCTTTCTACTATGATCAATAAGAACACAAACTATTTCCAGCTTGTGTTAGCTTTGAATAGTGATCAGTCTGCCAGTGGTTCTTTTCTTAGATTATGGGAATTTCCTTTGATATATGCACATACAATATTCAACCAATGCCTCAAGGTTATTCTTTTTAAATTTTTCAGTGTTCTTTTTAAGTGCAGTTCATTCCTCCCCTGTATTCTGTGCCACAAATTCTAAATGATTTGATCTTCACAAGCTCTAATTCTTGTTTTCCAAACTTAGTGAGACAGACCACCAGACATTTTTCTGGAAACTGCCTACATGCAAAAAGCTGGGGTATTGTAGAAGATAGTTCACTGGTTTCTCGTATCTCAGGGATTTAGCCAAGTGGTGCTTCTTTTTCAATGTCTAAACATAATTGTTTCATATATTTTCATATTGTTGAATGTTTTCATTATTTTTGGTGGGACAGTAATTCTGAAGCAGAATTATAAAGCCTTCTTTTTGTGTGAACTTTTACAAGTCTAAAAATGGCTTTATGTGCAAGGAAGAATATCAATAGTTACCCATGTCATGAATTAACATTAATTTATTAAATTTAAAAATTTAGAATTTAGTTGTTTAATCTCTTAAATTCAAATTACAGATTTTATCTTAATCAAACATAAGAACCAATTCAAAATGAATTAGAGACTTGAGTATAGGCCTGAAATTATAAAACACCTAGAAGAAAAAATAAGAAATAAACTTCTTGATACTGGTCTTAGAAGTGAGTTTTTGGATTTGACAACAACAACAAATGTAAAAAACAAACTAACAAGTGGGACTAAATCAGACTAAAAGATTTGTAGACAACAAAAGAAACCATCAACAAAATGAAAAGGCAACCTATGGAATGGGAGAAAATATTTGCATGTCACACATTCAATAAGGGATTCATATCTAAGATACACAAGAAACTCATACAACTCAATAAGCAAATAAGCAAATGACCCAATTAAAAAATGGCAAGGACTTAGACACTTTTCCAAAGAAGACATACAAAATGAATAGTGGGTACCTGAAAAGGTACTCAGCATCACTAGTCATCAGGGAAATGTAATCAAAACCACAAAGCAATATCACCTCACACCTGTCACTAAACAAGTGTTGATGAGGATGTGTAAAAAAAGGAACCCTCATACACTGTTGGTGGGAATGCAGATTGGTGGAAAACAATATGGAGGTGTTTTAAAAAATTAAAAATGGGACTGCTTTACAACCCAACAATTCCACTTCTATGTATATATCAGAAGAAGTCTAGAATACTATTTTGAAAGAATATATGCACCCTCCCATGTTTACTGCATAATTATTTATATTAGTCTAGCTGTGGAAGTGACCCAGTGCCCATCAATAGATGAGTAGATTAAAAACAAAACAAAACTATGGTGCATATATACAATGGAATATTACTTGTTCACACACACAAAAATGAATGAAATCTTTCCATTTACAACTCAGTTAGAGAAAGACAAATACCAAATGATTTCACTTATATATAGAATCTAAGGAACAATATAAACAAACAAAACAGAAACAGACTCAATAGACTCATTGATACAGAGAACAGACTAATGGTTACCAGAGGGGAGAGGGTTAGGGAATTGGGTGAAAAAGGTGAAGGGATTAAGAAGTACAGATTGGTAGTTACAAAATAGTCATGGAGATGTAAAGTACAGCATAGGAAGTATAGTCAATAATATTGTAATAACATGTATGGTACCAGATAGATACTAAAAATATCAGGGGGAATATTTTATAAAGTATGTGATTGGCCACTGTGCTTCACTCCTGAAGCTAATAAAAATAATATTGAATGTAAATTGTAATTGAAAAATATTGTTTTATTTAGAAAAACCCATGATGAGCTATCACCTCACACTAGTTAGGATAGGCATGATAAAAAAAGATAAGATATAACAAATGTTGGTGAGGATGTGGAAAAAAGGAAACAAAACTCTTGCGCACCACTGATGGGATTATAAATTGGTGCAGCCACCGTGGAATAAGTATGAGGGTTCTTAAAGAAATTTAAAATAGCAACTGCCATATAATCCAGCAGTTCTACTTCTTGGTATGCATCCAAAGGAAACTAATCATTATCTTAAAGAGATATATGTGTTACCATGCTCATAGCAGTATTATTCACAATAGCCAAAATATGGAAACAAATTAAGTGTGCACTGACAGATAAATAGATGAAGCAAATGTGATATATGTATATATCACATTTGCAAACTTGAAGACTCCTAATATATATACTAGTAATTCAACTTTAAAAATGAAGGAAATCCTGTCATTTGCAACAGCATAGATAAAACTGGAGAGCAATATGCTAAGTGAAATACGTCAGAGAAAGAAAAATACTGCATAGTATCACTTATATGTGGAATCTAAAAAAGGAAAAGAAAAAAGTTGAACTCATAGAAACAGAGTAGAGTAGTGGTTTCCAGGGACTGATTGGTGGGGGAAATAGGGAGAGTTTGGTAAGAGGGTATACACTTCCAGTTATATGATGAATAAGGCCTAAGAATCTGACATAGAACATAATGACTATAGTTGATAACACTGAATTATATAATTGAAACTTGTTAAGGTAATAAAACTTAAATATTTTAACAAAAACAAGTAAATATGCTAGGTGATGGATGTGTTAATTAACTACATGGGGAGTTTTCTTTGACAGTGTCTATGTATATCAAATTATGTTGTACACTTTATCTTATAAATTTATTTGTCAATTATAACTCACTGAAGCTGAAAATACTAAATTGCATATTTTATAAGTCTGTATTTAGGTATAGTAAAAAAAGGAACTATCTTTATATTTTATATTAATATTAAATTAACTTTTGTTGAACAAACTAAACTCCTTTTTAAAAGAACTAGTCTCATTTATTTACTTAGTTCAACAAACATCCATAAACACTTTTAATGCATTTAAACTTTAACCTATCCAATTTTGTAATAGTAACTTGAAATACTAGACTGGGATATTTACAACACCAATAAGAAAATGCTTCCAAATGTTCGAATATCCCATGTAAATCTCACAATTAAAAGAATGTATGTTGTCAATCCAGATCTTTTAAACATCCCAGTGCCATTTACAAACTTCATCAAATATCTTGTACCTTTCAGCTGAATGTTACAAACACAATAACTATATATTTTAATTCAAATTAAAATCTGATAGATTACCTAGTAGGATTTACAATTTAAAATCCCTAAACTACTGAATTAGCTCTCTAAATTTAATTTACTTTATTTTTTACTTAACTTTAAAACATTGTGGTGGTTGAGAAGATAATGTGCCAATCTGGGAGAAAGTTTGTATCTCCAGCAAATTGAGGCTATTAGGATAATGATTTGTGAATGTTAAAGATGACCATCTCAAAGAGTAGGTTTTGTTTATCCAAGACTGAAGATAGAGCAAAGGATCTAGGGCAAGTACATATCTTGCTTCCTCCAGTTATATAGATAAATATTCTAATAATGTCTCCAAGTTTGACATCATTCAATTGGTATTCTTTTTGTTTATACTTCTATTTAAATTTATTTTAATTAATTAATTATTTTTTCTTTATTGATTAAGGTATTACATATGTGTCCTTATCCCTCTATTGTCCCCCCATCCCCCACTCATGCCCTCACCCCCCTGGTGTCTGTGTCCATTGGTTAGGCTTATATGCAAGCATACAAGTCCTTTGGTTGATCTCTTCAATTGGTATTCTTTAATCTGATAGGTTAAATGAAAATCTTCACACTTATACAGATTTGATTATATATTTTTATTAATTTTTTCAGAGAGGGAGAGAGAAATAGAAACATCAATTATGATAGAGAATCATAGATCAGCTGCCTCCTGTACTCTCCGACTTGGGAATGAGCCTGAAACCTGGGCATGTGCCCTGACCAGGTACTGAACTATGACCTCCTGGTTCCTAGGTCAAACCTCAACCACTGAGCAACACTGGCAGGGCCACACCTACACAGATTTAGCAAACTTTATTGATTTCTATGTGGAGTCTGCATTTCTTTAGCTTTAGGCAACACTTCTGTATTCATTTTAATGGCATCCCATTGAATCTTAAATATATCTCATATTTTTTCTTTCTCTGCAATCACAATTCTAAAGTTATGCTAATGAAACTTTCATAAGCATATAATCTATTCCAGAATTTTGGCAGAATCTACCTGTCATTTCTGGCTCCCATTCTTTCCTCCCCTTTAAAAGCATTTACCCATCATTAGTCTTATGGCATATTTTTCTTTTATTATGAGTTTGTTAAGATTACTGACAGGTGTTCTGAAATTACATCTATGAATTCATTTGACATTATAGGATTACTTTTCTAAGTTTAGTGTTCTAACCTCATTTAAACAATTGTATGTGTTCTTATGCTTTCCTCACCCAACCTTTACTTCTACTTTATTCTGCTCTTTCTAGTTTTTTTAACAGGAGAAAAAGGAAGAAAATTTTGTTACATAATTCTTTATACTTTCTCTCACTTATTAACAGTATTCTCTCTTCATTAAACAATAGACCTAACCTTTCTATCTTTTCAGAGCATGGTTTATAGTTTATTAATTATTGCCTGGATTTCCATTTATTGTACTTTTATGTCCCTTTGAGTGATATAAACAAAAATTTGTAGAAAATTCCACTCACGTATGGGATATAAAACAGAAACTATGAACACTAACAGCATTGTGGTGGTTACCAGAAACGCAGAGGGTTGGTGGGGATGAAGGGGGTCTAACATATGGAGATAGAAGACGACTTGACTTTGGGTGGGAGCACATAGTGCAATGTACAGATATTGTAACATAAAAATGTAAAAAAAAAATTCTTTAAGAATTCAACCAATATTAGGAAAAAGTCATTTTTAATATCACAATAATTAAAGACCTCTCAGTTATTGACTATCGTTTTGCAGCTAGGATAAATATAGAAGTGCTAAATTAAATACTTTATGTTATTTGCCTACCATTCCAGTGTATTTGAATTTAGTTAAAATTATCATATGGACAATTATATAATAAAATTCAATTTTGGTTAATAATCTCAAAATTCTATAATATTAGTGAGGATGGCAAATTTTATTCTTGCTCTATGGAATAGAAAGATTTTTCCAACACTGCTAAAGTTTATGACAAAGAGAACTAATTTTTAACTTTATCTAATTCTGAAGAGAAATGTTATTTTAGAAATATAAGCTGAATCAGCCAAATTCCACTATAAAACCAAATAATGCAAAAGGAATGCATGTTACTAAACAACATCTCAAAAAGTCACTGAACATATTGCAATATGTAAGTATTTCTTATTTAAGCCCTCCAAAGGACATATGTTGTTATACATATGAGACCATTAGGTATTGTTCTGCTACAGTGACACCAAAATATTAATGTCCTACAAAACAATCTTCTTTTTCTAGGAATAAGAGTAAGTTGTGATTCATAAATAAAGAAAGGGAAATTATTTTAATGATAATGATCTTGAAAATATGTTCATGCCAGTGTACTTACAAATAGTCACTATTCTAGTCTACAAAAAATATTTCCTCATAATTGTATGCAAAGTACAACATCTCTATGCTTATCATGGAGAGTGAGAGTAAAACAGATGATAGTAAACAATTCCTACAATACTTATATTACTTACAGTGAAATCATAAAAGAATAGATTATTATACATATTGTTACAGGTTTAACATATGTATATGTGTGTGTTTTATCATCAAATGGTAACCGCATTTCAGACATAATTAATAGCTTAATTGTTTTCAGATGTTTTCACCAGATTAAGAACATTACTGCATAAAACAAGATTTAATAAGCTGTGTTTGTGTACGTTGTGGGAATAGCAAACGACTTCGTTTTTGAGAACTTAATTTGCCATTTACATTAGGAAAATATACATTTGAAGCAACTAGAGTTGGCGCCCTGTGGTGAACATTTGCTGAGATCTGATAATGCTGGACACTGACAGTCTTGTGCAACAGGCACCCCCAACCCCACGCGGCTCGCCAAGCCCACACAGAGGCTCAGAGGGCCAGCGGGCCAGCTTCTTCTTCAGCATTTCTGCGCGAGGGTTGCCAGCACTGGAGAACTCTATGTAGACACTACAGTTACAAGGTCCTCTGCTTCCTTATTTTGCAGACACAATAGCTCTTTGTATCTACAATACTATCTTTTACACTTACATCTAAACGCCTTCCATTTTTTTGAAATTTTGGGAAAGAGAAAGTGATTCAGGGACTCCATCATTTTGTGGACTGCTGTGTGGCAAATACCAGTGTGATTACCAAAAATGAAAAATGTGAAATATTAATGCCTTTGCCTTTTGCAGTTTTCAGTTTTAAATTGAAGTATTTAATTCTTTACAGTTTTCTGGTATGTTGCAGTAAGTACAGAACTAACTTTATTTTATTTTTTTATGTTTTCCTCAACATTTTATTAGGGACATATTTCATAATGCATATTTGAAAACTCACTTGTAGCAGTCTGATGAAGTATAAACGTATTTTTAAGAGTAATAAGTAATTTCTATGTTAAAAATAATTGTCCCTTTTAAATAGACTATGGATAATTTTTCTAATTTTTATATTTTTCTAATTGAAATTATTTTTATAAAAATGAATAATCCATTATCTTTAAATGTTGGCTTACACTGCAACCTATATTCATGTTTTAAATATAGGGTCTCATTCTCATATCAATAAGATTTGTGTTGAGGTAAGTCTAACTAGGCAGAAATAAGCACCTACCAACCAAACTCCTTTATCAGGAACAAATTACTGAAGGATAACTCTGTCCTAAAGTTCTATAACCTAAAACTATAGGTGTTCAAAAGAAGCAGTATGATAATAGAACCAGTAATTTACTACAATACTTCTCACCATAGGTAAAACCATTTCAAATTTCAATACTTCTTGTCTATACTAGTAAAAGGATAATATGCTAATTAGATTGGGTCGACAAGACATCTTCCAGATGTTTGATTTCCTTCCAGACAAAGCCATGGTGGTGGGGGCCGAGGCAGAGGCAGTTAGGGGTGATCAGGCCGGCAGGGGAGGGCAGTTAGGGGCAATCAGGCAGGCAGAGGCAGTTAGGGGTGATCAGGTCAGCAGGGGAGAACAGTTAGGGGCGAGATCAGGCTGGCAGGGGAGGGCAGTTAGGAGCGATCAGGCAGGCAGTGAGGTTAGGGGCAATCAGGCAGGCAGGGGGACAAGGTAGGGGCGATCAGGCCGGTAGGCATAGGGGTTAGGGGTGATCAGGCAGGCAGGCAGGCGAGTGGTTAGGAGCCAGTCATCCTGGGTTGTGAAAGGGATGTCCGACTGCCAGTTTAGGCCCGATCCCACGGGATCGGGCCTAAACTGGCAGTCGGACATCCCCCAAGGGGTCCCAGATTGGAGAGGGTGCAGGTAGGGCTGAGGAACTCCCCTCCATGAATGAATTTCGTGCACTGGGCCTCTATTAATGTATAATAGGATAAATTTGATTTTTTTTTAAAGCATAAACCAATAAGAAAAATAACATACTATTTCAAAATACACAATTTTTCAGAATGCCTCTTGAGTTGTCATTAAATTTAATATATTTTATAAAAATGAGTTTTAAGATACATAGTTACAGCATTGTTAGACTTTTCCAGCTTTAAATATAAAGAACTTTGATAAAAGCATTTATAGGAAACTATTAGACTATTTTTAATTGATAAAATGCAATGATATACAATTATCTTATTTCTGAAATGATTATTGATATTATATTGTTTGAAATACTCTGATTTCCTCAATAATCTAAGCCAAAGAACATGCTGCTTAAGCATTTTTTAAAGTTCAGGCAATATTTTCAGCTATCAAACATATCCCACTCCCCCACGTTCACCTCAAGAATATACTTACACTGACATTACAAGGTTTTAATTTAGTGGATTAAAATTAATGTTGAACTGTATCTTGTAATTGGTAGAAATCTGTTTAATTCTAATCTGTTCTCCCTTTGTGCTTAAATGTTCTGTTGACTCCATGATGAACTTCAAGGTGAACTTCAGAGGTTCACTCAGAGGTTTATTCATTTTGGCAGAAGAAAAGGCTGACTCTATACATAGCTAAGCTTTAAACTACATTCCTGTACCTTGCAAAACCATCAACATTTTCTCCACAACTGGCTATTTTCCATTGTTGATATGAAGAGAGCCAAAACAAGAGTTAGTTAAGAAGCCAGAATTCTTTTCAACTCTGAAAATGTTAAGAAAACAAAATTCTCTAGGAGATAATTTTAGTTATATAGACATTGTATTGATCCTTCAATCATATTCCATTTCAGTATAGAAATTGAATTATCTTTACTTTCTTCTTGAAAAGCTGTCTAATTCACTATAAATAAAATCATGAATTTAATTTACCTAAACTGATCAAGTAAGCAATCCCTCTATTGGTATTAGAGAAAGAAAGACTAAATGTAAGCCCAAAGGTTATATATACAAAAAAGCTGTATATCCCTTTGTCATGCCAGTTTTAAGTCGTGAGGCATAGTGTGCTTGCACTCATCCTTGGCCTCCATTTACTAGACAAGTTAAGTGCAGTCCAAATGTGAAAGCATGACTATAAATTATTGTCTTTGGATTTTATTTATGAGTACATTTAGTAAAACATGAACTTTTCCCCTGAAAATTTGAAATATGATAGTTTTAACATGCCCGGTATCTACTCCTTTCTCCTTCTTATGTATATTCTCATGAAGCATCATCTTCTGACAACTTTAGCGGGAAATTTGTAAATATGAGAAAATACTTGTGTGATTCCACTAATAAAACCAAAATATTCATAGTAAATTTGGTAATTTAGTGTCTTATATTTGGATATTTTAGGCAATAGGCAAAATACTATTGCCCCAAATCTGATGACTATTTCTAAAAGAATTCTGAACTCTAAGACTATCAACATGTGAAGAATTCTAACAGGTTATTTCTGTGAAAATTAAATGTAGTTGATCATTGTAATGCTTTTAAATGCTCTGCCATTCTTAATTCACATCAATCAATTACAATCATTAATCAAGTTGAATACAATGATTTGGGTGAAGACTTAACATTGATTCAAGCTTAAATTTCACTGCAATTATAACTTAATGGTAAGTTATAATGTGTAATATTTAAATACAGTCTAGTTTAAAATGTCAATTAAGTGACAGCAACGAAAAAGGACTAGTTCCATGATCTGCACAGAAATGATAAGGAAATCTTTTTTGAAATGGACAAAGAAAGAAGCCAAAGGGTCAAAAGAGCAAGAGGAAGTGAATGTTTGTGGTACATGTGTTTATCTATCCTGACACTCACACATCTACAGAGGTGCTTTGAGACACAAACAGAAGCACAAGTACACCAACAAATGGAACTGCCGTCATTTGGGTGTTAGAAGACAGCACGGATTTAAATCTCTTCAAAATTTTCTGCTAAAATTCAGGGTCACTTGCTTAAATGGAAAATTCAAACACATATTTATTGAAAAACCTTACAGTAAAAAAATAAAAACAGGCTAGTTAATTTATCTCCTGCCCCAAATGTGTTACTTGGGTTTTCCTTAGTCAATCAGCTTTGTGTAGTTCCTTAATTTCGCTGGTTCTCATTTTCCTGACCTGAAAATGAATGTTTCAAGCAAGTAACTCATAAGGCTAAAGCCCTGATTCAAGTAGGATTTGAAGGAAACTCTAAGGGTGATGCTCAAAATGTGAGTCCCTGGGCGGCAGGTATCACCTGGGAAATGGTTATAAATGCAGATTCAAGACCCACCTCATACCTACAAAGTCAGAAACGCAGGCGATTCTGATATAGGCTGTGGTTTGAGAATCACTGCTTAAGGCATGGTGTGTTTTTATAGTTAAACAAAAGCAGGGGCTATCAAACACACAATGATTGACTTCTCTCCCAAATCCCTTCAAATTAACAATATGTATTTAAGAGCAAAAATAACAAACAGGACAAGTAAATAATTCCTTGAAAATGTCAACATTCTGGTATTTTTATCAACAGACTGTATCTGTGAACAATTTCTGTAAAAGAGAATATAGATAGGACCAAAATGATGCCAATATACAAAGGATACGAGAAATTATTTACTAGATGTAAATAAAATAGTAAACCTATAAAAAAGAATGTTTTTCTCTCTCTTTTTTTTTCCTCTTTTTTTTCCCCCCCAGAAGAACTCTAGGATCTAAACTCCAAGATCCTTGTAGTGGAACCCAGGAAAATAAAGGTGCTGATGGGAAGTCAGTGCAATTATGATTCCAAGGCTAAGAAAGAGCTGATTAGTCTCATTCTCAGATAAAAAGCCACAAACAAATCTGGAGCAGTTCTGAGACTGGGAATGGTCAGAGCACCAGAGACTTTGGAATGTGTTCCAAGTACTATGATATCATGAAAATAAGCGAGAAATACATATATTACCATATGGGAAAACATACTGCCAACCCCAAGTGAATGTGTAATACCCTCTACTCACATATTCGTGCATAAATTCATCAGAGCTGCCATTGTCATGTATTAATTAGATGATACTGTACACACACATATAGAACCAGTGACAGGTGCATAGGCTACTAATATATATGTTCTCAAACCCTAAATATTTAAAGAAATCCAACTGCATAAGAAAGAGAAAAAAAAAACACAGAAAAAAGAAAATCAAACACACAGAAAAAGTAATGCAAAGATAACTAAACTCCTGTGGAAAAAATTAACAGAGGGGGAAATGTTTATCAGACTTTATCTTAAAAAGCTGTAAAATTAAACAAATATAAATATATTTAAAGAAAATTATATGTTTAAATAAAGGTATCAATACATTACATATCAAATCTCTAAATTTGAGCAATAAAACAAATAGCTCTTGTTTTGCAACTATATATAAAGACACTATATTTTTTAAATCTGATGATAATAAAATTAAGAAAGCATGAAGAAAACATATCAAGGATGAGGACAAAGTAAAAATATAAATAAAGAGAACACTATGTTATAAAAGAATACCACCATAATCAAATATATATGCATAATTTTAAAGTCCATCAGAAATGGTTAATTGTCCAGAAAGGTTTACATAGCTTGTAAAGTCACAGTTGAGAGATAGAATCAGTTTGGTCTGAATACAAAGTTTCTCTTACCAGACATCTATCTCTCTCTTGCATCCTTTCTGGCATTGTTCGAGTTGATTTTGATTAGGTATCAATTTCCTTCACAAAGTCAAATATTTCAGGGGAAGCAAGCAACATTTATGGCTCAGGAGGAAAAATTATAATGGATTTAATCCAATTCCAGGACCATCTATTAAAGCAACCATGCTTCTTCCACTGACTTGAAATAGAAACTTTGCCATTCGTTAAGATCTCACATATATGCAGATGTATTTCTAGAATCTCTTGTTATTTTATTTATCTTTTTGGATAAATAGATATTTGGATATTCCCTACATTAATACAATGTTCTTTTAAAAACAAAACCCTTACGCTAAGTTTTAATATGTGGTAATAGAACTCCCAGTTTACTTTTCTTATTTAATACTAATCATTTTTAAGAAGTAATAACTTTGATCTCAGTAAATATATTTTTACAATTTTCCTTTGAAGCCTCTAAGTAATAACATTTGAAGGTTCTTGAAACTTTTAATTCTATAATGAATTTTTCTTGATTTAATATCATGTTTACTTCACTGTTTAAAGACTTATATTTTTGTTATGCCAGGGAAGGACTGCGGGAGGGCTCCAGGGTGTGTCTGGCCTGTCTCACTCAGTCCCGATCGGCCGGACCCCAGCAGCAAGCTAACCTACCAGTCAGAGCATCTGCCCCATGGTGATCAGTGCATATCATAGCGACTGGTCAAAAGGTCGACTGTCTGCCCCCTGATGGTCAGTGTGCATCATAGAGAGCAGTTGAGCAGCCTTAGCATATCATTAGCATATTATGCTTTGATTGGTTGAATGGCTGACTGGATGACTGGACACTTAGCATATTAGGCTACTATTATATAGGACTAGAGGCCCAGCGCACGAAATTCATGAGCAGGTACGGTCCCTGGGCCTGGCTTGTGATGAGGGCTATCTTCCCCAGCTGCTCGCAGCCAGCCCTGTTCCCCACCCCCCTCCCCCCCGCCCCGCCACTCATGCCTGGTTCCCCATTCACCATTGGGTGATCGGTGCCTGACAGCCGGGGGTAGGGACTGAGAGGTCAGCTGTTCCTGCCCGCCCACTGGCCCACCACCTGCCGTGGGTGGCCATCAGGAGATTGGAGCCTGCTGGCTGGGGAAAGGGACCAAAAGGTGGTCAGTGCACCTCATAGTGACTGGTCCAGTGGTTGTTCTAGTCGTTCTGTTGTTAGGGTCAATTTGCATATTACCCTTTTATAATATAGGGCAGAGGCCTGGTGCATGGGTGGGGGCAGGCTGGCCTGCCCTGAAGGGGGCCCTGGATTGGGGTGGGGGGATTCCCACTGGGGGATGGGGCCGGCCTGGGTGAGAGGCTGCCGGGGGTTTGCAGGCTGGTCATGCCTCCAGCTTTGTCAGGAAGCACGTCCATAATGACGTCCAGAAGATGTCCAGTCTACCGGGTCTAATTAGCATATTCCCCTTTTATTAGTATAGATTCCTCGTAGTGTATTTAGCATATGGTTCTCCTTCCATTTTTTGTTGAAGTAAAGAAAATACATGCAAATATGGTAGTCTGAGTGTCATTCAACTTAACATTGTCAGTACCATGGATTTGTAAAGCTATTTCTAAAATATTAAGATGTGAAGATATCTTTGAAAATGTGTAGGATTTTACTCTATTACAGTGAGAAAAATATGCAACTTAGGTAAGATGGTTAGGACCTCTAGAGGCTAATAGTTCATTCCAGACTGTAGATCACTCTGCCTCTATGCAGTCCCAATTGGGCAGAGTCCAAAGAATAGGGAGCAAAGTCTCTGGATGGTTTGTCCCCGTCATGATCATAGACATAAAATGAAGATCAGAAACAGAACGTAAGGAGTATAATCACTGGTAAACAAAGGAAGGACTCAGCTACAGGGGAATTTGGGAGCTAGGTAACTCTCTAAAACAAATTCAGAATAAGGACCAGAGTGATAGTCAATTAGAATAACTCGGATAGATAAATTGAGGAAAATGTGTTTGGAAACTGAATCATAAAACTTGAGCTAGTTGAGTTGTGTTTTTGAGTATAATACAGA
Organism: Ia io; assembly: GCA_025583905.1. Classification (NCBI taxonomy): domain Eukaryota; kingdom Metazoa; phylum Chordata; class Mammalia; order Chiroptera; family Vespertilionidae; genus Ia; species Ia io. Next base: position 40,330,667 of record JAJQQW010000009.1, on the reverse strand, counting down.
AGTTCCAACATCAAATTTAATTAACTCCTAGTGATTCTAAGCCCTCCTGGTGGTGCAGTGCACATGTTAGTGGTGTGTGGAAAGAAAGGAAATTGGTGGTGATGCAGGCACATGAAGTTGAATATACTCATTCTGATTTAACATTAAATTGGCTTGAAAGCTGGGTCAGAGCAGATTTTTCTAGTTTAGAGACCAATAGCTTAATTATAACAGAGCTATGGCACATTATATTTTGCTTCTTCAGTAAACTGTTGGTTTTGCAAACTGCTTCTTATTCAAATGACGGGATTAATCATAAAGTTGATCTAACTCTAGTGTAAAGGTATTAAAAACATTGCTTCATTTTTTTTTTTTTTATTTTTTTTTTTTTTTTTTTTTTTTTTTTTTTTTTTAAATATATTTTATTGATTTTTTACAGAGAGGAAGAGAGAGGGATAGAGAGTTAGAAACGTCGATGAGAGAGAAACATCGATCAGCTGCCTCTTGTACACCCCCTACTGGGGATGTGCCCGCAACCAAGGTACATGCCCTTGACCGGAATCGAACCTGGGACCCTTGAGTCCGCAGGCCGACGCTCTATCCACTGAGCCAAACCGGTTTCGGCTATTTTTTTTAATTTTTATGTTTATTTATTTTTATTAATCTTCAGTTAAGGAGTGAGGATAGTTTTTCCATTGATTTTCTGAGAGAGTGGAGGAAGAGGAGAGGGGGAAAGAGAGAGAGAGAGAGAGAGAGAGAGAGAAGAGAAGAGAAGAGAAAGAAGAGAAGAGAAGAGAAAAGAGAAGAGGAGAGAAAAACATTTATTGGTTGCCTCCTGCATGTGCCCTGACCAGGGCTCCAGGAAACCGACCTGCAACTCAGGTGCATGCCCTTGACAAGAATTGAACCTTAACACTCTGGTGTGCAGGCTGATGCTCTAACCACTGAGCAAAGCCGGCCAATCAGGACAAAACATTAATTCATTTTAATTCATTTTTCTCCAATAGAAACATCTCTGGTTAACATGCCTTATACTTAGTTTACTATGCAGTTTGACTATACATTTTTCCTAAAAGCAAACAAACAACAAAAACAACCCTTAAATTGCCAATGTATCTATCTGGAGTAGAAAATCCCATTGCCTTTGCATAAATTTGGATCAAAGAAGTGAGGAAAAGACAATGTTCAAATGTACAATGTAACTACTTCAATAGAATAAAAAGGATTATACACATTTAGCCTCGGTGCTTGAATCTTCCCAATTCAATTACATTAGAATAGTTAGGTACAATTTGGTTCACATGAAAGTGGTCTAACTGTGACTATAATATTGTGTTCTTAATTCTCTGTTAATCTAACTCGTTTGCTTATGCGACTGAACATGCTATGTTCACAAATTTGCTCTTGAATAAAAAAGAAAGTGAAACATAAATTTTGGAACAGCCTGTCTTCTTTCACATTTCTATATTATCCAGTTCTTTGATGGGGCAGCATGGAGGGGGAGCTGACTCATGAGAGATATTACAAATGTATAACAGTACTTTGTGATACAAAGGATCCCTGAAGCCAGGCAAATTGGGATTGGCAGTTTTCATCAGCTCACTGCTGACGGAAGTGCTCGGGTGGTCCTTATGCACTTCCTAGTGGGCAACTTGTTTGGCTAAAGGCAGACATACAGTGCTTAAAAGATTTTCAAGTTTTCAGGACAATAAACTATAAGAAAACCTTGGCAAATAAAAGTACTCTGGTATGCCCTAGCTGGTTTGGCTCAGTGGATAGAGCATTGGCCTGTGGACCAAAGGGTCCTGGATTCCATTCTGGTCAAGGGCACATACCTTGGTTACAGGCCCTGGTCAGGCCGCATGCAGGAGGCCACCAATCAATGTGTTTCTCTCACAAGGATGTTTCTCTCTGTCTTTCCCTCCCTCTCCCACTCTCCCTAAAAATCAATAGAAAAATATCCTCAGATGAGGATTAAAAAAAAGAAAAAGTACTCTGGTATAGGGTTTGGAGCAGGATATCAAGGAATTAAATTGGAGAACAGAGCAACAAATAGGACCAGGGGAGGGAGATTCCTGTACTTAAATTTATGCTTATTTCTTTTCGTAACTCCTAAATCTCCTGACTCCCACAATTATTTTATTGTGCTTTCCAAATCTTATAAAGTGCAAGGATCCAGTTTTTGCCTTTCCCTAACATACTCCAATCCCATCCACATCGTAAGTGTAGAAACACAGAACAGTGTCTTCCAAGACTGTATATAATCAGTTCTCAGATTAACTGTGCAAATGCATGGCTCCTTGAAGCTACCTGTATAACTCAGCAAATCCAGAGGCCAGACTCACAGCTGGAATATTGCTTACCTGCTACCTACTGAGTTTATGAACCAATGAAATTAATATTATTAAGCATGGAACAAAGTTAATTTCCCTGTCAATTTCAACCTTTGATTTGTTAATGTAAAATAAAGAGAAACTTGTGTCCTGGCACCAGTGAGATAGAAAAAGAGAATATTTCTGTTCTTTATGCATGATCAAAGTCCATTTGCATTAATGGAATATAATGCAAAGGAAAATGGGGTGACGTGAGATCTGAATTCTACCTGTAATGAATTTATTTGCCTTTGGAAAAGCTATGTAACCTCAGGTTCCTGATATGTAAAATGGGAATTTTAAGATCTGACATGTTCATCCCACAGTGTCATCCTATCTAATAATAGACAAATATGCAAATTGACCATACCTCCGACACACCCACAAGCCACGCCCACAAGCCACGCCCACCATCCAATCAGAGCAAGTATGCAAATTAAGCCAAACCAAGATGGCTACAGCCACAGAGAGTAAGGTTTCCTAGGTAACAGAGGAAGCCAAGCTTTCTGCCTGCCCTGGACAGGCCTAAGCCTCCACTCAAGCTACAAAGTTTCAATTATAGAAGGTAAACAAATTCAAACAAATGGCGGCAGAATGGAGCTTGAGACAGCAGGCCAGGGTTGCCACGAGCAACAGGGGAAGCAAAGCTTTCCACACACCCTGGCTGGGCCCACCCACTTAAGGCAACAAAGTTTCAATTATAACCCCAACACAAATGGCTGCCAGCCTTGGAGGGAGCCCCAGGCTTGGCTCCGCTCCAGGCTACAAAGTTTCAATTGTAGAAGGAAAATAAATTCCAGATACCAGGGACTCCGCTTGGGATGCCAGGGGGCATGGCCGGCCTGCAAACCACCACAGGCCCCTCGCTCAGGCTGCCCCACGCCCCAAGGGAACCCCACCCTGATCTGGGACACCCTTCAGGGCAAACCAGCTGGCCCCCACCCCTGTACCAGGCCTCTATCCTATCTAATAAAAGAGTAATATGCACATTGATCATCACTGCAACACACAATATAGCTGCCCCTATGTGGTCAAAGATCCTGCCCCCATATGGACACAGGATGGCCACCACAAGATGACCAGCAGGAGAGGGCAGTTGGGAGGCACCCTGCCTGCAAGGGAGGGCAGTTGAGAGGGACCAAGCCTGCAAGGGAGGGCAGTTGGAGGTGATCAACCCTGCAGGAGAGGGCAGTTAGGGGTGACCAGGCAGGCAGAGGAGGGAAGTTGGGGGCAAACAGGCTGGCAGCAGAGTGGTTAAGGGGTGATCAGGCTAGCAGGCAGAAGCGGTTAGGGGCAATCAGGAAGGCAGTCAGGCAAGCAGTTGGGAGCCAGCAGTCCTGGATTGTGAGAGGGATCCCAGATTGGAGAGGGTACAGGGTGGGCTGAGGGACAACCCCTCTCCGTGCACGAATTTCATGCACCGGTCCTCTAGTATGAAAATAAACAGATAATAAACATTTAATTTCCTTTTATAAACAAAAAAAAATTAAAGATGCAAGGATTATAAAACAGAGCTGGAATATGGGAGGAGGTCAATGTGGTCAATGTTATAAAAGTGTTAATGTTTGCAAACTTATTTTGGAGAGCAGAAAATAGCAATGCTTATCTTAAAAGTCCTTAAGCCTTTGCACTCGCTTGCTTTTTTCTCGATTCCTTTATTCTAATGCTAACCGTGTCAAGACACACGCGACATCCGAGTGCAAAAGGTTAAGTCATTCTTGAATTTTCAGTATATAGACTATTGAGACACATCAGACAGCTGACTCAATTACCTTCTCTTTCGTTAAAAAAAGTATACTACCTACCTGGTTTGAGTATATGCTTATTTCTGAGTTGGAGGGAAAGGCTTTAGTGACATCCATGCTAGAAATAGGCTTTGCTGAAGTTTTGACATTACCATGGTTTCCTTCAATGGGGCAAATATTTTCCTTTTCTATTCTATATGAATTTGCCATTTTAAAATGGCCTATTATTAAACCTACTAGAGGCCCGGTGCACGAATTCATGCATGGGTGGGGTCCCTCTGGGTGGCCTGCAGGGATCAGGCTGAAACACGCAGTCCAATGCCGTCTGCAGCTCCTACCTGCCGCTCCTGCTCATCCTGGCCCCACTGTGCCTGCTGTGGGCTCACGCCCAATCAGTCCTGATCGAGAGACTTGCACTGTCTCAGCAGCACTCACCAGCCATGAGCCCTGCATCTGGCACCCTCCCAAGTGGAGTGGCCTGTGGGATCAGGGTGAAACTGGCTTTCTGACATCCCCTGAGGGGTCCCAGATTGTGAGAAGGTGCAGGCCAGGCTGAGGGACTCCATGATCGGGCTGGGGCTGGACCGGGTGAGGGCTCCAGGGCATGTCCAGCCGATCTCGCTCAGTCCCTATCGGCCAAACCCCAGCAGCAAGCTAACCTATCTGTTTGAGCATCTGCCCCCTTGTGGTCAGCGCACATCATAGCCACTGGTTGACCAGTCGACTGTCTTCCCCCTGGTGGTCAGTGCATGTCATAGCAAGCAGTTGAGCAGCCTTAGCATATCCTATCTAATAAAAGAGTAATATGCAAATTGACCATCACTCCAACACACGAGATGGCTGCCACCATGTGGTCAAAGATGGTTGCCCCCATGTGGACAAAAGATGGCCACCACAAGATGGCCAGCAGGGAAGGGCAGTTGGGAGGAATCAGGCCAGCAGGGGAGGGCAGTTGTGAGCGATCAGGCTAGCAGGGGAGGGCAGTTGGGAGAGACCAGGTCTGCAAGGGAGGGCAGTTGGGGGCAATCAAGCCTGCAGGGGAGGGCAGTTAGGGGTGACCAGGCTGGCAGAGGAGGGAAGTTGGGGGTGACCAGGCCTGCAGGGAAGGGCAGTTGCAGGGGACCCAGGCCTGCAGGGGAGAGCCGTTGGGGGGGGCAGGCCTGCAGGGGAGGGCAGTTAGGGGTGACTAGGCATGCAGGGGAGGGAAGTTAGGGGCAAACAGGCTGGCAGGGGAGCAGTTAGGCATCAATCAGGCTGGCAGGGGAGTGGTTAGGGGGTGATCAGGTTGGCAGGCAGGCGAGCAGTTGGGAGCCAGCAGTCCTGGATTGTGAGAGGGATATCCGAAATTCGTGCATGGGGGGTGTCCCTCAGCCCAGCCTGCACCCTCTCCAATCTGGGACCCCTCAAGGGATGTCCGACTGCCTGTTTAGGCCCCTAAAACGGGCAGTCGGACATCCCTCGAGGGGTCCCAGATTGGAGAGGGTGCAGGCTGGGCTGAGGGACACCCCCCATGCACGAATTTCGTGCACTGGGCCTCTAGTCATTAGTATATTACACTTTGATTGGTTGTTCGGTTGTTCTGCTGTTCGGTCTATTTGCATATTACCCTTTTATTATATAAGATGTTTCATAATTTTATGCAATATTTATAATTGCATCCTGAAAGTTTGAGTCCAATGTTGTATATATTTAAGATAAATGTTATTTGTGATGATCATTATCTTTATTGTTGGGAAGGGATGTACAGCCTATATGTAGAAATTCCTACTCAATGCAGTGTTTCTATACACTAACAAATACTCATATGTATTATAAATATTGTATGTACACAAAATAAAATACCTAATATTTACCAGGCAATTTTTATGTATACAGGATATCTTTATATTTTGCATGTTATTTCATTTAATCCTCACAACAACCTTGTGAGGTTGGTTCTGTTACCATTCTTCTTGTACACATGAAAAGACACAATAAGAGGTTAAGTGAATTGCGTAAAATTGCACAGCCAGTAAATGTCAGAGCCAAGATCAAACCCAGGCAGTGTACCATCAGAGCCAACACTCTGATCCTTCCACTTTGCGATCTCCTTTCATAGTCTCTTTAAAAACCACAAACTTTAAGATAAATCCCCAATATGTTTCAGCTTAAAATGGTTGTGCTTTTAGGATCTGGCGAATGAAGATGAGCTGTTTATACTAGCCTGAAAGGGCTATACCCTCCCTTCACTGCCCCAAACTCCTGCAACTGAAAATATCTGCCCACCCTTGTGGAGCAAGTCCCCACAGGCCCCATATATCCAAGACCTACTTGTTCCAGATAGGTGTAAAAAGACTGTTAATGGCAGCCATTTTTGGAAAAGTGTGTTTTCCCTGATTTGATCACAGGAACATGTTGGAAAGTTTGTACTCTGAATAAAATCAGAGCTCTGTATTACAGTTAACAAAGGTTAGCCTTTGGCAAAATTACAAAATTAGTTCAGTGTGCCTCTGGCACCTTCCCTCTTCATGCTTAGTTCTCACTCCTTCCCATTTGACTCTCCTACACGTACTAGGATAAACACTTGATTATTTGTGTGATTTTCTGCTTAGCATTTGTCTCTAGTGGAAGATTATAATTTCCATATGTATGTGGACCACACGTGTCTATTTTGCTACTGTATACTTAGCCCTTAATATAGTACCAGATCATGAACTATGCCAGCCATTTATTGCATGTATTAATAAAATCCTATCTAATAAAAGGGTAATATGCAAATTAACCATCACTCCGTCACAAAGATGGCAGCACCCATAGCGGCCGGGGTGCTGAACACTGGCAGTGTCGCCCCAGCAATGAGCTCCAGCATCCCACATGCCCTGGCCCATAGAGGGAGGGAGGGCGGACCTCTGGCCAGCGGCCGGCCAGGGCGCAGGACACTGGCGTTGTTGCAGGCCGGGTTGAGGGACCCTCCCCCTTGCACGAATTTTGTGCACTGGGCCTCTAATATTTATTGACAAGATCATGACCTATTTCTTGAATCAGTTTATGGGAAATAAATATTGTGCAATTACAGTCTCTTCACTTAACAGAGGAAAAATGAGTAAGGGAAGTTGTTAAGATATTAATCAGCCTGGGATTGAATTTCTAAAGCAAATTACTATAAAAGGGATGAAAAAATTGAGACCTCTTTATGCACTGCATATTCACAAGAACTGCAAGATTTCACATAATGTTTCTTCTGTGTAGCAGGCCCTGGTTTCAACCTACTCTGTCTACTTTCAGGTCTTCTCTAGCTGCTTCATCTCTTCCCCTCTCTCTTACTTTTCTTATAATCCTATCATGAGGACCCTACCTTCGTGATACTATCTAATCTTCATTACCTACCAAAGGCCACATCTCCAAATACTATGGTTGTGAATTAATTTTAAGGGGACACAATACAGTCCATAGCAGAGTGCTACTAAGTGGGTTTGAATATGTTACAGCTAACAATGACTTTCCTTAAAAAATGCATCTCTACATGCACATTATTTAACTTCCATGTATTTAGTACTTGCTCTATTCTAGTAATTTTGTTAGCTGCTAGAGACATAGAGATAAGCTGTACATCATGTCTTTAAAACAAAATAATATAATTGGAAGGGTAGGTTTTAAAATGGAAGGAACTGTATATTGAGCAGCCAACATTTGAGACTTAATGAATGAACATGTGCTCTTTAGTAAGACTGCTTGGGTTTGAATCCTGGCACCAACACTAAATGTGACGTGAACAAATTAGTCAACTATTTTTGCTTCAAGTCTTCATCTCTAACATGAAGATAATAAAATTTCTAAGATTTTTTTAAGACTTGAGAAGATACTTAGAACAGGGCCCGGTCCTGAGCAAGCTCTCAATAACTGTTAACCACGAGTAATAATATTTGCTGGACTCTTCAGACATTATACCATTTAATCATAGAATAGCTATACATGGAGACTAATATTTTTTCCACTTTACAAGTGATGAAAACAATTTTCAAGGAGTTTACATGATAAGTTGAAAGATTGAAACTCAAATCCAGGTCTATATTTGTACTATTGCCTCCAAAGATGAGACAAACCTACAACCAAATAATTTAATTATAATATTTGAAGGGTTCAAACACATTTATTTATATAGTGCCTGAGAGCAAATAGGTAAAGCAACCAACTCTATCTGAAAAGCTCCCCAGAGGAAATGATAGTTGTGATGGGCATCAAAGGATGAACTATAGGCTATTCCTCCTCTGATTTTTGAAGGAGAGAGTAGGGAAGAAATATATTAAAAACAACAACAAATAAAAACAAAAAAATAAAAAACTTGGAAGAGAGGGAAATCAAAGATGGCTGCCAACGGGAAGGCAGGCTGCAAGATAGTATGTGAGTGAGAGAATGCAAGGAGAGTGTGTGGATGTATGGGGAGTATCTATTTGTGAGTGAGGGACAGCTATATTCCGAGGGACTGTTGGGGACTGCTGGACCGGGCAGCCTCCACTGCTGCTGAAATCTCTCCCAGAGTGACCGATTCTGCTGCAGAGACCGTTGCATCTTGAAAGGGAGAATGGCTGTGATCAGAAGCTTAGCCTTACCTTCCACTGGGAACAATCAGATACCTGCTAGGACCCTGCAACCACAACACACAGGGACCAGCTATGAACCCACAAACACAGGGTCTCAAGTAGCACGAATACGCGGACTCGGATGAGCTCTGCACCTTCTCACAGAAAGGACAGATTTTTCCCAGAGAAAGGTGAGATCTGTGATCCAGGTTGGAGGGAGAAACATGAGCAGCGGGATCTAGACTTTCAGAGAAAGTCTGCACCCCACAAAATCTGCGGCCATTGGGGCCAGCGTAGTCCATGAATGTGGAAGGGGGTCCACAGGGCTGCTGGAAGAAGGGATTCTAGAAATCAACTCATAGCTGGGCTGCGCACAAAAAGGCAGCCTGAAGTTTTAACAGTATACCAGCTGCGCTGTGCCAGGGGGAAAAGATGTGCACAGAGACGTGCGCAGATTCCCGTGCAGTGCCGGGGTGAAAAAGTAGTGAGTTTGCATGCTTACTCTGGATATTTTTTCTCTTTAAATCCTTGCTTTTGATTACTAAGCCCAGTACATAGGATCACCCAATTAAAAACACTCTCAGAGACTTCAGGGGAAAGTTGTTTTTGTGGAACCTGGGGATCAGAGTGGGGAGAAATGATCAGAAAATCAGCTCTGAGTCAATCCATTACCCCAAACCAGTATTAAGTGCGGCAGGGAAAACAAAACCTAAATACTGGGTAGAGAGGACTTATAGCCCCGGATATCAATACAGAAACATTGGTACCCAGAGGTTGAATCACAAATTGACTCTTGTATAAATATAACTAAAGGCAGGCTGAGAAACAAATACAGCCTTGTTGAAAACAGGATTGTGGTTTACAACACAGAGGAGCAGTGGAATGCAGGGAACTTCAATACTGTCCTGACTACCTGGCAGGAAACAGGTGTGTAAAACAGAACAGTAGAGGAAGTGAATGACCTTCACTAGTGCAAATTTTTATTTTTTATCTTTTACTTAAGAAACTATTTTTTTTTAAATTTTTTCTCACTTGATTTTACCATTCTATTATTATATTTTTATTTTTTAATTTTTAATCATTATTATTACTACTATTATTTTAACTTTTTTTAAAGTTTCATTTTATTTTCTCTTTATTTTATTTATTTTGGGATTAATGTTGTACATTCTATTTTCATTTTTCCTTTAGCATTATTTTACTCTATCTCAACTTTACCTTTATGCCAACACTCTCTTCCTCAATTTTCCCCTTTTGTTGTCCTGTTTCTCTTACCGTATTCTTGCTTTAGATTTTCCCTATTCCTTATTTTTACCCCCTGTTAAAAATTCATCCTACTTATGTATCTAATTTCTGCTCCTCTGCTCCAAGTACATACACACTTCTCTCTTTTCTTTCTTCACTACCCAATTTTTTTCTCTATTCCTTTTTTTTGTTTGTTGTTTTTTAGTTTAGTTTATTATTTTTTTTTATTTTGTTTGGTTTTGCCCTTCTTTCTCTCTGTCCTATTGTTGTTGTTTGTTTGATTGTTGATTAGATTGTTTTTTGTTTGTGTGATTGCTTCTCTTTTTTTTTTTTTCTTCTGTTTTTCCTCTCCTTGCTTGTTATTAGTTGTTGTTTGTAGTTTGCATTCATCTCTGCGTATTAGTTGTTTGCATTTTTTGGATTAGTTGTTGTTCTATTGACTTTTCTCCCCACATATATGTAGTTTTTTCCCCTTCTTTTTTATTCTCTTTCTTTTTTCTCTTACCTTTTTTCCTTTCCTAAATATCATTTTTGCACTCTCTCTCTCTTTTTTTTATCCTCTATTTCTCCTTTCTTTGGTGGTCACCTTTAATTGTGGTTATTAGTATTGTGAATACATTTGTGTTCAGTGCCTTGTGCATTGTATTTTGTGCCTTTAAGTCAATGCAGGAGAGAGAAAGGTACATAATCAGACACCCGGAGAGGAGCGACCATGGGGAGACAAAGAAACAGCCTGTATATGAAAGAAAAGGAGGCGTCACCAGAAAAGGAAGTAAAAGAAATGGAGGCAAGCGACATGTCAGAGAAAGAATTCAGAGCAATGGTCAAAAGGTGGATGAAAAGGTTGGAAGAAAAACTCAACAATATGTGTAAGAACCAAGAGGAAATGAAGAACCAAGAAGAAATGAAAAATGACATCACTGCAATAAAGAACTCAATAGAATGCATCAACAGTTGACTAGAAGAAGCAGAGGACTGCATCATGAGCTAGGAGACAAGGTAGGAAACAATACCCAAGCAGAGCAGCACCTAGAAAAAAAAACTTAAAAAACAGATTGAGAGCCTAAGAGAACTTTGGGACAACAAAAAACAAAACAACATCCACATAATAGTTGTGCCAGAAGGAGAGGAAACTGAATAAGGAATAGAAAACCTGTTTGAAGAAATAATGACAGAAAACTTCCCTGATATAGGGAAGAAAAAACTCACACAAGTCCAAGAAGCTCACAGAGTCCCCAAAAAATGAACCCCAAAAGACCAACACCAAGGCACATTATAATTAAATTGGCAAACACCAACAACAAAGTAATAATTTTAAAAGCAGCCAGAAAGAGACAGGAAGTTACCTACAAAGGATCCCCCATCAGCCTAGTGACAGATTTCTCAACAGAAACACATCAGGCCAGAAGGGAATGGAATGAAATATACAAAGTCATGCAAAGGAAGGATCTGAATCCAAGAATACTATACCCAGCAAGGCTATTGATTGAAATTGAGGGTGAAATCAGGAGCTTCACAGACCAAAAGGGACTAAGGGAGTTTGTCACCACCAAACCAGCAATGCAAGAAATGCTAAAGGGACTGCTGTAAAAAGAATAAATATCAAGGATCTTCTCAGATCACAATGGCATAAAACTAGAAATCAACTACAATAAAAACAATAAAAAAAATCAAACACCTGGATGCTAAATAGCATGCTATTAAACAATGACTGGGTTACCAGAGAGAACAAAGAAGAAATAAAAAACATCATGGCAACAAACAACAATGAAAACACAAAAATCCAATACCTATGGGACACAGTGAAAGCAGTCTTGAGTGGGAAGTTCATAGCTCTACAGACCTACCTCAAAAAACAAGAAACAATGGTAATAAATTATCTAATTCTACAACTCAAAGAGTTAGAAAGAGAGCAACAAGAAAAGCCCAGCGTAAGCAGAAGAAATAATAAAAGAGCGGATATAAATGACATAGAGACCAAAAGAACAATACAAATGTTCAACAAAACCAAGTGTTCGTTCTTTGAAAGGATAAACAAGATTGATGAACCTCTAGCCAGGCTCACCAAGAAGCAAAGAGAGAGGACTCAAATAAACAAAATCAGAAATGAAAGAGGTGAAGTAACAACTGATCCCACAGAAATACATACGGTTATGAAAAAATACTATGAACAACTCTATTCCAACAAAATGGACAACCTCGATGAAATGAACATATTCTTAGAAAAATACAAGCTCCCAAAACTCAACCAAGATGAATAAACCTGAATAGGCTGATAACTACCAAAGAAATTGAAACAGCGATAAAAAATCTTCTAGCAAACAAAAGCCCTGGTCTGGACGGCTTTACAAGGGAGTTCTACCAAGCATTCAAAGAAGAACCAAACCTAGCCTCCTCACACTATTCCAAAAAATTCAAGAGGAAGGCACACTTCCAAGCTCTTTCTATGAAGCCAGCATTACCCAAATAATCCCAAAACCAGATAACGACACGACAAAAGAAAGAGAACTACAGGCCAATATCCTTGATGAACATATATGCTAAAATCCTCAACAAAATTCTAGCAAATCAGATTCAGCAATACATTTAGAAAGATCATACACCATGACCAAGTGGGATTTATTCCAGGGATGCAAGGATGGTACAATATGTGCAAATCAATAAATGTGATATACCACATAAACCAACTGAGAGACAAAAATCATATAATCATATCAATTGATGCAGAAAAAGCATTTGACAAAATCCAACACCTTTCTTGATAAAAATTCTCAGCAGGGTGGGAATAGAGGGATCATGCTTCAACATAATAAAAGCCCTATATGACAAACCTACAGCCAACATGATACTCAATGGGCAAAACCTAACTAATTTCCCCTAAGAACAGGAACAAGACAAGGATGGCCACTTTCACCACTCCTGTTCAACATAGTACTAAAAGTACTAGCCATAGTGATCAGACAAGAAGAAGAAATAAAAGGCATCCAAAATGGAAAAGAAGAAGTAAACTGTCCTTATTCACAGATGACATGATACTATACATAAAAAACCCCAAAGACTCCATCAAAAAACTACTAGACCTAATAAATGAATTTGGCAATGTAGCAGGATACAAAATTAACACCCAGAAATCTATGGCCTTTTTAAACGCCAATAATGAACTCACAGAAAGAGAAATGAAAAAAGTAATCCCATTTACCATTGCACCAAAAAAATTAAGATACCTAGGAATAAACTTAACCAAAGACATATAAGACCTGTACTCAGAAAACTACAGGACATTTGAAAAAAGAGATAGAATACGACGTAAACAAATGGAAGAACCTACCATGTTCATGGATTGGTAGAATCGACATCATTAAAATGTCCATACTACCTAAAGCAATCAATAGATCCCATTAAAATACCAATGACATATTTCAAAGATCTAGAACGAACTCTCCAAAAATTCATCTGGAATAAAAAAAGATCCTGAATAGCCACAGCTATCCTGAGAAAGAAGAACAAAGTTGGAGGGATCACAATACCAGAGACATCACGGTATATTACCAAGCCATGGTTCTCAAAACTGTCTGGTACTGTCACAAGAACAGACATATAGACCAATGGAACAGAATAGAGAACCCAGAAATTGACCCAAGCCATTATACTCAATTAATATTTGACTAAGGAGGCAAGAGCATACAATGGAGCCAAAACAGCCTCTTTAAAAAAATGGTGCTGGGAAATTTGGTCTGATACATGCAAAAAAATGAAACTAGATCACCAACTTACACCATACACAAAAACACACCCAAAATGGCTAAAGGACTTGAATGTAAGATGGGAACCATAAAAATCCTACAAGACTCCATAGGCAGGAAAACAGCAGACATATGTTGTAGCAATATCTTTACTGACACAGATCCTAGGGCAAGAGAGACTAAGGAGAAAAATAAACAAATGGGACTATATCAAAATAAAAAGCTTCTGCACAGCAAAAGAAACCATCAACAAAACAACAAGAAAGCCCACTGCATGGGAAAACATATTTGCCAATGTTATCTCCGATAAGGGTTTAATATCCAATATTTACAGAGAACTCATACAACTTAACAAAAGGAAGATAAATAATCCAATCAAAAATGGGCAAAGGACATAAATAGACACTTTTTGAAAGAGGACATTCTGAAAGCCAAGAGACATATGAAAACAAGAATGAGGTACCACCTCACACCTGTCAGAATGACTATCAACAACAAATCAACAAATGACAAGTGCTGGCGAAGATGTAGAGAAAAAGGAACCCTCCTTCACTGCTGGTGGGAATGCAGACTGGTGCATCCACTGTGGAAAACCCAGTATGACTTTTCCTCAAAAAATTAAAAATGAGTCTCCTTTTTGACCCAGTAATCCCACTTCTAGGAATATATCCCAAGAAATCAGAAACACCAATCAGAAAGGATATGTGCACCCCTATGTTCATGACAGCACAATTTACCATAGCTAAGATTTGGAAACAGCCTAAGTGCCCATCAGCAGATGAGTGGATTAAAAAACTATGGTACATCTACACAATAGAATACTATGCCACTAAGTGAATCATTTGGGTTATATTTGTATAACCCATATTCCCATAGTGTAAAATTAGTCTTATCTCCTATTGACTAGGTCAACTATTGCTGATAATATGGTGATTTCTGTTTTTTGCCTGCCTTCGCTTGGGCACAAATTGCTTAACTTGTAATTAACTGTGAGTCTGGTTGTGTTTCTTGGCAAGAGTTTGCCCCATTTAGTGATCAGGACATATAGCTCCAGAAACCAGCATGTTAGAAAAGAGAATCACAAAATCTCCCAGTGAGTCCTTGCAAATGTGGTAAACAGAGACATTTCTGCTTCTATATGTTGATCCTGGGTCTATGTGTTTTCTTTTTGGAGGACACAGCACCATACAGAAATTTCTGATTTAGTAAATGTATTGCATCCTAACAGATGGCACCCCATCCTTTCAAAGTGCTTCCTTTGAGCTGGTCTTTCAGCGGCATCTTTAGAAAGCTATACCCACATTCCTGAGGTTGGCTGCCATTAGATGACATTGTTGATGGCAGAGTTAGACTTGGTCCTTGAATTTGACTTAAAAAAAAATTCAGAGCCAAGAACTCTATTGTCACAAGTTTATTTAGAAAGTCATAGAGGTAGAAGTGAGCCACTGGGTTGCATGGACTCTGAAACAAGCTACGGAGGCAAAAGAAGTGCTCTAGGAGTTTAGGAGAAAAATAGCCAATGCAATGTGCCTGAGGGAAAAAGAGGAGCAAAGGAGCAAAAGAGAAAGGGCATGCACTGGGTCCTTTGTCTTAAGGGTTTTTACCTGTTTTCCAAAAGGCAGGGAATTTAAGGGATGCCCCAGGGAGGATCTCAATAGAACATTCATCAGCTTTCCAGGTATACCCCCTCAGGGTCCTGGACTCTACTGATTGTTTGGAGCTAGGTAGGGGGTCATTAACATTGCATCTGGTCCTGATGTCAGCCTCCCCTTCTATTTGTCTGGTTTTGCTGCTTTTCTGGGGCTGGAATTGAAACACAACTGAGACCTATATGTTATTTCTAGTTATACCAAAACTCTGTCTCTGTGGTCAACAGAACTGAGGCTTTGTTACTAAGATTATTTGATGCAGGTCAAAACCTCATTGTCCTGAGAGGTTAATGCTTAAAGGGATTGTATGGAAGTCATATGAAGCTATTCTCCAGCCACATTGCTCCTCCTCTATGGGGGTCTAAACTGCATGACTAATGGCATGCCAGGGGAGGAAAGTTCACCCTGGGGGCAAGGCCCTAGCCTCTAGTCCATTGTTTTCTGTAGTTTTGTTCATTGCTAGGTACCCAGACTTTCTGCCCTGCTGGCATTCAGTACCTGGCCTATTGCTCCTGCTCTGCTTATGCCTGTGCAACTGCCTGCTCTATCAACATGACACATGATATGACCACCGGATTTTATTATCTGGACCTAATCCTACAACTCTTTTGCTGCCAAGTGGGTCCCGTGACAAGCTACTATTTGTGTGGCATTCCATGTTTATAGATTAGGTGTTCTGTAAATACTGGATGCCTGGTGCTGATTGACAAAACACACCATCAAACTAATTATCTATGCCTGTATGGACAACCACTGGAACAGGATAAAAATGACTCAATATAGTCAATTTACCTCCAAGTGGCCATTTGGTCTTTTCAAGGAAGAGTGCCATATTGGTGACTAAGCATTGGTCTCTGTTCTGTTAGGTTGGATATTCAGAAGGAGCCAATATTAGATTGGCCTTGGTAAGTGACCACCCGTACGGTTGGACCCATATGTAATCTCTGTCTCTGCCATCTGAGCCACTCTGTTCCTGTGCACATTGTGCTAGTTTTGACAAAGCCTGGCTTATGTCATCTGGCTGAGAACATTGTCTACTTGATTGTTCAGTGTTTTTCTGTGGTGCATGGTTTCTGGCTAGTGTTAACATGTAATATAAAATCTTAACACTTTATGTGCACTCTGATATATATATATATTAACATACCTCTACCCAAGACTCTTAGGGCTGGAGGGTAGGACCAAGGCAGCAAGGAGTGACAGGACTCCTTATAGAAACTCATTTTCTATTATGAGTAAGTTGTTATTTATATTGTGACTGCCTAAGAACAGTTTACCAAATAGCCTTGCATGTATAGTCAAATATTAGGGACTTTGAAGGTGCTGGTGTAGAAATGGAATCAGATTTTAGCATAAAATTTATATAATTTGAAAAGGCTAAGAAAAAAATAAATGTAAAATTAAATAAAAACATAATCATAACACGAAAGAAGAAATCACACATCACTGGATCTTCGGAAATTCAAAATTTTTTCCTGAAAAAACAAATGTAGGCAATTTACTAAAATTCTTGCATTAAAAAAATGTTGAAGGCAGCATGTATATGGAGCATCTCTACCTTTTGCTCAATTTTCCTGTGAATCCAATCTGCTTTAAAAAAAATAAACTCTATTTAAAAAACAATGTTTTCTGGTTATAAATTGCCTGTCCTCTCTAGCAAGGACACTAAAATTTTCACCCATTTCAAGACTCCTAAAGCCCAAATCAATATGTGAAAGGGACCCAGGTTTAGGATTTATTAGCTTTGCTGGATCTACCCCTGAGCTGGTAAGAGTCAGTAGCATACAACAGCTTGAGCACTCTCTCCTGGGGAAAACAGAATGGCATCTCACCTATTGATTTCTAAAGAGTATTGCTCTTATAACTTACTTTCCTCTTTGGAGATTTTTTTTCACTTTTACTTCCCTTATCCAGCCATCAAATTTGGAGGCCTTCAAGGTTTGGGCCTCGTCTTACTTCACTTCTCTTCTCTCTTATTAGATACTTACATTGACATTTACTTTTCAGTTAGCTCTTATGCACAGATGACTCACAGATTTATAACTCCAGACCAGATGCCTTCTCTGAGCATCAGATCTGAATGTCCTTAGATATTATCAAAATGACTCAAAGTCACCCCAGGCCAACATGTTCAAAATTAAAAAATAATCCTTTTCACCCTTGCAGATCTAGTCATCTATAACATTGCCAATTTCAGATAATTTAATTTCCACTTTCAGTGAATCTGTTCAGTTACACAGACAAATCTCACAGTCATCATTGAATGCCTCTCTTTTTCACTATCTTTATCCAAACTAAAAGAAACTTTGCCAGTGTTACTTCTTAAATATTTCTCCATTCTGTCCATCTCTCTCTAACCTTCCCAGTACTACCTTAGTCCAGGCTGCCACTATGTAAATCCTAATACTCTCCATCACAACCAGTGTACCTTCATCTATTCTAGCTCTATACACATAGGCCAGAGTGATCATTTCAAAACACAGATCTGGTGAAATCATGTGCTTGGCTTAAGTCTGGTCAATATTTCCCCATTGCTCATAGATAGAGAATAAATTGTTTAGCAAGGCTTCCACAGCTGCGATGGTTTGGTGCTACTGCTCAAGCCACGTTTTACAATGTGCTCTTCTTTATTTGGTCTACTTATACTGAACTGTCTTTATCTAGGTTTGTTACAAACACCGTGTGACTTTCTGCCACCTCTTTCATAAGTGCCAGATCACAGTTTCTTCTTTTCCTGGGTAACTTCTAATCATTCTTATTACAGAGTGAGGCAAAAGTAGGTTTACAGTCATGATTATGTAAAACAGAATTTCTTCTTGTAGTATTTGTTAATTATTGTATTATTTTTCATACAAACAACTGTGAACCTACTTTCACCTCACCTTGTATTCCAGTTCAAAAACTCTATCCTGAGGAAATCTTTACAGACCTCCCTGAGTAGCTCATATTATTACATAATAATTATCATTATAGTGCTAGCAATTTTACATATCCCCATGGTTACTTGCTCTTTCCCACTATATGACAAGCTCTATGGACAGTTTTTACCTCTTTCATCATTGAGCCTCTGGTAATCAGCATAGCTCTTGGCATCTGACACTGAATGCATATTTGCTAATGAATTAAGGAAGCTTGTAAGGTACTGTTCTCTCTCTCTCTCTCTCTCTCTCTCTCTCTGAGAGAGAGAGAGAGAGAGAGAGAGAGAGAGAGAGAGAGAGAGAGAGAAATTACAAGCAAGTGTATTTAAATGACTAGTGAGTTACTATCTTGGTAATTGGGGATAGTTTATTCAGTTTGTAAAAATATTGTTTTCTCTGGTAGAATGGGACCTAAGGTCTAGCAAACAATGTTCATGTGTGTATGCACAGAGTGGAATGCAGGGAGTGTGCTATGTGAGCTAAATATGTTACCTACCAATTTCCCTAATGGTCCTATTTGATCATAAATGTTAGCTGTCACTTTTGGTCATCTAGTTAAGTTTCTAAGTGTATTTGCTACACACACATCAAGTTGATTAGAGATGATTTGCTGATCTGTTTTACTTTAGGTAAATAGAAATCTGGTGTTCCAAAACATGCAATTGAATCAATTTGGCAGATTGCTAAAAGAATACTTAACACATGTTCTGCAACCCAAGGGTATCCCGTCTGAAGCTATAGCATCAGCCAAATTGAATTCTCAGTGAAAAGTGCAGGGGAAGCGGGTTCTATATTGGCTAGATTGGTATTAAATGCAAGACTTATAGGGAAGTGAAGGGTGAGATAAGAAATCAGCAAAAGAAAGACAGTGGCTTCATGGGTGCAACTGGACTGTAAATATAAGGCGTCAGCATCCCATCAACAGTCCTGCAGATATTATTTTTATCCCTTTTTTATAAATTAGGAAGCTGATATTCAGGAACTATCTCTAAAGAGGTGATATTTAGAGAATATTGGTGATACCTGACCCCTACAATTTATCTTTTAGTCTCAAATATAACTTTCTGAAAGAAAGATTTCCTTTAACACTAAAACTATAGTGAGCACTATGCTAGAATTATCATTATTCATCTGCAAGTATCAGTTGAGTGTAAATTATTTAAAGATTCGGGTAATGTCTTCCCTGTTTAACATTTTTCTCCCTAGTAGAAACATCCTGGCCTTAAAGGCTATTGAAAGAATGTCCAGAAATTACCTTACCTGAAAAAATTATCTTTGTTTCTGGCTTAAACCATATATCTTCTTTCATACCATGTGTTTTAAAATGTAGGTTTTATTATTATTTGGATGTGGTGAGGCCAACAGCTCAGGAGACATTGCCATTGAAGAGAATTTGTTACAATTCCCAAGAAGAGGGGGCCACATAGGGAACCACCAAGGTCAGTGAGGAGGCTGAAGGCGTGAAGGGACATGTAGGCAAGAAGTTTTATCATGGCTTTCACAGGGAGCAAAGTAACACTGAAAAGTCCCAGGATACACAGGCTTAGGGACTGGCTAGCTTGAATATTCTTGGCAGGCTCTGAGGAACTTGGTACTGAGGTGATCAGGGCAGAGGGATAGTTCTGCTGAGTGTGGGAGCCCTGTGAGAGCCCAGTAGAGATGGTGGATGGGGTGGGGGGGTCCCAATTGGTTGGCTTGCATATGAAAGACATGCAGGCAGGCAAGCCCTTTACTATCTCTAAGAATTGACTAGCCCTGCGAGGCGCCCCTTCTCAGAATCAATAAGGTCCTAGGTGTCAAAACATCAGAATAAACAAAATGCCTAATACACTGTGTCAAAGGAGTAATTCATTAAAAAAACAATCAGCACTGAATTTAAGCTATTGCTCTTTAAAGCAATAGTAAGGTCTTAGAGATCTCCCTTTTTACTGTCTTTTGAGAGTACCCAAACCAAATTTAAGTACCTTCAGGAAATAATTTCTCCTTTCTTCTCTGCCTTTATAATGTTTTTTTATATCATAACAACATATTGCATCAATATCATAGTTTAGATGAAGTTTGTGTCTAGATAGGTAGCTCAATATTAACCTTGCCATAAGTAAAGAGCAGCTGGACAGAGGTTAGCGTTTGGGGAAGTTGGGATTAGGTAACCTTTTAAGAAAGGATTGTGCTCATTTTAAAGGAGTAGTGCTCTGTCAGACTCTTGCCATGAGAATTTTCAATGTAACACACTAAGTAATTAAAAGATAAATTGCATTAGAGAGCAAATCATTAATAAATATTTACAGCAGTAGGTTATTTTCCCTGACTTTTGTTCTCAGTAAAAAAATTATTATCACTAAGCAAACATGTTCATACTTCACATGATCTGAGAAATGACTGAGCTCTGAAAATTTTAAGCAATGTTTTCCACTTTATAAAAAAAAAACCCAAAAAACCTCTCCTTTCTTTTGGCCTCTTGTACTTAGGTGATTGATATATATATATATATATATATATATAGAGAGAGAGAGAGAGAGAGAGAGAGAGAGAGAGAGAGAGAGAGAGAGAGTAGCCAGATTATTATGATCTCTGAACGCATAATAATCTAACCACTCAGTGTATATCCTATATAATAAAAGGCTAATATGCAAACTGTCCCCTTGACCAGGAGTTCGACCAGCAGGCCGGCCAACCGCCCATGGCCCCTCCCACTGGCCAGGCTGGCCTGACCCCACCCGACCATGCACGAATTCTATGCTACCTGATTTGCTGACCATTTCTGATATTTTGAAAAGTGCATTCCAGGTGGAAACTTGCAGGGAAGAATTTTAGGCTGACACAGTTGGAAATGTTTAAACACTCAACCCAATGGAGTTCACGAGGGAAAATCTGACAAACCTTTCACGTTAGTGGCAACATGAGGCTGTACTGAAATTACCAAATAGGCAGCAAGTGCCATAATAAAAGCAGTTTCTGAAAACTGTGGGGAGAAAGCCTGTAGCCACTCTTAGAGAATTATTTTTCTAATTGTGTATTCCTAACTCAAGGGAGAACCTGATGGCAATAGGATTTTCCTCTATTGTAGTGTACCCATTTAGTTTTCAAATAGCCATGTTAGGTTTGCATTGAGTTTAAGGCCTTGGAGTAGGGCAGTTTTGTTACCAAAGGACAAATATAACATAAAAAGCCACTTTCACCAATTTAGGTTCTATGTATTTGGTTCGGATGGCAGATGATGTTTGATTTGTTTTCACAGATAGTGCCTGAAAATCTTATCAAAGAATGACTTCCCATAATGAAATAAGAGGAAAGCGAAAAATGACCCATTTTGGTATTTTTTTCCATATAAGCAAGGATATTTCTGACAGGCAATAAAATAACAAAGGTTTCATTCCAAGCATTGTTGATGTGTTAAGTTGAAGGTAGGAGAGCATACAGCCAGAAAAATCTTGCTTTAAAAACATTAAATCATCATACAAAAGGTGTAGAAACATCCAATCAAGATAAAGTATCCAAGATAGTTTTATTCATTCATGTATTTTAAAAATATATATATTTAATGAAAGATTACTATGTACCATGCCCCGCTCTGAGGTATACAAGAGAGGACAAAAATAAGACATATGCGCTATTGGCATACCTTTAAAGATATTGCTCTCGCTCCTTTCATAATAACTTTATCAGCTTTTTAATAGAACCATTTTGTAAAATGGCTATTTATTTATTAGATGCTCCCTTTCATTAGGTTGAGTTTGTGTGTGTGTGTGTGTGTGTGTGTGTGTGTGTGTGTGTGTGTGTGTGAGAGAGAGAGAGAGAGAGAGAGAGAGAGTGTGTGTGTGTGTGTTTGTGTGTGTGTGTATGTATACCTACGGATGTCTAGTTGGGGGGGGGGTTGTGCCAGGAGTTTTAGTTAATAACTATAGAATTTGTAGCTACATGTAACTAAAGGATTATATTTTCATGATGATGTGTCTTTTATACTTCAGTGATTCTCCAATATGGGTGGAGAGATTTAAACGTTACTGATTCTAAGGTCTATCATCTGACATCCTGAAAATTGTATTCAATTGGCATATTAGTTGAGATTTTCCAGAAAAGCAGCCAATAGGGTGTGTGTGTGTGTGTGTGTGTGTTTAATGTGAGGAATTGGCTCACATCATTATGGAGACTGAAAAGTCCCATGTTCTGCCCTCTACAGGCTGGAGACCCCAGTATCATTCCAGCCTGAGTCTGAAGGCCTCAGAACCAGGGAGCCAAGAGTGTAAATACCAACTGAAGGACAGGAGAAGAGTAATGTCTCAGCTCCAGCAAGTAGGCATGGAGGAAAGGAATCCTCTCTTGTTTTGGTTTTTGTTCAATTAAGGCCCTCAACAGATTGGACGATGCCCACCCTCATCCAGAAAGACCCTCACAGGCCCCATCAATTTGAACCTAAAATTAGCTCTCATGATTGGTCTGGGGGGCAGCCAAGCATGAATTATCATAAAGCTCCCCTAGTAAATCTCATAATTAGCCAATTTTGGAATTCACCATTTTGAAACAATGATTTTCAAAGTGTGGTCCCTGCAGTTTCATCACCTGGGAACTTCTGAGAAATGAAAATACTAGGGTCTCATTCCAGACCTACTAAATCAGAGACTCAGGGGACAGGGCCTGTAATGTATCTTTTATCAAACCGTCTAGATTGGGATGGAAGTTAACTTGCATTTCTAATCAGTTCCCAGGTGATAATGCTGATTCTACCTACTAGTCCAAAGACAACACTTTGAGAACTATTGCTCCAAAACCCAACTCTCACCTGATTCATTCATGACTCCTGCTCACACTTAATACAATGGAATTTTCAGGAAAATAAAAAGTAATACGTGGTAGAATTGGCTAATCAGATAATATTTTATTTTCAATGATAGTCTCTTATCTGATGGTTTACTGTGGGGAGGAAAGGTCATTTTAGTTTGCAAATCAAGTTTAAAATTTTCCATTTATCTCCTAGTATCACAGACATTTGACCTGGAATATGTTGGTTCAGTTGTCATTCCCTTGCTGGCAGGAATAAATATCCAGGTGTTAGAGTCACTGAAAATGCACCTGAGTCAGGGCCTACTTTTGTATTAGTCTTCAAGGTAACTTCAAACTTTTGCCAGATATGCCAACCACCTGTGAAATATTTTATCAAACTGCTGATCCAGCTGCAGACTCTTAGGGCTCTACATTCTCGCTTCCCTGTGGTATGAGAGAGAGCTTTTGGCATCATGACAGTCTGATATGGGCCAAGTTAGAAAAAGGGAGTTGACTCCAGTATGGCTGGCACAAACAATTTGTTTGTTTCTATTGTCTCTATGACTAGAGCATTTGTTTTAGCACTACCTTATTACACCAGTGGGATATCCCTTTGTTCATGTGACACAAGATCAGATGTCTGGGGTAACGGACTCACATGCAGATGTCTTATATTAATGCACCGTGATTATTTCCCTTTTTATATTTCCCAGTGCCTGAGTGCTGGAGTACATGTCTGTGGAATTTGACAATACCTGTTTTGGCCCAGAAATGGTCATATGATTTCCCACTTATCTTACAGATAATGGGGCTAAATATAGGCCAAGAGAGAATTAATAAAAGAGTTCTGAGATCAGTTTTAAAACAGAGCAACTCCTAAGAGAATAGAAACTCAAAACATTTAGTGAAATAAATAATCATAGATATCAACAAGCTCAGGAATGCTGAAACATATCTGATCATCAGAATCAGCAAGATGTAAAAAGAAAGATATAGGGGCCCATTCAGAAATGTTTCCATTGGGTGAGGCTAAAATAGGTTCTAAGTTATTCTGTTGACTTTGCTTCAAAATAAACATGTTTTTCCTACCACATTAAGTCTCTGAAAAATATAATAATATTCCTGGTCAATAACAAAGTCATGTTTAAAAAATTCATATGAGTTGAGACATTGATTCTGTCTAAGCTGTAAGTAGCTGTGTGACTTGGGTTATGACTTAACCTCTTTTAAACACAGTTTCTTCCCTGGTAACATAGAAATAGTAATTCCATAGGATCTTAAGGATAAAGTGAGTTAAAGGCTATAAAAATATTTTGAAAGCAATAAAATGATATATATATATATATATATATATATATATATATATAGTACTGGGAGATATTAAAACAAATGGATTTTAGGAGTCTTGATTTAGAGCAGTGAACAAAGCAAACTTATACAAAATAAAAGACAAAGAACACACACATATTTGACTAAGAAGGGGTGGTACATAAATATTATGTGATTATTAATTCAATAAATATTTCCATATTGAATTTCTATTATGTGTCAGGCATCTACTGAAATGACCAATAAGTAGTGAAAAAGCAAGGTTATTTTTTTTAATTTTGTTTTATTTTTTAATATATTTTTATTGATTTCAGAGAGGAAGGGAGAAAGAGAGAGAGAGAGAGAAACATCAATGATGAGAGAGAATTATTGACTGGCTGCCTCTTGCATGCCCCCTACTGGGGATCAAACCCGCAACCTGGGCATATGCTCTTGAACTGAATCGAACCTGGCACCTTTCTGTCCACAGGTCAACTCTCTATTCACTGAGCTAAATCAGCTAGGGCCAAAGCAAGTTTTGATATTTGCCATCCATTATCACAGGAACAACTAAGAAAAAAAATTAATTAAAGAACTGTTAATTTTACGCCTTTTAAATAAGAAATTCCAAATTGCTCAGCATGGCATATAAGAATCTCCCAATCTGGACCCCTACCTCCCTTTCTCAGTCATATATCACAAGAAGGGGCCAAGCTCAAGTCACACGGACTTTTAAACTTTTACTTGGTTAAGGCATCTTTTCGGGATTGTGATCATTTGCATAAAAACTGGCCCTATTTCTGGAAAACAAATTGCTATTAATATCCCTAAAAAAGTACATGTGAAGCACTTGTTTTTAAGTTCATAGAAACAAAATTGTTTACCTGAAATGCAGCTGAAGTTTGAGGATCCTTCAGAGTAGCTCCACAAGCCTACTAATTAATTTGGGAAACAAGTCAAAGCCAGGTCATGCTCACACTCTCAGCTCAAAGGCAAAAGTCTCTGGAAGACATTTTTCAGGCAGACTTAGTGCACCCATAAGCCCCTATTAATACTGCTATTAGAGAAAATGTGATGTTATTTAATATTGTCTGTATATATTTCTCTTCTCCTTTAAGCATAAACTGAAAGTCAAGACTCTCACATAATCATCTCTCTATCCTTGTGCTTATTGCCATTCCTAGCACGTGGTAGGGGTTAAATAAATATGTGAGAAAGCAAGAAAAAGAGAATAAGGGAAAGGAAAGGAAAAAGACATCTTAAATCCAATACCGCCTTGTAACTCATATTGTGGCATTTGTAATAATCAACCAGGTGTTCCCATCGATGAGACTATGAATGTAAAGTATGTTTAGAAATAAATAGACCTTTCCTCAGATAATGAAAGAAGAAAAGGTAAAGCCAGGTGACACACCTGAGTTTGAGGTCAGCACAGAGAGCTCAAGCTCATTGGGCATGGTGCCAAGGAGGAGCAAGGCAGTTGAGAGAGAGCCTCTGTTGGCTTCCAGGTGTGTTTGTGTTTATACGCATTAACATAAGTGTGTTGATAGTCCCCAGAAGAAATAGGCAGGGAGCAGTTTCCAAATCTGGCCCTGGGAATTCCTATGAGAAAACTGTGGGCACTTAACCTGGATGATGATGGGTTGAAAATGCTTGTAGATGCTTCAAGTTTCCTGGTTCAGAATAATTGAAAGTCTGTTTGGGGGTGCAGAATCCTGAGGTGGTCCCCCTTCCAGAGGGTTTGTTTATGTCAAGATGTTTGAATTGCTGAACTGTTTGACGCTCTTTCCTACATGACTACTGTACCCACATCACATTGAGATTGTACTGAAAATTGAGTTGTCTTTATAAAATCCTCAATGGTCTTCTCTCTTACAGTCTAGAGATTTCTCATTATCTTTAAAAAAACTTCAGCCCAGAGGTCCCTATTGGCATGCTGGTAGTTGTGCTAATATTTGCCTACCATAGGGGAGTGAAGATGTATTATGCTTAGTAGTACCCATTTCTACTAGCAAAAACTTGCTGATAATAAGTAGATATACAAAGCAAAACAAATACATTAGAGTTTCATGCAATAGTCATTATTTAAACAAGTATTTATTGATAATCTATTTTGGTCTTGGGCACTGTTCTGTACCCTTGAGTGTCGCTGTGAGCAAAATAGGTATGTTACTTAGGAAGTTTACATAGTAGTAATGTCCTAGTAAGATCATAAATAAATAATTATAAACATATAAAAAATACTTTCATAACCAATGACTTACCAGGCAACTTTTGATTGGGTAGTCAGGGATAGTGCCTCTGAAAAAAAAGTAAAAAGAGATGTTTTTACTCAGGCCTGAATAATGAGAAGGTGTTATGTATGCAAAGCTGGGGAGAGAGTGTTCCAGATGCAGGGGGCATCAAATGCAAAACTCAAAGACAGGAGCAAGTTCTGACTGTTCAGAGATTAGAAAATTAACCAGTGAGGAAGGTAGAAAAGGTACAAGAGAAGGGAACCATGTATGTAGCACCTTTGTAGATAGTGATAGAAACAATTTTATGTTTCAAGAAAAACTTGTGGATTTTAAGCAGACTAATGCTAGGGAAGAATTTATGTTAATGATTTTAAATTTGGCTGAGATGAAGAATAATTAAAATAAAAAATTGTTGCTAAGAGGAAACAGGAGTGTCTCACTGTGGAGGGATATTGAGTTGCAACTTGAAGACGGTGTAAGGGGTCAGTAGGTGAATAAAAGGGGGAAAAGTTTGTTTGACTTTGGAGAAATGTGTATGCAAAGCCACAGAAGCATGTGGATGTCTGGATGTTTAATATGGATGTAAGTATATACCGGAAGTGGCCTGCAAAAATAATGTGTGTTTAGGTAAAAATAAATGGCTCATAAATATTGAGTCCTTATAATGTGCCAGATATTGGGTTTAACCATTTACTTTTGTTGATTGCAAACCCATTGTATTTCCTCTGTACATTTATTTTCCCATTCTTGAATATTTCACATCTCATGCCTCAGACTTTTAACATGTCCTTTCTCCTCTGATCCATAACTGAGGATGTGTTCTTTATATTGATAAGAAAATGGAAGCAATCAAAAGTAAAATTCCACTTTCCTTTCAATAAAGCCCCCGCATTCTGCTCTCCTGATATTTACTATTGAAGACTTATCTGTTCATATTCCAATCTTCTAGTGACCTTTGCACTTGTGCCCTGGATCCCGTCACCTTTTGTTTTCACAGATTTGCTTCAGTCATAATTTCTTGATTTAATTCATTCTGTTATTTCTTCTCTATTCTATCATTTCATTCACTTTAAAACCATGGCATAATATCTTTAATTATAGAAACAAAAACTTCTCATGACTACTTCCTTTCTAGATTATACTACATTTCTCTACTTCCCTTTGGAGCAAAACTTATGAAAGGCGAGTTCAATACCTATAGTTTCATTTTGTCTTGAAACCACATCAATCAGGCTTTTATCACCACTCCGCAGAAAACATCCAAGGTCACTCATGGTCTCCGTGTGACAAAAAAAGCTCATTATCAATTCTCTTACTCAGCCTTTCCATTACACTTAACACAGTGGGTAACTCTTCGAAGATTTTTGTTCCATTGGCTTCTCTAAGTCTCCACCTTCATCTAGTTTTCCTCAAGTCTCATTGGTCACTGCTTTGAACCTCCTGACCTTAGAGCCCCATAATTTCCCCACCTCTTGTCTTGTCCCACGGCTCAGTCCTGGGCCTTTGGCTTTCTAAGTCTACATTCACTCCTTAGGTAATATTACTTTTCTCATGACTTAAATGCTATATTGATTCCAAGTTCACATATCAAGGCCCCTCCATATCCTGCTACCCATATATCTTCTTAACATCTCAGGAATATCCCTCATCATTTACTTTAATTATACAACTGGTATCGTTAACTTTTTCTACCTTTAAACTGACGTAAAACCCACCCCACTCCCAGTATTTCACAAGTGAAAATGATCATGCCCTTTACATTATTTTCACAATTGTACTAAAATATTATCTGTCTTAATCGTGCATCTTTGCTCATAGTTATATTATGAAGTTTTCCAGGGGCTATGTGGAAGATATAGCAATGTGTTGCTTTTATAGTTAAATAAATATGTACTTATGTATGATTACATATTAAAATTTTCTTAGTTTTAAGTGATAAATGAGAGTCAGACATTTTCTCAAAGGTTGAAAAGAGTTATCATATGACCCAGGAATTGTACTCTTAATTAATTTTATACCCAAGAGAAATGAAAACATATGTAAATACAATATATATATAAATATTTATAAAGGCATTGGTCATAAAAGCCAAAGGTGGAAAAAAAACAAATGTCCATCAACTGATGAATGGATATACTAATGATATAGCCATATAATGAGTACTACTTAGCAATAAAAATAATGAAGTTTTGATACATGCTTCTGTATGGATAAACCTTGAAATATTTTAAGCAAAAGAAGGTGATTCTTAGATTCCTCCTGATTAAACTAGAAGTTAAGTAAGGTATAGCCTCAAAGATTAAACAAATAGTGACAAAATAAAAACACATTAGTATAGGTCATATAATGTCTGATTCAGTTCATATAAAATATCCATATATCCTAAGTAGCCGAATTTGTATAAACAAAAAGTAGATTAGTGGTTGCTGAGAGTCATCTTGGAAGAATGAAAGTGACTGATAATGAATACAAATTTATTTTGGCAGTGATGAAGATATTTTAAAATTATAGTCACATAGTCTGAATAGTCAAAAACCACTTAAATGTATACTTTAAATAACAAATTTTATGGCATGTGAATTAAATCTCAATGACATTTGTGTGTTTTTTAAATAAAGGTTTAAACATTTATTTTCTGTCTGGACATGTAATATACTAGAAAGACAAAAGCCATATAAATAAAATATGTACAGTTTTAAATAATTTTTAAAAAATCTTTATTGTTCAGCTTATTACAGATGTTCCTCTTTTTCCCCCCCATAGCTCCCCTCCACCCAGTTCCCACCCCACTCCAGGCCTTCCCCACGCCCCCACTGACCTCATCCATAGGTGTAAGCTCTTTGTCCAATCTCTTCCTGCACCACCCACAACCCCTTTCCCCCGAGAATTGTCAGTCTGCTCCCTTTCCATGCCCCTGATTCTATTACATTCACCAGTCTGTTCTGTTCATCAGGTTTTTTATTCATTTGATTTTTAGGTTCACTTGTTGATAGATATGTATTTGTTGTCACTTTGTTCATATTTTTTTATCGTTACCTTTTTCTTCTTCTTTCTATTCTTAAAGAATACCCTTCAGCATTTCATATATTACTGGTTTGGTGGTGATGAACTCCTTTAGCTTTTTCTTGTCTGTGAAGCTCTTTATCTGACCTTCAATTCTAAATGATAGCTTTGCTGGGTAGAGTAATCTTGGTTGTAGGTTCTTGCTGTTCATCACTTTGAATATTTCTTGCAACCCCCTTCTGGCCTGCATAATTTCTATTGAGAAATCAGCTGACAGTCATATGAGTACTCCCTTGTAAGTAACTAACTGTTTTTCTCTTGCTGCTTTTAAGACTCTCTCTTTGTCTTTTGCCTTTGGCATTTTAATTATGATGTGTCTTGGTGTGGTCCTCTTTGGATTCCTCTTGTTTGGGGTTCTCTGTGCTTCTTGGACTTGTAAGTCTATTTCTTTCACCAGGTAGGGGAAGTTTTCTATCATTATTTCTTCTAATAGGTTTTCAATATCTTGCTCTCTCTCTTCTTCTGGCATCCCTATAATTCAGATGTTGGTACGTTTGAAGTTGTCCCAGAGGATCCTTACACTATCTTCATATTTTTGGATTTTTTTCTTTTTGCTTTTCCAGTTGGGTGTTTTTTGCTTCTTCATATTTCAAATCTTTGACTTGATTCTTGGATTCCAGTTTGCTGTTGGATCTCTGTATATTATTCTTTATTTCAGTCAGTGTATGCTTAATTTCTGATTGGTCTTTTTTCATATCCTTGAGGGTCTCATTAAATTTCTTGGAGGTTTCTAGAAGATTCTTGAGTAACCTTATAACCGTGGTTTTGAACTCTATATCCAGTATTTTGCTTCCATCCATTTCTTTCATTTGTGACTTGTTTCTTTGTTTCCACATTTTGGCTGCTTCCCTATGTTTGTTTCTATGTACTGGGTAGCTGCTAAGTCTCCTTGAATTGATAGAGTGGCCTTGTGTGGTAGGTGTCCAATAGGGCCCAGTGGCTCAGCCTCCCCAGTCACCTGGGGTGGATGCTCTTGGTTCCCCCCTTTGTGGGCTGTGTACACAGTCTTGTTGTAGTTAACCCTTGATTCTGTTGGTATCACTGGGAGGAATTGACCTCCAGGCCAATTGGCTGTGATGACCAGCTGTGTCTACACTGGAAGATCTGTTGCACAGGAGACACCCTTATGCGGCAGGACTTGCTTCAGTGGGGCTTTGGTGCTCACTGAGTCTGCCCCTTGAGTGTGTCTCTTATGGATGTGAAGAGTTGTAATCTGGTATGGTCTCACTCTGACCACTGGGTACATTGACTCCTGGATCTCCACGGAGGTGCAAGGGCAGCCACTTTCTGGGGCCGCCCAGTAGGAGCTACATAGACATCTGCAGATTCCTCCTCTTTGTATGGGTTTTGAAAGTGCCCAGACGAGGCCCAGCTGTGAAGCAAGGCAGGCTGCTGCTGTCGGGCCTTGGGCCTTCTTTTGGAAGCTCTGGGGCTCTTTGACTCAGCTGCAGTTTGACAGGTTTTAGGCAGAGAATGGACAGGCCATTCATATGCAAAAGTCAATGCACACAGCTTGGGTGGGGTTCTAAATTGGGTGGGGTGGGGTCTCTGGGAGTCACCAGGGTAGAGCAAACAGCAATGGCTGCCAGTCAGCCCTGAATCACACAGGTCCCCTGGTCTCTGCGTCCTGCACCACTGTACAGGAACAATGATCTCTGCGAGCACCTCTAGAAAGCCACCCTCACGTTCCTGTCCCGAAGCCAGAGAGTCCAGTTTCTCCCCATATGTGTCTGGTTCCCCCAGAGTCTCGCCTGGAACTGGAGTTCAGAGCAATCAGGAGCTTGTATCTCCCTCCTGATTTAAAGAGCAGCACTTCCAGGTGCCAGCAAATTTTGTGCCTCCGCACCTCTTAACAGTCTCAATGTACTTGCTTCACCTCTCTAGTTGTGGAACTTCCACTCAGCTAGCTTTCCCGCAGTTCTGGGTGGTAGTTGTCCTGCCTTTTAGTTGTAATTTTGGTGTGGTTGTGAGAGGCAGTAAGTATAGGTGTTTACCTATGCTGTCATCTTGCTTCTCCAGTTCTAAATAATTTTTAAGAGTTTAATTTTAAAAGTTTGATAAAACTTGTCCTAATATAAACAAGAATCTCTTAATTGGTTTTGATGTTTTTATTCTAACTCATGAAAGTCTACTTTTATAAATTATTAATCAGAGCAATATTTAAAAAATATGATAATCATATCACTCTGCTATTTAAAAAACTTGCAGAAACTTTTGTGAGTTGAAACAAATCATACAGTCCTCATCATGACCTATAATATCCTGCATGTTCCCTTTCCTATTATCTTCTCAATCTTATCTTTATCAATATTTTACTGTATCACAAATATATCAAGCGTGATCTCACCATGAGACCTTGGAATTTTTTTTTTTCTTTTCCTGGTTCCACTGGAGATTTTTACCCGTGTCGTCTTCTTACTTTATTCATACCACTGCTCAAATGCTACTTCTTCATAGTCCTTTCCTGCTACCTCTATCCCAGGTAGCACCTTCTACCTCTCTAGCATGCTCCGTTTCTCTTGATATCCTTTCTTTGTACTTTTGAACTGTCCATGTACACATCAGGTCATAATTACCAGAGAAATTAATTCCCCACCTCACCATCAGCATCCCCCAACCAGTGACTGATGGGAGTTGATATATATATATATATATATATATATATATATATATATATATATATATATATATATATATATATATATATATATAAAGTTCAGCTTCCTTGAGCCATATGTAGGTTTGTTCTTAAGGCATAATGTCCTTCACTGACAGCCATAGTTTCCCAGGAGGCTTAAGCTCTAGTTATCCACTGTGGAAACTTACATGACAACACACATGTTATTACCTGATTTTCCTTTGCAGTCTCATTTCTCCACTTGTTTAAAAGTGTTTTCTGGCATTGCTTCCTTTATGTACTACTTACAATCAAATATTTGTCAGTTATAACTACCAGACCTTATATTATGTTTAGTGTATTTTTTATATGTACTGCTCTATTTTCTCTTTCATCCAAGTTGGCACTCAATAAATATTCATTGAATGTAAGAATGCATGATAGTAATATATATTTCTTATAATAATCCTGTGATACAGGTGCTGTTCTTATTATTTTTATATTGCAGACAATGAAAACAAGACTTCAAAAGGTTAACTAAATTGCCCAGGCTGGACAGTATATGGAGAGGCACGTCTCTAACCTACCTGTCTGATATCGAAGCCCAGACTTTAAACAACATTCATAACAGTCTAAACTCAGATTTGAGATCTAAGCTAAATGATCTGAACATAAATAGCAGCAAGTGGTCTTATAGTGAACAGCTCAGTATTCTTAGATTAAGCTAGAGGTTAAGTAAGGGAAAGCTTCAAAGTTTAGGCAAATATAGAGACAAAATAAAAACAAATTAGTATAGATTCTTCTGAAGTTCTAAGCCCTTCCCTTCTAAATTTTGTTTGTGTTTGGATTAACTGCTTCTCATTCTCATGGACAATTACTGTGGTTGCTTGTGCCAAAAGTAAACTTTATACACCCTTTGATTCTCTACTTTTCTTAGTTCAGGATTAAGTACTCATAGTGTGTCAAGCTACTGTGCCTTGCTCTAACTTTAGGCTTTAAATTCCAGAGTAAATCCATGGTCTCCTAGATCTTGGTCCTTTCCCCAAAGTCCAGGAGAGCTTATTCAGAAGAGTAGCCAACACTATTCCCAAAATGTGGCCAATTAATAGAATTACTCAAATATAATGATCTTTGATATTTTTGCTACCCAGTTATCAAATACACACCAACAGTATTCTAAAACATCAGAACAGGAAGAAAAAAGAGAGAGATAGAGAAATTATGGGTGCCTAATGCTTTTTGCTTGTTGTTTCTTCTTTATTTTCTTAAAGTCTTATTGGGCAATTAATGAACTCATTTGGCAAATGGAACAGAATGAGGCACAAGAAGCCTTCCAAAAGAAATTATTTTATTAATTGCAACTATGTCTACAAACAAGGAAATAGACAAATGTTTCTTCACTAAATTAATTAGGAATTTGTGATTTTTTTTAACAAATTATTTTGTAATAGAACAAAATATAGTTTTCCTGTCATAGGGTTTCGAAAGATGAATGAAAGAGACTTATCATGAAAGTTTAAGACAAAGTAAGGTTTCAATATTTAATAAGGTAGCAATAGGAACAAGTGGAATAAGATGTTGGATTGGATAAAGGGACAGCAAATACAGTTAGTTACATAAGTCAATGTTTTTGCCAGATAATTGCTATTTCAATGTTTATAGAGTCCAGAATTTGCAAACTTATCAAAGGAAAGTCTCACTGAAAGAACATTTTTACACAAAACAAAAAAGCAAGGGAACTTGATATAAAACTTGATTTGACTTTCTGCTCTATTATGATCTCCAAGTTTGTGAAAATATCTGCATTGCCAGTGATACAATTAGTTTCCTGAAGTGTCCAAAGATATCACTTAGGAGTTGACTTAAGGTTCTTTAAAATACAATCCTAAGACTCATTTACCATTGTATTTCCAGCAATTGGAAGAGCTGGATGATTGAATAATTGCACATGTTAACACAAGATACCTATCTTATCTATCTATGTATCATTCTATCTACTTCACAGTGTTATTTCTATATTAGTCCTTATCTAAAGGGATACTGACAAAATAATATTTTAATTCATTGATGTAATTAAAAAAACAAATAACTTACCTGGTTAATGAGTTTTATTTTGTTCAAAAATTTACTGCCATGGCCATTATGAATATACTATATGGTAGTGAAAGAGTAGGTCTGATGGCACCAAGTACTGTAGAGAACTAGAAATGACCATGCTGGGTTGCAGAAAATGTTTCAAGACTCCCCTTATGAAAAAGGCAACAGGTTTTATGGAAGTATGCAAGTATAGGACTAAGAAGGTATTTATTCCTTCTCTTCTCCCAACAAAGAACTTCTCATCTTGAAGGGATTTGGCTTACGCTTGAAATAAAGAAACTGACAGAGAATAACTAATGGCTTTTAGAGGTTATCACAGATCAGTTTTTTTTTTATTTCTTTCACTCCCTTGAAGAGCAATAGAAAGTATTTTGTCATTTTTTAATAGTTGGTCGCTTCATGGGTAGTATCATGACACTGCATATCCTGGCCAAAATCCCCCATGGTGAACTCAGCAGGAAGTTTTAGTGTGATGTAAATCAATGGCTACTAGGGGACAAAGAGAATATAAAAGCAGAGACTGTATGTATTTCCAGAACCCAAATGGTAATAAATATATATCTATACTAATAAAAGAGAAAGATGCTAATTGACCGTACCTCCGCTATGCCCACAGCCAATCAGGAGTGATATGCAAATTAACCCAACAAAGATGATGGGTAAATTTGCATACGCAGGTGGTGCAGGCAGCGCCCGATGCCGTTGGCCGGATCCAAGCCGTGATTGGGGACCCGGGCAGGCGGTGGGGGCGATCGCTGCTTGGACCCAGGCAGACGGCAGGGGTGATTGAGGCTTAGACCCGGGCAGGTGGCAGGGGAAGCACCCGACGCCGCCAGCTGGGTCCAAGCTGCAGGGACCCTAGCAGCCCTGCCAAGGGCCACCCATGGGATCCAGCAGAGTGAGAAATTTGGCAGCTTAGAGGGCATTGCTCCCTCTGGAGCCCCTGCTTCCTCATCACAGCTGTGGAAACTGACAACAGGTAGGAGGAAGCCCCACCCCCACAGAATCATCCGTTGGTCACACAGCTATCAAAGGCCTTACAGCCAGGACTCTCATTCACCTGTATCTCAGACCATGGCAGTAGAGAGGCGGGACTATGTCCAAAGAAAAACTGTTGATACAACGTAGCTCTGCAGCAGAAAGATGCCAACGTTATCGACAGAAAATGTCTAAAGACCAATGTGCCTTTGAAGTTGAAAGAAGGTGGTGGCGAAGACAGAATATGTCTAGAGAACAGTCATCAACATGTATTAGCAATACTGGTAGGAACTGCCTTCTCAGCGAAAATGGAGTACATGAAGATGCAATTCTCGAACATAGTTGTGGTGGAATGACTGTTAGATGTGAATTTTGCCTATCACTAAATTTCTCTGATGAAAAACCATCCGATGGGAAATTTACTTGATGTCATAGCAAAGGGAAAGTCTGTCCAAATGATATACATTTTCCAGATTACCTGGCATATTTAAAAAGATTAATGACAAATGAAGATTCTGACAGTAAAAATTTCATGGAAAATATTCGATCCATAAATAGTTCTTTTGCTTTTGCTTCCATGGGTGCAAATATTGCATCACCATCAGGGTATGGGCCAAACTGTTTTAGAATACATGGACAAGTTTATCACCGTACTGGAACTTTACATCCTTTGGATGGTGTTTCTTGGAAGTTTGCTCAACTCTGTATTTTGGATACAGCCAAAGCTACAAGTAAAAGATTAGCAATGCCAGAAAACCAGGGCTGCTCAGAAAGACTCATGATCAACATCAACAACCTCATGCATGAAATAAATGAATTAACAAAATCGGACAAGATGTTACATGAGGTAGAAAAGGAAGCCCAATCTGAAGCAGCAGCAACCGGTATAGCTCCCACGGAAGTAACTATGACAATTAAATACGATCATAGCAGTGACCCAGGTAGATATAATTTTCCCCGTGTAACCGAGGTTGCTGTCATATTCAGAAACGAAGATGGAGAACCTCCTTTTGAAAGGGACTTGCTCATTCATTGTAAACTAGATCCCAATAATCCAAGTGCCACTAAAATGAAACAAATCAGTATCCTGTTTCCTACATTAGATGCAATGACATATCTTATTCTTTTTCCACATGGTGAGAAAGGCTGGGGAACAGATATTGCATTAAGACTCAGAGACAACAGTGTAATCAACAATACTACTAGACAAAATGTAAGGACACAAGTCACACAAATGCAGTATTATGGATTTTATCTCTCTGTGAGAGACAAGTTCAATCCTATTTTAAATGCAGGAAAATTAACTCAACAGTTTATTGTGGATTCATATTCAAAAATGGAGGCCAATCAGGTAAATTTCATTAAAGCAACCAATCTAAGTTGAGAGTTGAAAAATATAGTGGTTTGATGGATTATCTCAAATTTAGATCTGAAAAATGACAATGTGCCATTGGTAAAATGATAATACTTCCATCATCTTTTGAGGGTAGTCCCAGAAATATGCAGCAGTGATATCAGGATGCTATGGCAATTGTAATGAAGTATGGCAAGCCCTATTTATTTATAACCATGACATGCAACCCCAAATGGGCAGATATTACAAACAATTTACAACGCTGGCAAAAAGTTGAAAACAAACCTGACTTGGTAGCCAGAGTTTTTAATATTAAGCCGAACGCTCTTTTAAATGATGTATGTAAATTCCATTTATTTGGCAAAGTAATAGCTAAAATTCATGTCATTGAATTTCAGAAACATGGACTGCCTCACGCTCACATATTATTGATATTAGATAGTGAGTCCAAATTACGTTCTGAAGATGACATTGACCATATAGTTAAGGCAGAAATTCCAGATGAGGACCAGTCCTCGACTTTTTCAAATTGTAAAATCAAATATGGTACATGGACCATGTGGAATACAAAATCCAAATAGTCCATGTATGGAAAATGGAAAATGTTCAAAGGGGTATCCAAAAGAATTTCAAAATGTGACCATTGGAAATATCGATGGATGTCCCAAATACAAACGAAGATCTGGTAGTACCATTTCTATTGGAAATAAAATTGTCGATAATACTTGGATTGTCCCTTATAACCCATATTTGTGTCTCAAATATAACTGTCATATAAATGTTGAAGCCTGCGCATCAATTAGAAGTGTCAAATATCTATTTAAATAGACTTATTAAGGGCATGATTGTGCAAATATTTAAATTTCTGAAAAAAATATTATCAATCATGATGAAGTACAGGACTTCATTGACTCCAGGTATGTGAGCGCTCCTGAGGCTGTTTGGAGACTTTTTGGAATGCGAATGCATGACCAATCTCATGCAATCATAAGATTAGCTATTCATTTGCCAAATGATCAGAATTTGTATTTCATGCCGATGATTTTGCTGAAGTTTTAGATAGGGCTAAAAGACATAACTTAACTTTGATGGCTTGGTTCTTATTGAATAGAGAAGATTCTGATGCATGTAATTATCATTATTGGGAGATTCCACAGCATTATGTGTTTAATAATTCTTTGTGGACAAAATGCCGAAAGGGTGGGAATAAAGTATTAGGTAGACTGTTCACTGTGAGCTTTAGAGAACCAGAACGATATTACCTTAGACTTTTGCTTCTGCATGTAAAAGGTGCAATAAGTTTTGAGGATCTGTGAACTGTAGGAGGTGTAAGTTATGATACATTTCATGAAGCTGCTAAACACCAAGGATTATTACTTGACAACACTATCTGGAAAGATATGATTGACGATGCAATCATCCTTAATATGCCCAAACAACTATGGCAACTTTTTGCATACATATGTGTGTTTGGATGTCCTTCTGCTGCAGACAAATTATGGGATGAGAATAAATCTCATTTTATTGAAGATTTCTGTTGGAAATTGCACTGAAGAGAAGGTGCCTGTGTGAACTGTGAAATGCATGCCCTTAACAAAATTCAGGAGGTATTCACATTGCATGGAATGAAATGTCCACATTTCAAACTTTCGGACTATCCTTTATTAATGAATGCAAATACATGTGATGAATTGTACGAGCAACAACAGGCAGAGGTTTTGATCAATTCTCTGAATGATGAACAGTTGGCAGCCTTTCAGACTATAACTTCAGCCATCAAAGATCAAACTGTACACCCCAAATGCTTTTTCTTGGATGGTCCAGGTGGTAGTGGAAAAACATATCTGTATAAAGTTTTAATACATTATATTAGAGGTCGTAGTGGTACTGTTTTACCCACAGCATCTACAGGAATTGATGCAAATTTACTTCTTGGTGAAAGAACCTTTCATTCCCAATATAAATTACAAATTCCATTAAATGAAACTTCAATTTCTAGACTCGATATAAAGAGCAAAGTTGCTAAAACTATTAAAAAGGTCCAACTTCTTATTATTGATGAATGCACCATGGTATCCAGTCATGCTATAAACACCATAGACAGATTACTAAGAGAAATTATGAATTTGAATGTTGCATTTGGTGGGAAAGTTCTCCTTCTCGGAGGGGATTTTTGACAATGTCTCAGTATTGTGCCGCATGCTATGCGATCGGCCATAGTACGAACGAGTTTAAAGTACTGAGATGTTTTGGGATGTTTCAGAAAGTTGTCTCTTAAAACAAATATGAGATCAGAGGATTCTGCTTATAGCAAATAGTTAGTAAAACTTGGAGATGACAAACTTGATAGCAGTTTTCATTTAGGAATGGATTTAATTGAAATCCCCCATGAAATGATTTGTAATGGATCTATTATTGAAGCCACCTTTGGAAATAGTATATCTATAGATAATATTAAATATATCTAAACGTGCGGTTCTTTGTCCAATAAATGAGCATGTTCAAAAATTAAATGAAGAAATTTTGGATACACTTCATGGAGATTTTCACACCTATTTGAGTGATGATTCCATTGACTCAACAGATGATGCTGAAAAGGAAAATTTTCCCATAGAAATTTTTAATAGTATTACTCCTTCAGGAATGCCTTGTCATAAATTAAAATTGAAAGTAGATGCAATCATTATGCTATTGAGAAATCTTAATAGTAAATGAGGTCTTTGTAATGGTACCAGATTTATTATCAAAAGCTTATGACCTAACATAATTGAAGCTGAAGTATTAACAGGATCTGCAGAAGGAGAGGTTGTTCTGATTCCAAGAACTGATTTGTTTCCATCTGACACTGGCCTCCCATTTAAATTGATTCGACGACAGTTTCCTGTGATGCCAGCATTTGCAATGACTATTAATAAATCACAAGGACAAACTCTAGACAGTGTAGGAGTATTCCTACCTGAACCCGTTTTCGCACATGGTTAGTTATATCTTGCTTTCTCTCGAGTTCAAAGAGCATGTGATGTTAAAGTTAAAGTTGTAAATACTTTATCCCAAGGAAAATTAGTCAAGCACTCTGAAAGTGTTTTCACTTTTAATGTGGTATACAGGGCGATATTAGAATAAGTTTAATCACTTTATCAGTCATTATTTGCATCAATGTTGTTTTTATATCATGAGTTTGTTATTGTTATTATATCATTTTGTTATTATTTATTAATAAAATTATGTATTATTTTCATATACATTGTACTCATTTCCTTTTATCTCTCACACTTTTATTATAGAGAAAGGGAAAATAGCAATATTAAAATATTTCCTCTAATTAATTCCCTTTCAATGTGCACAAATTTCGTGCACCGGGCTACTAGTTTTTAAATAATTGTATAAATGACAATCCAAGAGGAATAAAATTAGTCGTAAT
Source organism: Ia io (assembly GCA_025583905.1). Classification (NCBI taxonomy): domain Eukaryota; kingdom Metazoa; phylum Chordata; class Mammalia; order Chiroptera; family Vespertilionidae; genus Ia; species Ia io. Next base: position 40,290,621 of record JAJQQW010000009.1, on the reverse strand, counting down.
AAGAAATGTTTTCTTTCCTTCCCCTGCCTTTAATTCTCCCTATAATTACTCTATTATGTGTTAAAATAAATAAAATATTAGACATAGAGATATATTCTTTACTGATAAAGTTGATAAATTTGCCATCTAACACCTTTATACAAATTCAATGAGAGTCTTTCAGATTTAAAATATTATTATGTATTATATTGCATATAAAGTATGTATTTATTATTAGTTTGTAAAATATGATGACGATGATGATGGTGATGGTAATGTTGTTTCTATAGACGTTGGGATCCAAATTTTCATAACTGAAAACAATAGTATAGTATTTATCCTCAATCCAGTCTACCAAGGCATCCCAGGCTTACAGCTTTAATGGATCAGCAGCTAAGCAAAAGCAGGAACAGGGCAGAGATGCCTTCTTTTCTTTCTGTCCTTACTAAAGGAGTTATTGTACTGAAATATCCAGAGCTCAGGAAGATCTCCACATTTGTGGTTCCAGGGTTTGGGCTTGAAATCCTTTCATTAGATGATATAAATAAGATTTTATTGAGCCACTAGGGAGGTACAAGCTCTCTGAGCCAGACAAGAACGTTGGAATGTAAGAGGCTGTGCATTATAATTTAGCTACACAATGAGCATGATCTGACAGGCTCAGAAATGATAAGAAAGGTGATACTAGATAATTACAATTATAAAGATAATCTATAATATTGAGGTTATTCTTTTTTTTCATACCATGAATGACCCTTGTTATCTGATGTCATATTTTTATATGATGGGAGAACAGTAGAAACTTTTCATGCTTTTGAAAAGAAAATGTTAGCTTAATCAATATTTTTGAACCATGACACAATTTTTATTTAGTTGATAATTTATTATTTGAAGCAGAATGAAATAATGTACTAGGGTGATATGTGGTCAGAACTGTATTCTCATGTTGATGAGTAGAGAACTATGCTTGAAATGTTAAGCCATTGTACTTGAAATGTTTTTAAAACATGTGCAATGAAAGCACAGAAAAGTGTAGACGTTTCTGATTTTAATTTTATAAATGTGGTGGAGTTATAGCAGGTGTTGCTATGCATGCATTAACTTGTTTCTCCATTCACCCCTCCCAGCCTTACTTTCTCTCTCCAGAACTTACTGCCTTTCCACACATCCATGTTTCCTCAGCTTGGTCATTAAACTTTTATTTAAAAAGCACACTCAGTTTAACTTTGCCATTAATATTTAACAAATACAGAGTTAATGTTTAACAAAATGGATATATTTTAATTTCTAAAATGCATTTCTTAGTGGCCCTGATCTGATCACACCTCTCTTAAACTAGTCAGAAACAACGATTAGCCACATTTTCCTCAACATTTTCAAGGATACAGATGCTTACTTTCTCTTTTTTCATCTGTGTCACTTGACTTTTACAATACTATGTCTGTTCTGAAAAGACCTGGTGTTGTCTGCAATAACTTCACTGACTTGAAATGCCCAAACAATGCATAGACAAGCTCATTATACTGGAATATAATGAAAACCTGTTTTTAATTTGAAGAATACATTGTGGCTAAATCTCCAACATAAAGGTCATTTGTGTATGGTTATTTAAAAGCAAGGCTAGGTGACGCAGATTTATTTCATGACAAGCAACAACACTAATTATAGCTTTCCGTTCATTTAATCTGATATATAAATACAAGGTCTGACACCATCTAAGAAGTTCCTGGGACTTTTCCTTCTCTAGATGAAAGGTGTTATCTAAATCCTTTAGAGTGCTTGGCTATAATTACAGAGTTTGTTTGCTGGAGAAATAATTGCATGGCTTGTTGCCTGATCCACTCACAATAAGAAAAAGGTAGACCTTAATCTTGCTAAATCACTCACCTGCTCAAATTAGAGTATGACCAAAGGTAGGGACTTGAAGCCAAAGCCAGAAAACTTGACATGGTGCCACCACCCTGGCATCATCTTTTCCTGAAGACAAGACCCCACAATGTCTTTCAGTGACTATGACAGATGCATTCACCTGAAGCTGTCATCCAGCTGAATTCAGAACACTTGTCAGAAGCTGGACATTTTTATAAGATGTGATCATCAGAAAGACAAACAAACGTACTAGGCAACTCTGTCCAAGGGCAATAAGAATGAATCTTACTCCTACTGATCTGTGTGGGATTGGACATGAGCTACATTATAGGTTGGACATCTGTTCTCTATGAAACTGTGGATGGTTGCTTTGAGATTATGCATTAAAGACAGAATTAAGGATTTTTCCTCATAGAAATGAATTTTTGATTGTCCATTTTGTTCTTTAAACCTTCTATAGCATTTTCTCTCTCTCTCTCTCTCTCTCTCTCTCTCTCTCTCTCTCTCTCTCTCTCTCTCTCATGTCTGATCAAGGCTTCTTTGGAATGCAATGGGAAAACTTACTGACAAAAGAAAGGCTTCAGTAAGAAAAGAAGCTACTCAGCAAGAGATGGGAAAGCTTCACTGTGGTAGGGAGTGTGGGCTTTTGAGCAGTAACCTGTTCTTATTTCAACCTCTTTACCGACGGTTTTGGGGTGTGCCTACTAGGGGAATGATTTTCCTCCCTGACGGTTATGTGGAAAAAAGAGATTCTTTGTTTGTTGTTCTGCTCTGTTTGAACTACAGTAATATAAAAAGCAAGTCCCTGCCAAATCTCTGTGAGAGAGTTGGGAGTATATTGGAAACAGGTTGGAAGTGGGAGGATGAAGGGAGGGGGTGGAAGCTGATAGGTAAGCTTGTGTGTGTTTCAGACCCAACAGCAGGTTTTGCGAGTTCTGACACTGGTAATGAGTTTGTTCTCTGAAAGAAGTCTGGGCCTCTGTGTGGATAAAACAAACATTTTTAAATTGAAACTCGTAAAGGAATGAAAGAGTCAAAACATTCTTATTTATTCTCTCTGTGAGGGGTAGGTGAAGGCGTTGGTGTCTGACAGGTGCAGCTTATGAGTAACCTGGACAGCAGCCAGAAAGTCTTGTACGAGCAGACCTAGAAGACCACACCTGTTGATTAAAAACACTGCCCTCTAACAGAACAGGCAAAATTGTGTGAAATGCCACCTCTAGTTCCCACTTTCCACATTGGCTGATTTTCATTAAATGAAAGTTAATACTAAGTATGTAGTTCCAAATTCTGGAGTGTTCGGATGGACACAGAATGTACCAAATTTCATTTGCTAAGAGCATGACCTTGCCTGAAATGGAAAGGTTCATTTTTCATTTTCATCCTATTGTTGCTGAAGAATGACTTTAGATGTCCTGTAGTGTCCTTTGCAGGACATTTAGTTAATCTACTTGCTTCCTAGACATAAATTTGTTTGTTCAGCATGGCTTTCTACAGCTAAAAGCATTATGAAAGTCCACTAGAGGTGAAAGTCATGTCACATGCCTACAGGGTGAATGAAATAAGGCTTCAGGGGAAGCTCTTGGGGAAAAAATTTCTCAACATCTAATGTGAAATGAAAGATAGAAAGGGGCTCTAGACTAGAAAATAGTTGCCTGGATTGAAAATAAAGAACAAGAGAAGCTATCCGATAGGGGGGAGCAGGAAGAGAAAGGGGAGAATCTGTGTGATAATTTCAGAACAGTCTGCTGACAAGAACATTTATTGGTAACCCTTGATTAAACAAAATTTGAGCTAATGACCTATATGTAGATGCCTCTCTGATTTTTGTTCAATTGCTTACGTTCATTCTGGTTTCTTTTTCTTTCTTTGAATTGTTACGTGTATCAGTTTTAAAAGCTATCTATCTAAATTACTATGTGTGAAGATTAAGATGGAAAAGAACATAATCAAATAATCTTTCACATCTTTGAAAGTACTGGTCTGTGAACTTTGTCCCCTCCTTTCCAATGATGCTAGAAGTTATAGGTTTCAGATCCTGCATGTTTTTTCTGGGTATTAAACCCACATTACTGGGTTTGTTTTGCAGTTTATCTTCCTCCCAGATTATGGGAGAGGGATATGGTTCTGTCCATGTCACTTATTTCTCTATGTTAGCACTAGAACATCAACTACTGTAACCAGCATGGGTAACACTGGCTTCTCACTTTGTAAATAAAATGCCTTTGACTGAAGAATGAATAATTTGAAACAATGGAGTCTTGGCCAAATCTATACTACATGTCTATGTATATATAGAATATTAATTATTCCCTCCCTCCTCACTGCCTCTCTCTTCTATATCTAACCCCCAGGTCCATACACTTGAAGAATAAGGATTTGATTTAATGTACTTGATGAGAGGGTGATTAACTTAATTTCTCCCCTCCCCATTGGGAAAAACAGGGTAAGCCATTATTATATACAAAGCAGCTGCTAAAAAAGTTGAGAGAGGCATTAAAATCTAGATTATCTGTCTTCTGTAATTAATTTTCTTTTCTTTCATTCTTTTTTTTCTCCAGGCCTGTCCCAGATGACTCCTAAGTTCCCATGAGCATATTTTACACACCATCCTGAACAGTAACCCCAAGATGAGCAGAGGCAGTAATTAGGAACCTTTAACTCAAGGGGATTATATTATGTCCTCCTTAAGGAAAATTTGAGTGATAGTGTTTTTAATCAAAAATTTTCATAGGATTTGACAAATTACTCTTACCAGGAACCTATATGTTATTTACACCACAATGCACATAGTTTCTAGTATCTTCTTTCTCTTCAAACATCTTACCCCCAGCCACAAATATCACCATTACATGCCCCTCTACCATACCCTGGCACACATCCCTTACCTCAATATAATTTGTATTGATTGGTTATAGAAACCCTATGCTGCTTTGGGCTCCATGTGGAACATATGTGTTGATTAGTAACAGGGATAAATGCTGGGTTTCAGTTTGCTTCTGTCTTATGAACAAGTATGATTCCATTTACATTCATATATTCCTGCATCTGTGGTAACATTATTTTCTAAGCAGATACTAATGAATTCTCTGAGAGTGAAAAAGAAAATAAGAACTAAGGAATTGTCAGAGAAAAAAAAATGCCCCTCTTTCTCTGTTCTTTAACAGAGTAGCCAGGTATGGGCTAATTTAGAGAACCTTCAAAACATATATTTTTAGTGCTAACGGTCAAGGTTATCAATGATTTTTGTAAGTATAAAAAGAAGAAACAGAACCATTTAAATTTTCCTGATATAGAAATATTGACATATCTGTGTAGACAACCAGCAGGGTGTTAACACTTGATCAGTATCCTCTTGGTATTTTCTTTGTGACTTGTGGAGATTAAGTGATGTAACTCCCCCTGCAGGAAGATGAAGCATTACACTGTTTTGACTTAGGCAAGCTGGCATCAGGAAAAGAACAGCAACATAAAGCCTGGTAAGTTTGGCTGAAGTTCTTCGTTTTGCCACTTTCTGGCCATGGTAGTTACCTCTGAATAAGAGACTTAAGTTTTCTGGCCTGAAACTTCACCACCTGTAAAAAAAAAAAAAAAAAAAAATGTGGCTTGAGCTGATGATCTCAAATGGCCCTGCATTCTTAGTTTCCTTAAATTCGGATTTATTTGCATTAAGATATCTAGACCATGGTCCCTTTATTCACATTGGCTATAGTGCTGCATATAGTAATATATTCTGACCTGGTTCATTACTGATGTGTATACACAAACTGCCACTATTTTTTCTTATCACTCATCCTGTTTCTTCCATTTATGAGTGTTACTTGAGGCCAAAACTTTATTACTTTAATTCTCATTTTCCTAATGAGACAGAAGAGGTGATAGTACCTCCCCTCAGATTAGTTATACAGTTTCGATAGCATTTAACAATGGCGGGAGGTCCCTTCTGTGGTGACTATGAGTACTTGGAGTTCTACGGCGATGTGGGAATGACACAGTTTGAATTGTGTGAGTTTGTTTATATTAATGAATGTCAACAATATTGAGCAATGTTGTGAATAATCCAAACTCAGGTAAGTAAACAAAAGTAATAAAGTAATGATGAAAGAAAAAGGCGTTTCTCATTTCAACACATTATAATTCTTTCCTTATAACAGCCCTCTTTCATACCATGGCAACTCAAATCACAGAAAACCGCACAGACACAAACACTCATATGCACCCATATACACACATACTTATACAGAAAGAATGCAACCTTGTCCTTAGTTCAAACCTTGAGGCCTTGACTTATATTTTGCTGTGAACACTCAGCTTCTCAGGATGTCCAGGGCTCACAAGTAAACACTGAAAACTTAGATGGAGCGATATATAATTTCACATCTTGGCATCAAGAATATTGTTTGTGTTTTTCTCCCTCTCCAAGATCAGATGGAGACCAAAACCACATAGATCTTCATGTTAAGTAAAGAAAATGTCAAAGACTAATGATCAAAGATAAAAAAGAATACTTAGTTACACAGGTTGGTCTTGTTTAAAGTGACCAAAGGGGGAAAATATTAACTTGGATTGGATTTGGCCTTAGGTCCCTAGCTCTTAAGAATAGAGTCAAGCCCTAGCTGGTTTTGCTCAGTGGATAGAGTGATGGCCTGTGGACTGAAGGATCCCAGGTTCACTTCCAGTCAAGGGCACATGCCCGGGTTTCAGGCTCCATCCCCAGTAGGGGGTGTGCAGGAGACACCGATCAATCATTCTCTTTCATCATTGATGTTTCTATCTCTTCCTCTCCCTTCCTCTCTGAAATCAATAAAAATATATTAAAAATAAAAGAATAAAGTCCTTTAATTCCTCCCAAGTATTATTAAGTCCTCTCATGCTCTTATTATTTCTTGTTATTCTGATCTGTCTTCTTATTTGTCTTAATAATTTATCCCTTTTTGTCCTACTTCTGACCTTTTCACTCTTCTGCTAGTGTGTTATTTAATCTCCAATATTTTCACTTTTTTACAGATCCCATTTTCCAAGGACCATATACCCTGGTACCAATTGTTTTTGGTATTAGACATTGAATAGTTATTTACATCCACTTAAATGAAAGATGGAAACATTTCTTCCACTTACAATGTATAAGAAAAGTAAGTCTTATACTAGGATGTTAATAAAAATAGGGTTTGGCATTTAAGGCGACAAGGAAACTGCTTTTTCTAACCTGGAAAATTTGGAAAACCTTTTTTTCCAAAGCTACAGCTATTTATTTTTTCAGAAATGGTACATTTCCCAGACCTACAAAGAGTTTAAAAACAAGCTTGGGGTAAATAAGGAAGTTAATCTTGTTTTTCTGTACTCTGTGTTCCTAAGTCCCCTCCTACCCTGTCTGTTCAAGTGTAAGAGTTATAACGATAAGATAAACTGAATCTAATTTTGTTTCAAGACTTTATGTCATATTATAAAATCAGTAAGAGAGTTGATAAATTTTACCCTGAGTACTGTGCTTATAGGTCTGTTATTCTTCTGTTTTCAATGGTGATCATTTTAAAGGTCTAAAGAAAGCTGGGGTTATCCTGAAGTTCAGAGTAAATGTTTCTGGAATCCATTATGTTCTGTGGTACAAATAACATCTGTATATGTCATATCTGTATATATCTGAACCAAGTTGTGTGTAGAGAGGTGGGTATAACTATTTTTACAGAAAACAATTTTTACAATTAAAATTTACATTTTAACATGAAAAATATAAGTCTTAATAAATAGCAGAAAAGCCATAAATGCTTCTTTTGACTGTAACTGTGCACTCACTTAAAAATAATTTACACCTTTTTTATATAATTGGGGTAAGAGTTCCCCAATTTTGAAGAATTAAAATAAAAACTCATGAGACTCTCAGTAAGGAGAAAATTATTTTATAATTTAACAGGGTTCATTTTAATCAAATTCAAAATAAATCTTTCATAAGTGCTTGAGGACATTTCCTTTATTTTACTTGTAACTTCAACTTAGCGAGAATATGACAGTTATGACTTCAGAGATAATTTACGAATTGTAAATTCACTGAATGAAAGTTACTTCCTTATACTTTTACATATATTTGCTATACCCAAATAATGTAATTATTTCATGTTAAAAATGAATTCTATTATAATTTGAAAACTTAATAATGATAAATAACAGTTAAAACATGAACCAATATAGGTTGATGGACACTGGAATCCAAAAGTAAATATCTCAACAATTTGGGTAAAATATTCTGATAATATATTCAACCTGTCCTAACATCTGGAATACATTTTCAACATTTGCATTAGTGAAACCACTAATAGGTTCTGACAGAGTTTTCCTAGCTTTATTTCTAAGCATTTATTGCAACACCGTTAAAATAGTCTCCATGTGTACCCAGTTCATCCTTGCTACGTTCTGTAAAGCATAGCTTTGTGTAAGCCACTGAGGATATGGGCTCATTATTGCTTTCAGAATATGTTCTACTCTAATTCCAATTTCTACTCTTCATTGTAAAGTTAAAAACACATTTTAGTCCTACATTTCCATTTTAGAATTGATCTAAAATATCCTGTATCCCTCTTCAAATTATTTACTTCTTTCTGTCAAAACACACCATGCTATAATGTTTTATTTCATATTGTACAAAATGTGTACAACAAAAATATTTTTCTGATTACAGAAGTATGACAACCACTTTTAAATATTCTGAAAATACTTCAAAGTATACTGTTAGCTTGAGTACATTGTCTTCCTTTGATTATACATAAAATATGGTATCTTTAATCACACTTAAAGTATTTTATAAAACTGTGTCGTAGCATGCATTTTCCCTAGGATGTTATCATACACAACACCCTATGGCAAAACTTTGCTTCAATTCCATAACTTTGAAAGACTGTATATTATTTCATTTACAAACGTATCATGATTTATTGAACTCATCTCCTTTGGATTGACATTGAGATTGTCTTCACTATGTTGATAATGTAAACTGCCCTGTAATGAATGAATATCCCTTACATGTGTCTCTGTACACTTAACTGATTATCCTATCTAATAATAGAGTAATATGCAAATTAACCATCACTCCGTGACAAAATGGCGGCCCCCATAGCCACAAGATGGCGGCGCCCAGTCCCCTCAGCCCCGTACCTGTCCGATCAAAAACAGAGCCTGGAGAGCAGGGCATGGCGGCTTCCTGATCGCGGCAGTGGGGAAGGCCCAAACCCTGCTGACAGAGCTGGCAGAGCAGGGAATAGCGGCTTCCTGATCACGGCAGCGGGGAAGCCCAAAGCCCTGCTGACAGAGCCCGGAGAGCAGGGAATGGCGGCTTCCTGATCGCAGCAGCCGGGAAGCCCCAGGCCCTGCAGACAGAGCTGGGAGAGCAGGGCATGGTGGCTTCCTTAGAGCAAAGGTGGCGGGAACACCCCACGTCTAGCAGACAGAGCCCAGACAACAGGGCTTGGGGGCTTCCTTAGTGTGGCAGTGGCGGTGAAGTCTGCAGACATGGCAATCAGAGCCCAGATAGCAGGGCATGGGGTCTTCCTTAGCAAGATGGCAGTGGGAATACCCCCAGGCACCGCAGACAGAGCCCGGACAACAGGACATGGGGGCTTCCTTAGTGTGTCCCTGTCAGCGAAGCCCCCAGGCCTGGCAGACAGAGCACACTGCAGGGCATTGGGGCTTCCTTTGCATGGCGCATGGCAGCAGCAGGCAGAGAGCGGACAGCAGGGCATGGGGGCTTCATCTCCATGGCTGCAGGGAAACCTCCAGGCCTGCAGAGAGCTGAGAACCATGGGGAGTGGGCCTAAGCCATCAGTAGGACAACCCTGAAAGCTCCTGGATTGTAGAGGGTGCAGGTTGGGCTGAGGGACCCCCGGGCACAAATTTCGTGCACCGGGCCTCTAGTTATATGCATAATGACCTAAAAAGGGTGTTGCTGAGTTGGACAATTTAAACATTTCTAATTTGTAAGATTTATACTACTAAATTGTCCTCCAGAATATTTTTACCAATTATTTCCTGACAGCAGTGTGTGCAAATTCTTATTTTCCCACACTCCCGATATCACTAGGTTCATGGGTAAGGCATGCTACAATACTGTTTGTTGATGTTTATATATTCACTAGGAGCCCGTTGCATGAAGTTTCGTGAAATAGACTTTTCCTTCACCTGGCTGCCGGCACCAGTTATCCGCCAGCAGCAGTTTTCCTCTGGCCACCCGCCGATCACGAGTGCCTCCGCCAGCACGATCGGCCACCCCGAGAAGAACTCCAATCAGGAGGTGCTCCGATCGGGCGGGTGGCCAGAGGAAAACTGCTGCTGTCGGAAAACTGGTGCCAGCAGCCACGCAATCAGCCACCCCGAGTTCCGCCACCAGCGTCTTCCGCAGCTCCAGCCGTTTAAGCTGGCGGGAGGAGCGGGGGTCGGGGACTCGCGAGTCCCCGCCCCCCGCTCCTACCGCCCACCAATCAGCCACCCTGAGTCCTGCCCCGCGCCTCCAGCCGGCCCAATCGTGGGCGTAGCGGAGTGATGGTAATTTGCATATTACCATTTTATTATGTATGATATCTAGTAAGGGACTGAAGTATTAAATGACACATGTTTAGTTTTTAGACTTTGTACTCAATCTAGAAAACTTTAACAGAGTTATAAGCAGAAAATGGCATTCATTCAATATTATAAAAACTCATAAAACAAAGCTCCATCACATCTTTTGCTAAACATTCACTTTGTATTTCAACACTTCTGTAGAAGCCCAAGTTAACAAAAACAGTGTAATATTTGTAGACTTGCTTTAATAATTGATTGAAAAATTACATTCATTTATAGCATCAAACTTTCTTGTGGAATTGGAATCATTCCCCAAGTTTAAGCACTGCAATGGAACTTGCTTGATTATAATGAGAAGATTTTATTAGTCTATCACTAGGACGCATTATCTGTATCACTTGACTTTGAAGCTCCTACTGTCTATTTACCTACTTCCTTTGTCTGAGGTACTTTTCCTTGTGAAATTATTTCCTTTTATGATGATTATATTAATTTTAATGCAAATTTCCAATATAACAGGTTGCTTCTCATCACCCCCATTTCCAGTTGTTTTTGGACATGCTGCAGTCATTTGATGTGAGCTGCCTTTACCTTTTGTGCTATATGTTCTGCCAGTTGTTGATTTTTTTCCCCTTTTCAATGTAAATCTCTTCTTCCTACTTGATAGTGTTTTTGTTGTGTGTTTTTTTGATGGCACTCTTTTGTCATTGATGATTTTTGTTTTTGTGGGTTTTGGACTCATTACTCTTTCGGGCTTATTATTAGTCTTTTACTTTGCTTTTTATGGCCATTCCATTAAAAGTCTTCTGTTCTTAGCTTTGGTCTATTTTTTCCTGGGATATTCTGTTGTTATCTATGATACAAACATATGCTTGATCCTCCAGGGAAAGTACCATTTAGGTGACCAAAAGCTATGTTTCCCTCTATATGCACAATTAGAGAAAAATCATGAATTACTAAAGTGAAGACTTGGAAATTTCTTGGAATATCTATCATACTAGAGTGGATGTTGAAAAATCTAAAATACTAGAAATGTAGTGCTGAGAGATAGGATCAAGAAAAAGATGAACTTAAAACATAGTTTCAAATAATGAATCTAGCATTATTAAGCCAGGACTTAATAGTGATTTTAAGAACCATCAAGCCAATTTTATCATCAAATATCTGAAATCTCTACAGCATCCCCCAAAAATGATTCAAACATGATAACCAAATACAAATTTGCCAGTTAGATTTTAATCTGTTCCTTATATTGAGTGAACATCTGTTTCAGTGTACATTTGCATTTTGGCCCTGGTTCTACACACTACCTTCATACATTTAAAAAATTCTAGTTATTTTACATCATAATATTTCAAACATTTGAAAACTCATATTTTATTTTCTGTTCGTCAACTTAAAAAAATTTTAATCCTCGCCCTGACCGGTTTGGCTCAGTGGATACAGTGTTGGCCTGCAGACTGAAGGGTGCCAGGTTTGATTCCAGTCAAGGGCATGTACCTTGGTTGTAGGCACATCCCCAGTAGCAGGTGTGCAGGAGGCAGCTGATCAATGTTTCTCTCTCATCGATGTTTCTAACTCTCTGTCCCTCTCCCTTCCTCTCTGTAAAAAATCAATAAAATATATTTTAAAAAATTTTAATCTTGACTAGATATTTCTAGTTTCTCTAATTCACTTTTCCCCAGGTAGAATTTTTGGTATGATTTCATCATCTTACTTAAATCACTTATAGTACATTTCTGGTTATTTAGATTTTTATATGTTCTTACCAAAATTTATTACATCAATTGGGGAGATATTTGAGCAACTAAGAGAAGAATCCTCCTTCAATCAAGAGGTCATAGTATCATAATGTTATGTAATGTGTGATTATATTAACATTTTTTGAAGTTTAAGTTTATATTGAATCACTTAACTTTTTATCCATAGGATACTATTTATAGATATGAGTATATACTGAATGTCATCTTGCAAGATTTGGCCCACCATTCTTATAAAGATGTTGCTAGAAAATTGTTTTATCATACCATATATTCAGTCATGTCTCCTGTGTTTGATACCATTCTCTATCCATGTTATTGATAGTGAACAGAATATATTCAAGGGCAGAACTCTGTGAAACTCTATTACAGAGTGACATTCATACCCTAACCAGCATTCTTTGAATACCACTATTCAATCAGTTTGTAATACACCTAAATGAAATACCGTCTAATCCTACTTCAGCTTTAATCTCATGAAGACATCATGTCAATTGCCAATATGTTTAATGCATTTCCTTATCAACCAGTCTAGCAATTCTTTGAAACTGCATTTTATAAGTTTTCTGACGAGGCACCTGGAATCTAATAATTCTAATTCAGGTTTTGATGTACATAAATTTTATATCTCTTAGTAGTTCATATGATTACACTCTGCCTGTTTTTTTGGGTTACAAAAACATGGTTTAGTCTCTTGCTTAGTTGTTATTAAAGTTCTATGACATAAACAGTATTAATATTTCTGGAAAATCTTGCTCTTTTACTCCTTCCTGAGCTGAAACTCACAAGTTCAATAGAAAATTATTTGTCATCTGTAATAAATATGTATTTATTAAATCACAACAATAGATTTCTCAGAAATATATAGCAATCATAACTTCTAATGAGATTATTCAATATTTTAATCTAAAGCACACAACTTGAGAACATGAACAAATTTATAAGGCCTGGTGCACGAAATTTGTGCATGGAGGGGGGAGTGTTCCTCAGCCCAACCTGTACCCTGTCCAATCTGGGACCCCTCGAGGGATGTCTGACTGCCCGTTTAGGCCTGATCCCACCTAAATGGGCAGTCGGACATCCCTCTCACAATCCAGGACTGCTGGCTCCCAACCGCTCGCCTGCCTGCCTTCCTGATTGCCCCTAACTGTTTCTGCCTGCCAGCCTGATCACCCCCTAACGACTTCGCTGCCAGACTGATTGATGCCTAACTGCTCCCCTTCCAGCCTGTTTGCCCCCAACTTACCTCCTCTGCCGGCCTGGTCACCCCTAACTGCCCTCCCCTGCAGGGTTGATCGCCTCCAACTGCCCTCCCTTGCAGGCCTGGTCCCTCTCAACTGCCCTCCCTTGCAGGCCTGGTGCTTCCCAACTGCCCTCCCCTGCTGGCCATCTTGTGGTGGCCATCTTGTGTCCACATGGGGGCAGGATCTTTGACCACATGGGGGCAGCCATATTGTGTGTTGGAGTGATGGTCAATCTGCATATTACTCTTATATTAGATAGGATAGAGGCCTGGTGCATGGGTGGGGGCCAGCTGGTTTGCCCTGAAGGGTGTCCCGGATCAGGATGGGGGTTCCCTTGGGGCCTAGGGCGGCCTGAGCAAGGGGCCTGTGGTGGTTTGCAGGCCAGCCACGCCCGCTGGCGACCCAACGAGAGGCCCTGGTATCTGGAATTTATTTTCCTTCTACAATTGAAACTTTGTAGCCTGGAGTGGAGCCAAGCCTCCTGCTCGCTCCGTGGCTGGCAGCCATATCTGTTGGGATTAATTCGCCTTCTATAATTGAAACTTTGTAGCCTGGAGTGAAGGCCTAGGCCAGCCAGGGCAGGTGGAAAGCTTGACTTCCTCCATTCCCAGGGGTAACCCTGGCCTGCTCTCTCCAGCTCATGGCTGCCGCAATTTCTGTTTGGAGTTGCTTACCTTCTTTTTTTTTTTTTTTAATATGTTTTATTGATTTTTTACAGAGAGGAAGAGAGAGGGATAGAGAGTCAGAAACATTGATGAGAGAGGAACATCGATCAGCTGCCTCCTGCACCCCCCCCACTGGGGATGCGCCCGCAACCAAGGTACATGCCCTTGACCAGAATCGAACCTGGGACACCTGAGTCCACAGGCCGACGCTCTATCCACTGAACCAAACCAGTTTTGGCTGTTTACCTTCTATAATTGAAAATTTGTAGCTTGAGTGGAGGCTTAGGCCTGCAAGGGCAGGCGGAAAGCTTGGCTTTCTCCGTTGCCTGGGAAACCTTGCTCTCTGTGGCTGTAGACAACTTGGTTAGGTTTATTTGCATATCTGCTCCTGATTGGCTGGGGGTGTGGTTTGTGGGTGTGGCTTGTGGGTGTAGCGGAGTTAGGGTCAATTTGCATATTACTCTTTTCTTAGGTAGGATATATATGTGAGTGTATGTATATATATATATATACATATATATATATATATATATATATATATATTTTTTTTTTTGTTCTTTGCTTACCTGTTTTTATTTTATTTTATTTTATTTTATTTATTTTTATTTATTCTTTATTGATTAAAGTATTACATATGTCTCCTTTTCCCCCCATTGACCTCTCCCCAACCACTCCCACCTCCAGCACATGCCCTCAACCCCCTACTTTCTGTGTTCATTGGTTATGCTTATATGCATGTATACAAGTCCTTTGGTTGATCTCTTACCCCCTACCCATTTCCCTGTCTTTCCTCTGAGGTTTGATAGTTTGTTCCATGCTTCTCTGTCTCTGGATCTATTTCAGTTTATGTTGTTCATTTTATTCCACAAATGAGTGAGATCATGTAATATTTATCTTTCTCCGACTGGCTTATTTTGCTTAGCATAATGCTCTCTAGTTCCATCCATGTTGTTTTGAATGTTAAGAGTTCTTTCTTTTTTAAAGCAGCATAGCATTCCATTGTGTAGATGTACTTTAAGTGTTTTTTAATCCCCTTATCTGCTGATGGGCACTTAGGCTGTTTCCAAATCTTAGCTATTGTAAATTGTGCTGCTGTGAACATAGGGGTGCACATATCCTTTCTGATTAGTGTTTCTGATTTCTTGGGATATATTTCTAGAAGTGGGATTACTGGGTCAAAAAGGAGACTCATTTTTAATTTTTTGAGGAAAAGTCATACTGGGTTTTCCACAGTGGATATACCAGTCTGCATTCCCACCAACAATGCAAGAGGGTCTCTTTTTCTCTGCATCCTCTCCAACACTTGTCATTTGTTGATTTGTTGATGATAGCCATTCTGACAGGTGTGAGATGGTATCTCATTGCCATTTTGATTTGCATTTTTCTTATGATTTATGACTTTGAGCATGTTTTCATGTGTCTCTTGACCTTCTGTATGTCCTCTTTCAAAAAGTGTCTATTTAGGTACTTTTTCCAATTTTTGATTGGATTGTTTATCTTCTTTTTGTTAAGTTGTAAAATTTGGAGATTAAATCCTTATCTGAGATAACATTGGCAAATATGTTCTCCTATGCAGTGGACTTTCTTATTGTTTTGTTGATGGTTTCTTTTGCTGTGCAGAAGCTTTTTATGTTGATGTAGTCCCATTTTTCTATGAATATGTCAATTTATTTTAGGTTGACCAGTTTGTTGGAATAGAGTTGTTCATAGTTTTTGTTTTTTTGTTTTTTACAATCCTTTGTATTTCTGCTGGGTCCATTATTATTTTCCCTCTTTCATTTCTGACTTTGTTCATTTGAGTCCTCTCTCTTTTCTTATTGGTGAGCCTGGCTAGAGTTTCATCATCTTGTTAACCTTTCAATGAACCAGCTCTTGGTTTTATTGATCTTTTTTATTTATTTATTTTTTTGGTCTCTATGTCATTTTTTTTTTTTCTGCTCTGATTTTTATTATCTCCTTCCTTCTGCTCACTCTGGGCTTTTCTTGTTGCTCTCTTTCTAGTTCTTTAAGTTGTAGGGTTAGATAATTTATTAACAGTTTTTCTTGTTTTTTTGAGGTAGACCTGTAATGCTATGAACTTCTCTCTCAGGACTGCTTTCACTGTGTTCCAAAGATTTTGGATTGTTGTGTTTTCATTGTCATTTATTTCCAGAATGTCTTTTATTTCTTCTTTGATCTCTCTGGTAACCCAATCATTGCTTAATAGCATTCTATTTATCCTCCAAGTGTTTGAATTTTTTGATTGGTTTTATTGTAATCAATTTCTAATATTGAGCTATTATGATCTGAGAATTTGCTTGATATGATTTCAATCTTCTTCAATTTGGAGAGACTTTGCCTGTGTTCCAATATGTGGTCTATCTTTGAAAATGTCCCATGTGCACTTGAGAAGAATGTATACTCTGTAGCTTTGGGGTGAAATGTTCTGAAGATGTCAATTAAGTCGATCTGATCTAGTGAGTCATTTAGGATTGCTGTCTCTGTTGATTTTTTGTCTAAAGTATTTATCCAGTGATGTCAATGGTTTATTAAAGTCCCCTACTATGATTGTATTGCTGTCAATCTCTTCCTTGATATTTTCCAGAAGTTTTTTTATGTATTTGGGTGCCCCCGTATTGGGAGAATGTATGTTTACCAGAGTTATATCCTCTTGTTGTATCTATCCTTTTAGTATTATGAAACAGCCTTCCTTATCCCTTGTTATGGTCTTCACTTTAAGGTTAATTTTGTCAGATATAAGTATTTACTACCCTAGCTTCTTTTTCTTTTCCATTTGCCTGGAAGTTATTTTTCTATCTCTTCATTTTCAGTTTGTGTGAGTCCCTTGTTCTGAGGTGGGTCTCTTGTAGATAGCATATGTATGGGTCATGTTTTCTTATCCATTCAGCCACTGGATGTCTTTCAATTGGAGCATTTAATCCATTTACGTTTAAGGTTATTATTTATAGGTACTTGTTTGTAGGCATTTTTATTCTTTGTGCCTGTGTTCCTTCTTCCCTTTCTATTTCTTCTTTTTACAACAGTCCCTTTAGTATTTCTTGCATTTATTGCTTGGTAGTGATAAATTCCCTTAACCTTTTTTTTTTTTGTCTGTGAAGCTCCTGATTTCCCCTTCAATTGTGAATTATAGCCTTGCTGGATAGAGTATTCTTGAGTTTGGTCCCTTGATTTGCTTCTCTTTATATACTTCATTCCATTCCCTTCTTGTCTGATGTGTTTCTTTTGAGAAATCATTTGATAACCTAATGGGAGATCTTATGTAGATAACTTGCTGTCTCTCTTTTGCAGCCTTTAAGATTTTCTCTTCATCATTAACGTTTGCCATTGTAATTATGACATGTCTTGGTGTGGGTCTTTTTGTGTTCATCTTGTTTGGGAATCTTTGTGGTTGTGTGACATTTTTCTTCTCCAAATAAAGGAAGTTTTCTGTTAATATTTCCACAAATAGGTTTTCTAACCCTTGCTCCTCTTCTTGTCATTCTGGCATCCCTATTATATGTATGTTACTTCATTTTATGTTGTCCCAAAGCTCCTGCTTTCTAATTTTTTATCCAATTGCTGTTCAGATTGGGTGTGTTTTTCTGTCCTGTCTTCTAATTTGCTAACTCGGTCCTCTCCTGCTCCTAGTCTACTATTGCAACCTTTCAATGTGGTTTTTATTGTAACTATGTCATTCTTTATTTCCTCTTGATTCTTACATAAGTTGTTGATTTCTCATTTAGCTGGTTTAGCAAGTATATGACCCTTCCTCTGAATTCTTTCTCTAACATATTGCATGCCTCTCTTTAATTTAGTTCCTTTTCTGGCAACTCCTCCTTTTCTTTTCTTTCTGGGCTGTTTCATTGTCTCCCCATTTTTGCTCTCACTGAATGGTCTAGGTACCGGGACTCACAGGGCCCAGGGTCAAATCGGTGGGCCAACAGGAGGGGAACATGCTCCGAGGCCCACAGGAGCCCATGGAGGTTGGAGTCCTGATGTCTGTGGGTCTGCAGCTGAGGTAGCAGGTCTTTGGCCAGAGTGGCTTTAGGGTCTGGGGTGTTGTTTGAGGCCAGTCTTGGTGGTGGTGGGCTGGGTTCCTAGTCACAGCAGCTCTTCCCTTCAAGATGGCATGGTTACTGTATCAGAGCCAGCCACCCAGGGAGTGACTGCAGTGGTAGTAGGGCCCCCCTGTCTAGGAGAGCCTGGTCTACCAGCCCCTGAAAGTCCTGTAGGATCTAACTGTCCCTCACTCACACATACACACACACACATACACACACACCACATGTCCACAAACTCCCCTTTTGTTTCCTCACTCACACTCTCTCCCTCACTGTCATCCTGCCAGCTGCCATCTTCCACCCCTCTATAACTATATTTTGAAATATACAAAAAATTACTGCATTTTTCATTCTCAATTAGATTCAAAAAAGTGCTTCTTTCACTGACTAGGTATGTGGGCTATTCTATTTTGCTTGATACATTTTTGCCTATTAGTAGAAGGACATAAAGACAAATAAATAAAGGACTTAAGTGTGAGTTGCTATGCAATCACAAAATTGACAAAATAAAGCTGAAAGTAGAATTCCATGGAAGAACAATATCTTATTTTATCCAATATTTTCTGGGTTATTAATTTTCCTCAATTCAGCATACTTTGTTGTTGTTTTTAAGTCTTGATTTCAAAACACTTTGGAAACATTGCAAATCTCATCTACATCTAGAGAAAAATCAAACTAAAATAAGAATGTGTACTTAACTTTTAAATTTTTTTTATTATTTTGTTTTTTCCATCACCATTCATCCCCACTATGCCTTCTTCCACCTCCATCACCCCAATCCCACAATTACTCCACTGTTGTTCATGTCTGTGAGTTCTTTATTTCCTTTTTTTGTTCAATCCCTCCACCCTCCCAATACCCCACCCCCACCAAAGCTATCTGCCTACTCTCTATCTATGCTAAGTGAAATAAGCCAGTCAGAGAAAGATAAGTACAATATGATTTCACTTATATGTTGAATTGAATGAACAGACTGACCTACCAAGCAAAATAGAGACTTAACTTTAAATTAAAAAAAAATTATTGTTCTGTTTGTCTAATTCACTATGTGTATAAGGAACACACTAAAGAAAATTTCTAGAAACTCAGATAATTTAAATCTTAACAAATAACTTCTTGAAAATAATAGATGTGGCTACTCAGTGAAATTGCTATTGATAATTATGACTCTTTATCAACTGAATATTACTTTTACTTGGCCACTGTACTGAACTCATGCCCTGTGTTCAAGGTTTGAGACATGTGTTTGGAAGTCTGAAACAATGCTATGGTAAATCCTTCCATAATTCACCCCAAGAAAAGGAGTCTGGCACATGCTTTTGTTTCACAGAGAGCCAGGAGGGTAGTGTGATGTACAATATGTTCTAGGTCATTCTTATTGCTGCTTGGCATAATGCTGATGGATTAATGCTTGAATCCTTTTAAAAATATATTTTTTATTGATTTCAGAGTGGATGGGACAAGGAGAGAGAGTTAGAAACATCAATGATGAGAGAGAATCATTGATTGGCTGCCTCCTGCCTGCTCCACACTGGGAATTGTGCCTGAAACCCTAGCATGTGCCCTGACCAGGAATTGAACCATGACCTCCTAGTTCATAGGTCAACTCTCAACCTCTGACCCACAGTGGCCAGGCTGAATCTTTTTTTTTTTTTGTAAAAGGTTTAACAAAACATAGTGAAGACTGAATGAGATTAAACTTTGAGATAATAAAACATTAGTTGCACAAGTAAGCAGGATCTTCAGTGATAGGAGATAGTACCTTCAACTATGACAAAAAAGAGATGTGTCTAGGATGGTAGATTTCAAAAACAAAAATACAGAATGCCTGATTACATCTAAATTTCAGGTAAGCAGCATTTTTTAAGTATAAATAATCCCACGAAATATTTGGAACATACATAATACTGGAAAAAATTTGTTCCTTTGCAATTTAAATTGAAACTGGCATCCTGAATTTTATCTGGCAACTCTAGACTTGCCATCAATATTCATAGTGGTAGTGCAAGGGGTCAGGGCCTTTAACTTAGATATATTTTCCCTTGACATTAAGAAGCTTTGCATGGGATTCAAAAAGCAGTAGATCCTGTGATGAACAGCCACATCATTGGCACTGTCAAAGAGTTCTTTATATTGGCCCCAAATTTGCAACCATTGAGTTTTATAATGTTCTTTGTTGTTTACTATAAAAGTTCTTTCTCCTTTCATGCACATAATTTCAAAAATTGTCATGTAATAGGTGATCAAGAAAATATATATGTAAGCAAGAATAAAAAAAAAAATAAATAAACATTTATATATATACTACTAAAAAGCCAGCAACCAGAACACCTTAACAACCAGGATGACTGGACACTATGATTCCCACTGCAGCCAGTGAACCAGCCCGGTCAGGGGGTGGGGCCGGCTGGCCAACCCCTCCACTGCCCTTCCTCCTGGCCAGCCCTGCCCCCAATCAGCCCACAGCTCCTCCCCCTGGCTGACCCCATCCCTGACTACCCCCCAATCCTAATAGGGGGTGGGACTGGCTGGCCAACCTCCTGCAGCTCCTCCCCACAGCTGGCCCCACCCCAATGGGCCCCAACCACCCCGATCAGCCCGCAGGCCCTCCCCTCAGCTGGCCCCACCTCTGATCGGCCCCCCCACTCAAAACAGGGGCAGGGACAGCTGGCCCACCACCCACAGCCCCTCCCCACGGCCTGCCACACCCCCAATCAGCCCCCAACACCCCAATCAGCCCATGGCCCCCCTCAGCCAGCTTTTCCCCTGATCAGCCCCCGCCCCACACCAATCAGGGGTGGGGCTGGCCGGCCAACCTCTCATGGCCCCTCCCCCAGCTGCTGACCCCCAATTGGTCCTCTCACCCCAATCAGGGTGGGGCCTGCCAGCCAATCACCTGCATCCCCTTCCCCCAGCCAGCCAGGCCCTGATTGGGGTGGGTCGGCTGGCCAACTTCCCACTGTGTCCTCCTCCTAAAAGGCCTTGCCCTAATCCACCCTGATTGGGGCCAGGCCGGCTGGACCCTACCTATGCACGAATTTGTGCACTGGACCTCTAGCATCTACACTAACAAAGGGAAATATGCAAATTGACCATCACTTCATGACACCCACCAGCCTATCAAGAGTGAGTATGCAAATTAACCCAACAAAGATGGAAGGAGCCCTGCCTCCCAGCTGCTCTGGGTCTCTGGGCAGCATGCATGCAGGCATGGAGCGGCCAGGCGGGGCGGGACGCTTGCTATGAGGGGGAGGGCAAGGGCGGAGGGAGCTACAGGAGCGTTGCTCCAGCTGGAGCAAAGACTGAAGGCTCCAGCCAGAGGGAAGACAGAAGGCAGCAGCCAGAGTGAAGGCCTGGGTCCCAGGTGCCGGAGGAAAACCGGTGCCGGCAGCCAGGGGAAGGAAGACATATTGTACAAATCTTCATGCAACAGGCCTCTAGTAATATAATAATAAAACATATTCCTGAGCCTATTACCCAACCTAGACCAGAATATTGGCCACAGAGTGACAATGTTCCTCTTATCTCTCATTACCATCTTCATTAGTTTAAAATATGATCCTTAATTTTGTTTTTATGTTTCTTGATTTTAAAGTAGTTTTTTACATATGTAGGTATCCCTAAATAATATGTGGTTTTATTTTATGCCTAACATTAGACTACAACTTGTATTCTTTTCTATGTTCTATACAACCTGGACACCAATAAAAATAAAGAACCCCGGGTCCAGGAGCTCTCTCACTTTCTCTCTCCACCCTTCCTGCCACCTTGATGTGTGTTCCCAGATGTGCATATAATTTCCAGATCTTGAAAATAATAAAACTACCTTTTCAAATTTTCCTGATTATTTCTGAAGAGCATCTTGTAATCACAGTAAGAACCATAAGAGTTGGTCCAGCCACTACACTGATAATTGTTAAGATGAGACCAGGACAAGATACTTGATAATTCTACTTCTTTATATTTAATGTTTGCCTGCTTACTGTTTACAGAGCTCAACATAAATATTATTGGCTGTAGTAAAACATCAGTTTTCTGGTATCAGCTAAGTGTTAATTCTTTCTCATTTTCTTGTAATGCCAATAATTTTTTTCAAACTAATCATTTGGTAGCATTTTTATGATATTCTTGCCATTTGAAGGGGATGCATTCAAAATATTTATTCTACCATATCTCTGGAATAGAAATCTGTGATTGTTTATTTTTCTTATCTCCAGTTAAATCTTCCTTTTTTGAGAGGCCCATCCTGATTCCTAAATTAGGGTAATTCCCTCTGTGTAATGTTCTTGCCTTTCCCAATGCTTCTCAGATAATTACTTAAGGTTTGTTTTCTCTGACAGACATTAAACTCCTTGCAACCATTGACCATATACCTTTATCTCTTGCTCTATGTCATGGTAAGCAGGAAACTTAGTTTATTGAGTTGAGTTTGCATAAACTAAATTCAGTGGATTTTGACTGGTGGTTTTATCTAATGGTAACAATCCTATATAATAAAAACCTAATATGGTAAGTGTTCGGTTGTCCAGTGACCTGTTGACTGTTCAACTAATCAAAGTGTAATATGCTCAGGATATGCTAAGGCTGCTCAACTGCTTACTATGACATGCACTGACCACCAGGTTGCGGATGCTCTGACTGGTAGGTTAGCTTGCTGCTGGGGTCCAGCTGATCAGGACTGAGCGAGATGGGCCAGACATGCCCTAGAGCCCTCCTGTGGTCCCTCCCTGGCTGGCCAACCTCCCGCATCCCTCCCTGGTGGGCTGGCCCCGATCAGTCCTGATTGGGACAGGACAGGATAGGGCCAGACACACCCTGGAGCCCTCCTGCAATCCCTCCCTGGCCCTGATTGTGCATTGTGGGGTCCTTCGGCCTGGCCTGCACCCTCTTGCAATCCGAGACCCCTCAGGGGGTGTCAGAGAGCTGGTTTTGGCCCCATCCCACAGGCCACTCTCCTTGGGAGGGTGCCAGAAGCAGGGCTCATGGCTGGTGAGTGCTGCTGCATTGGCACAAGCCTCTCCCTATTGGGACTGATTGGGCGCAAGCCCATGGCAGGCACAGTGGAGCCAGGATGAGTGGGAGCAGCAGGTAGGAGCTGCAGGCAGCGTTGGACTACAGGTTTCGGCCTGATCCCCGCAGGCCACCCAGAGGGACCCCACCTGTGCACGAATTTGTGCACTGGCCCTCTAGTAGCAAAATAAGACATTATAGAAAATCAAAATCAAGAAAGCTAAAATTGTCCAAAGCCATAGTTGAGTAGAAAATAATAATCTATTGTTTAGCTGAGAGGTGCTATCATGGGAGCTCCCTGAAATATCAGGAGAATTTTGAAGGGGTCTGGAGTTTCTAAGGAAAGGTAAGCAGAATGAAAAATGTAATGATTTTATGATCCTCTGTTATCTTTAAACTTGTTTGCCCAGGGAAACATAGGTAACTTAATCACAGCCATTCTGAGCTGAAGGAACTTGGTATTTTCTTTCACCGAACTAGAAAATTGAGTGTTCTGATCACAGCACATTCTTGCCTCACATTTTACAATTTTAAAATAAATTAGTGACCTTATAGGTATCCCAATATTCTATTGAAAACAAGCATGAGTGTCACTAAAAGAATTACACTATCAGCCAGTTTCAGAACATACTGAATTTTATATACTGAGCAGTATAGTGTATCATTTATAGAAATAGTCTTTTCAAATTATTACATAATAGGTTTTAATTTTTTTTATTATAGCATTAGATTTATCTGATGAATGGTATGAAATGACAGGTACATCTCAATAAGCCAAACTTTTACTTCAACTGCTGTCTTATCTTTATAATGGAGAATTAAAGAAAAATATTTCCTTCTCTGCTTTTAAATCATGAGTTCTGCTCATGCTTTATCAGGTTTTTAGAGTTTCTTGAATGTGAATTCCATTTTCATCTTCCTTGATGCAATCATTTCATCTTTTAACTGTTGAATTTGAGCTCCCATGTCTTCTATAGTTTTTATGATCTTAGAAGTTTATATATGGTTTCTGTAGGCAAAACTGATGCATTTTCCAGCCTAGAATACCCAGTCTTACACAGACTTAAGGGTTAGAATGAATTCAAGAGAGTGGCAACAGGAACTACACTCCAGATCACTACACTGGGGTTTCCTAACAACCTGGAAAGCCACAGCTTGAGCAGATGACACTAACCCTTTCCCCTGAATAGACCACAGTTAGTATCTCTCCCTTGAACCATAAATAGGGAAGAATTAATACAAAGACAAAAGAAATAATCTGGAAGCCCTGACAATGCTAAAATTAAAACAGATACAAGCACCTACAGAGACCTTCTTCTAGACAGGGAAATGTCCTGGAAATGCTGACATAAATAGGGCAGAAAATTAGCCTGGATTGGGAGGTACTCTACTGAGGCACTGATGACATTGCTGACAAGTTCAATAAGTGGTGGTCATCTTTCTTTCTATAGACTATACCCTATGAAAGCCCAAAGTATTCTGTGGACTTACTAAGAGGATATAAGGCAAGATTAATGAGGAAGGGAGTAATTGCCTAATAAACGCCCTTGTGTGGCATCATCAGAAGATGGCCACGACAAGATGGCTGCCACTATTTCCCTTTTCAAGTATCCTATACAATAAAAGCCTAGGTAGTGTCGCACGACGCCCTTGTGTGATGTCATCAGAAGATGGCCACCACAAGATGGCCGGCAGGGGAGGGCAGTTGTGGGCGACCAGGCCAGCAGGGGAGGGCAGTTGGGGGGTGAACAGGCCTGCAGGGGGAGGCAGTTGGGGGCGATCAGGCCAGCAGGGGAGTAGTTAGGCATCAATCACGCCAGCAGGGGAGCAGTTAGGGGGCGATCAGGCTGGCAGGCAGAAGCAGTTAGGGGCAATCAGGCAGGCAGGCATGTGAGTGGTTAGGAGTCAGCAGTCCCAGATTGTGAGAGGGATGTCCGACTGCCGGCAGTCGGACATCCCTCAAAGGGTCCCAGATTGGAGAGGGTGCAGGCTGGGCTAAGGGACACCGCCCCCCCGCCCCCGCTACACAAATATGATGCACCGGGCCTCTAGTCCTCTCTAATAAAATGGTAATATGCAAATTAACCATCACTCTGCTACATAAGCCATGCCCACCAGCCAAGCCACACGCACCAGCCAATCAGGGCGAGTATGCAAATTAACCCCAGCCAAGATGGCTACAGCCACAGAGAGCAAGGTTTCCCAGGTGACAGAGCAAGCCAAGCTTTCCATAGCCGTTGCAGGCCTAAGCCTCCACTCAAGCTACAAAGTTTCAATTATAGAAGGTAAACAAATTCAAACAGAAATGGGGGCAGAACGGAGCTTGAGAGAGCAGGCCAGGGTTGCCGGCAGCAATAGGGGAAGCAAAGCTTTCTGCACACCCTGGCCGGGCTCACCCGCTTAAGGCAACAAAGTTTCAATTGTAGAAGGTGAATTAACTGCCACAGAAATGGCTGCTGCCCCAGAGGGAGCAGAAGGCTTGGCTCTGCTCCAGGCTACAAAGTTTCAATTGTAGAAGGAAAATAAATTCCAGATACCATGGCCTCCGCTTGGGTCACCCGGGGGTGTGGCCAGCCTGAAAACCACCACAGGCCCCTCACCCAGGCTGCCCCACGCCCCAAGGGAACCTCCACCCTGATCCGGGACACCCTTCAGGGTCAAACCGGCTGGCCCCCACTCCTGCACCAGGCCTCTATCCTATCTAATAAAAGAGTAATATGCAGATTGACCATCACTCCAACACACAATATGTCTGTCCCCATGTGGCCAAAGATCCTGCACCCATGTGGACACAAGATGGCCACTACAAGATGGCCAACAGGAGAGGGCAGTTGGGAGGCACTCGACCTGCAAGGGAGGGCAGTTGTGAGGGACCAGGCCTGCAAGGGAGGGCAGTTGGAGGTGATCAACTCTGCAGGAGAGGGCAGTTAGGGGTGACCAGGCCGGCAGAGGAGGGAAGTTGGGGGCAAACAGGCCTGCAGGGGAGCAGTTAAGCATCAACCAGGCTGGCAGCAGAGTGGTTAGGGGGTGATCAGGCTGGCAGGCAGAAGCGGTTAGGGGCAATCAGGAAGGCAGGCAGGCAAGCAGTTGGGAGCCAGCAGTCCTGGACTGTGAGAGAGATGTCTGACTGCCCGTTTAGGCCCGATCCCCGGATCGGGCCTAAACGGGCAGTCGGACACCCCTCCAGGAGTCCCAGATTGGAGAGGGTACAGGCTGGGCTGAGGGACAACCCCCCTCCATGCACGAATTTTCGTGCACCGGGCTTCTAGTATTGATTATAATATTGTCATATAACTCACTTCAAGTATGTAAGTTTCTCTACATTCCTAACACCTTGTACACGCACAAAAATATTTAAAATTGTTTATAAATTAAAAATACTTCTACATTTAGAATAAGAGTGTCAATAGTCTGGTCAGTGTTATTTGTTATTTATTTTTCTCATCTTATACAGTAGGATTTGGGTTATGAATAATTGTGCAATAATATAAATATAAAAATCTATATTACCTAAAATTTGTGTGTGTGGGGGGGAGGGGAGAATCCACTATGTACAAATAATCTTAATTTGTATTTTTTAAAATTCTAAAACTATTGTTCAGTTTTGAATACTCTCATACATGAGTATAAATGAGTATGATGAGTATAAATGTGTATGCATAGCATATGTACATTGAAGAAACTGGAATCTTTTACTGCATTTGTAATTAATATTGCAATAAGAATATTTAAAAGTTGCTATGTTAGTATAGAAAGGAGATAAAGGTATATAAGCTAAAATTAATTTAATTATATAAAATCGTTAACATTTATTTATTCAAAGCTCTGGCATCTGCACTACAAAATCAAGACTTGTAGAAACACTAAGTAGCTACGTAGTCAATGTACAAATAGTAAACTGCTCATATCACTTACCATTTGGATAAATGACTTTGTAAACTTTAGAGGGTCATCTCTAGGATCAAGCTGGGCTCCGGGAGAACAAGAGCATGAGGTTCTTGTAGTGCTCTACACAAGCTTTTCTTCTTCTTCTTTTAAAAACTGACATTTTAAATAGAGTTTTTAGAAGTTCAGAAAGATAAAGCATACCTTTTCCAGCAGTAGTTTCCTGTCATTCCAGAAATAGAGTCAGGGAAATTCAAATTGTATTTCTTTATCTTTCCCAAGTGTCTAACATTAATAAAATCAATTGGGACACATTTCCTGTTTGTGGACATGTTAGAAGCAGTATTAAAAATCTAGCAATTTACCACTTTTATTTTTAAAAATTCCCAGTTAAAATAATAGTAATTTCTAGATTTAAAGTTTAAAAAAACAAACAACAAAAAAACAACAACTCCTGTCAGTGTCTTCTCTATTTCTAATGGACAAAAATGTACTTATTAACTATAACAATTTACCAACATAAATTAAAAATATATAAACTAAAAATATGTTAACTGATTTTCATCTGGGCAATTTTAAGTCAGTTTTGATATTGGTGAAACCAAAAACAGAAAGTGAAAAGACCTAAGGGCTAGAAAGTCATCATTAGCCTAAAATTAGAAAAGATCTAATTAGAGGTTTAATCAGCACCACATCTCATGAATCATTAACTATATTTTAAACATCTGCATATCCAATGACAGGTGGGTCTTCATAGTCATTATCCTGGGAATTCAGATTCTACATCAGATCATTGCCAAAATTTAGGACACTGATAATGACACTGATTTGCATATGTCTAGTGCATTCTTCTGTACAATGTGTCATAACCATCATACTTATTTATGCCTTTTGCCAAACTGGTGGTGGAACAAGGGGCTTTGAAGAAAACAGGTGAGGTGAATAGGGCTCTGAGAAACCAAATCATTTTCCTAGGTCATTAATAATTAAGAATACAGGTGTTCTGACTCTCTGGCTTTCTCATCACCAACATATTGACTGCTAAATAAACTGATTCATCAACTATACTACCTAAAACTTCTGATTTGCTTTGGCCCCAAACCTAAAATAGCTAATAAGGAAAACAGTCAAAAGAAAGCACTCCACATTTTTAAATATAAGGTTAAAAGTATTTTGCATTTTTAAATATAAGGTTTTTAAAAAAACAAACCCTGACACAAAATCTCCATTTGACATAAATTCAAAGCTAAAATTCTTTATCTTTTTTGTCACAGATCCTCAATCCCACCTTTCCCCCAACCCCCAACAACCACATAACCTTCCAATTCCTTAGTCTACTCTAATTAAAGAAGGAACTCATGGTATCAAACTCCAAATATCTTCTTACTGATTCATTTTAAAATTATCTCTCTCCCCCCTCCCGCCCTTTGGTTTTGTTTGCTTTTAGCTGCCATGGTACATGTTCATGATTTCGATATGTAAGCTGTCTTTCTTTTTCTGTTATGGTAGATTTTTTGTTTTATTATCTAGAAGAATAAGAAACATTGCTGGGTTCTAATCCCAGTTTTACTTCTAAGGATAGGGAAGCAATTGAATACAATTTCCTTTGTATTTTTTATGTGTCCCTCTCTAAATGTAGGTTAATGATTTGTTGCAAAAATACACTGATATTAATTACAAAGCTTTTAACAGCCTATGAAATTTAACACAAATACTTTTGGAACCTAAAGAAGGAGGCATTCTTAAACATTATCTTTATGGGTACTTGTACATGTTTACTGGAACTCTGAAGATGCTGGTTCCTGTTAGGACTTTACTGAATGTGCTTTCTCTCCTTTAGACTGTAGTAACCTTCACAGGTGGAGGTCCAACTACTCAATCATTCACTCCAAGTTTGCTTTTTGTCTTCCTTTTAACATAAATACAATTTTTTTGATTGCTAAGTGAATATATATTTTTAATGCATTATGATTTCTATTTAAATTTAACCAAGGTAAGAATTTACTGGTGTACATTTTTGCTTGGCCTTGTTTTGGGATCCAATATAGGAAAAGTTAGTAAATGAGTAAATTGTTCTTTAAGACCAATTTGAAAGAGTGAAAGGGAAAGTGGGAAAGAAAACTATGACACCTCCCCAAGTCTCTCTGTGACTCTCACTCTTTCTCTTTCTCTTCGATACAACAAGAAGATTCCAAATAAGATGAGTGGAAGAGTAATATTTCCATTATATATAGAAATGACCTGCAAGACCCTTAAGGATAATTTATTTCTTTATTTTACAGATGAAATCTCAGATAATTATATCAAGTACACAAATACCACGCTCTAAGAACTAAGAAGGAATCCAGAACAGATCAGTGTTTTCCCAATATACCACATTCGATATACATCATTGTTAAAGTGACATTAAAAAGAGGTATAAGACAAAGCGTTATTAAAAAATTTGCATATTTCTAACTTGAAAAGTGTCACATATACTATTTGTAAATATTGAATGTGTACCATCCAAAGACCATAACATACAGGTGGATTGCGCTGTTTATTTAGGTAGAGTGTTTTTTTAAGGGAAGTGAGGCTAGATCAAAGTAGTTTCTTATTCTCCTTACACACAGAAAGTTGGAGCTGGGAATTATAGGATTTAGTGGATTAAAAAAGAAAACAATCT
Source organism: Ia io (assembly GCA_025583905.1). Taxonomy (NCBI): domain Eukaryota; kingdom Metazoa; phylum Chordata; class Mammalia; order Chiroptera; family Vespertilionidae; genus Ia; species Ia io. The sequence goes on along the minus strand of JAJQQW010000009.1, from coordinate 40,260,957 downwards.
TATTACTGGCTTAGGTGGAGTGGTTAATCTATACAAGCACCAGAAAGAAACTTGTAAGAAAAAATAAAATTTAAATGTAAAGCATAATAAGATATACATAATATTATGTGAGTAATGTGTTCATACCTGAGTATTTAAGTTATAAAATCATTATTATTTTTCTTAATATGATTAGCAGTATAAAGATAAGCCTTTAATATCAATAATTAACTAATTGTCTGGCATCTATTGTAGATATAAGATTTTTTAATAACTATTTTTTAAAATGTTCCAAGTAATCAACTCAAATAAAAGTTTACTAACTTACTCACGTGAAGCTACAGGTGTACTGGTTAATAATATGGATTTTTTTCAATAGATGGAGTTACACATATGTTGATATATATGTGATTTGATATGTATGCTATTTTGTTGTTGTAGACAGCAAGCTTCAAAACTTCATATGTCAAATTAGCTGAAAGTGTTAACATCATAGGTATTTTTACACTTAAAAATGTTGAATTTCATGCCAAAAACAGAGCATTTGCGGGAAGTTTTAATTCATTATTTTGAAGAAAGATGCTGCTGAAAGTTATTGTATATTTCGGGAAGCTTATGGTGAACATGGTCCATCTCAAGATACTTGTGAATGCTAGTTTAAATGCTTTAAAAGTGATGATTTCCATGTGAAAGACAATGAACGTCCAGGTCAACCGAAAAAGTTTGAAGACCAACAATTACAAGCATGTATGTCGAACTCAAAAACAACTTGCAGAAAGATTAAACGTTGTTCAGCAAACAATTTATGATCATTTACAAGCAATGGGAAATATTTTAAAGGAAGAAAAATGGGTGCCACATCAACTGAATGAAAGACAAATAGAAAATGGAAAAGTCATCAGTAAAATGTTGCTTCAATGGCATGAAAGAAAGGTTTTTTTGCATCGAATTGTGACTGGCAATGAAAAGTGGATTTATTTTGAGAATCCCAAATGCAGAAAATCATGGGTTGATCCAGGTCAACCATCAACATCGACTGAAAGACCAAATCGCTTCAGAAAGAAGACAATGCTCTGCATTTGGTAGGATCAGGAAGGTGAGGTGTATTATGAGCTTCTAAAACCAGGTGAAACCATTAATACTGATTGCTACTGACAACAAATAATCAATTTTCACCACACTTTGATCATAAAACGACCAGAATGGACCAGAAGACACAGCAAAGTAATTTTGCTTCATGATAATGCACCATCACACACTTCAAAACCAGTTAAAGACATGTTAAAAGATCTTGCCTGGGAAGTATTAACCCATCAGCTGTATTCACCAGACCTTGCTCCTTCAGATTACCACTTGTTCTGATCGATGGCACATGCACTTTCTGAGCAGCACTTCAAAACATACGAGGAAGTGGAAAATTGGGTCTCTGAATGGTTTGCCTCAAAACAAGAAAAATTCTATTGGGACGGTATCCACAAATTACCTGAAAGATGGGGGAAATGTGTACTAGTGATAGACATTACTTTAATAAAGCATGTTTGATGTTTCTCTTGAAATTATCATGTTTTCTTTGATTACAAAATCTGCATTATTAACCGGTACACCCATATATCATGAATTACATTTTAGAACAGAGTAAGAAGAAAAATCCAGGAAATCTAAAATTGGTGACCTACTTTGAAATTCTACACAAAGAATCAGAGTGTTGTAGAACTGGAAGAGACCTTAGAGTTAACTTAATCCAATCACTTGATTTTCCAGACTAGAAATGTTCAGAAAGGTTAAATCCTTTGGCCAAGTTCATAGAACTCAGAAAAGGAAGAGCTGGTCTAGATTCTAAGACCTCCTTTTCCATCTGTTCTCTTTCTATATAAGTATCCTTGGAAAAGTTATATATGGTTCTCTAACAGAGAAAATAACAGTGGTAGAAATGAGAAGGGTGTGACGTAGTGCTGAAAGTTGGTCTAATTTATGAAACAACAGCAAGGCATTTTTAGAGCTGGAGTTGGGGGATGCTATTGTCACAACTTCTAAATAACATTATGTGATTGTAAGAAACCAACGTGATTATTTATGCTGGAAAAACAAATGTAATAAACCACATAGAATATTTCATAATTAACAATTAGATGGTCAGAGCAAGAGAGTTGAAAAGTTGTTGACTTTTACATTTAAGAAAATAAGGCAGAATGTAAGGGTTGAGAGCAGTGTCTATAGTTTACATATAACTTTTTTTTATAGGAGTTATTTCATTCCACTGATTTCCAGAGTAAAAATAATGTAGATTTGTACTTGAATTTTAATTGGCATACAGCCAACTTAGAAATGTATTTTCTAAATCTTACTTTCTTCTTTGTACCTTCAATTCATCTTTTTTCTTATGATGTAATAGTATTTGACATTTCCTAAGGGGGATATTTATAGGGATTTAGGAAGGAATGTTACAAAGTGTTTCTGATGTAATTTCAGAGGAAAGTACCATATATGCACACACTATTGTTTTCAAATCATGAATTAAAAAATACCTACATAGTTCATAACTTCTTTTTTCCATAAAGTTGATACAGTTGTGTTTCAGTTAGGCATGAAGGCAGAATATGTATGCAGCTAGTCAAAAAAGAAATCATAGAAGCTACCAAAATTATTTACAAATATAGAGTGTTTTAACTAACTATTGGGAGTAATTTTAATTAGGTCCTGAAACTGATTACATTAAAAATTCAGTTTAGCCCTAAAACCTAAAGCTGAGATAAAAAATACATATAATATTAGTAGTTTTTAACTTCTAAATTCCATTTGAGAAATGGTTGTAAGTCATTAGAAATATTCTGTTGTATAGTACATAAGTGAAAATTCTCATTTTAAAGGGTATCCAAATGTTCCAAACATGATTGAGAATTCAGAAAGAAGGAAAAAGAAAAATGTTTCTAAACAAAATAGATATCCTAAAATCCAGGAGCTATAACTCATCCTATCTAATAAAAGAGTAATATGCAAATTGACAGTACCTCTGCTACAACCACAAGCCATGCCCACCAGCCAATCAGGAGCAAGTATGCAAATGAACCCAACCAAGATGGCTGCAGCCACAGAGAGAGCAGGAGGCTTGTGTTTTCCTGGCAATGGAGGAAGCCAAGCTTTCCACCTGCCCTGGCCTGCCTTGGCCTCTGCTTAAGGCTACAAAGTTTTAATTATAGAAGATAAATAAATCCCAACAAAAATGGCGGCAGCCACGGAGCTGGAGAGAGCAGGAGGCTTGAGTTGCCCCCAGTGATGGAGGAAGCCAAGTTTCCGCAGCCCTGGCCTGCCTTGGCCTCCGCTGAAGGCTATAAAGTTTCAATTATAGAAGATAAATAAATCCCAGATACCAGGGCCTCTGCTTGGGTCACCAGGGGTCGTGGCCAGCCTGCAACACCACAGGCCCCTCCCCCAGGCCACCCCATGCCCCAAGGGAACCTCCACCCTGATCCAGGCCACCCTTCAGGGCAAATCAGCTGACCCCCACCCATGCACCAGGCCTCTATCCTATCTAATCCTCCTATCTAATTAAAGAATAATATGCAAGTTGACCATCACTCCAACACACAAGATGGCTGCCCCCATGTGGTCAAAGATGACTGACCCTATGTGGACACAAGATGGCCACCACAAGATGGCCAGTAGGGGAGGGCAGTTGGGAGGGACCAGGCCTAAAAGGGAGGGAAGTTGGGGGCGATCAAGCCTGCAGGGGAGAGCAGTTAGCAGTGACGAGGCCAGAAGAGGAGGGAAGTTGGGGGCCACTTGGCCTGCAGGGAAGGGCAGCTGGGGGGGACCCAGGCCTGAAGGGAAGAGCAGTTGCGGGGGACTAGGCCTGCAGGGGAGGGCATTTAGGGGTGACCAGGCCTGCAGGGGAGGGCAGTTAGGGGCAAACAGGCTGGCAGGGGAGCAGTTAGGCATCAATCAGGCTGTCAGGGGAGTGGTTAGGGGTGATCAGGCTGACAGGCAGAAGAGGTTAGGGGCAATCAGGAAGGCAGGCAGGCAAGCAGTTGGGAGCCAGCAGTCCTGGATTGTGAGAGAGATGTCCGACTCCCCATTTAGGCCCGATCCAGGTAGGATCGGGCCTAAACAGGCAGTCTGACATCCCTCAAGGGCTCCCAGATTGGAGAGGGTGCAGGCTGGGCTGAGGGACACCCCCCCCCCCCATGCACAAATTTCATGCACTGGGCCTCTAGTATACTTCATAAATGCCAATGAGTTTTACAGGCCCTTTGGTTATTAAGATTTTGACAAGTTATATTTAGATAGAAAAAAAAGAAGTAATCAATAAGTAGTCAATGGGAAAGTTAAAAAGGAACAACCCAGACTTGGCCAGTGTGGCTTCGTTGGTTGGGCATTGTCCTGTGCACTGAAAGTTAACATTTCAAATCTGGTCAGGGCACATGCCCAGTTTGCAGGCTTGATCCTTGGTAGTGGGCCTGCAGGAGGTAGCTGATCATCTCACAGTGATGTTTCTTTCTCTTCCTTCCTCTCTCTCAAAAAAGAAATCAATAACAAAATCTTAAAATAAAGTGACACCGCAAAACCTGGCAGGAAATTTAAAAACTAACAAAGAAATATTATTAATTTAAAATAAAAATAAAATTCAGAGCAAGTGCACCTTGGGTTCCTTAACCTAGAAACTAATAGCTTCTCTATATTCCTTGAACAAAAATGTAGCATAGCATTTATTTATATAATAGAACTTTCTCCTTGTCTACTTAAATATGGTTTTGTTAAGTTAATAATAAGACTGATATGACCAAGTGCATTAGTGCTTCACTGTAGTGTTTGTGCCACACTGTGTAAGTCAAAATTCAAATAATTAAAATGGCACAGTGTGGTGGATAGACTTGTTTTGGTGATCAAATTTTTATATGTCACTTAGCATTTTGCTTACTACATACTAAAAATTAGTCTTTTTCCTGATTACATTCCAAAGTGCTATGTCAGTGAGTTTTAAATTGAAGCCATTTTTTCAAATCTATGATAAATGTATATATTATTTTTCCAAAATAATGCATTGCATGCATATATTCACTATCATTGTTATATCCATTAGTAATGCTGTGTTTCATTACAGTGGTATATAGAGAAACCATTAAAGTATATAGTATTGTTTTATACTACACTAAATTATCCCAAGGAAATAAGAATATATTACATTTGTGTATGTATCTTTGTGGATGTGGATGTGTATGTGTAATTTTTAAAGATTTTTTTCTCTTTCCTGTTAGTCATAACCACTCACTAATAGTGGACATGTTTTCAATACTTTATCTTTCTATTGGTTTTCTTCTAATTTGCTTAGAGTTTAAAAAAATTTTTGTTATAAAAATTCAATGTGTGTGTGTGTGTGTGTGTGTGTGTGTGTGTGTGTGTGTGTGTGTTTGTGTATTTTGGGGAATAGATCAGGAAATGAGTTGTGCACCCAATACATGATTTTTTGTTGTTGTTGTTCTCTGTTTAAACTTGCAACATGTATTTTGACTACTCTGATAATTTTACTTTCTTTCTGGGTTTGTGGGCTTTGTTCTTATTTTAGTTATTATACTACTTGTATGTAGATGATAATTTATTATCAATATAATTAAAAGAGGAAAGTAGTACTAGTCATTGAAATCAAGTTGGTTTATCAATTTAATTCAAAAAATAAAATCAAGACAATTTGTTTTAATTAAAGTTATATGAATCAAAATATCTGAGTTTGTAGGTGTATACACTTTTCAGAATTTTTCATCTTTATCTACTCACAAATTTTAGTCTATTATATCCTAGGAAGATCTTCAAACAAATAAACAAAAAATATTAACTTTTGTTTTGGTTCTTTGACCAAGAACACATTGCCTTTCTTTCAGAGATGTATTCCTCCACACAGCTTTTTCTTAATGTCCTTATAAGTTACACTGCCACCTACTGGCAGCCTCCCACATGGCAGCCATGCTTTTAATCCCCAAACTAGATACACCTCTCTTTTAAACAAAAACTTAGGCCCAGCTGGGTGTGGTTCAGCAGTTGAGCATCAACCCAGGAACCAAGAGGTATAGGTTTGATTCCAAGTCAGGGCATATGGCTGGGTTGCAGGCTTGATCCCCAGTAGGGGGCCTGTAGAAGGCAGACAATTGATGATTCACTCTCATCATTGATGTTTCTCTCTCCCTTTCCTTTCCTCTCTGAAGTCAATAAAAATGTATTTAAGACAAAAACTTGGCTATTGATATTGTTAGAAAAATACTCTAGTCATTTTGCTAACTATATACATGATGCAGTGAAGGGTATTAAATATACCTGGACTTCTTAAAAAAAAATTAGTACAAAAGGCCTCCAAACATTTGTAACTCCATTTTATGATTGATGGAATAATCTTTATTTTACATCTTTCTTCTATGCACTTTTTAAATATTACTTTATGATATAACCTGATTTGTTGATCGATAAGAAGCTTCCTTTTCCTTCTGTGTTTGATGAAATATAAGTTATGGAAAACAAAGATAAACTTATAATACTTAGTTAATTTTAGATTTAGAAAAAGAATATTCTAAAATAGATTTAAAATAGAGTTAGTTTTAATTTATAATTCACTTATATCTGCTTTGGGTAACATAAAAATATCAAATCCAAAGGAAATTTTCAGAAAAAAAGAAAGCAATTACCTCTAAAATGATGAGAGTTGTGTCAACTCTTTGAAGTCATAAAATAATTCCTTGTTCTACTTTTAATGTAATGGCTACAAGGCTTGGATAATTCTGAAAATATCAAAATCCAATGGGTTGAGAGAGGAGCTTGAAGTAAATTCACATCTTTTAGTTGGAGCACAAATACATTTACTCACAACCTTTAATTATTATGGACTATGAAACATTGTTCACGTTGAAAGTATCTTATTAAATATAATTAATGTGTTTAAAAGTTCTTTCCCTTTCCCCAAAAATATTAACCTGGAGTAAGTGGAATTAAGTTATAAAACTTCACTTAGGAAATCAATGAATACTTTGGAGGGTAATCTCAGAGAACTGACTTTAATATTCTCCTTTCAGAGCTAGGCAAAATAAAATAAGTAGCAAGAACATAATGCAAATAAGCATTCAGCTTCCATCTTCATTTTTAAGACAGATCATTTTTAAATAAAATTCAGAATGCATTTTCTCATTTTTTACCTATGTACTAATGCACTGGCTGCTTTATTATATTCTTTGTATTACTCTAAATGCATTTTTAAGAAACATCATATCTAAACAACTACCTTTCTTTCAAATTCCTGTTTTTTCTTTAAAAATATTTTTCATTATCTGTTTTTGCTCTTTCACTTTTTATCTACAACTTTCCCAGGAATTATATAACTTCTTTTAAGAAAGAGATCGTTTGTTTTCTTATAAAACATTCTCAATATGTAAGGATTAAAATCAAGTAAGAAGATGTATTTAAATATTAAAGTCATTTCCCTCAAACAATTCTTTTTTTATTTTTGCATTTTTCAAAATAGGAAAAAAAAGATTCACTGTTTGAATATTCAATTATATCAGAGTAAAATGCATTGAGATTAAAGAGTGTTCTGTTTGGAGACATTCTAAGTGATCATTTTCTTTTTTTTTCTTTTTTCTAAACATTTTATTGATTTTTCACAGAGAGGAAGGGAGAGGGATAGAGAGCTAGAAACATCGATGAGAGAGAAACATCGACCAGCTGCCTCCTGCACGCCCCCTACTGGGGATGTGCCCGCAACCAATGTACATGCCCTTGACCGGAATCGAACCCGGGACCTTCCAGTCCACAGACCGACGCTCTATCCACTGAGCCAAACCGGTTTTGGCCATTTTCTTTTTATTTCTGTGTATTTTCTCATTTTTCAACCATGCATGAATAATAGTCTCATAATAAAAAAGTACACGTTGCTCTATTCTTTCCCCTGTAATGAAATAATTCTGTTATCTGGAAGTACTTACAAGTATATAAAATGGTCTCAAGAAAAGTTTCAGTCTTCAGCCTTTGACTCAGTTTTTGGCAGTCACCTTACTTTCTCTGTCTTTTTTATTGACTTTAGAGAGAGGAAGGGAGGGAGAGGAAGAGAGAGAGAGGGAGAGAGAGAGAGAGAGAGAGAGAGAGAGAGAGAGAGAGAGAGAGAGAGAGAGAGAGACATCAATGTGAGAGAGAAACATCGATTGGTTGCCTTCCTCACATGTCCCAACTGGGGATTAAACCCCAAACCTAGGTATGTGCCTGATCAGAAATTGAACTTAAAATCCCTTTTGGTGTACAGGATGACACTCCAATCAACTTAGCCATCCTGCCAGGGCCACTTTCTCTTTCTTTCTTTTCTTTCTCCACTTAGACTCCACATTCTTCTAGTAACCCATTTACTTCCTTCATCTCTTCTCTTTAAGTATCTATCTATCTATCTATCTATCTATCTATCTATCTATCTATCTATTTATTTATTTTTTCTCTTCATTTTTTTCTGGCTCCTCCTCCTCTTTCCATCCTCCAAATTTGGAGTTCCTTGGAATTTTGTCCTTAAAATTCATCTCTTCATCCATACTCATCTTTTAAGTGATCACAATTAGCTCTCATGACTCTGAGTACCTTTTCTATACCACTAAGCTCTCAGTGTTTTTTTTAATCTTCACTTCCCAGGACTCCAGACTATTTTGAACTGCCAATTCATTCATATTTAAACATCTAAAGGTTTCTCAAACTTTAATATGATCAAAACCACACTCCTAATTTTTCTCTCCAAATATAACTTATTTTATTGATCTCAATTTTATAAAATGGAATCACCGGTCACCTACTTGGTTATTTAGCTGCCCCAAATTGAGAAATATGTGGCCAGGTGCTCTCACTACTCTTTGCAAACAGATTTACCTCATAAGGCTTACATTTAAAGATGTTATCAAGACAAAAGTCACTCATAGGATCATTTTGGTCACTCAGTTAAGAGTTAACAAGACAGTTAACAATGAACTTGATCCTGTATATTTATTTGCCCATTTTCTTTAAGATTTCCCTCAAAGGCTGATTTGGGGAGGATTTGGAAATCTCATCACTTTCAGGTGGTATGACTTTAGTTATCAAATGTTCCTTTGGCCAATGTTCAATGTAATGAGACACCTTCCAGAAGTGCTTAAAACATCTTATTTTTTATAATTTACTGGAAAGAAACAAAAAAGATACACATATATTTTCATGGCCAAACTTTTCCCCAGAGTTCTATAGAGTATTCTTTATATAGTTTCTTTACATTTTGTTAGATGGGACATGTAACTGATCAATATCACATGGAGAAAGACCTCTTCACCACCATTGTGGGTATTTGGGCATTTTCCTGGACAGTTTTCAGTGGTAGGCCTGGCCAGGAAACAGCTGAAAATGTTGCAATGTTGCATTTCAGTGATAAGAAAATCATGTTAGCAGCAGAATCACATTTTTAATTTGGTGCCGTAAAAGTAGGCATTTTCTATATTGTCCTTTTTAATTCTTAAATATTAGAGAGTTTTTGCTTCTAAAGGGATCATTTGAAGGAGAAAGCTTTTTTTTGTCTCTTTAAAACAAAGACTATTATTTTTTTTTTTCAGATTCTGTTCATGCCAAGCTTAATGCATGAAAGGATAAGGGAATCAAGATAAGGAAAAATGTCAGCAGAAAATTATCACTTTTTATATATACTTGTACTTGCTGACTGCCAATAAGGATCTGCATTATACCTTTCTTTTGTCTACCTTGTTATGCCTAACATTCCAATGCAACAGAAGTGGGATGAAGGATAGCCTAGCTTGATGCCTTTTCAAAATTACAATATCATGAAAGTCATTCCATTCAGACAGATATATGTAGACAATACCCTGCTTTCAGTGAAATTGATGCATGCAGCCCTGAATGCAAAAATATATATTGAGTGGCAAAGAAAAAAAAAAGATACTTCACATTTGAAGTTTTCATACAGCTTTTGTGCTTCGTGTATGTTCTGAATTCATTATCAAATACATTCTTTCAGAATCAACTCAAAGAGCTGCCAAGGGATAATTTAGGGCAGGGAGAAACAAAGTGAAAACACAGTTGTTTAGTGTTTAAACAATACATCATTTTCAAATAAAATGTCTATAGTAAATTGCAGATTGAGGGAGAAAATGATTATATTCTATGATTGAGTTTTTAAGCCACAAGGCTTTTATGATGAGAAAGGGCATCCACATAAAATGTAAACGAAAGATAAATGTGTATGTAATCACACCGTCTTCAATTTTGAGGTGTTTTGTGTATGATTCTGAGTGTGTTTGTGTGTGTGTGTGTGTGTGTGTGCCTGTGTGCCTGTGTGTGCCTATTTCAGAAGGCATTGTTTTAATTGCCTCCATAACTTCTCTTATAAACCTATCTGGATCCAATTGTACTAACATTTTGCTCACCTTTCAACTTCTTTAATGTTTCTCCCTGGTTTGAGACAACATAAATTTGGCTTCCTCATCAAGAAGCTCATTTAGCTGCAGCTTGATTGCAAGTAATTTGCCCTAAGTAGCTCCATCTTTTAATTGTCTGTGCCTTTTTCCAATCTATAAACTGTAACTCCAGGCAGGCCATTTTTGTCTGACTATTTCCTCCTTAGAAAAGCATATCTAATAATCCCTACATTCTGTCGCTTTAGGCGTCCCTCACCACTTGAACAGAAGGAATAGGATTTTCATGAAGCTCTAATTGATTTACAAAATAAATTCCCCAAATTTTTGGTATCTGGAAAGAGGTAAATCAAATATGATCCACAAAAGTCAATGTGGTATCTTTTGTTATTTTAAGGAGAATATATAAGAAGACAAAGGGAACATCGGTCTCTATGATTACTAATGACAACAGTTAGAAAGTTCTCATTGATATTAGAGGTTGTAAAAGGGAATTTCTTTTCTTTCAAATACCAGCTTAGATACTCCCTAAATTCTTATTTTATTCTGAGACTAAACAAAGTATTGTAGGCATTTGGAACAGGCATAATTTTCTCTAATAGAGACAAAATAAGATATCATTACATATCTGGGTTTTCTCAAGTGTATGCATAAAACACTGTTTTTAGGATAATTTCAGTGAAGCTCCATGATATAAAGTACTGCTTGCAAAATGATTTATTTCTTGCAACTAATCCAGTTACCTAGAATATACCATAAATAGTATTCATTAGATAGCTATATATTCAGAAATAAACCATTCTAAAAATGTAAACTGTACTTTTTTCTGATCTATACTTTTGTTTACTTTATTCCACAGCTAACTAATAAAATATAAAACATCCTTCTTATCCTCCTAAAAATATGAAGAGCAATTAATGCATATTTATTCACTTGTTTATATTCTTAGTAACAGAAACTTTCTTACTCTTTCTGTTCTCCAAACAAGTGAGTTGTTTTTTGTTTTTTACTTTTTTCATGCTTTAGAGGCCACAGCTGCCCATTTCAAAGGTCTGAACTTCACAATTCTAAATAAAGTCATAAATAGGATTTCTGTCAATAGCATGAATCTGTTTTTAGAAAGATTAAGGATCTAGGAATTAGCATTTTAATGTTTTATTACAAACTTACTCAATAAACAGGGTTAGAAACTTCACAAGCCAAATATTTAAAACATTAAATAACCATTTAGTTAGCCATTCCCTACCACATTCTTTATTTTTTTTAAAGTAAATTGAAAAAAATGCCATTGGGATAAGAAAAAGGTCTACCTATGCTAGAAGGTCCAGTTTACCATTTTAGTTTTTATATACAGCCTGAAATATCAGCCAAGTGAGAGCAAGCCCTGGCTTACCTTAACGCGTTTGGTTTAGACTAGTGGGAAAATACCTTGAGAATTTTATTTTCCTACAAAATGTCTGAATCCTAAACTTGACAATATCAGAAACTCTCTGAGTAATAGCATCAGTCTTTTAATACTGGTCCTTGCAGGAAAAAGAACCAAGTAACAATTTTTTTTATCCATTATTGAATTATGAATATCAAAACTACTTTGATTTTAGAGGTGAGTTCTGAGATATTGTTCTTTTAACTAATCCAAGTCTCTCTCTCTGAGCATATATTGCCTTCTATAAACTTATGATATTTTTCTTTGTAAATTTGGGCATTACCAAAGCAAAAGCCTACGGGATAGATCAACAAATGGATGACACATCATACACTCAAGATCATGTTACTATGTGTGTGACAGTTGTACAACTGATATTGAACTCTGCTATATTGACAGATTAGATAAAAACTTGACAGCCTTTCCTTAAGATGAAATGAATATGTGGTTCTGTTCCAAGAGATTCAGGAAATAAGTTCCTTGGAAATGCAGTTGTTAAAAATAAATATATCGTGCCCTCACCAGTTTGGCTCAGTGGGGAGAGTGTTGGCCTGTGGACCAAAGGGTTCCAGGTTTGATTCCAGTCAAGGGTAGGTACCTTGGTTTCAGGCTCCTTCTCAGCCCTAGCCCTTCAGAAGGCAACAATTGATGTGCTTCTTTCACATCGATGTTTCTCTCTGTCTTTCACTCTCTCTTCCACTCTCCCTAAAAATCAATGGAAAAAATATTCTGGGGTGGGGATTAACAAAAAATAAAAAATAAAAAAATAAATATATCACAACATGTAAGTATATATTTCATAATATATAAGAGAAAAAACTCTAGCAATGATACATATAAACATAATCTTTTGGAAAAGAGTAACTAGATTAATAATTCATTCATTCATTTAGTCATTCTAGAAAAACTTACTATGAGCAAGGCCCAAAGGATATAGTGTTGAACACAATAGACAGGACCAGAAACTTCACAAGACAAATATTTTGCTGAAAAAGACTGAGATCAATTACTGATTGTATGATGGTAGCTTTGTTTGGATGAGTTGTCAAGTGAATCCCTTTACAAAGTTTACTTAGGGATAGTCTCCTGAAAAGGGTAATATTTAAGTTCAGATTTGAAGGGTAAGAAAGAGCCAGATAAATAAATTATCTTAGGCAAAGATTAAAAGTACACCTGCTGCCACTTGCTCTACCATTTATAGAGTCACAGAGTCACCGTGCAGTACCACTGTACTATAGTTGTCTTTATACCACATACCTTTCATTTTACTCCAAGTTGGCTTAGCATTTTTGTTCTTTCCTGTTATTTACCCTCTTTTTTTTTCCCTTTGCTATCCTCTTACCTCTTCTATCCAAAATCAAATAAGGCAGTTGAAAAAACAATGACAATATTTTTTTTTCACATCGCCAAATCAATATATAATGAAAAATGTTTGCTTCCCCCCCTCCCTAATGCACATAAACTGTACATGTCAGCTCAGTGAGATAAGAAACCACATTTCTGCTTCTTTTGTAGCTCACATTATCTGCATACAGGGATGTACAGATGTCACAACTCAAAACCTACAACTTATTTCAGTGAAAAACTATGTAAATGAGCAAATAAACAGATTTACTAAATGCTATAGTTAAGAAATCATGCAACTAATTTGTTGCTAACACACAAGAGACTTATATGAACAATCATTGTCCCTTAGAAAATACAAACTATTTTACATAAGCAATTTCATATTTAGAACTGAAATTAGCATCTGATCTCAAATTTTCACTTTTATGCATGTAGACCATCTTTCAAACCTCCTGGACAGGTTGAAATACTAGCAAAATCTACTGTGGAGAGTGCTGAAGCATCTTACTGGTAAGTCTCACAACACAGTTATTTTTGGATAAGCATCAGATGTTTGGGGATATTATCTGACTATTCAAACAACTTAGATAACAGGTGGCAAACGTTGCAGATCTTATTTCTTATCAACTCTGCCCCAAACTGAAATACCAGGAATGCAATAATATTTTCCTCTGAGTCTTGTATTTTTCCATTAGTTGGAATATATTTTTTTATTTTTTTTAATTCTCCAGTTCAAGGTATTTGATAAAAAAAATTATTTGAATCTGCACTTGATTATGAGTCTGACTCTTGCAACAGCAAGGATCCTGTTTTCTTGGAAATATTTGAGACAGCCTCATGGTGAGCTATAAAGTTATTAATGTTGCTTGATATTTGCTTTGACAGCTGCTCTATACTCTCTTTAATCATCTTCATCATGGTTCATAGCTCTTTTTTCCCTCCATTTCACTTTTGTCTATGCTTCTTAGAAAGGAGGATGCACACAGAAACCCTGATAAACCCCCTTTCCTTTTATATCCCCCCTGATTTTTCTATTCTACAAATTTAACTTTGTTCTTTCATTTATACATTTATTCAGCCAATAAATATGTATTCAACATCTCTCCTAGGCAAGGTCTTAAGTGAGAGGATGCTACAAAGATATGTTACATAAAAACATAATTCATTCTTTAAGTAAATGTATTAATAAATTAACAGGCTAAGACAGACTCAAGACAGGGCAGTAACCTGTGACAAGACCCATAACACGGAGGCTAACAACGTGGGTTTTGGAGTCAAGTAGATGTAGATTTGAACCTGATTTCATGACTCACTAGCTAGGAACTATTAAGGTATTTAATACCTTTCCGTCTATCCCCAAACTTTAGTTTTCTCATCTATAAGTGGGAATAACATGATACCTTCTTTATGAGGGTTGAATGAATATGAGATTTAGGTCATAGTAAAGCTTTAATAAATTATGATAGCAAATATGGTGAAAGAAGTGTTAATAACAAGTATTAATAACTATAATAAAATTAATTATAACAATAAGGTAAGGGACCTGATAGAGATTTAGAAATCAGAGAAAGTGGAACTAGCTGTGTCAGAGGAAACCTTGCCTTGAGATAATAAGCACGAACCTTCAAAATTGAAAATTGCCGAATCTGTGTGTAACTAATTGGAGAGACTGAAAAGAGGTTGTACTTACCTCCATTGAATAACTTCACAATAAATATCCTAGACCAGGAACACAGCATATATTGCTTCATTTAATCCTTACATCAACCCAATAGGTAACTATAGCTCTTCCCCTCTGTAGTCATTATTTTACAGATGGGACAACTGAGACACAAAGAGTTAGTTAAGTCTCTTGTGCAATTGCCCATCTAGGAAGAAGTGGAGCAACAATATTAACCCTTTGCACTTGCTTGCTTTTTTCTCGATTCCTGCTACCGATGCTAACTGTGTCGAGTCACACTCGACATCTGAGTGCAAAAGGTTAAGAAAGATTACCTTCCCAACACTCTATAGGTGTTAGAAGGAGAAAAAAACATTTCAGTTTAGTAAACATTATATTCTAGGGCACAGTGTAGTCCCTGGCACCTGGTAGATTATGGAATACATTGTTTTACATTCATGTTTGTTTAACAATATATGCTGATTGTTTGAAGGGGTTGAGCCCTGATGACAGAGTTCAAGTCTCCGTGCTTTGCATGGAAAGGAATAGAGCCTTTGTGTAGAAAACTAGAAATCTTCTCACTGGTGTTCATAGCAGACTGAAAATATGGACACTGGTTGTGGAAAGCAATATAAAAGATATCTCTAGATATGTAGGAGGCAAGAAATGCAGTTTCTGAGTGGGCAGGCAATAATGGCAACAAATAGGATTGAATAGATGGGGAGATGTGGGACAGTGACCTTTTTATAAACCTGGATGACCAGATGTGTTGTTAAATAACATGTACTGTTCAAAAACAACAACAAAAGGCACTGCAGGAGAGAGGAAGAAGGGAAGAGTGATTGTATGGTGGAAAGTAAAGAATTTTGTTTTTTAACCTGTTGCCTTTTGAATAGCAGGGAAAATGCCTAATTATTCAGTAAGTAGCTGGAAATGAAGTCCTGGAGCTCAGGAGCATAGTAAAGCTATGCATGCAAATTTGAAAGTTTTCAGTATAGAGGTGATATTTGCAAAGTAGAAATGATTAATTTCTAAAGGAGCTTGCATTTCTACTGTAAAGGTTCATTATTTATTCCTTCAGGTTAAACCATATCTCAGAAGAGTGATATACACATGAAAGTCTTGGTTGAACTTTGTTCCTTGGTTTGAAACAAGCCATGAAATTCAAGTATGCTTGTGAAATGCAAAAACATTTCATTTATTCATAAGCACTAAAAATCAAGGTCAAATCCCTTATTTAAACAAATAATTAGCTGTGGATACCATAGTTTAAAGGAGCTAATTAGTAGACTTTAAAATTTTCTTTTCCTGCTGCAGACTTTAGCTTTTACACAGCCTTGACTTCACTTGCAAAAAAGGTATTTAATACCCTTTGATTTTGCCAGTCTGGAAAGGACGCTACTCTCTAAAGTAGCATGAATCAAGGTCCGAGGTTTCACTGTCTTTGCTCCTCCTCTGAGGACAGGCAAGCCTCTAAAGGCCAATTCCTGCTGTGCTGCTCCAGGCTTTGCTCTCTCACAAGGTTGCTGGTAAAGCCAATAAACATCTCAGCTGAGACACAGCATTTTGCCTCTTAGGGAACAGATGCGTTGCTGTTTGCATAGCTTCCAGGGGTTCTGCCAACTAGTGGGCCTTATTATGGAAAATAACACTAGAAGCTCTTTAAAACACTCTTGCTGGGAGGCAGGCTTAGTGCTGCTGCTCCTCGTACAACAGCTTTTTCTGTGTGTAGTTATATTGGGAATCATAATTATCCTGGAAACGTAATAGAATCTGTTAAACCGAGCTGTGTTCAAACAGAATTAGGGGAGAGTTTTAGATCTAGTTGAGATTTCTATACACAATTTTCAGGTATTGAAAAGGAATAAGTACAAACTAAATATATCACTGCACTCATCATTATAATAATGGGGTATACATAAAGAAAATGTTATGGTATGATGTGTTTTAAAATGATTATGGAGAAATATTATTATATTTTTCATAGAAGATTAATGTAGCAGGATGACATTTTTAGTGAACATAACCTCAACTTTTATATTTTTATAGTTATTTAACATTTATTAGGGAATTATGTGTTTTTTGTTTTTAGTAAATTGCTACCTAAAAACACCAGAAACCAAACATATTTTATGTGAAGTTCCTGGGGACTTTAGGAAACACACAAGAAATCAGAGATCACCAGGACTGAATCCTTGACATTGATATAATGCCTCTGGCAAATAAATCCAAAGCATAAACAAAGGTTTATCTTGAACACGTGGCAACAGGTTCTGCTTTATTGGCCCAACAGTGAGATGCTGCAGTTCTCAGTGATAGCATTGTGAATCATCTTACCTTTTGTTGTCCTAATTAATTTTCATTGTGCTACTTGGTAGCTAATTAATCTGAATAAAAGATAAGCTGCCCACGATTAATTTTAACTTTGACTGGCTGACTGACAAGACTGGAGTTACTAGTCAACATTTCACGTGGTAGATGGAGCCAGAGTGACCCCGAATTCTGCACACTGTCCAGAACCTCTTATTCTCCTTGAGAAATGTCTTATCCTATGGCCAGAATGATGGCTCTGTTCTAGTGGCTCACTCATTTTCCAGACTTTTAAAAATGATGTTCTTTGTGCCCATTAGGGATGCACATTAAAAGATTATTAAATGATTAACAGTGAAAGGGCTAGAAAGGGTACATAAAAACATAGAGAGAGGCCTGTTTTTCATTATTCTTGGCTTACAACACATTCTACCAAATTAAGTACATTTTATGGTCTGGATTTATTCATTGATAAAAATTCATGGGGAAACACTGTTTGAACTTTTAATCAATACACAATTTGTTAGTCCTACTAGTAATACCACTTTTACTACTGTGCGCCAAGAATATAACATCAACCTTCTGCCCTTGAAATCCCCCTGGTAATCACTGGGAGAAAGCCAGTGAGTCTGTACTTAATTAGAGCCCTGTGTGCTTTACACTGCCCTCTCTCAGCCCTCACCCCCATGAAAGAGCTAATCTGTGGACAGAGCTGCTTTCTATTTCTGATTCAGTTAGCATTCTCCCAGTGCAGTCATGACTAAGACAGCAATAGAAGGAACACTGAAAACAACAGCTTCCTCCTAGGATTTTCAGTTAAAGACTCTGAGGACAACTCCAGACATGATGATTTGACTGATGAAATGTAATGAGGAAGAGGAAGAGATTGAAAGAGAAAGGTAAATCAAAATCATTTGGAAAAATTTAAAGAATGGGAAGAACAAACAAACAAAAAAACAGATGCGTTAGAGAAAGTACTGAAAAAAGGAAAGCACTTTCTCTTCCCAGAAGGCATATATATATATATATATATATATATATATATATATATATATATATATATATATATATATATATTTCCTTTCTGTTATCTAATTTGAGAACCATAGCCAGAAAAAAAAGTTCACCCAAGTGTTTCTGGTCGTAAAGAATTAAATAAGAACTGTCTTTATAAAAGGAACACTCTTTTAGAGGCCTTCATTTGGGATGAAAAAGACCTGTGCTTAGCTTTCAACTCCAATTCTTGATATTAAACTAGTTTTTTGAAGTGCTTTTGAGATATTTTATTAGGTTCTAAGATAAACTACGTGCTATGCAAACATATTTGGTTTCAGAGTCTGTTTTCTAAAATCAACTTCCCACAGTGCTCTGCCCATGTTCCATGTTCGTTTCCACCAATAGATGGCAATTTACAAAATGTTAACTAGCATGTTATAGTGACTGTCAAACTATCAATTCCCACAAGCTAAGATAAGGGTTTGTACAATACATGTGATAGGGATTATGTTACGCATGTATATCTCAAAATAGCACCCTATTGCTTATGTTTGTAGTTCTGTTTCTCACCCAGAAACTTAAAACATTAGGAAATATAGAAATTTAGGGTAATAATGTTATATATAGTCAGCAATTCACCATTAAATTGGATTGTGGCCCAGGAAAGCCAGTTAATGTTCATGTGTTTGATAGAGTGCATTTATTATCTTAATAAATTTGTCATAATTCAGCTCTCAGGTTTTCAGTTTTAGAATCCTGATCTCTTTGGCATACTGAGCATGGACTGTTTTAAGGGTTAGCCTCACATTGACTGAAGTCACAGAGACTGATGTTTAAAATCAGATGTCAATATCTTATTTTACAATGAGAACTCAAAATATCACACAGGCAATAATACTTTTATTAGCATGACCACATCTTTCTCTCAGAGCAGGCCCTATAAAAAAGCAAATTATATTTAGAAATGTGGTTGGTGTGCACAGAGTTAAACCACAGGCCTTTAATATTAGGTCTTAATTGTGGTTTTAAGAAAACATCCACTGTTGAAGAACATACTCTCTCTGGATTAAGAAAAAAAAAAATCCTCTTTTTCAAAGAACCGCCAAGTTGGGGGACCAGAACACTTCTACGTGCCACCGTGCTGGGCCCCATGCTCCAGGAGAACACAAGCTCCTTTGTTTGAGAACTTGACCTTTGTAACTCTTTGTCTGGCTGTTGATTCATATTCCTTAACATCCTCTGTAATAAATCGGTAATCTCATAAGTAAAAATTAAAAAAAAAAATAGAATACTTGGATGGGGACTAGCAATATTTTTCCAACTGCCTCTTTATGCCTTGCTTCCAAGACTGATAATCTTCTTCTGAATAACTTATTTGCTTGATATGTTAATGTGTGTAATCAAGTTGTAGTTTGTCCTAAAGTTTTGGGAGCCATTCTTTATTTTTAAGATGACTTTGCTGATCTTTTCTCTAATAGAGTATATTGAATTAACTTTTAGGTCATAGGACAGTGTTAATTCCTTTATTTCCAAGTTCTAAGATGTATCTTTATGGTAAGTCAATAACTTTAAAATGAAAGTAATTAGTACAAATAAATATATAAATTCAGGTACCTGCTGCCTTTTTATAAACATTGCCCTTGTAAGATAATAGTTTTTGTGCCTCAGAAATCAGAACTATTTTGTTAATTATTTTTTCTCCAGTGTCAAATTCAATATCTGCTATGGTCAGCACTTTGAATTTAAATTTGTTAAATAAATTAATGTTAGTATTAATTTTATGAGGTGAGTACTGAAAGCAACAACTTTTTTTTTACCTCCCTCATTATTAATTCAAAGGTACAAGTATACTCAAATAGGCAAAGAAAAACAAAAAAAAAATCAGATTCCTACACAAATGTAACCAAGTGTGAACCTCATACTAGGTTTTGTCATGTGTCATATTTGCTTGAAAGTATTTGACATCCTGTCACTAAGAAGGAAAATTATCCTTAATAACAAATGACAGAATCAGTGACAAATTTGATATTGCTACTGATATTAATTCACTTCTCTGAAATTATTCTCTGAATTAGTTAAGTCCCCAATTTGTTTAAGTTTATTACATTTATTGTATTTGGCCCACCCAGATTTAAGCTTTTTGAATATAGTAACAATGACTTTATTTTAATTTTGAGGGGATGCCATGGTTCCAAATGCAGTACTGGGGATATAGGTTATTTATTGCCAGTAATAGCTCTTTTTATAACTGAGTCTTTTATAGGTTTTTTTTTTTTTTGGGGGGGGTGAGGTGTAATATAAATCCTTTGTGATTATAAAGTGTTTAGATGACCTACATCAGCACCCTATTTAAAGGAAATCACATTTTCCCTCGTTCTTCTCTGTTTTGAATTTGATGTGACTTGAGTCTATTCAATTAACTTCACACTACTTCAAACCTTTCCAAATCATTTAGAGCATTTATATGTATGTAAATGTATGTTGAACTTTGGATTCTGGATGTGTTTGGATAAAGTTTTCACATTTTCTTTGTCTTCTCTGCCACTCTTTCTCCCATCTGATATAAAATTGATGAATAAAGGAAAAATAAAGATGTGGAAAATGTCTAATCCACAAAGACAAGGGCAGAAGGCTAATTGTTACAGATGGGCAAACCATATCTTAACCTCTTCTATCAAAGGGTAAATGTTCCATTGCTTTCAAATTGCAAATTTATTTACTATTTAGAACTTAGAATTAAACTTTATTCAATTCTTAGCTAGTTAATTAGTTTTTTTGGGGGGGTACTGTTCAATCAAAAAGCATAAATAAACTGGATCAATATTCAATGACAAGCCTGGCTATTAATTAATTGATCATCTTCACAAACATTAATATTTTTTGTTGATTAGGAACAATTTCTTCATGAAATCTGGTTCCATATGTGTGTCGTGTTTTAGTTAATTATTTTTAATTACATGAGAAATATACTACCTCGTTTTGAAACAATTGCCAATTTTGAAGTCAAAGCTCTTCATAGGCAGTTATTTTCTCTTGATAATAAAGTTTTGCTACTGATTAAAAATAGTTTTGAAAAACATATGTTACAGCCATAAGTAGGATTTATATACCTGTCTTTGTTGCAATCCCTGACATCTATAATCTAGGCATTATTGTAATTCCCTGTGGAGAGGTTCTTGAAAATTCTAGTTTTTTTTGCATCAAAGTATTGGAATGTGTGTGTTGTCTTACTGTTTTTTTCTTGATAATACATTGTACCTAATTTTATCTGATATTAATTTATTGATGCTTTAAATAATGTACTGATCTCTATTTATTTTTGAATAGTTTAATAAAATGAAACCACATAAGGACTACATATTAAAAACCAAAGTCAGAACTGAAGTAGAAAGAAAAGATGTAGGGCGTGAATGAAAGCATACTGTATCTCTAAGTAGAGTTTTTGACCTCTAGAGTAAATAAATAAAACAATCCAGTTGCTATAAAAATACATAATCAACAATGATTCTTTAGAATTACAATGCATATGTTAGTTTTAAGTTATGGATTTAAAAATATGTAATCTTTTTAGTGTTATAACCAATGTGGCCCACTAAAAATTTCCTGACCACCACTGGTATTCATTGGAAACAATTACATATGGCCCACCTATTTGATTTTTAATACTATTCTCTATTTATAGAAATCAAGTATTTCTTTTTCTGTGTCTATGAGTTGTTGTTTTTCTTTTGCTTAACCCCTTTATCACTCAGCCCCCTAATGCCCCTCCCTTCTGACATCTGTCATTCTATTTTCTGTATCTATGAGTCTGTTTCTATTTTTTTGTTTGTTTATTTTGTTCATTAAATTCCACATATAAATTAAATCATATGGTATTTATCTTTCGCTGACTGGCTTATTTCACTTATCATAATCCTCTCCAGGTTCAAACATACTGTCATAAAAGGTAAGATATCCTTCTTTTTACTGCTGAGAGCAATGAGTTTTGTGTTTAAGTGTTGAGGAACAAATTGAGATACGATTAGGATTGGGAAAGGGTGAGTACATCCTATATAATAAAAGCCTAATATGCTAAGTGTCCGGTTGTTTGGTCATCCATTCAACCAATCAAAGTGTAATGTGCTAGTGATATGCTAAGGCTGCTCAACCACTCACTATGATGTGCACTGACCACCAGGAGGCAGATGCTCCGACTGGTAGGTTAGCTTACTGATGGGGTCCGGCCGATCAGGACTGAGTGAGACAGGCCAGACACGCCCTGGAGCCCTCCCACAGCCCCTCCCTGGCTGGCCAACCTCTTGTGTCCCTCCCTGGCCCTGATTGTGCACTGGTGGGGTCCCTTAGCCTGGTCTGCACCCTCTTGCAATCTGGGACCCCATGGGGGATGTCAGAGAGCTGGTTTTGGCCCGATCCCACAGGCAAGGCCGAGGGACCCCACTGGGGCATGAATTCCTGCATTGGACCTCTAGTTTAATTATGAAATGACAAAAGTAAATATCTCTACCTAGCCTTATCTATTTACTTATCCATCTACACACACACATTATATAGAGAGGTGGGCAAAAGTTGGTTTATAGTTGTGAGTATGCAAAACACAGTTTATTCTTGCATTATTAATTAATTAATTATTATAAGCACACTTCTCTACCTTATTAATTACTATAAACCTACTTTCCCCCACACCTGTATATATAAGTATATTGCTTTTACTGTAGCATGTCTTTGAGATTTAGGCAAAATAAATGAGGTCACCCAAACTGAGTTTCAATGGTAACTCAAATTAGATAGTTTCATTTCTTGTAGTCGAGGGGAATGAAGTTATTTTTAGTTTTAGGAGTTTTAGGGAATCTTAATAATGAGGTTAGTTTTCCCTAACATTTAGCTCATAAATTATAATCAGAAAAATATTTGAGTGTCTAAATTCTATGTAGATTTCTTAGGATAAGACTTCTGGCAACTGATATTTCTCTGAAAACAGAAATTCATGTGTATTACTTGTTACTCTATATTTATCTGCATTTATTGTTTTCTATGATGATTATATGTGCAATCTATATGATTCAGTGAATCTATGATAATCTTCTTTTCCCACTACTTTTCTTTCTTTATGGATGGAGGGTGATCTATTTCCTACCAACAGTGGTTTTAATGTTTTCTCAATAACCAAACTGATTTCTCTAAAAATCTAGAATCCAGAAGAAATTCTATGATCCATTTGGATCAAAGAGTCATTTGCAATGAGAGAAGATACAAACAGATGATTTGTTCATTAGTTTGTTAACTGAAATGGTTGCAGATGACTCCTCAGACAAACATAGTCATGAGATGAGTTAAATCTTCTGATTTAAGCAAAGTAATTTGTGAAAATCCTTGAGATGAATATTTTAATAGAAACATGCAGATCATTAAATTATATATATGTGTGTGTGTGTAAGTGTTTCACATTAAAATTAATGCTCATGATGAAAACTTTCCAATTAATAAATTATGACTAAAGAATATAGTTTGTCTCAAGAGCATAATTCCCTATTAATCAGTTCACATAAAGAAATATTCAAGAAGAATGTTTTATAACCTCATCTAATATTGACCAATTTTAGAAGAATGCACTTAAAAGGAAGTAAAAATTAATAATTAACATATGGATAATAAATAATATTTTAATGATGTTCTGAGGTATGCATAATGATAGGTGGTGATTGTGATCTTGGTCACATTCCTACCTTCCTTCCCTCCTTCCTTCCTTCTTCCCTTCCTTCTTTCTCTCTTTCCTTCCCTTCTTCCCCTCCTCCTTCTCTTCCTTGTATTTATTTTGTCAAGTCTTTTTACATAAGACTGCAAGTAGAAAAGGGATAGTTAGGCAACATATAAATATATGTTTCATTTTATCATGAGATTTCTTCTAAATTCCTTATTATATAATATTTCACTTTGTATTAAATGAGACACAAACACCAGAAAAATAATGGCCCTATGCATTAAACCTTAAATCATAAAAATTCTAGAAGAAACCATAAAGGTAAAGCTCCTTGACATCAGTCTTGTCAATGATTTTTTAAAATTTTATTTGACATTAAATGCAAAGATAACATATCAAAATAAAAACGAAAAGGTGAGATTACATCAAATTCAGAAGCATCTATCCAGCAAAGGAAACCATCAACAGAATGAAAAGCAAGCTGGAATTAGAAGAAATATTTACAAATTATATATCTGATAAAAAGTTAATAGCACAAACATATAAAGCACTCACACAATCAAAAACCAAAGAATTCAATTTAAAGATCAGCAGAGGACCTGAATCCATATTTTTAAAGAAGACAGGTACATTAAAATGCCCATAAAATGCTCACCATTATTATTCATCAGAAAAATGCAAATCAAAACCACAATGAGGTTACTCCAAGTCTGTTAAAGTGGTTATAATTAGCTATTATAGAAAAGGCAAGAGATGAATGCTGACAAGGAAGAGGAGTAAGAGGAACCCTCATGTACTGTTGGTAGGAATTCAAACTGGTACAGCCACTATGAAACACAGTATAGGGGTTTCTCAAAAAATTAATAATAGACCTATAATATAATTTGGTAATCTCATTTTTGGGTATTATATCTTAAAAAAATGAAATCAGGATTTCAAAAAGATATCTGTACTTCCATGTCCACTGCAGAATTATTCACAATAGTCAAGATATGGAAACAACCAAGTGTCCTTCCACAGATGAACGGATAAAGAAGATATTCTCTACATGGGCAATGAAACATTCTTCATCCATGAGAAAGAAGGAAATGGTGTTATTTTAAACAATATAGAAGGACCTAGGAGGCACTGTGATAAGTGAAAAAAGAAGCAAGACAGAAATATGTGTATTATAACATATGGAATTTTTTTTAAGTAAAACTCATAGAAACAAAGTTTCCAGGGGCTGAGGTTGGAGAAATAAGGAATGATTGATAAAAGCATACATATTTTTATCTATAAGATGAATAAGATCTTAGAATCTATTGCACAACATGGTGACAAGAGTTTATAACACTGTACTGTATAATTGAAGTTTGCTAAGAAAGAACAACAACAGCAACAACAAAAATATAACTATATGAGATGATGAATGTTTTTCTTTCTTTCCTTTTTTATTGATTTTAGAGAGAGAGGAAGAGACAGAGAGAGAAATATCAATCAGCTGCTTCTTGCACACACCCCAATGAGGGTATGTGCCCTGACCAGAAACCGAAACCGTAACTGGGACAAAACTCCAACCAACTGAGCCACACTTGCTAGGGCAAAGTAATGGATGATATAATTAACTAGGTGTGAGGTGTTTTTTCACAATGTATATGAAGGCACTATGATGTACACTTTAAATATCTTAGAGTATTTTTTGTCAATTACACCTTAACAAAGCTGAAAAAATACTATTGATCACCTAGTTCACTTGAACTAAATTCCCCATTGGTTGGATAAACCAATGTTCAAATGAGTTGATTAACTTTTCTGTAATATATTTTAAAAACTTTAAGAACAAGAAATATCAAATATAAAATTGTTTCAAAATATTTTATTTTTGATATGAATATTAAGGTATTTGCTCATGAAGAAATGTGTTGAAGGAGACTCACGAGGATATGTGATTCAAAGAATACAGAAAAAAGAGCAGCTGTAATGGGACTATTGTAAGGATTATAAATATTTGCTTGGCTTCTTTAAACTCACAGGAAACAAACAATTTCTATGAGGGATGATTTTCTCAAATTCTGAGTTCTACAGAAGAATTATGTATATATATCATATATATCATATGTAATTCTACAGAAGAATCATATATGTATATGATTCATATATGTATGACTTATATCTACTTATATATATGAATTATGTATGTGTATATGTATATATTCATATTCTAAGTCTCCACATGGGAGAAGTAATATATTCATTTTTATATTTTTTGTTATTATTTTGCCCGTTTAAATACTTTCAAAAACAGAAATGATATTTGTCATTTTATCATGTACAGTAAAAATATATAACTATTGCTATCTATTAATTAAATATGCATATTTTATATAAATTTTATTAAAATAATTTCAAGATACAAAAAAATAAATCTCTACAAGTACATTTATTATTTCTAATAAATGCCCTCTAAACATTACAAGTCAATTAAATTTGATGAAGGAAGTATTTAATAAACACTTAGGATGTATGTGCCAGGCATGGGTTTCTAAAGATAACAAAGATATACTTTGCTTTCTATGTTCCAGCTTAAAGGAGAGATTCAAATCCTTTGCAATGAAGGGAAGCTCAAGAGGAAAAGGAAGATGAAGAACTGGACAAGTGACACTTCCACAGAGTGGATCTTAGAGCAATCTAACAACAGAAGGCTCTCTGTAAAGTTAGTGACTCTCTACAGTGGTTGAACAAGACTTGCTCCCTAATTTTCAGTGAGCAGTGCAATCCTATCTAATAAAAGGGAAATATGCAAATTGACCATCACTCCAACACACAAGATGGCTGCCCCCCATGTGGTCAAAGATGGTCGCCCCCATGTGGACACAAGAAGGCCGCCACAAGGAGGGAAGTTGTGGGCGATCAGGCCAGCAGGGGAGGGCAGTTCAGAGGGACCAGGCCTGCAAAGGAGGGCAGTTGGGGGGGGACCAGGCCTGCAGGGTAAGGCAATTGGGGGTGACCAGGCCGGCAGAGGAGGGCAGTTAAGGGCAATCGGACTGGCAGGGGAGCAGTTAGGCGTCAATCAGGCTAGTGGGGGAGTGGTTAGGGGGTGATCAGGCTGGCAGGCAGAAGCATTTAGGGGCAATCAGGCAGGCAAGCAGGTGAGCAGTTGGGAGCCAGCAGTCCTGGATTGTGAGAGGGATGTCTGACTGCCCGTTTAGGCCTGATCCCACTGGGCCACTGGGATTGGGCCTAAACAGGCAGTTGGGCATCCCTTGAGGGGTCCCAGATTGGAGACGGTACAGGCTGGGCTGATGGACACACACCCCCCTCCCCATGCACAAATTCTGTGCACCGGGCCTCTAGTATAAAAATATTAGCCATTTGGTGAAAAATAATTAAGAATTTTAAGTTGGTAATAGCACAATATTGACCATGTGCTGTCCTTCCAAGTGTGCAGCCCTGTGTGACTGCACATATCACCTGCACATGGAGCTGACCCTGAGGTTAGATCTGCTCTTCCTAATCTTTCATACCCTTTAAGATACTTTCATTGCCTGATGCATTAACTTGATAAAAGTGGTCAGGTGTCTTTGGAGTTCAAAAAGCATAGATCACCCCAGGATGGTTTCTTGGCAATCTTTTAGCTATATGTGGCATTAATTGGAAACACTATGAAGAAAAAAAATCTGCCACTGCCTTCGGATTCACTGGAAATAGAGATCTGTGAATAACTGAGGTGTTTATTTTCACTCTGTCATTCTGCCATTTGATTAGGAATAAAGGATAGCATGCTAACCTGTGTTAGGGAATAAAATTGAGATACCAAAGAGGATTTCAGATATCCTTCACACAGCTTCCTTGCTGTCCTGTCAGTAAGAACACTAATAGGTAAAGTATTATTGAAAAAAAGATGCTTTTGTGAATGCCTACACATAAAAGACATTATGTGTGACTATATTTTAACATCATTCAATAGAGTCATCTGATTATATCATAACAGTGAAATATTGCTTTTCACACTTGCCTGCAACCAGCATTTTTCTATAACTATTAAGAAAAGTGAGAAGAGATTATTTCTTGACCTGGTGATTTGTGATTGCATATTTCTATACCTATATATGATACTTACGCATATATCAGCTACCTACATTCATAACAGGTAGTAAAATATCCAAGCTGATATGCCCTGTTGGTTTTATGACTTAGGGATGACTGAAAATTCACAAAAAGTGAAACTATTTAATAAAAAACAGCCAACTCACATGCTGTTTGACATCAGTTTTGATCATATGCATCTTACAATGAGGAAGTTTCTTACATTCTAGGAAGTAAAATAGTTTATTTTAGTTACTAATCCCTTTTTGAATTTAAAAAGGTGCTTATGGAAATAATATAAATTATGTTTAAGGGTTAATGATTTGTGAAGTCATAAAATATAATTCATTCATAACTTTATCTGTATTTTAAGTTTAAGCACCCAACTCTATAACCAGAATCATCTCTCTATATAATAATAATGAACAAATATAGTTTTATCATAAGCTAAGGTTGTATATCTTATTTAATTACTGGAACAGATAGTGTTCCAAAGTCAGAAATGTACTGTAAAGCACAATGAAGCGCAACACACATTGCAGATAAATTTTCTCCTTATTGAATGCTGTGACATTTAATGTGATTCATCTTCCCAAGACCTATTTGGATTTGTATAATATAAATAAACAATTTATGACTGGGAGATAAAATGTAAATTAAAAATACCATTATCTAACAATTTAACTTGAAATTTGGCATCTAATTTCTAATTTACACAAACACAAATATTTAAATCTAGTGTGTATTATCCATGGTACTCTGACATTACTGAGGATAACCTTTATGAAGACAAGTGTTCCCTTTCTGGTGTTGAAAAGAGGTGCACGTGTGTGTGTGTGTGCGCACATATATACACACACATGCACTCACATGCCCAACCAAGTCTGATAAACTTTAAACTGTCATTTGACTTCTTATTTCATTCACTGAGAATAAATTATCTTTTCAGATAAAAGCTATCAGATTTTTGTAAGATAATTTTCTTAAGCCCATGCCATTCCTCTTCAGCTGGTTTTGACCTGAGGATAATTTGTTTCATAATTTCTACCAGTAGAGAATCAAGGTGAAAAAAATGAGTGAAGGAAATGGTGACACTCCTGATGAGCCCTTTCTCCATAATCTCTTGAGTGAGCAGGAGAGTAAGAATGAGGCATTAGGACAATGAATGGCAAAATAAATCAACTTTGATTCATTTTGTGTAGGTGACATCTCATGTGCTGGAGTACATAATAAAGTACAATATCAGTAAGTTGGACTATAGAAAAATTATGCTGCTGAAACCAACTATTGGCTAAACAACAGCAACCACAAAAAATGCTCTCCCATTTTATTTTGAACCCAAATTTATTAAATTTATGGCAACATGAATTAAAATATAATTATATTTCACTAGTAACTACTATCAAGCCTTTCAAAATAGAAATAGTATTATTTAGAAAGAACATTTCTGGAAATGAGTTTATAAAGTATTTACCTTATGCTTTAAAATTAGTCTATTTATAGCATATTAGTATTAAATTTCATAACTATTCCTGACTGCTATCATTCTTTGCATTTCAAAGGCATATCATTTTAAGTTTGGGTTTTTTAAAAATTATTTGTAGTGTTAACTATATGTAAAATAAAAATATGAATAATTGCATTTGGGTTGCAGTTAAATCTCATTCATCAAAATTTGGTTTCTTAAAGTAAATTTGTGTTGTTTTTAAAGTATTTTGATTATGATATATTTGTATTCCAAAATAATTTAAAATTTTTTACCTATAATCATATTATTTTTAACATTTAAAAGTATAAAATCTGGATCTGGAAAATATGCTAAGTGAAATAAGCCAAACTGAGAAAGACAAATATCACATGATCTCACTTCTTTGTGGAATCTAATTAACAAAATGAATTGACCAACAAAATGAGACCCAAAGCAGGAGGCATGGAACAGACTGACCTACCTCAATGCGGGGTTAGGGGAATGAGAAGAGAGAAACCAAATATCTTATATAGTTATATGCATAGGCCATGGACACAGGCAATAGGATAGTGAAGACTTGGAGGGTGGGTAGGGGCTGGGAGGATGGGGGACACAAGGGGGGGGGCGGAGATAAGAGATATCTGTAATACTATCAACAATATAAAATGTATTCTAAAAAAGGCAATTTTTACAAGGCTGTTTGTACCCTTTCTAAATACATTTTCTAAAAAAAAATCAAGATAATCTGATAAGATATGTTTTAATAGGATATGATAGGAAAATAAAGGATTAGTTTATTTTCTCAAAAACTATATAAAATCTGATAAATAAATCTACATACATACATACATACATACAGACACACCAGTTTTCTTTCAAAGCCACTCTACATACAATGACAATATAGAGTCCATGTTTCTTTTGATGAATTAGAATCTGGGATGGAAAATTAGTGCAGTAGTTGTAGTGGCATTCCTCATTCCCCTCTGCTCAGCAAGTGACTATACTGCCTTTGTTGAGACAGTCCCCAACTTAAGAAGCAGTAACTGTCTCCCACCAAAGAAGCTAAACATATAAGATTTTGAATTCTATTTTTACTCCAACAGTGAAAAAATGAGTATATATTATAGATTCCCCAAAAAGATGGCCCACCCCAGAAATGGAATTAGAGGACCGGGAAGATCCATTTAGGCTATGAACAGCCTCAGTGCTTCCACATACTGGTACAATTCGTTTTCAGAGGCACCAATAACATTGTTCTAGGAGCAGCTTCTAGTGCCACGGTGAGTGATGTCAGCAAGACAAGCTACAGTAACTCCCCAGGTGTATTGGCAGGACATTCTTCTCTGAAAAATCTGATGATTTGGGACATAGCTCCTGGCTACAAAATTTCCAAGCCTGTTTTATTAGTCTTTTAAGAAATAAAGTGGTTTTATCACTATCGTTTTAATAAGCCAAATCACGCTTACAACTGGGTTCTTTCATCTGCTTCCAAATAAAGAAACTTCACTGATTTAAAAATTGCTACCAGTGGGAATTATAGCAACAGATCATCAGGAATTGGAGAGAATTTTCACTTGGTTGAAGACAAGTGAAATAACCAGCTATTAAGGAACAAAACTCTAAACATGAAGAAATGTGACAACAATGGCACACTCCTTTTAATGATATTGAACAATTTAAGAGAAAGAAGATGAGAGGTATACTTTTAAATTTATTGCACTGAATAGAACCAGAAACTGTCTCTATTGTGTGGGAAAAAATAGTCCATTATTTTATGCAACTATAACTCTCCAAAGGTTACAAAACCAAAAAGATTTTTTTATTGTGGTTGGTGAGACCACCATGGAAGCATAATTTTGGGATCTCCCCAAACTCCTCCTAAAAACCAGAGATTAACCAGGCTAGCAAAAGAAAAATTCCACAGATAACATCTTCAATGAAAGCAAGAAACAAAGCATTTCCATGAACCTCACTGAGCTGTAGAACTCTAAAATTGTCATAAATAAATAAATAAATAAATAAATAAATAAATAAATAAATAAAATGAAACCCCTCATGGTGAAAAAAATTCAATTTCAAGTAGAAACCTGAGTGAGTCCAAGGGCATCAGGAAAATCTGAGCTTTTTCCTGAGCCATAATTTGCAAGTAAGGGCAAACAAGCAAAAAACCCATCAACTCATTTACATAGAAGGTCAAATAGTGCTGTGGTTTTCAAAAATATCTGGAAAGTATTCCATCCTATCCAGGCTGTGCTTAATTTAGAGGGGATATCAAAAAAAATGTAGGAGAGAAAGTAGGTTCCATTTTTAAAGTATGATGAGTCAAGGGTAGTAAAGCCCAGAAATTACAATAACTTCTGAAAGTGGGAAAGTGGTTTGGAAAACAAGGCCTGAATGAATCAGCTCTGAAGACAGGGAATTCCTAAATCTGATATGTGTGAAAGACAAAGAAATGGTGACCTGTAGAATTGACTATACAATCCGGAAATCGATTTCCCAAAATGAGATTCTAATATATCAGTAATGTGAGACTGCATTTCAGTGGAAAAAAGGATAGTTTATCTAGAAATAAAATGATACCAGTTATTCATTTAAATGACTATAAACTTGGGACATTATTAAACCACTTACAAAATCAGTTCCAGATGAATTAGAACAGAAAACAAAAATCAGTGATGCATGCTCTATTGTAGGGAAAGCTAAAATCACAAAAGCCATAAAAATAAAAAGGACACATTTGACTGCATAAACAGAAAAAGGCTGTGTAGTAGAATATACCATACAAGGTCAATAAAAATGATAGATTTAAAGAACTATGCAGCAAAAAATATGAAAAAAGGTATGAGAAATTAGTTTATAAATAGATACATAAGCCAATGTAAAATTGTGCAAAGCACATGAATATTGAATCACAGAAGAGCAAATGGTGAAGTTGCAATAAAGATGAACAAACTCACTATAATGAAAATATATGCAACTAAAAAAAATGAGATTTTTTTTTCTTTTCATTGAATTTACTAGAGGCCTGGTGCATGAAATTCTTGCACAGGGGGGCAGTCCCCTCAGCCCACCCTGTACCCTCTCTAATCTGGGACACATTGGTTTAGGCTCAATCCAGGGGATCAGGCCTAAACCATCAGTCAGACATCCCTTTCACAATCCTGGACCACTGGCTCCTAATTGCTCACCTGCCTGCCTGCCTGGTCGCCCCTAACTGCCCTTCCCCGCCCCCCCCTCCGCCAGCCTGATCACCTCTAACCACCTCTGCCTGCCAACCTGATCACCCCTAACTGCCCCCCTGCTGGCCTGGTTGCCCCTAACTGCCCTCTGCTTCTGGCCATGTTGCCCCCAACTGCCCCCTCCCTACTGGCCTGGTTGCCCCCAACTGCCCCCCCTACTGGCCTGGTCGTAGGCAGCCATCTTGTGAGGGCATGAGGGTCAATTTGCATATTACCTTTTTATTATATAGGATTGGGATGACACAAATTATACAGGTTTCAGGCACACAATTCTACAACACATAACTTGTGTACTGTATTGTGTGTTCACTACCCCAAGTCAAGTCCATCACCATTTATCTCCCCTATACCCTTCTCTACCTCCCACCACACATCCCCCCTTGACAATTACTACACTGTTGTCTCTGTCCATCAGTGTGTTTGTTTGTTTTTTCTCTCTCACTCTTTCTTTTTTCTTTTTTGCTCAATCCCTCCACTTCTTCCCATCCAGTCTTTATACATTTTGGACTAGATAAAGTTTAAGACATATGCAGTTAATGATGTAAGGAAAGGTATACTATCGTATACACTTGGTAGAAACTAAAATTTAACATACTTTAAGGAACAATTTTTATGATAAACAATGCTTACATCTCTTAGAAATCTATGCTTTACAAATCAATACATGAGTTGGAAAGGTTATATGTTTAAGGATATTTATCTGTTCTGGCAAAATACTGAAATAATATGAACCATTATTAACAGAAAAATGGTTAAATAAATTATACTATATGCCCACCATGGAATTGAGACAGAGGGAAATGAGGTAGTTAGGAATTGGGACCATACACGGGAGGAACTAAAACTGGGGAACCCAACCAGGTGGAATTACTAAGGCACCCCAACTGGGCGGGGAAGGTGTGGCTCGTGAGAGGCATGAGCTTTAAAATGTATGAATGATGCTAAGACAGGAAGCTTGCAGATAACCAATCACAAGGTGATGGGGAATATAAGACATTTTTGGGGGGCTAGCAATCTGAATCTGTGCCAGTAACCTAATGTACATTCTTGATAGCCTATAATTAAGTCACTGCCCCTTTATCCACAATCTGGTCTGGTGGGACCTGTTTACCTGATTGCTCCCGATTTGCAAGGGGCCCATAAATGTAGAATGTAACAGCTTAGCTACAGGGGAGGTCACTGACACCACCCAGGCCAGGCATTTAGATACAATCTAACTTCCCCATTCTAACTGAGGCAGGATGAGCTGTGGAAGCCCACCACAAAAGCCTGGTAGTTAGGAAACAGATAGAAAACAAAGAAACCAAAGGGTATAGGAACAAGCTTCCTCCATATTCACTCACTCAGGGATTTGGAGAACTGACCCCTGAGTCACTGTTCTAGTACATCTGAAACATCTGAAAATAAGTGAGTTTATCCTGGATCTCCGAGTAATCCTTGCGTATTTTCTGGTCACCTGGTAAATTCTGTAACAAAGGTAGTAAGGGTTATAAACCAATCTCAAGGATGTTACTAAGGCAAAATTATTAGAAAGGACCAATCAGTATTAACAAGCACATATACAAAAAAGCCTGCCTGCTCCCCCAGAACACTAGATTTTTGCTTGATGGCAGAAGACATGCTCCCTTGCGCCATGTGGGACTCTACACATGGATAAATAGACCTTAATACCCCATGCTCCCATAAGCCATGTGGGACTCTACACATGGATAAATAGACCTTAATACCCAACAGTAACATGGAAAGGAACCCCAGCTGCACCTTTACCAGGACTGGCTTCTCTCAATAAACTTCAGTTCCGCTAACCATTTTTGTCCATGACTTCATTCTTTGATTTCATGAGACAACAAATTCAAACTCAAACACTCCACATTTCAGTTTCAGAATATAGCTATTAACAAGAATAAATTAGGATACTATAAATTGATAGGCTAAAGGTGGGAATGGGTCAAATTTTGTAAGACCTTATAAAAAAGGTAAAAGGCAGAAATATTTGTTTGAAATAATCCTATTTTGAAAAGAAAAATTATGACAAAAACATATAGTTATGTGTAGTAATAAGTTTATATCTATATCATCCTGTATAATAAAAGCCTAATATGCAAATCGATTGAACGGTGGAATGACCAGTGGAATGACCAGTCACTATGATGCACAATGATCAGCAGAGGGCAGACGTTCAATGCAGGAACTGCCCCCAGCCTGCAGGCCCCAGGCCAGCCAAGGCGGGTGCCAATGGGGGTCCCCTAATTGCCATGCTGGTTGCCCCACAGATTGGTCCTGATCACCAGCCAGGCCTAGGGACCCTACCCATGCATGAATTTTGTGCATTGGGCCTCTAGCATACAGTATATATACTGTATAATTACTGTTTATTAAAATCAATTATTCTTAATATCTTAGAAATTTAAATCAGAACAATTCTATTATGTAATTTGGACTGAAAAAAATCCATTTAAAGAATTGACATGTAAAACTGTAGTTTCACATTATTATTTCATTACATTTGTTGGTCGGTATTTCCACAGAGAATTGAAATAAATAAATTTGTTAGTTTTTTCCTGAAAATTAGTTCTGTCCAATGGAGCTTCAAACCAAAAGTGTAGGTGGATGGAGCAGATACAGCTTTATACTAAATGGATACATCCAGTTATATTTTTCAAGTTCTTGAGCTTGCTCATTACAATTTCCCTTAAAATGGTTATATCTGCTTGGGGAAGATAATGTCAATAATCAAGTTTATTATATGTGTATATAATTAAAGTTAATAGTCCTTGAGCAGGATCTTGAGGGCACTTCAATGAGGAAAGAACATGAGATTTTAAGGCTTAGACTTCATAAAATTTCTTTTGGTTACTCAGATACATTTTGTACTTCCTTTTCATTTCAGGATAAATTTGAGGGTACTTCAAAAGGAGTGCTATTATAATTACATGTACAAGTTTCTTTTTTTATTGCCATTAAGTGCACCTTATTAAAATCTCCTTTAAAAATCTCAAACTATATTGAATGCAGATAGAAAATATACAATATTTTAGTATTTAACTTAATACTTAATTAATTAAGAATATTAAATTAATATTGAGTAATATGATGATTGGAATACCTAAAATTTAAAAGATTTAAAAGCACAGTTTAGAACTGTGCCCTGGGGTACTATTTATAATTTTACTAAAATTGATTTGATCCCATTTTATTACATTGAGATTGAATCAATTCTGTTTTATGCTGATAAAAATACATGAACTTTCTCATGCAAGAATAGTCCTTCACTTCATAAATTCAGTTGTGGAATTTCAAAACATCATTCCAGGTTGTAGGAAGCAGTAATTTCAGACTTTTCAGCCCACCCATTTCCTCACAAATGTGGCTAAATTCTGGAAGATGCATATAATAACAATTAATTATTTGAAGATGTCTGTGTTATTGGACTATCAAGAGGTGTCAGTATAAGACAGGATTCTCTGTTTCTGGGCCATACCGGAGTCTGAGAATAATATTTATAGTACTTCAGCACACTCTGGGGACCATAGACATCCCCGCTTCATTCCCACACCTGGGGTATGGGAAATTTTGTGAGACTGTTTCTGGTAATATCTGTCTAAATGCACTACATTTGACTACCAGAAAATTTTGCGTGGGGCAAGGATTATAGGCATCTTTACCATCAATCACATACACTTTTCCCTCTTCTACTTTTCTTCGTCCTTCATCAACAAATCTTTATTTATAATGGGAATTGGGATAGAAGCCCTATCACCTTCTCTTGTTCCTTTCAAATATTATTTTTTCTGGAAATTGAAATTCTTGGTCTGGTTGGAGCTTATGGAAACAAAAGTATCAGAAATCAAACTCCTTTGACAAAACAGAGCCCAGTCCTAATTATCTGCCTTTATTGGAATAGGAAACAGGGTGATAACTATAGACAATGAAGATTCCACTTTGAGAGTAGGAGGGAGCAGAATGGATTTATGTTAGAAATATTTTGCTAAGTGTGTCAAAATAAGATAAGGCTTAAATATAATTTTAGATTAAGCCTGTATTTTCTAATTCAACACAATCCTCAAAACCTCAATTTTCTTAAACAGCATTGCATTCTTGTAGATTATTATATTTATAATATGCTATGACAGCCAGGCTGGTGGGGCTCAGTGGTTGAATGTCTACCCATGAACCAGGAGATCATGGTTTGATTCCCAGTCAGGGCACATGCCTGGGTTATGGGCTCAATTCCCAGTAGGGGTCATGCAGGAGCCAGCCAATCAATGATGCTCTCTCATTATTGATGTTTCTCTCTCTTTCCCTCTCCCTTTCTCTCTCTGAAATCAATGATTGAATATATATATATATATATATATATATATGCTATGACATAATATCATTAGAGAAAATAATATGTATGGAACTTAGCATGCGTAAGAATTACTATGATCATATTTGGTTTCATTCATTTAAAAGCAGAATCTCTAAGTCACTGATTCTTAGCCATGGAGTTTTACCACACCACTACATCAGAATCTCCACAGTTCATGTTTGGAAAGAAATGCAGTAATGAAACATTGCTGGGCTTAATGGGGATACCCTTATCATCACAATATTAACTTTTATTTCCTTACGCTTCTCTTTTGAGAATTTTATTAGATCAAAAATAATAATTAGAATTAATCTATACCTATTTTCTATCACCTACCTATGTATCAAAACATTTCTGTATCTATCTATCATCTATCTGCCATCTATCTATGTGTTATCTATTCATCTGTCTTTGAATAAGGATCACTAGATGACCTGAGATAAGTTATGGTTTTAGTAAGTAGAAAGTTACTGATCAAGAACTCTATGTTAAGCTGATTCTGTAAGATTAGAGTAGCAGAGCTGAGGTGGTCTCATTAGGATGGAAAAAGTGATACTAATAAAAATTTCAGATGTAGATATAAAAATTATGTTTATTGTTTCTTATTTCTCTCAAACCATCTCCTAAAATTAAAGTGTGGAAAACACCAGCTATAATATTTTACTCAGCAATAGAGCCAATTTGGCTTTTGACTAAAATGCAAATTAATAAAATGTTTAGACCATGTTCTCTGCAGATATATATACACACATAATTAAATATTAGAAATTAAAGTTCATAAGAATAGGGATATTTTTCATTTACTCATTTGGTGATCTTCAGTGCCAAAAATAGTGTCTGGCACATACTGTACATTCAATAAATATTTGTGGAATACATGTATTGTGATTCTACGGAATATTGTAACAATATATGAAGGGATCCAGATGTATAAAAAACTGTAGTTGTGTGTATGTTTGTGTGTGTTTGTGTGCCGATAAAAGAGCACCAAGCTGATTTAAAGTTATTGTTTTAATTACACATGAAAAATATAAGAGCATTTTTCTTCTGTAAAACTTAAAATATTTTACTGTAGGTACATTTTACTCTCAGTCCCTAAGAATAGTAGCCACTAATATCACTTTGGTGTCATTACCCTCAATTTTTCTTTATGCATTTAGAAACTTTGATATTTTCAAAAACAATATACATATATATACTATAGAGTCCTGGTGCATGAATTCATGCACCAGTGGGGTCCTTCTGCGTACCCTGGGGGAATGGAGCTGAAACAAGCAGTCCAATGCCACCTGCTGTTCCTGCCTGCCGCTCCTGCCCATCCCAGCCCCACTGCGCTTTCTGCCACTGCCCGGTAGGCTCACTGTCGCTCTGCTGCGGTCAGGGCTGCAGCGGCCAGCCATAATCCCTGCGCCTGGCGCCCATTGGTCAGCTGAGCAGCACTCCCACTGTGGGAGCACACTGACTACCAGGAGGCAACTCCTGCATTAAGAGTCTGCCCCCGGGAGTCAGTGTGCATCATAGCAACCTGTTGTTCGGTCGTTCAGTCATTCAGTTGCTTAGGCTTTTATATATATACTAGGGACCCGTTGCAGGAATATTTCCTGCAAGACTTCTGGCGGCAGGCTTCCCTCCCACCCCTCCACCTCTCCCACTGCGGCGGGCGGGGCTGGGCAGGCCGAATGAGCGGAGCGCCTCCCGCCCGTCCCGCCCACCCAACCCAGCCCACCTCGCCCCGCACTTCTGACCCTCTGCGCCCGCTGACACAGCTGCCTCTGTGGCCTTGCACTGCTGCCGCCTCTGATCACCCCGACCTGCCACGCACGCTGCCGCCGCCTCCTCAGCCCCGCACACTGCTGCTGCGTGCCCCACCCGCCCACCCTCCCCGCCACGCCCCACCCGCCTCACCACGGCCCGCCCGCAGCCACCACCGCCTCCAAGGCCACCTCGGCCTCGCAAACCGCCCGCCATGCCCCGCCTGCCGCCTCCACTGTGCGCCCCGCCCACCTCCGCCGCTGCCACCACCACCGCTGCTGCCACCGCCGCTCACACTGCCTGCCACCGCCTCAGAGGCCACCATGGCCGCGTGCTCCACAGCTGTGCCACCGCCCACCCGCGCAGCCACCATGCTTTGTGCTTTCTTCACTCCTCCCTCCCTCAGCATATGCAAATTAACCGCCATCTTTTTCGCTCTGATTGGCTGTGGGCATAGCGAAGGTACAGTCAATTTGCATATTACTGTTTTATTAGATAAGACTAGAGGCCCAGTGCATGAAATTTGTGCACAAGGGGGTGTCCCTCAGCCCGGCCTGCACCCTCTCCAATCTGGGACCCCTTGGGGGATGTTTGACTGCCAATTTAGGCCCCATCCCTCTCACAAGCTGTTGGACATCTCTCTCACAATCCGGGACTGCTGGCTCCTAACCGCTCCTGTGCTGGCCTGATTGACGCCTAATTGCTCCCCTGCCAGCCCGATCACCCCCAGCTGCCCTCCTCTGCTGGTCTGATTGCCCACAACTACCCTCCCCTGCCAGCCATCTTGTGATGGTCATCTTGTGGTGGCCATCTAGTGGTGGCCATCCTGTGACGATGTCATATGACGCCATGTAGTCTTTTATTATTATATGATAGATATGTAATATATGTATACGTAATGTACATACATAAAATTTTGCAGGAATTAAGAGGTTATTTGTTTTACATTAAATTTTTCATAATATTTTATTACATATATACCTTATTTTAAATCTCCACATGGCATGCATATTGCCATTGTCAGTGTAGTCTTCTAATACAGATCCACTCTGACATCATATCTAATATTATATCATTGCAGAAATTAGAATAGTAAACCTAATTTTGCACAAATTTAGGTGCATAAATTTCTGTAGGTTAAGTCCTCAAAATTATTATATTTAGGGTATATGTATTTTCACTTTTAATTGTCCATCCATATTGTCTTTCAAAGAACATGCACCACTTTATTTTTTCACTATATAAACATTTTCCTCACTCTTTCTAACCATTATTTTAAATCAAATTTTTAATTAAACTGTGTCAATTTAATAGTTTTCTCATTTCAATTCCTCAATTACCATAAAGGTTAAAATTTTGTAAAATTAAAAAAAAATGGATATTGACTTTTAAATTTATTAATAATATTTTTCTTACCTTCTATTTTTTCTTGTGGATTTGTAGTTTGGTGCACATTAGAGATGTCCTTCTTTTTTTCCATTATATCTGTTAAAAGCATTTTCACCTAGTCTGTGTCTTTATTTGCTTTTAAGCTTTATTGTGACTTTAGAAATTTTAAGTTTTAACTTAAAGTTTATAAAAATTTTGTTTATGACTTTTCTTTTTTAAATATTGTTGAATATGAACTTTCTTATTCCAAAGTTAAAAAGATAATATCAATATATTATTATGTTAATATATGTGCACATACATAACATATATACATAATAAAATTGAGAATTAAACCCAAGAGAAATATTTTATTGTTATTTTGTCCTATTTGATGTATTTGATTTTATATCATTGTATTTATGGTTTTTGCACATACATATGTTTGAAAGTAAAAATGTCTATTTTTTTATTTTCTTAATTAGTCCTTATCAAATTTGGATGCTGACAATACACTAGCCTTACAAAATAAATTGAGTCACCTCCTATAACAAATTGTGCAATATGGAATTGATTTGCCCCTCTGTGGTTTAGTAAAACTTGACTTTAAAACTGCTATGTTTTATTTATTTAATTTGTGAGAGTTTGGCTGGGGAACAGGCCATTTATAAATATCAATTTAATTTTCTTAAATAAGTTTATTCTGTTATTTTATTTTCATTTGTTATTATTATTATCTTTCACTTTATTTCTATTGTTGGCACTATTACAGTTGTCTCATTTCCTGCCCCCTCTGCCTAACTCCACCCAGCCTCGACCCCCCTTTTCCTCTGGCCATCAACACACTACACTGTGTCTGTGTCAAGGGGTTATGCCTATATGTTTTTGGCTAATCTCTTCACCTTTTTTCATCCAGTCCTCCTTCCTCCCTTTTCCCTCCCCACTGACAGCAGTCAGTCTGTTCCATGTATCCATGTTTCTGGTTCTATTTTGTTTATCAGTTTATTTTGTTCATTAGATCCCACATATAAGTGAGATCGTATGGTACTTTTCTTTCTCTTACTAGTTTATTTCATTAAGCATAATAAACTCCAAGTCCGTC
This sequence comes from Ia io, assembly GCA_025583905.1. Lineage (NCBI taxonomy): Eukaryota > Metazoa > Chordata > Mammalia > Chiroptera > Vespertilionidae > Ia > Ia io. Next base: position 40,219,784 of record JAJQQW010000009.1, on the reverse strand, counting down.
CATATTTCTTCTGATAATTTAAACATTATAAAATTTTCCAAGTTTTCATATTTTTTGTTTTAACTTGTTCATAAAATTTAATTGTGAAGTTTGAATCAATAGTGTATCTACAGTTATGTTTCTTATTAATAACCATATTGTACCACACTCTGTATTGTTGTGGACATTAAACAGTATTTCTGGAATTTACCTTATAAAACTTTTCTAAGAGCCACCTCTTGATTTTATTTATCCTAAGTATTTTGTCTATGTTTCTTTTCTGCTAAGTATTTTGCAATAAATAACATATATAATAATTGTACAATATAACTGATGTGAATGTATGCCAATATCATCTGATAATTTGGTCTGATTCTGCTTGCTATAAAGACATATATTGCAAATGCAATACTTCTATCTTAAAATATATCACAGGTTATTATAACTTGAGATCTTTGGAAGGCAGGAATAAAATATTTCTATTCTTAGTGCTTACCACTATACCTGAACATAGTAAATTCTCAATGTTTTTTGAATAAAGTGAATGAAAAACCTTAATTAAGAAATTTTAAAACTTCCACATTCACTCTTTCTGTGAGATTTAAAACAAATTAACTTGTATTTCTCTCTCACATATGATGGGTAGCCCAGAGCATTCCTCCAAATATCTGTAAATTACCTATAGTTTAGACTAGCGGAGTTAATTCTGTCTCTGATTTTTTTTTTTTTTTTTTACTGATGAAATGTTACTCATCATAATTTGGTCCTGCTACTGTCTCTGGCATAAAGCCAATAATACATTATATAGTCCTTTTATTTTATTTGCTACCCAGCACCAACAATTCACATAATTCATTTAGGTTTGTATCAGATTTTACTGAAAGTTTAGGGTGATGCAAAGTTTTTACATGCAGCAACATAACAGCTTTAAATAAATTAAATAATAGCAAAACACAACCCATATGACAGCTACTATGCATCAGCTTAAGTGATTTATATATTTTAGTTCATTTGATTCTCACTGAAACCCCTGACTAGATACTATAATGACTTCTATTCTTTTTCATGTGAAGACACTGAAGCACACAAGTTAAAGCAGAGGTTGCACAGCTAACAATTATGGTCCTGTGATATAAGATATGCTTTTTATTATAAGTTATTGGAATACACTGTTTGATTTTGCCACCACTTGGGGAATTTTTTACTGGTTGACTTTTCCCAAAGTGCCAGACTCTAGCTATGTTTTGTTATTCACTCTCTCCGTTATTCTACAGAGTCCTCTCTACTTTCTTGGCTCTCCATCCCTGGACATTTTTGCTAATTGAGTAGAGAATTTAGCTGTGTCGCTTTGCTCTCTCTTTCCATACATCAGATTAAGTTCACACTCACCAGTATTTATAAATTCATTTCTTATACAAAAGGAGTTCCCTGTCTATGAAGGCTTCAAGCATTAGCTGTTAAAATAACAATATTTGTTTTCCTCTGACCTAACATACATGAATATAACTCACATTTGATTTATTAAAGATATGGTTAACTTTATTGCTTTACAACATAGGCTCCTGAAAATAATTTTTTTCTTGAATTCCCTAGGAATTTGGAAAATATGGTTGATTATAAAATGTGTTTGGTCTTTTGATTCCTAAATGATCAATAAACACACAAAGCATTAAAATTAGTTTAAATAATATTCAAGCCCTTTCATTGCCCTAATGAAAGTGAGTATTCTTTGAATTTCAGCTGAATGACATTTCAATTATTATCCACAAATTCCAAGACATATATCACATTGGCAATTTTTAATAAAAATATTTTTGAGTAAGAATAAAGGAAAATGAGTTTATAATACTGGTACTAATATATGTTTATTGAACTGTGTGGAAGAAATTGGTTCTTATCTCTGGAAATGTGTATGCATATAATAAGATTTTATGATGGATGCTAATTAGATCTTACACTGAGGCCCCCCCCCAAAAAAAAAAAGGAACAAAGTTTGTTTATAGGATATTTCAGAGTACATTGGTCATAATTATACGTGTTTGTTTTTCTATGCTAAGCAGAAAGTACCTCCATTTGAACAGAGATGATCAGGAACCAAATAAGAATATCAAACTGAGCAAAGTATATACTTATTCTTAATATTTCACACTTTTATTTTTTAAAGTACATTTCACATAACTGTTCATATTACCCTCAAAATAACTGTGAGAGTATGAACAACTTCACACTGTGTTCAGACAACCGAGTTTAATAGTGGGTATCCTCCCATTGTTTCCCTCATGTTCATATATATATATATATATATATATATATATATATATATATATATATCCTATCTAATGAAGAGGTAATATGCAAATTGTCACTCCAACACACAAGATGGCCGCCCCCATGTGGTCAAAGATGGCCACCCCCATGTGAACACAAGATGGCCACAACAAGATGGCCCGCAGGGGAGGGAAGTTAGGGGTGAGCAAGCCTGCAGGGGGGTGACCATGCCTGCAGGGGAGGGCAGTTGGGGGTGACAAGACCTGCAGGGGAGGGCAGCTGTGGGTGATCAGGCCAGCAGGGGAGGGAAGTTAGGGGTGAACAGGCCTGCAGGGGAGGGCAGTTGGGGGGGAGACCAGGCCTGCAGAGGAGGGCAGTTGGGGGGGACGAGGCTGAAGGAGAGGGCAGTTGGGGGGTACCAGGCCTGCAGGGGAGGGCAGTTGGGAGGGACAAGGCCTGCAGGGGAGGGCAGTTGGGGGTGACCAGGATGGCAGGGGAGGGCAGTTGGGGGCAACCAGGCCTGTAGGGGAGGACAGTTGGGTTGACCAGGCACTAGGGGAGGGCAGTTAGGGGTGACCAGGCTGCCAGGGGAGGGCAGTTAGGGGCAATCGGGCCAGAAGGGGAGCAGTTAGGTGTTTATCAGGCTGGCAGGGGAGTGGTTAGGGGGTGATCAGGCTGGCAGGCAGAAGTGGTTAGCAGCAATCATGCAGGCAGGCAGGCAGGCACGCAGTTGGGAGCCAGCAATCCTGGATTGTGACAGGGCTGTCCGACTCCCCGTTTAGGCCCGATTCCACTGGGTAGTTGGACATCCCTTGAGGGGTCCCGGATTGAAGAGGGTTCAGGATGTGCTGAGGGACACCACCCCTCCCTGTGCACAAATTTTGTGCACCTCAAAATATATATATATATATATATATATATATATATATATATATATATATATATATATACACACACACATGTATACTACATATATTATTAAGATGATTTTCTCATACCTTTCTTTCATTACACAATAGTGGCCTGGTGCACAAAATTCGTGCATGGTGGGGGTATTCCTCAGCCCTACTTGTACCCTTTCCAATCTTGAACCCCTCGAAGGATGTCCTACTGCCTGTTTACAGGGATTGGGCCTAAACTGGTAGTTGGACATCCCTCTCGCAATCCAGGACTGTTGGCTCCTAACTGCTCACCTGCCTGCCTGCCTGTCTGACTTCCCCTAACCACTCTGCCTGCTGGCCTGTTCACCCCCAACTGCCCCCGCCTGCTCACCCCCAAATGCTGCCCTCGCTAGCTTGATCACCCAATTGCCCCCCATGCCAGTGTGCTCACCCCTAACTGTCTCCCCTGCTGGCCTGCTCACCCCCACTTTCCCTCCCCACTGGCCTGCTCACCCCCAACTTCCCCCCTGCTGGCCTGCTCACTCCAAACTGCCACCCTGCTGTCCTGATCACCTCCAAGTGACCTCCACTGACAGCCTGCTTGCCCCCAACTGGCCCCCTTGCTGTTCTGCTTATCCCCAATAGCCCCGCCCCCCACCAGCCTGATCACCCACAACTGCCATCCCATCCTGGCCTGATCACCCACAACTTCCCTCCCCTCTTGGCCTCTAACCGCCTCTACCTCGGCCCCGCCACCATGGCTTTGTCCAGAAGAACATCCAGAAGGTCTCCTGGAAGTTCTCCCAGTCTAATTAGAATATTACCTTTTTATTAGTATAGATAGAGGCCTGGTACATGGGTGGGGGCCAGCTGGTTTGTCCTGAAGGGTGTCCCGGATCAGGGTGGGGGTCCTGCTGGGGTGCCTGGCCAGCCTGGGTGAGGGGCTGAGGGCCATTTTCATGCTGGCTAAGCCCCCCAGGGGGGACCATCCCCCCATGAGGGTGTGGCCAGCCTGAGTGAGGGGCTGAGGGCTGTTTTCAGGCTGGCCACACCCCCTTCAGCGTGGGGGGGGTCCCACTGGGGTGCCTGGCCAGCTTGGGTGAGGGGCTGATGGCTGTTTGCAGGCTGGCCACCGCCCCCAGTGACCCAAGCTCCCAGCCCCTCCTTTTTTCTTTTTTTTCTTTTTTTTCTTTTTTTTCAGCGCCTTCTTGAATGGAGGCCAGGGCCGGCTGGAAGCAGGTATCTGGGATTTATTTACCTTCTATAATTGAAACTTTGTAGCCTTGAGCAGAGGCCAGGGCCCGCCCGGGCCTGCCAGAGCAGGCGAGAAGCTTGGCTTCCTCCATCGCCAGGGGCAACCCAAGCCTCCTTCTTGCTCCAGCTCCATGGCGGCCTCCATCTTTGTTAGGTTAATTTGAATACTCACTCTGATTGGCTGGTGGGTGTAGTGGAGGTATGGTCAATTTGCATGTTTCTCTTTTATTAGATAGGATAGCATTTGGTTCAATTAGAATTTATTGGGACTTTAGAGGTTATCCAATGTTCTTCTTCTAATTAAGCTGATTTCAGCATATACATTTCCTTTACAAGGTCATTTTAATTTGAGTAATTTTGCATTTATTATTTTCAATCACTTATTTAATATACTTTCTGAGCATTTAATATGTGCTAGGTCCTAAATTTAGATTTGGAGACTATTAGAATTAAGACAGAAAAACATTGCCTAGCCCTTGTGATTTTATTCTCTAGAACCAAATATAGGTAAGTAACCAGAAATCACTACATGATAGGGTAGGTAAAATTACTGAAGAATTTTCAGAAAAAATATTATATGATTTACTTTTGTGTTATATAAAGATCAACCTGGATTGCAATATAAAAGATGGATTAAAGGAGAGCTAATAGGAAATTAGTGGGACCAGTTAAAAATTACAAGGAAGAAGCAAAAAAAAAAACCAATCTCTTATTTTTTGTTTTCTTTATTGATTAAGGTATTACATATGTGTCCTTATCCTCCCTATTGCCCCTCCCCCACTCATGGCCTCACCCCCCCTAGTGTCTGTGTCCATTGGTTAGGTTTATATGCATGCATACAAGTCCTTTTGTTGATCTATCCCCCTTACCTCCACCCTCTCCTACCTTCCCTCTGAGGTTTGATGGTCTGATCCATGTTTCTCTGTCTCTGGATCTATTTGTTCATCAGTTTATGTTGTTCATTATATTCCACAAGCTCTTATGTGTGACAAATAGTGTCAGCTGATCTAGATGTCTCTAAAATAAAAAGGGAAGACTCCTAAATGGCTAACTTGATAATTTTATTCACGACACAAAGAACATAGAGCCAGGAGCAAGAGGACACTGATGAGTAAATCTTAAGAAGTACTGAGTTTGAGGTACCAATGGAATATTTTCATCTGGATATTCAAGTTAGATATAAAGGCCTAAATCCCAGAAGTCAATTCTGAGCATAGAGTTTTTAGTATGAAGGACCATATGGTGGTGTTATAGTTTATAGATAGACTTTATGTGGAGAAAGAAGAAAAGTGGGTTAAACAGAGACTTTTTAAAAAGTACAATTTTTCAAAAAGTTTGCTTAATATAAATATGCAAAAAATTTTTACTAAGTTCATAGGTTTTAATTACTTAATTTAAACAAAGATAGCCTAGAAAATGTTGATAATTCCCCAGTCTCTATTAACATTTTTTAAAAATATATAATTTTTATTGATTTCAGAGAGGTAAGGAGAGGGAGAAAGAGATGGAAACATCAATGATGAGAAAGAACCATTGATCAGCTGCCTCCTGCATGCCTCACACTGGGGATTGAGCTGCAACCTGGGTATATGCTCTGACGGGGAATTGAACAGTGACCTTCTGGTTCATAGGTTGATTCTCAACCACTGAGCCATGCCAGCCAGGCTCAATTAACATTTTTGAGGGTAACTTTATTTTTTTAAAGATTTTATTGATTTTTTTACAGAGAGGAAGGGAGAGGGATAGAGAGTTGGAAACATCGATGAGAGAGAAACATCAATCAGCTGCCTCCTGCACAGCCCCTCCTGGGGATGTGCCCACAACCAAGGTACATGCCCTTGACTGGAATCAAACCTGGGACCCTTCAGTCTTCAGGCTGATGCTCTATCCACTGAGCCAAACCGCTTAGGGCAAGGGTAACTTTTTAAAAAATTTTGGAGCCATCCCAGTCTTGTTTGATCTCTCCCTTCTATATTTTGTCAGTCATTATGGCCTGTAGAAATATATATATTTCTAATCTTTAGTACCTCTGCCTTTATTCTAACTTTGGTTCCTCATATCTGGCAACACTTTTATTGAGATAATGTCAGATTACAATTACTCAGATAATAATTACTCATCTCTTCAGTACTCTTCATGCCCAAATTTTACTTCTTTTGTTACCTGAATTTTCTGACCAAAGGCTTCAATGGCTTTTTTATTTCTTTTTCATGTTCAAAGTCAATCAAGTAGCCTTCGGTGCACTTCACAGTCTAAGCATACCCTAACTAATTATCTTATTTTCTCCCTCATAAAGTGTGCAAACTCATTACTTCTTGCTCAACTTTACACATGTTCCTTTTGCATCCTGAGCTATCATTTTCCCCTAGACTGCATTCTTCCTACCTCAGTCCAAATAGAATTCATTTTTCGGGATTTAGTTCACACTCAAAGTCTTCTACTTTTTCCCCTGCCCATTGTACCTCGTTATTCATCCCTTCCTATTCTAAACTTCTACAGACCAATGATCATACCACATATGTCCCACTAACTTTGAATGAATTTAATGTTTAAATTCAGGATAGACTGTAAACTCCTGAGGCAAGGGCTTATATAAATATAATAATAAAAGCAACAACAATAGCACTCATATAGCATTATTGTGTACTTACCATGTTCTACTTATGCATATTATCTCTTTTGTATCTTATAAAACCCAATGAAGTAGATGTTATTAAAAAATTTCCCATTTTATAGCTGAAGAAATGAGACCCAGAAAGACTTAATATGTTCACAAGGAATACAACTGTTCAATGGCATAGGATACATTTAGACACTAGGGGTCTGACTCCTGTGCCTGTGCTCTGACTCTGATCTTATGCTACTGTTTTATCATCTCCCTTGCACATATATCAATACGAGTAACATGTTTAAATATTTTTGACAAAATAATTTTAAAATCTTAAAGTAATTAATAGTCAATGATTTCTAAGGGTCTTTTACATAATTTCAACTGCCTCTTAAAATGAAACACCTTGTAATTTCTTGGTTTTGCTACCAATTTTGATGCTTCACACTCTTACCCTTCTCTTCAGTTGCATGAATAATTTTCCAATAGCCCAAATGCTTTTCTTTCTACAGGTTTAATGAAACCAGCAAAGCTAAAACACCCTGAGTTCTCAGCAGTGACAGCGTCAGTAAGCAATTAATCTCCAACAGTTCACCTACCTTGTGTAAACTTGAGAGCTCAATTCAGTACCTCACACAACTCCACGTCCTAATTCTCTCCTGGAGGAGAAAGTGTATAAACCAAAAACAGAACATCAGAAAATAGTGAGAAATAAGTGATGCAGATAAAAATAGTTTTTCATCTGTAAAAAAGTATGAGCACATTTTTCATGGAGAAAAATAATTCTGATCTTGGAACTTTTGGGGCTGGTTCATTTAAGGCTTTTTTCATTTTCACCCTTTGCAAAACAGGTTTAATGATATTTGTGCATTATAGAAGGACATTGTAGGACTTAATTAAAGCTTATAAAACATAGAGGGGACCTCTTTGTAATTACCTTGCCATTCACCTTTGTCATTTAACTTTCCTCTAGGGGACCATGCCTTTTGTCAGTTGTAATGTAGAAGAAAACCACCAAACACCATGCAATGTAATTGGGGAAAACAACTTTATACAGCCATAAGTAAGTAGCAACATAAGGCAAAATAAATTCCAAGCATAGAGATGCTGCAAAAATATAGCAACAGACTGTCACTGTGTCAGTTTCTACTCTTACCAATCTGGAGCTTATTTTTAATATAACAGCGCTCTAGTACACCTTTAATAATATAACATCATCAAAAAGTGGTAAATATGTAAAATGATGGATGTGCTAAATCCATGGAGGAAATTCTTTCACAATCTGCACATACACTGAGTGGCCAGATTATTATGATCTCTGAACGCATAATAATCTGGCCACTTAGTATCTACATAATAAAAGGCTAATATGCAAATGACCGAATGGTGGAATGACCGGTCACTATGATGCGCGCTGACCACCAGGGGGCAGACACTCAACACAGGAGCTGCCCCCTGGTGGTCAGTGTGCTCCCACAGGGGGAGCGCTGCTTAGCCAGAAGTCGGGCTCATGGCTGGCGAGCACAGCGGCAGTGGTGGGAGCCTCTCCTGCCTCCGTGGCAATGCTAAGGATGTCTGACTGACGGCTTAGGCCCACTAAGCTGTCAGTCAGACATCCCCCCAGGGCTCCCAGACTGCTAGAAGGCACAGGCCAGGCTGAGGGAACCTCCCCCCAAGTGCACGAATTTCATGCACTGGGCCTCTAGTATATATATATTAGAGGCCCGGTGCATGAATTCATGCATAGGTGGGGTCCAGCCAGCCTGGCCAGGGGGAGGGGACATGGGCAGTTAGCCTGCCTGCTGCTCCTGGTCGAGAGGACGATTTGCATATTAGCCTTTTATTATATAGGATATACACTGAGTGGACAGATTATTATGTGTTCAGAGATCATAATAATCTGGCCACTCATTGTATATCAAATCATCACTTTGTATACTTTCCATATCTTACAATTTTATTTGGCAATTATACCTCAAAGAAGTCATAAAAAATATGACTAATGGTGTAATTTTGCTTCCCAAACTCCCAATAGAGTCTTATGTCACCCAGAGTAAAAGCCAAAGACCTAGACCTACAGGAAGTCCCTTACAGAAATGTGCACTCTTTAGTCATCTCCTACCTCTCTAAGCACAGATGCCATTCTTTCTCTAATCAGACTGGTTCTTTGCCAGGCGAGCTCCTACCTACCTCATGGATTCTGCACTGGCTCTTTCACAAGTCGCCAGTGCTCTTCAGCCAGATCTCTGTGTGGCTCTTTTTCCTCATCTCTCTTTCTGTTTCTTACACAAATGACACTTGATAGTGGAGTCTTGTTTGTGCATCCTATCAACAATTGAACCCTGAACTTTGTATGTAATGCTGCTCCCTACTCAATTATTTCCCAAGTCTTTATCACTACAAAACAGACTATAGATGTAAATTGTTCATTTTCTGTTTCTCCCTGCTAGATTGCAAGCTCCATGAGCATACGGATATTGAATCATTTTGTTTACTGACTTATTCCCAGTACCTAGAAAACTGCCTGTCACAAAGTTGTTTCGCTGAGGTAAATATTTATTGAATGAACAAATGAGATGGAAAAATTTCAAATCTCAGAATGGAAATGTAGTAACATGAAATATAGTCAATCAGGGATTTTCACAAGGGAAATAATATCTGGGTGAATTTAAAGATAAAACTTCATTTTATGTATGTTATTTATTGCTATATTATAAATCTTATGATTTGTTAGGCTTTTACATAATTTAATATTTCTTTAAAAATTTGTGCATGTCATCTATAATTTATGGTAAATAATAAAGAAAAGGTGGTCCTGTATCTCATAAAGTAACCAAGAAAAATGAATATTTTTCTTAAAAACTGGGATATCGTGTAGGATATCACCCACACTTGTCTTCCTGTTTTATGACTTTACTATTCATGCCACAAAGAAAAACAGAGGAGAGAAAGAGAGAGGGAGAGAAGTCAAATAGACAGAAAACAAATAAAAAGTATATAGATTTTTTAAAAAAACCATGTTAAAAATGAAGAAATTTAGTGAAATAAATATTAAATCAATTTAATAATTATATAATTATATCAATAGGAAAAAAAAAAAAAAGTAGATTTATACTTAGAGTACTGCCTTTGTTTATATGTGTCACATTTAAAAAATCAGTTTGTAAAGGGAAAAGTAACTAGGCCCTGGTAGGATTTAAAATCCTATTGTGTGAGGTTAGACAAAGCAAAGAAAAACAAAACAAAACTAAACTAAATAAAAAGAAGAGTAGGAGAAACCAAACCCCCATTAAATATATTTACCTATTATGCAGAAGATAAATTAAACTTGTTTTGTTGGTCCCCAAAGCAATAGACAGGGACAGATGAAGGATAACATCTATGTAAGGAAGAGTGTGTGGTGAGAGAACTTCCCAGTCTAAAATGGCATGCCTGGCAGGTAGTACATTTTCTGCCAGTGAATATCCACACATATTAACTGGGTTGAGTACTAGGGTTGAAGTATTATGACAAAAGATGATAACCCTATACTATTATTAACTCCCTTCAACTTTAAATACAATTTATCTACATAAAATGATAATGATCAGAGGCAAACACCAGAAAGAAAACACAGCGATGGCCAGATTTCTGATGTGTCATTTAAGACCAAGTTTACAATTACATTATGAGTTTATAAAATTTTATAAAACATACCCATCAATTCCACTTTTGTAAACATATCCTAAATTATCATTAAGATATACACTTCAGCACTGTTAATAATAGTGAAAAGCTGTAAACCATTTATATTTATGAAAATAGTGGGTAGGTTAAATAATTCATGGTATATCTAAATGTTTTACCAATAAATTGCTAGTTAAATGATGTTATAGGAGGAGATTTAATAACATTTAAAGATGCACAGATTATATGGTTTCATTTTTTAAAATGAATAAAAGCTGTTTGTATAGTACAGTTAAATTGGTGGTAAAAATTTGCTTAAATATTAATTCAAAATTGTCTACAATGTTACACTCATGATACATAAGTTTTATTTTATTATACACAAACGTACATATTGGAATAAAATGAAGAATATAAAATACTTAAAATCCACATATATTTTCTCACTTTATTCCCTATTTCAGATTATGTAAATTTATTATGTTTCTAAGACAGGTAATTGAAGAAAAAGAAATGACTTCTTTAACCTTTCTGGATAACTTGATACATACATTTAGTTTCCGCATAATATTTAGTGCCAAGTTATCTAGGAATAAAAAAATTAAACAGAAGAGGACTGTGATTAAATATTCTAATTGAACATCTTTGTTTCACTGGCTAGTGGTTAGATTGATACAGACCTTATAACACAAAGATACAATCTAATATGACCTTTACCTAAAAGTGCTTGTGATAGGATAAAAGAAGCTCACTATATCAAACATTTAAGTTTGATGTGTTATTCTTCATATTATTTGTATTACTCTAAAAATTTACTTCAATACTTCTCTAACAAACAAAAAAAATGTTTAAAATTTCTAGTAGTTTACTTTTTTTTTTTTTACGTGTAGAACTATTTTTATGGAATAAAAAAAAGGGATGTAATTTCCTTTAATTTCCAAAGGGCTTACATAGTTCAACTACATTAGATTCTTCATAATTTCTAACAAGAAAAATAAGAGAGAACATCATCACCTATGCATCATACTTCATTCACGCTTGTTTTCCTGAGATAAGCAAATTTTTGAAACTATCTTTTAGAAAGAACATCTGGTCCAGTAACTGTGTTTTAAAATAGAGCTGAAAATATTAGAAACATCAATGATTTTGCACTAAGAGAAACATGTCACTTGATATCTACTTCCAATTTCAAAGAAAACACCATTTATTAATTTTATTGCAATATTTACCAGAATGGACATTTTAACCTGCTAAGAAAACACAATTCAACCAAGTAAGTTTGAATATCTAACTGGCATTGTTTATTAAGTGGTTGATGAATCAAGCATTATCCCATGTAACAACTAGAAGGGACAAAATGGAAGGTTTTTAATAGGAAGAAGGGTGAGGGAAGGGAGCAATTAACAAAAGAAAAAAAAAACCCACACAATTATATTTAGACTAGCATATCTTCATTTACAGAGAAGGTATTTTTTGTTGTTGTTGTTTCTGTTAAATCCTCACCCAAGGGTACTCTTCCATTGATATTTAGAGAGAGTAGAAGGGAGGGGGAGACACAGGAAGAGAGAAACATCACGGGTTGGTTGCCTCCCACAAGATATGTGCCTCCAACCTGAACTTGCCAGGACTGCAGGGAAGGGTTTTTATCATATGCCCAGAGGCCTGGTGCACTGGGGTCCCTCTGCCTGGACTGTGCCCTCTCGCAATCCGGGACCCCTCGGGGGATGTCAGACTGCTAGTTTCGGCTCAATCCCCACTGCAGTCTGACATTCGCTGAGGGACATAGTAGTGCACAAAGCAGCAGGCGGTCAGGAGGGAACCCAAGCCCAGGCTGGGTACTGCACTGCTCCCGCTCATCCCAACCCCACTGTACCTGCTGCTGCCACAGCTTCACAGCACTGCCATTGAGGTGGGAGAGGCTCACACCACCACAGCTGTGCTTGCCAGCTGTGAGCCCGGAGTCTGGCGCCCATCAGTCAGCTGAGCATTGCTCCCACTGTAGGAGTGCACTGATCACCAGGGGGCAGCTCCTGCTTTGAGAGTCTGGCTTTTCTTTCTCATAACAAGGGAGAATATTTGCGCTCCTACAATGGTCAGTGTGCATGATAGCGACCGGTCAAACAGTCGAGCGGTTAATCGGTTGACCAGTGCACGAATTTGTGCATGGGTGGGGTCCAGTTGGCTCAGCCCCAGTCAGGGCTGATCAGGGCCAGGCCTGTTGGGAGGAGGAGACGAAGGGAGGGTGACTGGCTGGCCCACCCCGATCAGGGCCTGATCAGGCCCAGATGGCTGGGGGGAGGGCCATGGGCAATTGGCTGGTGGGCCCTCACCCCGATTGGGATGGGGGGGGTCTGATTGGGGGAGGGGCCGGATGTGGGGAGGGGCTGTGGGCAGTGGGCCTGTCAGCCCTGCCCCCAAATGAGGTGCGGTGGCTGTTTGGGGGCAAGCAGCCTGGGTGAAGGGCCATGGGTGGTTGGCTGGCTGGCCCTGCCCCTAATAAAAGTCAGGGGGCTGAACAGGAAGAGAGGTGGCTGGGGGGAGGGGCTGTGGGACGATCAGGGTGGTGGGGGCCCATTGGGGTTGGGGCTGGTTAGAGAGAGGAGCTGCAGGCAGTTGGCCGGCTGGCCCTGCCCCTGATTGGGGTAGGGGGGCCGATCTGGAGTGGGGCCAGGCAGGGGGAGGGCTTGCAGGGGTTAGCCAGCTGGCCTCACCCCCTATTGGGGTAGGGGGGGGCAATCAGGGGTGGGGCTGGCCAGGGGGAGGGGCCGCAGAGGGTTGGCCGGCGAGCCCCACCCCCAATCGGGCGGGCTCGCTGGCCTCAGTGGGCGTCATAGTGACAGGTTGTTCCTGTTGTTACAGCATTCGGGTTTCTGGCTTTATATATATACTAGTAGCCTGTTTGCACGAAGATTCGTGCAATAGACCTTCATTCACCTGGCTGCCTGCACCAGTTTTCTGCCGGCACCGGGGACCCAGGCCTTGGCTGTGGCCACCGCCTTCTGCCTTCTTTCAGGGTCGGGGCTTGGCCCCAGGCGGTGGCCTTGGGCTCTGCCGCACCCAACATCCCTGCTAAGGATCGAAGCAGCCGACCCCCAGTGGTTTCCTGCGATCCGTGCAGGCTCCCCGCTGGTGCCCAAGGCCGGGAAAGCCTCCGCCCGAGGCTTTCCCGGCCTTGGGCTCCACGGCACCCAGCGTCCCTGCTAGGGATCGCAGGAGCCGACCCCCAGTGGTTTCCTGCGATCGGTGCAGGCTCCCCGCTGGTGCCCAAGGCCGGGAAAGCCTCGGGTGGCTTTCCAGGCCTTGGGCTCCACGGCACCCCAACGTCCCTGCAACGGTTTCCTGGTGGGCGTGGTTGGTGGGCGTGGCTTGGTTGGTGGGCATGGCTTGGGTATAGCAAAGGTGCGGTCAATTTGCATATTTGTCTATTATAAGGTAAGATATATAGATTACCTCTTTCTATGGGGAATAGAGAAGGCTCTTGTAACAGGTTATCTCATTTACTAGTATGTTGACTAGAAAATTCCAAACTAGTTGATTAAGATTTTTTTCTAGGAGAGGTTAAAACAGTACTTAAGCCAGGTATTAAATCTACATTTGGTATTATGGACTTTAGCACAGTGATGCCATTTAGAACTTGTAGTTTTCTTTTTAGATGCTTTTCATTAGCCTAGAAAATGGCACTTTAAAAAATTGTTTCTTACAAATCAATGCATTACAGAAGTGGCATTTAAGTCATATTTTGAAAAGCATACAATAAAGCTATGACTATGTCTAAATAACTGACTGAATCTAATATCTAGGCAAGTATTTTTAACCCTGATTATAATAAACTTTCAGACTCTATCAATGGAAGTTCATCATAGTCAATCCAGTGAGAATGTAATCATCAGAATTTTTTTTTACCATAACTATATTAATGGCTAATTTTATTATACATGTAGAAGTTTCATTGATTTCACACTGACAACAATATGGAAGAGATGAACCTGAAAAAATTATTTATTTTTGTAAATAGAGGTTGACATTTTCTACATACAAATGAATAAACAGAAGTGAAGTTATCAATTTATCTTACTAGTGAAATTGCATTATTAATTATAATATGTAAAAAATAAATAATCTACTCCTACTAGGTCAGGATATATTTAAGACAAACCTGGCTTCTAAATCCAATACAAATCTACTTAAAATATCCTTAAGACTGTCACCATTTTTTTGTAAGGTCTGACAAGTTATCTATGCATTAGATATTCTTACAACCACATATTCACAGCATAAATAGACACTTATACACACAAACACCATATACATACAGACACAAAACACCCAACTATACCACACACACACACACACACACACACACACACACACACACATACACACACACAAGCTGTTATATCACTGATCAATGGCCTTTGTTATTTCCTACAAGGCCTTTGGTTGACCTGTCTCCATTTATTGATTTTGGGCTATTTCACTTAGAAGGAAATAGGTAGCAATTCAATTTCCTATTACTCAATTTAGAAGTAAGGAATTAGTGTCACAGTGAGGAAAAAAGAAATCATATACTGTGTAAAAATGAAATATGGTATATTTTGTGAAGGGAGATGAAGAGAAGAGACTGTTAAGAAGAATGGGAAAGATCTAAGAAAGGTAAAAAGCTTGATGAGAAAAGGTAAAGAAATGACAATAAATATGACCACACAGACAGAGGGAGAGAGATGGGGCTGAATAAAGAAAGGAGATTTGGCGAGCACAGTCTTCACTTTGTGTCAGAATGGCTTTTCTTTCTCATAACAAGGGAGAATATTTGCAAAAGGAGTGAAGACACATCCATTTTCCTCTGGCATTTTCTGAGATTGATTCTGCTTCTTCTCTGCTAAATCCTGAAGTATAATGAGAAAAGTAAGCTGACAAGGCTGCAGAACAGGTCAAAAAGAGAATTCAATCATTTGGCATGTTTTTATGGTTCAAGAAAATTCCTCTTCCACCATCACCACCTCTAGCCAGCCTCTAGTACCAACGAGTAGCTTAGAACTTAGCTGACCTAAATGATTTCATTTCTAAAAATATATTTTTTAAATTCCACCATTTTTTTGGGAATTCTTTTACTCTTACTTTGTAATAAAAAGTCATTAATTTCCTATGTTACATAAACTCTTTGGTCAGGTTTAAAAATGCTAACTGGTAAAACAGTCTATTAATTATCAGAACTGATCTGCTCTCTATTGTTTTTATTGGATACATGTGGCCAGGGAGCAGAAGGATAAGGATATTTCATTTCTCTTTTTATTTGTATTTCAGTTTACAACCATCTGGCACAAACCTGAAACTTGTGGCAGGAGTCCCATTAAAAGGAGGAATACGAAGACATGGACAAGGTTGTTTTCATAACTGAAGATTGAGACTGGGTTCACATACTTATGGAGGCTTTGATAGAAGATCTAGTGTGATTACATATTTCAGAAATCTGGACATTAGGCTCTGTCATGACTTACAAAAATAAACTTGTGGACTTTTCCATATGAAAACATAGATTACTAAATGGAGATTTCTTATTACTTAGTTATTATTAAGAATACAGGTCTGAAATCAACTTGGATCCCTTTTCTGGACACTTTAGCTATGTACCCATAGGCCTTTCATGATTTCTTTATATAAAGCCTCCCACCAGGCACTAAGCAAAAAACAACTGCTGCTGAGTGTAGATTAGTAAATATAGCTCCATATGACAGCAATGCTAAACCAGACACTTTATCCAGATTTTTTTTATATATATAATGAAAACATATTTATTCACCACATTAATTTGTCTTAAGAGACTACCATATTTGTTTTAGATCACTTTTTCTGAGTCTTTTTTTTAATCTTTACTGTTGAGATTATTACAGATGTCCCTCTTCCCCCTCCATAGCTCCCCTCTACATGGTTCCCACCCCACCCCAGGCCCTTGCCACCCTATTGTCTGTGTCATAGGTAATTCATATATGCATATAAGATCTTTGTATAAATATCTTTCCTCACCGCCCCACACTCCCTTTCATTTCCATGCCCCTGATTCTATTCCATTCACCAGTTTTTTCTGTTCATCAGGTTTTTTATTCATTTGATTTTTAGATTCACTTGTTGATAGATATGTATTTGTTGTCACTTTGTTGTTCATAGTTTTGTATATTTACCATTTTCTTCTTCTTCCTCTTCTTAAAGAATACCCTTCAGCATTTCATATAATACTGGTTTGGTGGTGATGAACTCCTTTTAGCTTTTTCTTGTCTGTGAAGCTCTTTGTCTGATCTTCAATTCTGAATGATAGCTTTGCTGGGTAGAGTAATCTTGGTTGTAGGTTCTTGCTCTTTATCACTTTGAATATTTCTTGCCACTCCCATCTGGCCTGCATAGTTTCTGTTGAGAAATCAGCTGACAGTTGTATGGGTATTCCCTTGTAGGTAACTAACTGTTTTTCTCTTGCTGCTTTTAAGACTCTCTCTTTGTCTTTTGCCCTTGACATTTTAATTATGATGTGTCTTGGTGTGGTCCTCTTTGGATTCCTCTTGTTTGGGGTTCTCTGCACTTGCCGGACTTGTAAGTCTATTTCTTTCACCAGGTAGGGGAAGTTTTCTGTCATTATTTCTTCAAATAGGTTTTCAATATCTTGCTCTCCCTCTTCTTCTGGCACCCCCATAATTCGAATGTTGGTACACATGAAGTTGTCCCAGAGGATCCTTACACTATCTTCATATTTTTGGATTCATTTTTCTTTTTGCTCTTCTGATTGGGTATTTTTTGCTTCATCATATTTCAAATCATTGACTTGATTCTCAGGATACTTTAGTCTACTGTTTAATCCCTGTATTTTATTCTTTATTTCAATCAGTGTATGCTTACTTTCTGACTGGTCCTTTTCCATTTTTTTTGACATTCTCACTAAGGTCCTTGAAGGTCTCACTAAGTTCCTCAGAGGTTTCTTGAATAACCTTATAACCGTGGTTTTGAACTCTATATCTTGTAGTTTGCTTTCTTCCATTTCTTTCAATTGTGACATGTTTCTTTATCTCTGCATTTTGATTGCTTCCCTGTGTTTGTTTCTATGTATTGGGTAGTTGCTAAGTCTCCTTGAGTTGATAGAATGCAGTAGGTGTCCTATAGGGCCCAGTGGCTCAGCATCCCCAATCACCTAAGGTGAACACTATTAGTGCACCCCTTTGTGGGTTGTGTGAACAATTTTGTTGTAGTTGAGCCTTGATTGCTGTTGGTGTCACTGGGAGAAATTGACCTCTAGGCTAATTGGTTGTGAGGACCAGCTGTGATTACAATTAAAGAGCTACTGTGCAGGAGACACCCTTATGGGGCAGGACTTGTTTCAGCAGGTCTTTGGTGCTCACTGAGTCTGCCCCTTGAGTGAGTCACTTATGTGTGAAGAATTGTAATCTGGTGTGGTCTCACACTGACCACTGGGTACACTGGCTCTTGTGTTTCCAGAGAGGTGCAAAGTCAGCCACTGCCTGGGAGACCCCTCATACCTCTGGGCAGATCTGCAGATTCCTCTTCTTTGTGTAGGGTTTGGAAGTGTCCATGCAAGGCCCAGCTGTGAAGCAAGGCAGGCTGGTGCTGGTGCCAGCCTTGGGCCTTTTGTTGATAGCTTTGGGGCTCCCTGACCCAGCTGTAGATTGTCTGAAAGGTTTTAGGCTGAGAAAGGACAGGTCATTCATATGCAAAAGCCACTGTTCACAGCTTGGGTGGGGTTGTAAATTTGGTGGGGTGGGGTCTCAGAGAATCATCAAGGTAGAGCAAACAGAAATGGCTGTGAGTCAGCCCAGCACTGGGGAGGTCCCAGCATGGGAATAATGACCACTGCAAGCACCTCCTTCTAGAATGAAGGTGCCTCCGAGTTCCGGACCCGATGCCAGACAGTCCAGTTTCTTTCCATATGTGTCTTGTCCCCCAGAGCCTCGTCTGGCACTAATGCTGAGAGCAAGCAGGAGCTTGTAAATTCAGTTCGAAGTGCCAGCCTTTTGAGAGGAGCAGCTGGGTATCCAGCAGCCTGTGTGTTATTCATCCCCAATCCACACTGGTTTTTACAGTCCATAGGGACTTGTTTCCCCAGCTTTGGGACCCTGGGCTGGGGGGTCTGGTGTGGGGCTGGGAGCCCTCACACCTCCGGGCAGCCTCTACAGAGGCCATCTCCTTCCTGTTCAAAAAAGTGGCACACCCAGGTGCCAGACCAGCCCGTCCATGCCTCCACATCTCCTACCAGTCTCAATGTGCTTTCTTCTTTACCTCTCTAGTTGTAGTACTTTTACTCAGCCAGCTTTCCCATGGTTCTGGTTGACAGTTGTTCTGTATTTTAGTTGGACTTTTATGTGGTTGTGGGAGGCATCAAATACAGGTGTTTACCTATGTCACTATCTTGGTTATTCTCTTTTTTACCCAGAATTTAAGTAAAGTAGCACTTCCCTGGCTCTGGGTCCTTGAGGTATTGGTTCTCTGTTACTAATCTCAATGACTTACAGAACATTATATTTTGTCCTTCATTTGGCTTCAGAGATACCTTGTGCCAATAGTTGGTCTTCAGACATATTATGTCAATGATGCCACTTTCTTTCAGCTTCAGAATGTCAACAAAACAACTAAAATCATGATCAACAATAACAGATCAAAACACACATGTGTGATTGGTTCCAGCAAGAACTTTATATGTATCATGCATCTGCGAGTCAACATTTATTTTTAAATTGCCAGTGTGCCTCATGTGTACCAGTCAGTCGGTCAGACGGACGGATGGTTGGTCACTTAGCCTTTTATATATATAGATAGGTCTGGAGGCTATAACTCTGAGATCAAACCAGGTGGGTTCCTTCTGAGGATTATGAAGGAGAATGGCTTCTGCTGGTTTGCTGGAAATCTCAGGCATACCTTGGCTTATAGATGCATCATCATAATCTTTGCCTTCATCTTCACAAGATGCTCTCCCAGTGTTTATCTTTGTGCTTATCTTATCAAATGTCTTCTTTTTATAAGACACAATCATATTAGATTAGGACCCACCTTAATGACTTCATCCTGATTTGATAATCTGCAAAGACCCTATTTCTAGTTAAGGTCATGTTTATGGGTTGAGGTAGAACTTTTCAGAGCTCATAATTAAGCCCATAATGGGTAAAAACAGCACTTACTTTGCTCTATAAAGTATGGTTTTCAGAGAAGCTCTGTTTTAGACCATCATGGCTGAGGGCTCTACTCCATGTTGCTTGCCAGTGGTTCAGTGGGGCTGGCTGCATTTCTTTTTTTCTTTTTTTTTTTTTTATATTTTATTGATTTTTTACAGAGAGGAAGGAAGAGGTATAGAGAGCTAGAAACATCGATGAGAGAGAAACATCGACCAGCTGCCTCCTGCACACCCCCCACCGGGGATGTGCCTGCAACCAATGTACATGCCCTTGACCGGAATCAAACCCGGGACCTTCCAGTCCCAGACCAATGCTCTATCCACTGAGCCAAACCAGTTTCGGCGGGCTGGCTGCATTTCACAGATCATTTTTAGTTCCAGGCTGAAGGCACAGCTGATATATGAGGGAAACTCTTCTCATAGCAAAAATGTAAACACAAATGGAAAAGTCCAGGTGCTCAAACCCATCTTAAGATCTCTGCTATGTCACAGCCATTAACACCCCATCCAGAAAAGAAAATCACATGGCTAAACCCTAAATCAAGGTAGAAGAAAATACTGTGTTTCTGTGGGACAAATTTAAATAATACATGGCAAAAATTATAGCTATATGAAAAAATGTAAAACTAAAAGCAATAATTTAGTCTACCTGATGAGGCAGTGGAAGGATCAATACATTCATTTTTCACTTATTATGTTTATCTCTTTTATAATACAAATTTATTATGTTTATCTCTTTTATAATACAAATTTAACTGTTTGAAAATATAAGTAAATAATATAGGAAAATAATGTTCCACATATTACTTTTATATTTTGCAATAATAAATATGCTTACTTTTCTAAGTTCTTGTATATTACAAGTGGCCTGGTGCATGAAATTCGTGAACATTAAAAGGGAATTAATTAGAGGAAATATTTTAATATTGTTATTTGCCCTTTCTCTATAATAGAAGTGTCAGAGATGAAAGAAAATTAGTAAAATGTATATGAAAATCTCACTCTTGTCAGAGTCTGGGGTGTGCCGTGGGACCCAGAGTCAAGTCCCCACCCACTACCTGTACATGTTTTGAAAACACAGGAGACCCAGACCCAGCTGGCCCCACCGACATCAAGCCCTGTCGGACGGGGGGTGCAGACTCAGGACACCCATCAAGCCCTGCCAGGCAGGAGGCACAGCCTCAGGTCCCTCGGCCTGGTACCAGTGCAGAGGGCATGGCCTGAGGTTCCCCGTCAAGCCCTGCTGGGTGGGGAGGCATGGCCTGAGATCCCCGTCAAGCACTGCTGGGCAGGGGGCACCGCTTGAAGTCCCCCACCTGGGCCAGGTGCCATGCAGTCTCAGGTCTCTGATGATCAGTAGTTACATGATGGCGTCCTGGCCAATTTGCATATTCCTCTATTATTAGTATAGCTTTTGATATGAAATAATACACTTAAAAGCTATATCATATATGACTTACTTTTTTGCATTTCAGAATAGATTCTGAATTGTGAATAGACTGAATAATAGATATTTTGATTGTATTATGAAGATATTTACTAAGTACATACATATAGCCCATGCAAATATTGACTTTGAAAGTAGAATCATGCAAGGTTCTCTCACTTTGTGACGTAACAGTTATTGCCTGTGTTTTAACTTTAGTTATTCTGTAAAGTGTTGAATAGGTATCTTATACATGCAAAATAAAATAACCTGAAATATATACATTAGTATAAAAGAGATGAAATGTGTTTTGTTCAAGGATTGATATCATTTCCCAAAGGAAATATTTTGACTCTGGCTACAAAATGTATGCAGAATCAAACTGCTTTTACCACTTTCCTTTTGGTCAAAACTAATATCTTCACTTCCCTAGGTATTTAGAATAGTTCCTATCCAGCAATAAAAGTGGGCTTTAAAATGTCAGATCACATCACAACTTTACTCAGAACTCTCTAATTGTTTTCCATTTGACTTAGTATTAAAACAAAAGTCCTTATTATAGCTTCCAGACACAAAGGGATCTGTCCTGTGACCACTTCTATACCCATTCTTACCATCTCCTTTCTGACCTCTTTGTCGTCTCCCCTACTCCTTCCACATCGGTCTCTTGTGTTATTTCTAAAAACTCCAGGGATGCTCCTCAGAGCCATTCCATTAGCTGTTACCTTGAGTTGGGTTGCTTTTCCTCCATATATCCATACAGCTCCTGAACTCACTAATTTCAAGTCTGTTCAGAGGTACCTTTCCTAGGAAGCTTACCCTCATTTAAAATAGTTAAAATATTAACTCCTTAACTATCACTACTCCCATTTCACCTGACCTGCTATTTTCTTTCTTTTCTTTGTTTGTATCTCTTTTTTTCTTTATTGATTAAGGTATTACATATGTGTCCTTACCCACCCCACCCCCCATCCTATACCCATTCATGCCCTCACTGCCCTGGTGTCTGTATCCAATGGTTATGCTTACTAGTATATGCATGCATACAAGTCCTTTGATTGATCTTTCCCCCATACCTCTTCCCTCCCCTACCTTCCCTCTGAGGTTTGAGCATCTGATCGATGCTTCTCTGTCTTTGGATCTGTTTTTGTTTATCCGTTTATCTTGTTCATTATATTCCACAAATGAGTGAGATCATATGATATTTATCTTTCTCTGACTGACTTATTTCACTTAGCATAATGCTCTCCAGTCTCATTCATGCTGTTGCAAATGGTAAGAATTCCTTCTTTTTTACTGCAGTATAGTATTCCATTGTGTAGAAAATCACAGTTTTTTAATCCACTCATCTGCTGATGGGCACTTAGGCTGTTTCCAAATATTAGCTATTGTAAATTGTGCTGCTATGAACATAGGGGTGCATATATTCTATTTGGTTGGTATTTTTGGTTTCTTGGGATATATTCCTAGAAGTGGGATCACTGGAAAAATTGGGAGTTCCATTTTTAGTTTTTTGAGGAAACTCTATACTGTTCTCCACAGTGGCTGCACTAGTCTGCATTCCATGGACATATTTTAAAGCTATGGTGAGAGGGTTAACTTGAAAGCAGGCAGATAGGGCCAGGGTCCAGTGGAAAATAAAGGCAGGTGAAACATAGGCAGGGTTATACGTGGAAGTTTGAGCAAGCCTAACCATAGAAACCAACCATGCTGAAAAAAGTAAAATGTTTTTGGATACAGAGTGGAAGGCATGGGAAACCAAGGGAGGGCCTGTAGTAACAAGGTATATGTACACATAGCAACAAGCGGATGGATTTATGAACCTAGAGCTCAGAGGAAAGATGTGGACTATAGATATGAATTATGAATTACTGAATAGATAGATGATGTTTGAGTCTGAGAATAGGTAAGATAGCCTAAGGAGAAAGTTCAGAGAGCAGAGGAGAAGTTAATTGCAAAGAAGATAGTGTCTATAGAGGAAGCATGGAAACCAAATGGTGTAATTTCATGAAAATCATGACTAACTGTATCAAATCCTACTTAAAATTCATGTAAAATGAGACAAAACCTGAAGTAACATTAAAGTAATGGATATTTTACTCAGTCACTCATTTCTCACTCCAACTTCTGAAAGTGTTGCTGATTGACAGCTCTCAGCTGTCAGCCTTTTTTAGAAATGGCTGACAAGCTCATAGGTATTCTTCCTGAGTAAGCCTGTAACTAATGGTTGGGTTATATAAGGTTTAATATACATTACTAACACTTTTCCCCAATAGAGATAAATCAAAAAAAGTCACCTCACTTTCACAATTCCTTGTTGTGGATCCAAGCTAAAAATTTAGCTTTTGAACTAAATTATCTTTCACTCTAGTTCTGTTTTCTTCACTCGAAAGGTATACATTCTCTAATTTCTTGTATGCCAATTCCTATCTTAATACCTGCTTTCCAAGTAACTGACCTGTAATTTTTGATAATGGCACTGAGCATAAAGAGTGGACATCAAGCTGAAATTTTAAAGCTAGTTCATGAGCAAGCCAGATGACAAAGAGAAAATTGTCTGCTGGTAGTGGAAAATAGATAGCCTGGCATAGCATAGAAGGGTAATTATTAAGATTTTTCTCTGGGATGAAATATTCTGTGGACAGAAATACACTAGCAGGTAAAATGTATCATCTATTTAAAAAATATATATAAGAAATGAAATTGAGGGTTTTTGAATTGGATAGTTTTTGTCAGGAGCACTTTTATGAACTTTGTGGATGATGAAAGTCTGGAGGCAATTAATCAGTAATTAAAGGCTAAATGTGAAAACCTCCTTGGAAGCATATACTAAAGATATTGTAGTCTCCTGCAGTTAGGAAGCAGAGAAAGCTGAGAATCACGTCCAGATTTACGCTTTTGAATAGAAGAACTTCAACAAATATTAAACTTTCAATTGGACAGGTCTAATGTGTCAAGGTCAGAACTCTGACTGGAAGTGAATGCAACCAAAGTCACCAAAAGGACACATCTGGATTAGTGCATTAACCTCTCACATTCCCCAAACTCTCAAGTCTGAAGAAGAGGTATTACAGTTCTCCCTCTTAGGGGCTAGCAAACATTCATCTTTTTAAAGAGGATGCACATATCTCTGACCTTCAAGGAAACAGCCCACTCCACCAGTCCTTCCCAACTTCCCTTCTGACCACTAAGCCAATTACTAGAATTAAGTTACTGCCTAACCCATCATAGAAACCTTGTGCCAGCAAGTGGAGAGCATGGCTATAAATACTGGACTGGCTAGCAGGTACCTGGAGAAACTGAATGTATGTAGGTATGGAGACAATAGATGTTGAATTGAAGGAAGCAGAACATAAAGGTAGATAATGGACAATTTATCAATATGGGAACAATTTTGCAGATACAGATTTTAATAACCTAGGAAATATTTCCAGAAAAAAAATCAACATGCTTCTAGGACCAGGGATATGGACCCCTTAAGGACAAGTCTCTGATTCACTCCACCAGGGGAACCTCTGATACCAAGAGATGCACTAACTGAGACTAAAGAGAATCTAGACTGGGTAATACAGACAGGAGAGAATAAGTATCAGGTGTGGCCTTAAGACCATTTGCTCCTAGAACTTGTGCTAAACAAGTGAATCTGGGCAGTGCAAGTGAAAGATTGTGATGGATACTCTGCTAAGACACCCAGACACTCTCAGGTCTTACCTTCCTTGGCTGCTGAAAGTCTTGGTTATAAGCTCTCTCAGGAACTCTGCTCAAAATCATACCTTTCCCCTGAAGCTAACTACCGGTACATGTAATGACTGTTTCTTTTGCAGATACAAATTTCCAAAACCCTTTCACCAACTGTGGGAAATTTTAAAACTTCCTCTTGCAAATATTTATCTATTGAGTTGATCCAAATATTTTTTCTTTATACTGTTAATATGGTACATTATATTATTTTTTAAGCATTAAAGCAACTTTAACATTTGGGATAAATCTTAGTTGTTATGAGGTAGTGTCTTTTTTTACATACTAGTAGTTCTGTATTTGATAAATATTTTTTAAAAGATATGTGTCTCATCATAAGTAGTAGTATAATACCATTGTCAGCTATTGTTGTCAGAAATATGCTGGTCTCCTAAAAGAAGTTGGGTTATGTTCCCTCATAATGAAATTTGTGTGAGATTTTTAATATTTCCTACTTAAGTGTATGATAAAATTCATAATTCATCAACAACGCCATCTGGAACTTGAATTTTCTTTTTGGTAAATATTAAACTATTAATTTAATTATTTAAAGAAGCAGGGCTATTAAAATGCACTACTGCTTCTGTGTAAGTTTTAATAAGCGTCTTTCAGAAAACTTATTCATTTAATCTAATTTGTTAAATTTACCATCATAAAATTGTTATATTTTCTATTATCTATTTAACATCTGTTGCATGTCCCATTTTTATTCCTGATATTAATCTGTGTTATCTTTTCCCTTGATTAATCTAAGTAACGTTTCATTAGTTTATAAATATTTTATAAGAACAACATAAAATTTGTATCATTTTCTTTAGTTTTTACTTTTTTCATTTATTTCTGCTTTTAATTTTAATATGTCCTTTTTTTCTACTTTTCGGAGTTTATTTTGATTTGTAGGGTAGATTCTTATAATAAAAAGATCATTAAATTTTTAAAGTTTGTTTCTTTTTTTAATCTTTGTAAAAACTCTTTTTATTTACTTCAGACAGGAAGGGAGAGTGAGAAACAAATAGTTTGTGACAGATATTCTCGAGTCAATGATGAGAGAGAATTAATGGTTGGCTGCCTTCTGTACACTCCACACTGGGGATCGAGCCCACAACCCAGGCATGTGCCCTGACCAAGAATCGAACCATGATGTCCTGGTTCAGAGGTCAACACTCAACCACTGAGCAACACTGGCTGGGGAAAAGTTTGATTCTTAATATAAAGATTTTTAAAGTTACAATTTTTTTCTAAAGCCTGCATTGACTGCATCTGAAAAATTATATTGTGTATTTTTGTTATCATTTGGCTCAAAATATGTCCTAATTTTGTATGTGACATTTTTCACCCAGGAGTGTTTACAGACGTGATTTTATTTTATTTTTTTCATTTTTTAAAATTTATTGATTAAGGTATTACATATGTGTCCTTATACCCCTGTTGCCCCTTCCCCCAGCCTCCCACTCATGCCCTCATCCCCCTGGTGTCTGTGTCCATTGTTTGGCTTATATGCATGCATACAAATCCTTTGATTGATCTCTCCCCCTTACCCCACCATCCCCTACCTTTCCTCTGAGGTTTGATGGTCTGATTGATGCTTCTCTGTCTCTGTATCTGTTTTTGTTCATCAGTTTAGGTTGTTCATTATATTCCACAAATGAGTCAGATCATGTGATATTTATCTTTCTCCAACTGGCTTATTTCGCTTAGCATAATGCTCTCCAGTTCCATCCATGCTGTTGCAAATGGTAAGAACTTCTTATTTTTTACAGCAGCGTAGTATTCCATTGTGTAGATGTACCACAGTTTCCTAATCCACTCATCTGCTGTTGGGCACTTAGGCTGTTTCCAAATCTTAGCTATGGTAAATTGTGCTGCTATATGAACATAGGGGTGCATATATCCTTTCTGATTGGTGTTTCTAGTTTCTTGGGATATATTCCTAGAAGTGGGAACACTGGGTCAAATGGGAGTTCCATTTTCAGTTTTTTGAGGAAACTCTATACTGTTCTCCACAGTGGCTGCACCAGTCTGCATTTCCACCAGCAGTGCATGAGGGTTCCTTTTTCTCCACATCCTCACCAGCACTTGTCATTTGTTGATTTGTTGATGATAGCCATTCGGGGACAGGTGTGAGATAGTACCTCATTGTTGTTTTGATTTGCATCTCTCAGATGTTTAGTGACTTTGAGCATGTTTGCATATGTCTCTTGGCCTTCTTTATGTCTTCTTTCGAAAAGTATCTATTTAGGTCCTTTGCCCATTTTTTGATTGGGTTGTTTATCTCCCTTTTGTTAAGTTGTGTGAGTTCCCTGTAAATGTTGGAGATTAAACCCTTATCAGAGATAACATTGGCAAATATGTTCTCCCATGCAGTGGGCTTTCTTGTTGTTTTGTTGATGGTTTATTTTACTGTACAGAAGCTTTTTATTTTGATGTAGTCCCATTTGTTTATTTTCTCTTTAGTTTCCATTGTCCTAGGAACTGTATCAATGAAGATATTGCTTCGCCATATGTCTGAGATTTTGCTGCATGTGGATTCCTCTAAGAATTTTATGGTTTTCCATCTTACATTTAAGTGCTTTATCCATTTTGAGTTTATTTTTGTGTATGGTGTAAGTTGGTGGTCCAGTTTTATTTTTTTCCATGTGTCTGTCCAATTTTCCCAACACCATTTATAGAAGAGACTGTCTTGACTCCATTGTATCCTCTTGCCTCCTTTGTCAAATATTAATTGAGCATAGATAGTGGTTTGGGTCGATTTCTAGGTTCTCTATTCTATTCCATTGGTCTATACACTGAGTGGCCAGATTATTATGATCTCTGAACGCATAATAATCTGGCCACTCAGTGTATATTCTATATAATAAAAAGTTAATATGCAAATTGTCCCCTCGACCAAGAGTTCGACCAGCAGGCAGGCCGGCCAACCATCCATGTCCCCTCCCCTGGCCAGGCTGGCTGGACCCCACCCATGCACGAATTCATGCACTGGGCCTCTAATATATATATGTGTGTGTGTGTGTGTGTATATATATATATATATATATATATATATATATATATATAATGAGTGGCCAGATTATTATGTGTTCAGAAATCATAATAATCTGGCCACTCACTGTATGTCTGTTTTTGTGCCAGTACCAGTCAGTTTTGAGAACAGTGGCTTTGTAATACAGCTTGATATCTAGTATTGAGATCCCTCCTACTTTAATCTTCTTTCTCAGGATTGCTGCAGCTATTCGGGTCGTTTTTATTCCAGATGAATTTTTGGAGAGTTCATTCTTGATCTGTGAAATATGCCGTTGGTATTTTAATGAGGAGTGCTTGG
Source organism: Ia io (assembly GCA_025583905.1). Lineage (NCBI taxonomy): Eukaryota > Metazoa > Chordata > Mammalia > Chiroptera > Vespertilionidae > Ia > Ia io. Next base: position 40,191,476 of record JAJQQW010000009.1, on the reverse strand, counting down.
AATCTGTAGATTGCTTTGGGTAGTATGGATATTTTAATGATGTTGATAATACCAATCCATGAATACAGTATGTTCTTTCATCTGTTTATGTCTTCCTCTATCTCTTTTTTCAGTGTCCAGTTGTTTTCTGATTACAGGTCTTTTACCTCTTTAACTTTATTATTAGGTATCTTAATATTTTTTGGTGCAATGGTAAATGGGATTTTTTTAAATCTCTCTTTCTTTAAGTTCACTATTGTTGTATAAAAATGCCATAGATTTCTTGGCATTGATTTTGTAGCCTGCTACATTGCTGAATTCATTTATTAAGTCTAATAATTTTTTATGGAGTCTTTAGTGTTTTCAATGTAATGTATCATGTCATCTGCGAATAATGACAGTTTTACGTCTTCTTTTCTAATTTGGATGCCTTTTATTTCTTCTTCTTGTGTAATTGCTATAGTTGGCACTTCCAGTACTATGCTGAACAGGGTTGGTGAAAGTGGGCATCCCTGCCTCATTCCTATTCTTAGGTGAAATGATTTTAGTTTTTGCCCATTGAGTATGATGTTGGCTGTAGGTTTGTCATATAAGGCTTTTATTATGTTGGGGTATGATCCCTCTATTCCCATTTTGCTGAGGGTTTTTATCAAGAAACGGTGTTGGATTTTGTCAAATGCTTTTTCTGCACCAATTGATATGATGATGTGATATTTATTTCTCAATTTGTTTATGTGATGTATCACGTTTATTGATTTGCATATATTGTACCATCCCTGCATTTCTGGGATAAATCCTACTTGGTCATGGTGTATGATCTTTCTTATGTAATGCTGGATCCAATTTGCTAGAATTTTGCTGAGGATTTTGGCATCTCTGTTCATGAGGGATATTGGTCTATAATTCTCTTTCATTGTGTTGTCTTTAACTGGTTTTGGTATTAGGGTAATGCTGGCTTCATAGAATGAGCTTGGAAGTGTTCTTTTCTACAGACATGATTTTAATTTCCATACTGTTAATATGGTACATTTTATATGGTATATATTTTATAAAGCTTTTCTAGTTATTTTGTTTTTATCAACTTCTAACTCGTTATTTTTATAGTTATGAAAATATTTTCTGAATTATTAATCTTTTGAGATTTATTTTGTGACTCAAGATAATATCTTTCTTCACAGACAATCTCGCAATACATGAAATAATAGATATACTGAGTGACTGTAGTGCTTTATTAATGCCAAGTTGGTCAAGGGCATTGACATTTTCAGTTCTTTTGTATCTTCATTTACTTTTTTCTCTATCAATTTTGTAGAGAAAGGGTATTTACCTACTTATGATTGTTTGTCTTTATCTGCCCTTTTTTCTGTCAGTTCATGCATCAGATATTTTGAAGCTCTATTTTGGGTTACATATTTATTTATTGTTTTGATTAGATGAGTTTTTAATCATTAAAAATGAACCTCATTGTCAGTGGTCATATTCCTTGACAAAAAAATCTGTTTTTCCTGATATTAGTATAGCTGCTATAACACTCATGTGTAATGCTGTTATGATATCTATTTATCACCCTTTTAATGTATTCCATCTTTTATTTAAAATTCATCTCTTGTAGACCTTGTATAGTTTGTCATTATTTTAATCATTTTGACAATCTTTGTCCTTAAATTTGAGTGTTTTGTAAATCTATTTAATGCAATTTAAACATGATTGTATTTAACTCTATCATTGATTGAAATTAATCTATTTTTCATCTACCTTTTACTTGATTGATTGTAAATAAAATCTGTTTTTTTCCCTGCCTTTTTTATATTTTGACTATTTTTATATTAATTATTCTATTTATATCTTCAGCATTATTTTATTTTGTTGTTTTTTTTTACGTATTATACTATGCATTGTTATCATATTCTATTTAGAGTTTTATTTATTGATTGATCTCAGAGAGAGGAATGAAGGAAGAGAGAGAGCGATTGAGAGAAAGAGACAAAGAAGTGTCATGTGAGAGAAAAATCATTGATCTACTGCCTGGCACATGCTCTCAGACCAGGAATTCATCATGAAACTTGGGTGTGTACCCTGACCAGGAATGGAACCGACCATCTACTGGCATATGGGATGATGCTCCAACCATCTGAGCCACACTAGCTAGGTAGAGTTAATTATTTTATTTTATGTAAAATATTTTTAAAATTACAACTTTATATTTCAAATTAATTAATTCACCAGACCCTTGTGCTATTGATATTAAATATGATACTTCATTGCTGTAATTCTTGCTTCATATTATTATCCATATTTTAAGGATATTTCTTTTGTATTCACCTACATATCTACCATTTCTTTTTTTCCGATTCCTTTAGATACTATGTTCCACTTCTTTTCTGTTCCTCAGACTGAAGAACTAATTTTGGCACTAATTAAAAGAACAGATTTTGGGACAAAGGGTTCTCTTAATTTTATCTATATATATTTTTGAAAATTTTGATAAGTAAAATATACTTGTGTACATTTTATCTGGATGCAGGGTTCTGTATTGACAGATTTTTTGTTTTGTTTTTTCCCCTCATCCTTTGAAGATGTCATTCCATTGTTTTCTGTCTTTCATTGTTTCCTTAGAAGTTAAATGTAGTGTGTATTATTGCAATTTTTCCTCATTAATTGTTTTCAAGATCCTCCTCCCTTTACTTAATTTCTAGTATTTGATTATTTCAGTAATATAACTACATTGTAGTAGCTGTGATTTGTCTTGCCTGAGGTTCACTAAGCTTCTTGGGTCTGTAAAATGTATCTTTTTTAACAAATTTAGAAATTTTGGTCTTTCATAATTTATTTCATTGGTCTTTTCTTTTTTCTGTTCAATTCTCATTCTCTTCTCCTTTCAACTTCAAATTCCTGTGTGCTAGACTGATGCTTTATTGCTTACTGAGACTTTACATTTTTTAAAATTTTGTGGTTTTCAGATTATATTCAAATTCAGTGATCCTTTTGTCTGTCATATTCCATAGCATTATGATCCTTTTCAGCAAATATTTTTATATAATATATTATACTTTTAGTAGTAAATTTTCCATTTTTGTAGCATTAATACTTGCTATGATTTCTCTTTTATTCATTTCATTGAGTATAATTATGTTATACCCTTGAACATATTTATAACAGCTACTTAATAATCTATATCTATTAATTATATCTTACACATATTGATGTCACTTTCTATGGACTCCTTTATTAAGAAGAAAAGTTTCCTTGTACATTTTCCTGCTTCTTCTAAAATCTAGCTATTTTTTATTAAATGCTGAAAATCATGCATGCTAGTCTGAACATCTGTTACCCTGCTTTAAAGAGGCTTCTGCTATTTTCCTTTGTTTTTTCCTGGCAGGCAGCTTTTAACATTAGTGCAGGTTGACCCAATTGAGGCATGTTTTAAGCATCATTAGGGTAGGTATTGAGTTGCATGTACTCTATAACTAGGTTATCCCTACTCATAAATCTCTTCTGGTGTGTCAGCTGAGTCCCCCTGGAATCTAATGAGGTTTCTATGCTCTAATTAGAAATACTATGTTTTCCATGCAACTTCTAAAATCTCTTCTGATCAGAGTTTTCATGTACCTTTTTCTTCCAGGCTTCCAGGAATCTTGCTCTGTTTAACTTTGTTTTAAGTGTTGTAAGACACAGACTTAAAAGGAGTCAATAAACTTACAGAGCTTCTCTTCATAGCTTCCTCCTTCTTTATAATCTGTTCAGAAATTTTAGCTGCTGGAGAAGTTCTGATCTTTGGTCTGTCCTCTGCTTGGCTCTACATCCCCTAGCTAGCATGCAGAATGTGATCTTGTGCAGAAACCTGGCACACTCATGTACCCTTTTTGGCTTTTCTCTTCTTTTGGTGATCACAGTTCTGCAGAGGCCATTATCCAACGTTTGAAAACACTCATCTCACACATTTCCACCAGTTTCATAGATTTTTATATATTAAGGACTAGATAAGTAGCAGTTAGTCACAGCCCAAGGAAATGAATTTTGAGATGAGAAGAAACAGCATCAAACGTAACAGGGTGAAAAGAGAAATATGGGTATGGGTGCATTTAGGCTTATCATTTTTTATTGTAAGGTAAAGCAATCGTATCACATGGATTCTAGTTTCTTAATCAAGTGTGAAATCTATTACTAAAGAAAGATGGTGTTTATGTTATAGATGAGAAAATCATGTTGAGGGGAGTTGGAGAGGCAGGGAGCATGTTTTCTTTTAAAAATAGGAAAACATTTGCTCATTAAAACTCCTCTAAACCTATCCTAACATTCAATTTTGAATGTTGTCTTTGTTATTTTAAAGTGGTTGTCTGCCTTATTATGTAATCTATAATAATAAAAGCGTAATATGCTAATTAGACCGAATAGCCGAATGACCTTCCGGACAACCTTCTGGATGAAGCCGGGGCTGCGAGAGCCAAAGGCAGCTGCCATGGCTGCGAGGGCCAAGCCCCTTGCATGAATTTCATGCATTGGGCCTCTAGTGATATATAAGAGTAGAGGATTAAAGAAATAAACTTTAACCTGAAGAGTAGAATGTGGAGATCTCAAAGTTGTTGAAAATTTTCTAAATATTTCCTGAATATAATACTAACAACATATTAAATCAAATGCATTATCAACATATTGACCTTTAGAATAAATTGATTAAAATGAATTATAGCCTTATATGCACATTTAATGACAAATAAGTGTAAATAACATTAAACACAGATCATATGACTGACTCCTTGTCCTATGCACATGTAAAGAAATAGACATATAGGCACACATATACAATTTAAATCATGGAGATAATAGAAATCGGATTGAATTCAATAACAGAAATCTAATTCAGCGATTTATGAGTCTTAGGAATTTTGGAGCAATTTAAAAATATCTTTGACTTTAGAATGACATCTATACAATAATAATTTCAGTAGTAAATAGATAATGTCTGTGACCGCTATTACTACAATAATAGATAACAGGCATTATTACATATGCTCTTTATATGTATAGTGAAGAACAAATTAAATATAATGTTATTTGAAAGCATGATGTGAGTTTAGGGAAATAATAGAAAAGACAATCTTATAGTGAATAAAAAATGTAATAAAACAGAAATGTGCCATTTGTTGTTATTTTCCCACTGCTTTTTACCTGAGAACCACAAAACTCTGACTCACAAACAGAATAATTTATTGGTGACAGTTCTAACAGTCATTTTTTTCTTCCCACCAGGTGCTTTTTCCAGTTAATAAAAATGAAATAAAAATTAAATTAAACAAACAAGAAAAGCAGTAAGCAGGGTTCAAAGTTCCACCCTACTTTTCAGATTTATTCATTTATTTAAAAATCAATTTACTATGTGCAAGACACTATATTTAACTATGTGAATAGTAGACAAAATATCTAAAGTTTACTCTCATATAACTTAACTACTGATTATTATAATAGAAAATTAAACTAAAAACAACCACAAAGTGATATACATGAGGGTCAAGGTAAATGCAAGGACAGTATTACTCTCAATTTCCACCCTCCCAATATCTGGACTCTAAATTTGCATCAAAATCACTCCTCTCATGTTTTTCTTTGCATTCCTTCCATTTTTCTTAAGGGCCTTTCTATTGCCATATGTCCCTTTTCTGCTGAATCATGTGTTATTTTTTCCTCCCACTACTAAATTATTTCTACCAGTATACACACATGTGGTCTTAATCCACATTCCCCTCTGTTGTATCTTTCCCCTTTCTTTCAAAGAAAATCTAATAGAATAATTGTCTGCAAGAATAAACCTAAGCAGGCTCACATCATTATCACTCCTGAGTCCACTCATATTGTCCTTCATTTCTATAATCCCACTGAGTGTTCTCTTCTCAAGTTTGTCATTGTCTGCCACATTCTTCTGTGACCACTTGGTAGCATGCAAATATGTCAGCACTGGTTAATATCCTCTAGGACCTTGTTCCTATCTTATGCTCCAATTCCATCTACTATCACCTTTTTGCTTAACCTCTATGACCCAGCAGCCCTAACCTCTTTCAAATTCTTCAACATCCCATCATAGGACCTTTGCTTATGCAGTTTCTTCTGTGTAGACTTCTCATCCTTCTAAAATTTGCATAGCAGACTCCTTTTTGTTTTTCAGATTAAAATGAAAGGGTCACCTCATTTAGATCTTTTCTAACTGCTTAAGATAAAATAGCCATGCAGGCAATTTCTATCAATCATTTTTAATTTCAATTTTTTCATAGCTTGCATGATTCTTAAAGGTTAACTTCCTTTATTTATATATTATCTACATCCAACATTAGAATATAAACTTCATGAAATCAAGAGTTTTATTCACTGCTATCATCAGTACTAAAGCCGTAAGACAGATAATCAATAATTAATTTACATGGTTTAAAATAGTAAATTAATAAATGAACAGGAGAACAAATAGTAGATGTATCTAACTCAGACTGAGGGATCAGCGAAAGGTTTCCTTCAATAGGTGATGCTTGAACTGAGTAGTAAGGGTTAGCAAATGTTTGTCAGTAAAGAAGAGGGTGGATGGGCTTTCCAGTTTATGAACATCCATGTGGAGAGAAAACCAGGACATGGTACAGATGAGATAAATATGATTTTCCATTCTTTATCTATGTTATGTAAGTTGGATACATTTATTAAGTGTATCTCTGTACATTAGTATTCTCATTTATAAGTTGAAAAAATAATGTATCATAACATTATTTTGTAGAATTAGATGATAAGAATAAACTTATTATATTAATGCAGTTTAGTACATAATAATTCCCATATTGCAGGTGCACAATGTTTCCACTCTCTCTCAATGTTCTTTAGTAATATATTAGTGTTCTATGCTAAGTAACAAATTACCACACATTTAGCATCTGAAGATATCACACATCTATTATCTCAGAGGTTGGGTAGGTCAGGAATCTGGGCAAGGCCTAAATGGATCCTCTGCAAGGTTGGAACAAAAATGTTGGCAAGGGCTTCATACTCATTAGAGACTCAACTGGCAATGCATCTACTTCCAAGCTCACTTAGGTGGGTGACTATTAATTTTCCTGTGGCTATATGATTGAAGGGCCTGGCTTCTTGCAGGCCATCAGGCCTGTCTCAGTTTCTAGAGACTATCATATTTTTTTGCCATATACAGATTCTGTCACAACTCTGCCTCTTCAAAGACGGAGACAAAGAGGGTGAGCCTCCCAAGATAAGATATTACATAATGTAATACTAGGTCTTATATCCCATCACCTTGGCCAAGTTTGGTTGATTAGAAGCAGTTCACAAATCCCACCCGCAATAAAAGGGAAGCAATTATACAAGAATGTAAACACCAGGAGGAGAGGATTGTGGGGCCCCCTTAAAATCTGTCCACAATTCTAGTAAACCATGATAATAACAATCCCAGATCTTCAAACTAAACTATGAGTAACTCCCACTTTTTATGCTTCTTCCTCCTTAGAAAACAAAATCTAAACCAGAAAGTTTCCCCAATTTTCAAATATTTTAAGCTTCTGTCAAAAGTATTGTTTCCCAAGTTGTTTTTGGGGACACTTGGCACAAATCCTTTAACCAGAAACTACAACTTATTAGATAAATTCTGCTTTTTCCTATTGCCACTGACCTTCTTCAACTCATAGCTGATACTTTTAAGACAAAGGGTTATAATATGCACTCCGTGTTTTTTGTTTATGTTATTTTTAAGTGAAATTACTACCACTGCTCCAATATTTTAAGCTTCATATTTAGTGAAAAATTTCATTCACTTGATGTTTTTTATAGTACAGTCTTCCAAAGTGCTCTAATGGGCCAGGGGTTTTCACTTTAAAAATTATCCTGCTCTTTATGTGTATCATAATACTTGGCTATTAACTGGTTTGAATCTCCTTTAGCCTGTCACAAAACACGAGTCTTGGGATTTAGTGATTAATTTGTCAGAGTGACAAGTTCCTCATTTTTACACGACCCCTTGACAAACCACGCTGGAGGATCATTGCCTCTACTTCATTACATGTAAATTTTTCTCTATCCAGCTCTATTTCCTCCCATCTTTCTACAAAGAATCTCTCTAGTTCTCAAGGAAGGTTTGCTTATTTTTATTTTTTATTTCTTTTCCATCTGTTTACAAGTGACACTAGATGGTATTATAGAAAATAAGCATATCAAAGTCAGGGAGAAGAAAAGGAACCTGCAAGGTTTTCTATCAAATCTGCTTTATTTAATAAGTAGACATTGGTGTGAAGAGAAACAGTGGCCTTGGGAAAGGGGCAGGAGGTCACACATGTACTGATAAGGTCTATAGAAATTGGACTACATAATCATATAATCATGGTTGCTAGTTCATAAAACATTACCCTTGACCTTATCTGAATACTACCAATCAAACTCCTTTTTTAAAGACAGTTTTTATTCATAAACTTTTAAAAAATAAATCAATTAGCCCATTGTCAGAAAAGAAAAAGGAAAAGCAGAATGGCAGATTAGGGAAAAAATAACATGGAAAAAGTTAGAAGAAAATATGTTTAACCTTTGATTTGGAATTAGTTGGGTCTCATTTGATATAAATGGATGGATTACTTGACCTTAAGGTGTTTTAAGCTTTTTTGTCTTATGACTCCATTTGTATAAATAGAAACTTTGAAGGAAAAGAAATGCATTCGAAGACTAGGAAGAGAGACTACCTAAAATGACTTGTAGTTGTATTCTTGGAATTTTTTTTGTAAAGTCATATATATTACATTTAACAATTTTTTTCAATCTTTAAACTTTTAGAATATAGGACCTACATAGTAATTTAAGAACTTGGAATTCCCTGAGAACTTGCATTAATTCCTACCAGGAGTGATGTAACCACTGAATCTTTAGTAACAATAGCTTTATCACTTTATTTAGGACTAAGTTGTTAGAATTATTTTCCTTTATAATATATTCAGTAGGCAGTTCACAGGATTATGGAATTAATCAGTTAATATTTACTGACTATTCTTAGATGTAAGGCAATATATGTGGAGATTGTGGGTAAGTGAAGATGAGAAATTGGTTCAAAGAATAGAGACACTAATGAAATTTGAATTAGACAAAATGTAATTTGCAGTACCTTCTGTCACCAGAAATGAATGGCGACAGAAGCAGGTCTTCCCCAGCACACTCTGGAATGTACGGGTTCTTGATTTCATGCAGGAAAGATCTCAGGTTTCGAGTCCAGATGATTACATTAATTAAAGCTGGGGACAGTGAAACAAAGGAAGGCTTAAGCTAGAAGAGGCAAGATTATAACAGCAGGAATGAGCCTAGGCATAGCTACATTGGCCCTTTGGAAGCATGAGGAAGAGTCAAGCCTACGCAAGGCTACCTTGGCCCTTAGGAGGAAAGAAAGTCACAGAGGCAAAGAACTGAGCCAGCGGGCTGCATAGACTTAGAAAACAAGTTACAAAGGCAAAAGGAGGGCCCTTGGAGACAGGTTCAAGGGATTAGCACAGGAAAAGCTGCCACTGCCCACTACTCCCCTGGTTGCAGGTCTCCTGGGAACCTTTAGAGCAGTGGTTCTCAACCTTTCTAATGCCGCGACCCTTTAATACAGTTCCTCATGTTGTGGTGACCCCCAACCATAAAATTATTTTCGTTGCTACTTCATAACTGTAATTTTGCTACTTAGGCTCTACAGCAGCGGTAGCAACCCACACATTGAGAACTGCTAGCAGGGTCTCCTAAGACCATCGGAAAACACAGATATTTACATTATGATTCATAACAGTAGCAAAATTACAGTTATGAAGTAGCAACGAAAATAATTTTATGGTTGCGGGTCACCACAACATGAGAAACTGTATTAAAGTGTCGCGGCATTAGAAAGGTTGAGAACCACTGCTTTAGAGCTTAGGAGAAAGCAAAAATACATGTCTGAGGAAAGAAGAGAGGGAAAGGTGCAGGTGTATTCAGGAAGAACGTGCAATGGATCCTTTGTCTTTAGGGTTTGAATCTATTTTCTAAAAGTGGAGATTTTAGGGGAGGTCTCAGAGGAGGATTCCTATAGAATACTCATCAGCTTTCCAGGTGTGACCTTTCATATGCTGACTCATCAAAATGAGAGTATAGTGTCATGGTCATTATCTGGTCAGTTTTACCTTCAAAGAATGTCACCGAAGACAAAGACAGACTGTGATCGAGGTGGATCTTCCCCCTGTACAAGTCTGGAATGTGTAAACCATTTGCTCCTAAGCTTCCTTGATTAGGGAAGATAAAATTTTGTGATTTATTATCTGGCTTTAAATTGCTTGGCCATTTAACTATCTGTCTCAGTTTTACTCATTCTACTTATCAAGGAATTTTTCTAGCTTCTTGCAACCCCACCTCACTTCCAATGAGTTCTGTACATGAAAATTGATTAGTATCCAAGTCAAAATTATTTTAAATTTTAGATGCTTAGTAAGGAATGCTATTTTGAATATCATATGAAGATAAATAATAATATAGGCTAATTTTACACTGTAGTGAAAATGTGGGAGAGACTGTCTCCCACCTGGAGGGCACCAGAATGGAAGACACAGGTTGAAATATTTTCTTCACACAAAAGTTACCTGCATAATTCTAATAAAGGAGCATGAACATTTATGTTTTAAATATATTACTCCCAGAAACATATTATGCAACCCCATTTATACTTTTAATTAATTATTTAGGCTAAAAGTTCCACAAAAAATATTCTTAATATTTTAAAATCTCTCTCTTTTAAAAAAATATTTTCTGGTTAATAGAATCAGTTTTATTCTAAATCAGTAATATTTTATTATAATTTTTAGTAAATAGTTTTTATTACTTTTGTAAGCTGTTCCTTTTGTGTGTGTTATTTTCTATTCAGAAAGTTTGTGTTTTAGCAATTTTATATGTTTCTGGTATATTTAAGCCTACAAATACATACCTTAAAAGTAATGACATTTTGTCTCTTATTTTTTCTAAGCATGAGCACTAATATTGATTGCACCTATGTTATGTTGCTTTATATTAATTGTTGGAAATTTAAATTTGATCTTTTCTCTATGCATCTTTGTTAAAAGTATTTTGTGTTCCTTGGTTAATTAAGATAAGACCTTAAGAAAACTCAGAAGTTGTTTGGATATTTAGATCTTAAATATTGCATTTTGTTTTATATTTACTAATTTAAAACATCAATATAATGTTGAATAACAATGGAGAAAGAAAATAGTTTGTCTTGTTTCAAACTTTAAAGTAATTACATACCTCAAATATTTCACGCTAGTTGATAGTTTCTGAAAGATATTTACATTAACCATTTAATTACCAATTGCTGTGAACAGGTAGGGCATGATTTGATATCACCATTTTATAGATTTTGTGAACAAAAAGGGGGCTATATAATAAACCTGATAACTTCAAGGGGACTGCATGGCCAACCTTACAAACTCTATGACCAAAAGTAACCACACAAGATAGTCTGATAAAAAATTCCTATCTGGGTAGTCATATCCAAGGCCAATAATTTTCTTAGCGAAGATTAATCTTTACCTTCAATGAGCCCTGTCCATTGTTCTTATCTGCTAGGATAACATACCTTTGAAATGTCAGAGTACTTTTCTTTCCTAGGTCCTTCAATGGTACAACCACTGGCGCCAGAGCACAAGACCACTATAGTATGAGACCCAGAAACTCCTCATTTGTTATTTTGTGACCCACAACCATCTGTATGTGCTATAAGTGTTATGTGTTAACTATACAGCAACCAACAATGTAAAGAAAGCATATATATCTATCTCTATTTTGCTTTTTATCCAATCCTCACTTTGGTTTCTCCCACCTCCTTAATCTACCACCAACATGAGATAGTAGGCAGTTAGCAGACATGAGCAGAGTAGAAATAGTAGGCCAGGTAAAGAAGGTCACTGGAGCAGAGAGGTCCTGGGTGCCTAGGAACAGGCAAAACTGGGAGGACAAGTATTGTTGGGTAGGACCTCACCCCCAGAGTGACATTTTCTCCCCTAGCACATCACTGGTCATGCCCTAACCTTTAGATCCCCTAACCTTTAATATTGTTGATCACATGGTTCTGACCCTCCCCTGGCCTTTCCTCCCCTGGCATGTTGCTAGTCATGTGATAGACCCCCTTTAGAGGAGGAACAGGGGGGATGAAGAATAGCCTCATAGGACTCCCATACAAGCCCTCACACAACTTAAGCATTAAGCCCCCAGGACAATGTGGTTCTGACCCATGTCAAATAATCTTAAGAACAGCACCTCAGGTCTGTTGACCACTAGACAGAGTCTTGGTCAAGCTATAAATAACATCTAGGCCTCAGTGTGTTTTAGCTCCAGGGAATAAAAGCAGCAAGGCCCGGAGGGGTGACCCCATGAGTGACATCAGCACCAGCTTCAATGACTAATAAACTCCCTGCCCTGAGGCTGACCAGTAAGTGGAGACCATGACCCTGAAAGGACACACCTAAAAGGCTGATGATATTCTATTGAGATCCTTCCCTGGGACCTCCAGATAAAAACTCTCAAGACAAAGGACTCATCATGTGTGTTCTTTCTTTGGAGCATACCCAAGCCTTTCCTCCTCTCTGTCCCCCAAGCACTTTTCTTTGCCTTTCTTTCTCCTTAGCTCCCCTTTCTTTTGCCTATGTAATATGTTCCTGAGTCCACACAGCCCAGGTGGCTAACTTTTCCTATGACTCACCTCTTCTACCCCTGTGACTTTCTAAATTAACTCTCACTTCTATTTGAGTTCCTTGGCTCAGAATGATTTTCTTAGCCAAACTCAAGGACCAAGGTCTAACATCTGGTGCAGTTCACTATTAACAAACAGATTTAATGTAGCCTTGTTTTACTCCTTCTCCATTGATTCTAAATGTATAAAATAAGCTGCAACACTGCCATTCTCTGGAGCATTTTCTCAATCTATTTGACAACTTCCTTTTGAGCATGCTCTCAAATCTTGGCTCAATTAATTTTCTATAAAGCTTTCTATAAGTTTGGACTCCTTCCATCAGTAATATGAAAACTGAGATTCATAATGAAACCAAAATATGGGGTTTGAGTCTGAGTTTGTTGTCTCATGAAATTGAAGAACCAAGTTGTGGACAAAGACGCTTATCAGAACCAAAGTTAATAAGAGAAGCCATTCCTGGAAAAGGTGCAGCTGGAGTTCCAGGATCAGGCCAGTGTCCAGAGTTTCCTTTCCATGTTACTGTCAGGTGTTAAAGTTTATGAGTCCTGTGCTGAGGAAAGAGAGAGCGAGAATGATGAGGAAAATAAGACATTTTTGTGAGGAAGATCAGTAGTCTGACTCTGTACTTAGTTAATTAGTATCCTTAATGCGCATTCCTGTTAACCTATAGTCTAGTCACTGCTCCTTCCTTAATTATCTGGTCTTGCAAGACCTGTTTACCTAAATACTCCCATTTTACAGAGGCCATAAACTATGAACAATACACAACCCCCAGAGGGAGTTATCAGCACTGGCACCAGGCCAGGCCTTTAGATGGGGTCTCACCGCCACCATCCCAACACACAGGGCTTTTTGCAAAGCCTGTGAAAGGTCTGGAAGTCTGATCCATATTTGGGGGACAAAGAAACCAAAGGGTATAAAGAGAAAGCTTCCTTCATATTGGTTGGCTCAGGATTTGGAAACAGGCTCCCTTGAGTCACAGTACTGGTACATCTTGAAATAAATGTGTTTTTCCTATATCTCTGAGTACTCCTGTGTGTGTATTTTCCAGTCACCTGGTAAATTCTGTAACAAGAGGAAGTGTGTATTTTTAATTTAGGGAGCGGATACAGCCTTGCCAGCTCCTGATTGGTATTTTCAAAGAATTCTGTTTTAGCAACATCCTTGGGATTGGTTTAGACCAGTGGTCGACAAACTCATTAGTCAACAGAGCGGCAAACCGCGGCTCTTGAGCCGCATGTGGCTTGCGAGCCACAGTTTGCCGACCACTGGTTTAGACATTTTATTGCCTTGTGATTGGTTACCTGCAATGTGCTTGTTTTAGCAACAGTGCATACATTTCAAGTTTATCTCTCATGCATGCCCTTCTTTCCTTGCCCAGCTGGGTTGCCCTAGTAACTCCATCTAGCTAGGTGCCCTGCTTCTATTTCCTGCTCCCCATGGTGCCTATTCCTATCTACCTAGCTTCCTTCTGTCTCAAAACCAGGTGACTAACATGCTTGAGACATGTAGGTAAAGAATATAAAAAAAGTTGGGTTGAAAACACTGGTCATCTCATTTCTTCACAAGTAATTTTCTCACATCATGTTGAAAAATTGGTGGCTTTGAACAGGTCATAGGCCAAAGTTTCTGAATCAAATTTCAATTATTTGGATTCCTTTTGATTTTAGCACCTTTTTTTAGTGCCTTGTACTTCTGGTTTATACATGTCTGGGATAAAAATTTTCCTATATCTTTCTAAGTTCTTCTAGGTGGTCTAGTAATCAAATTGACATGGAAAGGATTAGCAGAAGAAAATAAAGTTTACAACAAGTATACCTCCTATATACATAGAGGAGACCAAGGAAAATTGAGTAACTCACCAAAATGACATAAGACATCACCTTAAATACCACCTTCAGCCAAAGACAAAAAAAAAATGTTGAGGGTGGTGTGTCAGTTATAGAAGGTTACCAGGAAAAGCAAAGTAAACAAGAGTAAGATTGCTATGCAGATTTAAGTTTTTGCCTTCCTCATTGATTAAGTTTTTTAGAGATTTAGATAGTGTCCTCTTACTTAAACATTCAGAGACACCCTTACATGTATAGATTTCCTTTATAAATGTAAAATATCCCTTACAAAGAGTATCTTCTATTCGTTTTTCCAAAATCTGCTGTTTCTTGAAAATTACCATCTAAAAATAATCCTTCTTCCAATTAGGGATATTTTTGACAAAATTTGCTTTCCTACACAGAATAGTATGAAATTTTTTTGCTAAGTGTTTAGAATCTTTTGACTCTTAACAGTCTGACCAGTTGGCTAAAATGTTTTATAGAGTTCTCACATATGTAGAAAATATCTTCATGACTTACAAGGATCTAGTACTATAAAATTATTATTTTAAGAGATGCCTTTTTTGCCAACAGTAAGCATAGCTAGAAATGAAGTAACAGATATGCAATGTATGCTTCAAAGGCAAAGCACATGAGACAGGAGATTCTTACATTGTGTTGGAGAAACATTTCAGATCTGACAGTATTCATTAGAAGGCCTGGAGTTTTAAAAGTAGCTTGTGCAGAAAACACAGGTGTCACAGAGCATCCTACTTTGGAAGAAAAATGATCATTTACCATTTAGTAAAATTTCCATTTCTGGAAACTCATTCTCTATAATGTCCTTTGAACAGTGTACCAGAGATATCCTCTAGAGCCATTGTGATTGATGAAAAGAAAGCTGTACCATTCCACTCTAAGCTTTTTAGAAGAATTAAAGAATTTGCATTTTCAAATTTTCTCACATTGCATTGCCTATAGCAGTTCACCATGAGGATGGTAGCTAATATTTATCACACTTTGGTTGCTTTATATTTGCTGGAAAATCTAATCAGATCTCCTTTTGCACTATATTAAAAAAATTTTGTGTCTTGTTTCATTAAGATGGGACCATAAATAACTCAGTGTTATTTCAAATACTTTGACCTTCTAATATTTATGTTTGATGTTCTCAAGGTTTACTTTTGATGTGATTTTAATATCCAGTTTTGATCCTTTAACATTTCACTCTTCTACACCTCAAATTATTCTTGTTTATTTTATAAAAAATGTGTTTGCTCACAGAGATCTACTCTTAAAGGACAGGATTTTAGTTTACTTACTCTAAGTTAGTGTTAGTCAACCTCAGCACTACTGACATTTTGAGCTGGGAAATTATTTGTTGTAGGGAGCTGTTCTATGCATTTGTTTAATAGTGTCCTTGGCCTATATTAACTAGATTGTTGTAGCGCACCCCCATACTCCCAATTGTGACAACCAAAAATGTCTATAGACATTGTCAAATGTCTCTTTCTTAAAACAGTGGCTCTCAATCGAGGGCAATTTTTTCCTACAGGGAACATTCCTAACTCATGGAGGAACGGGTGATACTAGCATCTAGTGAGGAGTGGTTAAGAATGCTGCTAAACATCTTACAATGGACAGAGCAGACCCTTCATCAACAAAGAATAATTCTAACCAACATGTCAATAGTCCTGAGGTTGAGAAATCCAGTTTCTAAATCTGTTGTAGGTCTTAATAATTTTGAAATTCTGTCCTCAGCTTTCTATGTCAATCTGTATCTGTGAAATTCAGTTACACAATCACATCATGTTCTACAATTGATGCTCTTCCATCAAGTTCTGTAGTTTCAGTCACACGCTTTTGTATTTATGATTAAATTCAGACATGGATAAACTTTCAGATTTAGTTGCTTCTATACTTAGCATTATTGTATCTGCAACAGAGTCAGGGATATTCCCTCTCACCTTGCATTGCTTCAAACTACACATGGTTTTTCTTTGCCCTCAGTGAAACAGGAATTTTAGGGGAACATAAGCAGGTTTAGGGGATTTTTAGAATTGGAGTCCATGGAAAAAAATATAGGGCTACAGACTGGGAGAAGGTACATTTCCATAACACAAGGAAGCCAGGTGCAGTTGCATTTACAGAAGAAAGAGGGGCAGTAACAGGTATATTTCCATAAGACAAGGGAACTGGAAGTAGCCAAAGAGGTCTATATTTACAAAATAAAAAATAAGAAAAAAGCCCAGAAGGAATAGGAGGACAATGAGGGAGGAGGGCCTCAGGAGTCACTATAGTAACCAATTCGAAAGGGAATATTGACCAATCAGAGGGGATATCAGGACACAGGAACTACAGCCTTTATAAACCATGGAAACAGGAAGTCGGTGGGACTCTTTCCCCCTCCCCATGTGGGAGTCTGTGCTGTGAGAATCTTTCCTTTCCCCATGTGGGAGTCTGTACTTGTTCTTCAATAAATTTCCACCTTTGCTACACAACCTTCTGACCGTGGATTCGTTCTTCAACTCCCGCGAATAAAGAATACAGGTTCCAGTCCAAAAATGCTGTATCATCAGTACAGAAATTTAAATATATTTTTCACAAATTTTCAGAGAAAAATGGAATATAGGGTCATTCCCATAAGCTTCTATACACCATAGAAGCTATCCTTCATGAATTTCTCTCAGAAATGTAAATTTTGGAATGTTGCTCCATAGCAGATTCTCTCCCAGCGAACCTTGCAATATCTGATACAGGACAGCAAGTCAGCACACATTTTTGTAAAGACATTTAATGAGCTGAGAAGCACCATTTTTCATTCAAAGTAGATACTAACTGTGTCTGTACAGAAAGACACAACAGTTTTCTGGCCCCTCAGAGCCTTTGTAATGTTGAATCCTTCCTCACCTGTGGAACCTTGGGGTGGGTGTTGTTTTTGATTCAGATTTAACAATCCCCTTCTGTTTAGTATTTTAGTAACCAAGCTCACCCTTGGCTTCCCTAAGCTGGTACTGGACAATTTTTCATCAGTATATACTCCCTCTTTCTTTTCTGCCCACCCAGCAGGTAATGGATCTTAGAAATAAGCTGAAAATGCTCTCCATTATATTCCGGAAGAGCAGCTGTCTTCCCATCAACACCACCAGCTGGGGTAGTGCTTGTAGTGTGATCTGCTATACTTGTTGCCTTCTGAGAATTTATGGTCCATGAAGTCATCACAAGCTCCTCAGCCAGCTCTCAACTTATGGCTTTGCATCAAATAATCCTTCTAATATTGTCAAATGGAGGGAATGTATTATTTTCCCCTGAGAATTCACAACTTCATCTCGGGCTCTGTTTTTTTTGTTTTGTTTTGTTTTTCAAAACATAACTTACCTTATGCTGATCAGAAAACCACTGTCAATTTCATCAGGATCTTTTTTTCTGATATATTTATATTTCTTTGCCAAGGTTACCTTCTTATTTCACCTCTCTCTATTATATATCCTACTCTAATATTGTATGCCAACTATTTTTAGAGAGTAGCTTTTTTGCCTGCCATTTAAATGCTTTTGACAAAGTCCTATATTAAGTTATAAGAAATAGTCTTCTGTGGTCAATGACTCTTTTCAGGCAAATTCTTCTCTTATTCTCATTCCCTTATTTTTTATACTCCTACAGCTTGTTATTTAATAACTCTTAGTTAATTGGGTTTCTCAGTTACATAGCCATATCATATTCTACAATTGATGGTCTTCCATCATATTTTGTGGTTTCATTTATACACCTTTTGAATTTGGAATTAAATGCACACATAAATAAGCTTTCAGATTTAGTTTGTTGGTTTTTAAACACTTCTAAAATTCCAGATTTAGCTATCTGTGGATTCTACTCCTTGTCTCTGCTCATCTGTACTCCTGAACATGGCAGTGAGTTAAATCTGCTCCAAGTTCTAGCTCACGTGTAATTTGGTCAATGGAACCAATTTTTGTCTTTTAGTTTAGAGAGTGAGGCAAATTACTATAGACAGAGACTGAAATATTTGCAACAACATTTTGCAATACTTAGCCCTTTTTAAAAAATAATAAGAATTTTTAAAATTACCTATAAAGAGCTGATAACTTATTTGATTTAGAAGATATGGTGAAAGATGTAACTAGATTAGTTATTCTTAGATATTTCATCATAAGCTTTTACAAAGTGATAAAACAATTTTATTTTCAAAAAGGAATACCTTAAATTTCAAAGGGTTTATTGACAGTAAAGACCTTCTATGGACACAAAGTTAAGAAACTCTTTGCTGAAAACTTTAAATATCAAACACAAGATAGAGGTTTTCTATGGACACTCTATCTCTCAAGTCCAGAAATCATTCATTACTCTCTCCAAAGAACACCAATAGAATATACTGGTGACAACTAGCAGGAATAGATAATAACAAAATGAAAAATAATGAACAAAAATGTACTCCCAAGTTTTTCATTGCAATATGCTCCTATTAATATACTCCAAAATTTAAAGAAAATATAACCAAGACCTAGGCATGAAATGGAAAACAAATTTTAAGTGCAGTATTCAAAAGTACAACTCTGAGATTAGAATCCAAAATTAAAGTGATGTACAGAGATAACAATAGAATGAATATCAAAACTAAATTCAAATGACTAGAAGCTTTTATTCATCCATTCAAACTAAGGGACCCTGGTATAGAAACAATGTTTTTTATACTATCATGGATAATTGTCAAACATTAGGAAAAAATATAAAGAGAGAGCAAGAGAATTAGAACAAATACAAGCTTGAGAGAGAAAGAGAGGAGAATGCATGTTACATTTACATTTAATTTTTAATGATCTAATGTTAATTCTCCTCCATTTATTTTTTATGATCCCACATTTTGCTGGTAAATTTTTCTAATGACACTAAATAAATCAAGATAATGGAGACTTTATTTTCTACTGCCCAGAATTCCCACTTATGTGATTGCCCCTTGACCAAGATGAAGCAACATTATTCCTGAAAGTCAAACATTACCCAAGCATATCTGGTTCTTGAAATTTGTTATAACAGTAATTCCTTTCAACATAATTTTTAAGATGGTTGTTTTAACTTAATGGCCTGTATTTTGCTACAAAACCACCCCAAATTTAAAAAAAAATATTTCTTTCTTACTAGGATTTATGTTTTGTTTAAGTAAATGTAAAACTCATAAAAAGTCCTTGCTCTGGCCATTGTTGCTCAGTTGATTGGAGCATTGCCCCATACACCAAAAGGTGACACATACAGTATCTGGTCAGAGCACATACTCAAGTTGCAGGTTCAATCCCCAGCCAGGGTACATATGGAAGGCAACAAATTGATGTTTCCTCACATTGATGTTTCTCTCTCTCAAAAAAAAAAAATCTTTTAAATACATTTGTTAGTGTTGCTTACTGCTATCTTTGCTATTGTTCAGTGTTTATATAAAATGTCTGTATTTTCAACTTTTGACAAATACAAAAATATCTGTCAATATAATATAATATTTTCCTAAATGAGAAACTCTTATTTTAAATGTTTCAATTGAAACAAGCAGGTATATTATTAGAATTTAGCATAGCCATACTTGTCAAGAGTTGAAGGAATGGGGGGGGGGGAGGCAGTATCTAACAAATAACTATTGTCACAATTTTCCAAAATCTATCTGAATCCTAATAAACATTTTCTGATTTACCAAATTGTTACTATGGCAACTTCAGAGTAATACTCAGAGGAAGGAGTCATGGGTATAGCATAGACTTTGCTGTTTAGGTTTCTATACATAGAATCAGTTGATCTACAAAACTGACTAAGACAATGCCAACTGTGTACAAATCTCCCCTTTGCCAAGTTCTGTTGCTAAGGAGAAAGGGAGTTCTATATGTGTAACTGATATGTCTAATAATTTTGAATAATACTGTTAGAAGAATGTGGGAAATGAAAATGCTTTTTATTCAATTAATAGTTTATATTAAAAAGTATTAACTCAACAAATAGATATTAAATGTTTACTTTTGGATTAAATGCAAATCAATTTCAATATGTGTTTTTTACTTCAGCAAAATAGGAAAACATAGGAAGTTAAGAAATGGAAATATAGTTAAATCAAGGAGTTTGAAGTTCTATAGGATCAGATCTTAAGTCCCATAATTTGTAATTTTATTATGAGGTTTGAGCGTGGCATGTGGGATATTAAGGCCATGCAGGTCTTAGGGCTTTTATGCAAACTTCTGCTGGTTCTCCGGGCTTAGTAGGGTACTGACAAATTTTCAATGGCATTGTGTTGGAGGTGGGTACTGCTTTTATATAGGATATGCCATAAAGAAACTGAGAAGTGAACAAGGTTTGTGTCTAATACATTAAGTAATATAGGAAAGTTAAGATGTCGGTATTTGATATAGGTAAAATAAATATAAATGGATTTAAAAAATGTACATTTGAAAATCCGGAAAAAAAGACCTCTGATTCCAGACTTAATTGCCACTGTATTAGACAAACCATTACACTTGGGCTACAATAAACTGAAAAAAATATATATACAAAATACTGGTTTTAGTCATTGGAAAAGAGGTGACATGAAATGTGAAAAACCTTTATGCTGAAAACTACAAATCATCCTAAGAGGTATGATAGAGAACACAAGTAAACTGAGATGCATACTATATTTATGGAATGAGAAACTCAGAATTGTTTAAGGTGCCAATTCTGTATAAATTGTCCTATAAGCTTAATACAATTCCAATCAAAGTTTTAGCATACTTCTCTTTTGTAAAAATTAACAAGCAAATTTAAATAAATGCAAAGTCAAATTTAAATAGAGTCAAGTCAGTCTTTAAAAGGGAACTTATTGTATAATAACACTACCTTATTTAAAATGCTACTATAAAACTATGATAATCAAGAAATGTGGTATTGCCAAGCTGTGATGGCTCAGTGGTTGGCATCGACCTATGAACCAGGAAGTCACAGCTGGATTGCAGGTCAGGGCATATGCCTGGGTTGAGGGCTAGATCCCCAATCCTGCAGGAGGCAGCCAGTCAATGATTTTCTCTCATACTTGATGTTTCTATCTCTCTTTCCCTTTCCCTTCCCCTCTGAAATCAATAAAAATATATTTTTAAAACTGTGATATTGATCTAAGAACAGACAAAACAATCAACAGAGTAGAATAGAGAATCCAGAAATACACCTATATTTACATGGTGAATTGGTTTCCAAAAAGCTGCCAATGCAATTTTTTGTGAAAAAAAAAAAATTAAAAATAGTGATAGTGGGAGGACCAAGATGGCAGCATAGGGCGGACGCCTGATTGTTGCCTACCACAACAATTTTGAAACTACAACTGGAAAACAGAGCAGACACCATCCAGAACTACCGGAGGGCTGGCTGAGCAGATGCTCTACAACTAGAATAAAAGAGAGGGGGACGCGGGATGATGCTGATACCGGTGAGCCAAAGATCTCACTTTAAAATCTATGGCTCTGGAAGATGGCGGGGGAGTTGAACGGCTGATCTGTTGACTCACATGGCAGTTTCGGAAATATAACTAAAAGATGGACTGGTGAGCGCGGCGACTCCTGCTCACGTCTCCCCAGGCCAGGCGGCTGCTCCTCTCAGTCAGCACCTCAGCCGGGGCCATGAGCTCATGGGCGGCCACGGCAGCTGCTATGGCGGCAGCTGTGGACTCGGCGCAGTGGCTCTTGGTGAAGGAAGAGACCATCTTTCTGCAGGACGGGCCCATCTGTGTCACCGACCTGGCCGAGCAGCCCAGTGAGATCCTGGGGGCCCCGGAGGCCGCCGACACTGACTTGGAGGATTTTTAGGATTTCCCGTCTTACATTCAAGTCCTTTAGCCATTTTGAGAGAGGAGAACCAAGAAGGCGACAAAGTTAAACAAATGAACTGCGCCGCGCACAGCAATTTCAAAAATACAACTGGAGGACAGAGCGTCTGCCACCCAGAACCACAGGAGAGCTGGCTGAAGGGTGGATTTACAGCTAAGAGGGAAGAGGAAAGAGCGAACTCGGAAGGGATAAGGTGCGGAGGCGCATGGGTCGGACTGGTGGCAGGGGAAGGGTCGTGCGGCTTTTTTTCCAACCCTAGGGGAGATTAGCTCCCCATAACCCTGAAATCCAGCTTCTGGGCACTCGTGGGAGGCCCAGACGCCTGCGGGGAGAGGCTGGACTCTCGGCCTTCGTGTCGGAGAGTGGGAGTAACTTCCTTGCGGATGTGCGCCCAGCAATCAGTGTTTGCTGCGCTGGAGTGCGGAACGAGGGGGCTTAGAAACGTGGAAAGCAGAAAAAGCAGACTTGCAGCCATTGCGGTTTGCCACGCCATGGCCTGGTGGTGCCCTGAGACCCCGCCCCGCCCTGAGACCTGCCCAGCCCTGGGACCCACCCTGCACATTTTGCAGACCCGCCCCGCACGTCTTGTAGGCCCACCTGGGTTCCAAGCAGCGGCTTTTGCATATGGGTGGCCTGCCCAGATGAACTGTGGTTCTAGTCGGACTGCTCCAGGGCCGCTTAGACAGGAGGAGGAAACTGCAGTTTTTGCTGTAATTCCTGCTGAGTGGCCTCAGGCAGTAGCTGACCTACACTCCATTGGAGACCCAGAAACGAGGGCATCTAGTGGTCGGTGTGAGATGACACCAGATTTCAACCACTCGCATAAGGGACACATTCAAGAGGCAGACTCAGTGAGCGCCAGATCCTTGCTGCAACAAGATCCGGCCCATAAACGTGTCTCCTGCACAGCAACTCTTCCTTTACAGAAACAGAGGGTCCTCAAGGACAATTGGCCAGGAGGACAATTCCTCCCAGTGACACCAACAACAATCAAGACTTAACTATACAAAGGAGGACCAAGATGGAGGCATAGGGAGGAAGCCTGATTGTTGCCTACCACAACAATTTTGAGACTACGACGGGAGAGCAGAAGCAGACACCATCCAGAACCACCAGAGGGCTGGCTGAGCAGATGCTCTACAACTAGAATAAAAGAGAGGGGTACGCGGGATGATGCTGATGCCGGTGACCCAAAGATCATACTTTAAGAACTACGGTTCAGGCGACACAATGGCAGCCTGGAACGTGCTCGGCGCAGTTCCCCCGGCGGTCTCCGGCTGAGGGGATGGCTCCACTCGCTGCCGAGCACGAACAGACGAGCCCCTGAGAGACATGGGGTGGGAGACTCCGCGCTTGCTGACCTCCGAGTCCTTCAAGAATCTCAACGCCCCAGAAGTGGCCAGGTGCGCACGCTCGGCGACTGGCCACCGCTGCAGACCCAAGGGCTGACGCAGCGACCCCGGACCAGCCCGCCACCGCGCACTGGGCACACCGGAGCTTTGCCGAGCCCGCAGCCCAACGAGTTCTGCGGCAGCCACCCTGGAGCTCTGGGATAATGGCCGAGGGAGTTGCTGAGAGGGAATTGACCAACAGGAATTGGGATCAAGAAGACGAAACCCCGCTGGGTCCCGGGTCCGGGTGAGGCCGTGTGCCCCTGGGCCCAGGTGAGGCTGGGAACTGGGTCGGCGTGGGGCTGGGTCCCGGGTCCGGGCGAGGCCACATGCCCCTGGATCCGGGTAAGGCCGCAACCCCTGGGTCTGGGTGAGGTTGGGTCCTGGGTCCAGGTGGGGCCGCCCCCCTGGGTCCGGGTGAGGCTATGTGCCCCTAGGTCCGGGTGAGGCTGGATCCTGGGTCCAGGTGGGGCCATGCGCCCCTGGACCCGGGTGAGGCCACGCGACCCTGGGTCTGGGAGAGGCCACGCGCCCCTGGGGCCGGTTGAGGCCACGCGCCCCTGGGGCCGGGTGAAGCTGGATCCCGGGTCCGGGTGAGGCCGTGTGCCCCTGGATCCGGGAGAGGCTGGGTCCCGGGTCCGGGTGAGGCCACGCACCCCTGGGTCTGGGTGAAGCTGGATCCCGGGTCTGCGTGAGGCCGTGTGCCCCTGGATCTGGGTGAGGCTGGGTCCCAGGTCCGGGTGAGGCCATACGCCCCTGGGTCCGGGCAAGGCTGCGTGCCCCTGGGCTTGGGTGTGGTCACACACCCCTGGGTCTAGGTGAGGCCTCATGCCCCTGGGTCCGGGTGAGGCCGTGCTCCCCTGGATCCGTGTGAGGACACGCGACCATGGGTCGGGTTAAGCTGGATCCCGGGTCCGGGTGAGGACGTGTGCCCCTGGATCCGGGAGAGGCTGGGTCCTGGGTCCGGGTGAGGCCACGCACCCCTCGGTCTGGGTGAAGCTGGATCCCGGGTCTGGGTGAGGCCGTGTGCCCCTGGATCTGGGTGAGGCTGGGTCCCGGGTCTGGGTGAGGCCATACGACCCTGGGTCTGGGAGAGGCTGGGTCCCGGGTCCGGGCAAGGCTGCGTGCCCCTGGGCTCGGGTGTGGTCACACACCCCTGGGTCTAGGTGAGGCCTCATGCCCCTGGGTCCGGGTGAGGACGTGCGCCCCTGGATCCGGGTGAGGCCACGCGACCATGAGTCTGGGAGAGGCCACGCGCCGCTGGATCCGGGTGAGGCCGCGCGCACCTGGGTCCGTGAGAGGCCACGCGCCCCTGGGTGTAGGTGAGGCATGCACCCATGGGTCCAGGTGAAGCTGGATCCTGGGTCCGGGTGAGGCCATGTGCCCCTGGATCCAGGTGAGGCTGGGTCCCGGGTCCGGGTGAGGCCGTTCGCCCCTGGGTCCGGGTGAGGCCGCGCGCCCCTGGGTCTGGGAGAGGTTGCGCACCCCTGGGTCTGGGTGGGGCCACGCGCCCCCTGGGTCCAGATGAGGCCATGTGCCCCTGAGTTCGGGTGAAGCCGTTCCCCTGGGTCCGGCTGAGACCAAACCAGAGGGTGTCGGACCTGCATTACCACCATTTGTCCACCATCCAGAGCTGAGGGGTCAGTAATGACATGTACACATAAGGAACTGGTGGACATTGATATTGGGTCTCAAAAGAACTGTTGGTCCAGAAAGAAACTCACTACAGACTGATTCATTTGCCTGTCAGCATAACTATTATTGCTCGTCTCACATTCAGTTCTTATAAGTATATCTCTAGTGACACATGATCTCGCTCATCTAGGGGAAATGATGAACAACATAGACTGATGAACAAGAACAGAACCAGAAACAGGGAGGCATCGATCGGACTGTCAGGCCTCAGAGAGAGGATAGGGAGGTTGGGGGGAGGGGAGAGAGATCAACCGAAGGACTTGTGTGCATGCATATGAGCCTAACCAATGGTTAAGTTCAACAGGGGGTTGGGGCATCCATGGGGAGGGGTGTGGGATGGGGATGGGGGGGATGAGGACAAATATGTGACACCTTAATCAATAAAGAAATTTAAAAAAAATAGTGATAGCAAAACTGATTATCCATATAGAGAAAAATTGAACCTCAGTCCATATCTTACATATACACAAAAAGTAATTTGAAATATATAATAGCCTTAAGCATAAAAGCTAAAATATAATGCTTCTAGAAGAAAATAAGGAGAATTATCTTTGTAACTTAGGATAGGTAATGATTTATTAATCAGGCTGCATAAAACACTAAATATTAAATAACAAAAAGATAAATCTGACTCTATATTAACTTTTTTTTTTAAGAGAGAAGAAGGGAGGGAGATTTAAAAACATTAAATATGAGAGAGAATCATTGATTGGCTGCCTACTGCATGCCCCCTGGTGGGGATCAAGCCTGCAACCCCAAACATGTGCCCTGACAGGGAATCAAAATGTGACCTCCTGGCTCATAGTTTGACACTCAACAATTGAGCCATACCGGTTGGGCTAAATTAAAAATTTTCAAATGCTACCTTTCTAGTGACATTTCTAAGAAAATGGGTAGACAAGCCACAGCTTTGAAAAGAACATTATTAATGCATGTTCTTATAAATAACTTACATGCAGACTACATGAAGTACTCCTTAAGGTACTTGATTAACAGAAACAATAAAAATGTGTGAAAGAATTCAGAAAGAGAGATATCTTACAAAACTTGTGCACAAATGATCAATAAGCCCATGAGAAAAATCCTGCCTCATTATTTATTTTAGAAATGTTAATTAAAAATTATAATACAAGCAAAGTAGGTCCAAAGACATGGATGCATGGGACAGACTGACATATCTCAGAACAAGGGAGGGGTGGTGGAAAGAGATTAACCAAATAACTTATATGTATATATGTATAGCCCATGGACACAGACAATATTTCGGTGAAGGATGGGGTGAGATGGGGGGTTTGCTGGAGGGAGGCAAAGGGGGGAAAATGGGGGATATCTCTAGTATTTTCGACAATAAAAATAAATTAAAAAATATATAACATTACATATATCTTAGAATGGATAAAAATAAAAAGACCAGTTTGGGTGATGATTTGAAGTAACTAAAACTCTCATATGTTACAGGAGGGAATGTAAAATGGTACAATTTTGGAAATCGTTTGGTAGTTCCTTACAAACTAGCAATTCTACTCTCTAGGTCAGTGATGGCAAACCTATGACACGCGTGTCAGCATTGACACGCGTAGCCATTTCTGATGACACGCGGCCACTGAGGCAGCTACATGCCGAGGATGAAACATTTGCTGCTCCTGAGGATGAAACATTTGCGACTAGAGTCTTGGAGTTACTGCAAGACTCTAGTCGCAAATGTTTCATCTTCCCCTATTAGACACTCTGTGCCAGAGGTCTGTAGGCCAAAACAACAGAAGTCTGGCACAGAGCGTCTAGTTCTGGGACTTCCGGCTAAGCCGGGATCTTTGCCCTCACTTCCGCCGGCAGAGCAGGGAGCAGCGGAATGCAGTGGGGGACACATCTCTGGGGGCCCTGCCATTACCAGTAACCAAATAACAGTTAACCACAGCAACCATTATCTACTGTTCTGGGGTGTCATGGATTTCTAATCCATCATTACTGAGATAAGTGAGGGGGAGGCTGGGAGAAGCAAGGGTTTGTGGTGTGCTATGGGTGCCATTTCCTGCCATTAGAAATAGCGACAGCCATTTTAATTCACATAAGGAACACCATCTTGCTCCATAGTGCAGACTCCATTTCACCACTATTACTGTTGTGCATCCTTATTATCCCCTATTTCTGTTTATTAACCCTACCCTTTCCTAAAAGACAGTTACATGCACCATTTTTTGGTTAGTTAGGCTAGTTAACCCCTAATTTCTGCAGGCCTAACAAGCTATCTATAATTCTATCTTTTGTCACTGTCCCTCTGAAGGAGAACCCAAAAAATAAAAAACTAAAGTTAAGTAAAGGAAGTGGTAGTAGCAGTGGCCGACCGTTTCAAGAGACATCAACCGAAATGTATGGCTTTATAGAAAAAAAATGGCAGATCATTTTGCGTTCTATGTACTGAAATGGTAGTAAGCAGAACGAGAAATATAAATAGACATTTTGAAACTAATCATTCCCAGCTCTTGGACAAAAGTGAGGATGAAAGGAAAGAATACATTTCCAGGCAGCTACACCTTTATAAGAGCCAATCTAATTCCATCCTTAAATTTATGAAAGGCTCTACAAATTTAACATCTGTAAGTCTGAGCATTGCTCACTCTATAGCTCAGCATGGAAAAGCACTCAGTGAGGGAGAATTTATTAAAGAAACTCCCCTAAGATGTGAACCAGTTCTATTTCATGATATTCAGAATAAAGATGCAATTATTAAGAGAATATCTGAGTTACCACTCAGTAGAAATATCATAAAAGACCGAATGAGACTGAACACAAACGTACAACATCAATTAAAGATAGACATAAGGAAGTGTAAATATTTTTCGATCTCTCTTGATGAAACTACTGATGTCACATCACATGCTCAGTTGGCCATTATTGGTCGATATTCTGATGGTCTCACAATGAGAGAAGAGTTGATAAAGTTAGTATCAGTGTCAACAAGTAAATCAGGAAGCAAAATATGTAAGGTTGTTATACAAACATTTCGTGACCTAAGCATTGATATCTCTAAAGTTGTGTCAGTGACGATAGATGGGGCACCAAATATGGTGGGGGAAAAAGTCGGATTTGTCAAATTGTTTACAGAAGCTATTGGACATCCGATTGTGCCTTTTCATTGTATTATCCATCAGGAGGCTTTATGTGCCAAGGCAGGATTCACCGACTTAAACGACTTAATGTCAGTTGTTACAAAAATAGTTAATTTAATAGCTGCTCGCCCCCTTCACAAGCGAGAATTTTCGGCACTTTTACTGGAGGTTGATTCCACCTACAGTGGACTGCTGATGTACAATAATGTAAGATGGCTGAGCCGAGGCAAAGTTCTTGAGCGCTTTGTGGAGTGCTTTGAAGAAATTAAGGTATTTCCTGACGATAAGGATCTGGGAAACTTTCCTCAGCTTAATGATGATAAGTGACTGGTCAACAACCTGATGTTTTTTACAGATCTCTCTGTTCATATTAATGAACTGAACTTAAAGTTACAAGGTTTTGGCAAAAGTATTGATGTTATGTTTGGATACATAAAAGCTTTTGAAAGTAAAGTTAAAATTTTCAAGCGAGATGTAGAAACTAAAACTTATAAGTATTTTCCTCGAGTAACAAAGTATTTTGAGAAGGCCAGTGCAGCTGTACAAAATGAAATGGAACTCTTGCATATGAAGTACCAGCATGTTTTAGACTCCTTACTTGACCAGTTTAGTGATAGATTTAGTCAATTTAGAAGTCTAGAACAGACCATGAAAATCATTAAGTATCCTGATGTAGTAGTCTACAGTAGTTTGGAATTAAATGGTTTCCAATAGATGCAAATTGATGATTTGGAGATGCAACTTGCAGAATTTCAAGACAGTATCTGGGCTCAGGTGTTTGTCGACTTGAGGTCAAAGCTTGAGAATCTGGAAAGGTGCCGCTTGGAGAATCAAGAGGAGTGCCACTACGAACAGGAAATTTGGAGTGCCCGGAACCGACTACGAGACACTTTTAGCACCCTGAAAAATATAGCAATGGCTTTACTCACAATTTTTCCCTCTACATACTTTTGTGAGGCTTATTCTCAGCATTAAATAATATCAAAATCAACAAAAGAAACAGATTGACAGATGAAGTTAGTAGCGCTTACTTGGGCCTGAAGTGTACAAAATACCAACTTTCAATTGAAGATTTAGCCAATGAAATTCAGCAACAAAAAAGTCGCTAATAGGCAGGTTAGTTAAAGAATTCCCCCTCCCCCTCACTTATCTTAGTTCACAGCACCCCACACAAGCTAAATAGTATCAAGACCAACAAAAGAAACTGACTGATGGATGAACAAAGAAGTCACTAAGCAGGTAAGTTAAATATTTAGTTTTTGGTTTATTAAATACAATTATATATAACAATTATACATTTATGTTATTTAAACTATAAATATCGTGAAATAATGATTTTTCCTCAAAGTGACACACTACCTGAGTTATGCTCAGTTTTTTGGCAAAGTTTGACACACCAAGCTCAAAAGGTTGCCCATCACTGTTCTAGGTATTTATTGAGGATAAATGGACTATATATGACCCGAATACAGTGGAGATAAATAATCCTAGTAGTTTGTTTACAGTAGACTCAAATTGGAAGCAACTCGTTTTTCTTGCTTAACATGAGAATGGACAAAACAAGTGTAATACACTCCTCTAAAGTAATTCTATTCACCAATATATGGGAATGATAATATATTCAACATTATGAATAGCTTTCAAAAATGTGCTGAGAGAAGCTGGATCCAATAGAATATGTATTGCATTTCATATCTATATAAAATTCTAGATCAAGTAAATCTAATCTTGGCAAAATAAATCCATTTTCAAAGGCAAAATAAAAATATTTTTCATTTAAGAAATATTTATTGCATGCCAGCTGTATGCTGGATGCTTTAATTGAGTTATAGCAAAACTCTCTCTCATTGTTTATCTTACATTAAACAATGGGAAGAAAAAATAAAATAAAATAAAGCACAGAGTATATAAGAGCAATGTGTGCCAAGTGGCATATATGGAGAAAAGTCTAGGGGTGCAGGTTGTGAAGTCATCTTTGAGAACAATAACTTTGAGGGAAGAAAGGAAGAGAAAAACTATTTATAAGGAAGAATAATATTTTAGGCTAAGGGAAAAGCAAGTGTAATTCTCTGAAGCAGATGAATACTAAGATTTTAGAGGATTAGTAATAAAACTAGTATGGGTGGAGTAGACTGAACAGGGGAAATTCTAAACAAAATCAGAGTGATGACGCCAGGGGAAGGGGAGCAATCCTATAGGATATATTGTATATCACAAAATCTCTGAGCACTTAACTACACTTGAAAAGTACTGAAGGTTTTGCAGCAAAGATATGACATGATATAATCAGAGAAATTGGTTGGGAGATTATGCCACCATTCAGGTAGAAATGAAATATTGAATTACAGACAGATTATGTATATCATTTGACAGTGAAGCCAAGAATATTTATAAGCAGATTAGATGTGCACTGAAATAAAAAGGCAAAAATTAGGTGTTTTTTTTTTTTTAATTGTTGCTGTTTGTTTTGGCCTGAATTATTTTTTGATAGAATAAAAATTTACTGAGATGGGCAAGATCGTGGGTGTAATAAAATCAGATTTGGGTTTCAGTTATGTTAAGCATGAGTTTTCTATTGGGTATCATATTGAGTTTCAGTAGGTATTTCAATACATAAGTCTGAAGTTCAAATAAATGCCAGGGCTTAAAATAAAAATTTGAGAGTTACTGATATGAAGGTGGTATTTAAAACCACGAGACTCCACATCTAAAGAACTGAGTACAGATAGCATAACGAAGAGGCCTTAGGACAGAGTCGAGTACATTCCCACATTTATATGTTGGAGAAATGACCCGAAACCAGAAAAGCAGAATGAAGGGAGAGGGCAGTAAGTTAAGGAGGAAATGTAAAAAAGTATAATGCCTGACCTGGCCGGTTTGGCTTAGTGGATAGAGCGTCAGCCTGGGGACTGAAGAGTCCCAGGTTTGATTCCGGTCAAGGGCATGTACCTTGGTTGCGAACACATCCCCAGTGGGGGGTGTGCAGGAGGCAGCTGATCGATGCTTCTCTCTCATTGATGTTTCTGACTCTCTATCCTCTCCCTTCCTCTCTGTAAAAAAAATCGATAAAAATATATATTTTTAAAAAAAGAGTATAATGCCCACAGAGCCAAATGAAAAACATCTATCAAAGAGGAAAAAGTGGTTGATGGTGTCAAAAGATGATGATAGTAAGACGAATGCTAGGAATTGTCTTTGGTTTAGGTTATTGGTAAGCTTGAAACAGTAACTTCAGTGAAGTGAGTTTATGTGGACCCTCCCTTGCAGGGAGTTCAATAGAAAATAGGAAGAATAAAATTAGAGACAGCAAGTATAGACAAGTCATTTGAATTTTTGTGGCTTTATCCCTTTAAAAAGTAGTACCTGGAGGACCATAATTATGAAGTAAAGAAAGCCTATTCCTTTTGGTAGGAGAATTTATATTGTGCTTGTGTCTGAAGAAAGGGTAAGTGGGGGGCTTATACCTCAGGGTCTTCTGTGCTGGGTGCATACGTCACAGAGGGCTGCAGCTCTGTAATATCTGCAACTACTCTCCCCAGGTTCCTTTGAAGTGCCTTTCCCTGGCACAGATTCCTGGGGTTTCCAGATCGGGAAGGCTTCACCATTCATTGTTTATACTTTTAAATTAGTCCATTAAAAACTTTATAAATTTACAAAATATTGAATGTACTATCGCTGTTTTAATAGGATTTTGATTAATTAAACAAACATTATAGCCTGCATTTTTTCCTTAACACTATATTATCTGTATTTGAACATGTGTATAAAAAGGACAGTTTTCTAAGTTATTTCTAATAGGTACAATAAATTCAAGTACAGTTATTAATACATTTATAAGAAACTGAGAAAATGTACCTAATGCTATCAGTAAATCGATGAACAGAGTTTTCACAAGGAAATTCTTTCAAAATTTGCAAGGAACCAATAACTTCTATGTTACTTAACTTTTTTAAGGAAGAGAAAATAAAAAATATGCATCTCTGGGGTATTTTGTTTTATGGAATTAGCATAAATTTAATTTAAAAAATGTTAAATAAATGAAAAAAGGCAGATGAGTTTTCATTTATGAATATAGATATTAAAATTAAAAATAAATATTTTAGGAAATGTTCTTATTCTAGTTAGATTCTTTTAAAAATATTTTTTCAATTACAGTTTAGACTCAATATTATTTTTTATTAGTTTCAGGTGTATAGCATAGTGGTTAGACAACCATATACTTTACGAAGTATTCCCACTGATATTTCTTGTACCCAACTGGCACCATGTATAGTTGTTACAATATTATTGCCTACTAGAGGTCCAGTGCATGAAATTCGTGCATGGGTGGTGGTGGTGGGGTGTCCCCTCAGCCCAGTCTGCACTCTCTCCAATCCAGGACCCCTCGGGGGATGTCCAACTGCTGGTCTAGACCTGCAGTCGGACATCCCTCTCATGATCCTGGACCGCTGGCTCCTAATCGCTCACCTGCCTGCCTGTCTGGTTGCCCCTAACTGGCCCCCCGCCCCGCTGGCCTGATCACTCCTCACTGCCTCTGCGTGCCAGCTTGATCACCCCTAACTGCCCCCCGTGCTGGTCGGGTCACCCCTAACTGCCCCTCGCTGCCAGCCAGATCACCCCCAAATGCCCTCCCCTGCCAGCCTGGTTGCCCCCCAAAACCCCCCTCTGCTGGCCTGGTCAACCCTAACTGCCCCCCCCCGATGGCCAGGTTGTCTCCAACTGCACCCTACTGATGGCCTGGTCACCCCCAACTGTCCCCCTACTGGCCTAGTCACCTCTTACTGCCCCCCCTGCCAGCCTGGTCACCCCCAACTGCCCCCTTGCCAGCCTGGTCTCCCCTCATGGCCCCCTCGCTGGCCTGGTCGCCCCATGCAGCCTGCTTGTTTAGTTGTTTGGTCGTCCCTCACTAACCACCCTGCCGGCCTGGTCGCCCCATGCAGCCTGCTTGTTCAGTCGTTTGGTCATCCCTTGGGCCGGCCCTGGGTGGCTGGGAAACTTCCATCTGAGGCTTCCTTGCACCTCGGGCTGGCTGGGGGGCTGAGGAGACTGGGGGACTCTGGAGGCAGGTACGCAGGGCAGGCCCCGCTGTGCTGCGCACCTGTGGCCCCAGTGGGGCTGAGGGGACTGGGTGCTGCCATCTTGTGGCTGTGGGCACCGCCATCTTTGAGGGTGTGGCAGTCAATTAGCATATTTCTTCCTTATTGACTGTGGGTGCCGCCATCTTTGTGAAACGTGTTGGTCAATTAGCATATTCCCTCTTTATAACATAGGATATTTCCTATGTTGTACTTTATATCCCCATGACTATTTTGTAACTACCAATCTGTACTTCTCAATCCTTTCACCTTTTTCACTCAGTCCTCCAATCCCCCTCCCTTCTGGCAACTATCAGTCTGTTCTCTGTATCTATGAGTCTGTTTCTGTTTTGTTTGTTTATTTACATTGTTCCTTAATCCTCCTATCTAATAAAAGAGTAATATGCAAATTGACCATCACTCCAGCACACAAGATGGCTGCTCCCATGTGGACACAAGATGGCTGCCTCCATGTGGACACAAGATGGCCGCCACAAGATGGCCAGCAGGGGAGGGCAGTTGGGAGGGACCAGGCCTGCAAGGGAGGGCAGTTGGGGCAATCAAGTCTGCAGGGGAGGGCAGTTAGGGGTGACCACGCCAGCAGAGGAGGGAAGTTGGGGGCAACTGGGCCTGCAAGGAAGGGCAGTTGGGGGGGACCCAAACCTGCAGGGGAGAGCAGTTGAGGGGGACCAGGCCTGCAAGGGAGGGCAGTTAGGGGCAAACAGGCTGGCAGGAGAGCAGTTAGGCATCAATCAGGCTGGCAGGGGTGTGGTTAAGGGGTGATCAGGCTGGCAGGCAGAAGCGGTTAGGGCCAATCAGGAAGGCAGGCAGGCGAATGGTTGGGAGCCAGCAGTCCTGGATTGTGAGAGGGATGTCCGACTGCCCGTTTAGGCCCAATCCTACCTGGATCGGGCCTAAACGGGCAGTCGGACATCCTTCGAGGGGTCCCAGATTGGAGAGGGTGCAGGCTGGGCTGAGGGACACACACACCCCAGTGCACATTTTTCATGCACCGGGCCTCTAGTTTTCACATATATGTGAAATCATATGGTATTTGTCTTTGTCTGACTGACTTATTTCACTTAGCATGATACTTTCTAGATCCATCCATACTGTCTCAAAACTTAAGATTTCATTCTTTTTTTTTTGGCTGATTATGTATGTACCACAACATTTTTACACACTGGTGCATTGATGGGCCCTCAGGTTGCTTCCATAATTAAGCCAATGTAAATAACATTGCAATGAACATAGGGGTGCAGATATTTTTTGAATTAGTGTCTTGTGTTTCTTTGGATATATACCCAGAAGTGAAATCATTGTGTCATAAGGCAGTTCCATTTTTATTTTTTTTGAGGAACCTCCATACTGCTTTATAGTGGCAGCACCAATCTGCATTCCCAGCAACAGGGCACAAGAGTTCCCTTTTCTTCACATCCATTCCAACACTTGTTTATTGATTTCTTGATGATAGCCATTCTGACAGGTGTAAGGTGAAATCTCATTGTGGTTTTAATTTGCATTTCTCTGATTGTTAGTGAGTTTGACCAGCTTTTCATGCATCTAATGGCCATATGCATGCCTTCTTTGAAGAAGTGTCAATTTTTTTCATTGGATTGTTTCTTGTTTCATTTTGTTAAATTGCATGAATCTTTATAAATTTTGGATATTAACCCTTTACCAGATGTATCCTTAGCTAATATTTTCTCCCATGTTCATTTTGTTGATGGTTTCCTTTGCTGTGCATAAACAACTTTTTAGGTTGATGTAGTTCCATTTGTTTATTTTTTCTTTTCTTTCCCTTGCCTGAGGCAATGTATTAGTATATAAAAAAATATCACTAAGAGAAATTTCTGAGATTTTATTGCCTATGTTTTCTTCTAAAGTTTTTATGTTTTTGTGTCTTACATTTAAGTATTTAAGTCTTTAATCCATTTTGAGTTTATTCTTTTATATGTTGTAAGAAGGTGGTCTAGTTTCTTTTCTTTTCCTTTTTTTTTTTTTTTTTTGAACATTTCTATTCATAGTGCCATTCATTAAATAGATTGACTTTTCCCCATTGCATGTTCTTTCCTCTTTTGCCAAACATTAATTGACCATATATGTATGGCTTTATTTCTGGGCTTTCTATTCTGTTCCACTGATCTATATGTCTGTTTTTATGACAGTACCATACTGCTTTGATTACTAAGAACTTTTAGGATAATTTGATATCTGGTAGTATAATTGCTAATCTTTTTCAAGAATCCTGTGTCTCTTCAGTTTTTTTGTAATTATATCTGTTTAGATTATTTGTTTTAGTTCTTTGATAATCTTTTTAATGTATTGCTGGATTTGATTTGCTACTATTTTGTTGAGGACATTTGCATTTATGTTCATGAGCGACATTGGCCTATACTTTTCTTTCTTTGTAGTGTCTATATCTGGTTTTGGAATTAGGATAATACTGGCTTCATAAAATGAACTTGGGAGTCTTACCTCGTCTTGAATTTTTCAGAATAGTTTGAGAAGAATAGATGTTAAATCTTCTTTGAATGTTTGATAAAATTAACCTGTGAAGCCATCTGCTTAAGGACTTTTGTTTGTTGGTAGTTTATTTTCTTTTTATTTTTTTAACAGATTCAATATCATAAGTTGTAATTGCTCTGTTCAGATTTTCTGTTTATTCTTGATTCAGTTTTGGGAGACTGAATGTTTCTATAAATGTCTTTTCTTCCAGGTTGTGCTATTTATTGGTATACTAGAGGCCAGATGCCCGAAATTATGGCAAGAGTAGGCTTTCCTTCCTCCGGCCTCATCACCAACTTCCCTCTGGCACCAGGGACCTGGGCTTTCCTCGCAGCCACGGCTTCGTCTGGAAGGTCATCTGAAAGGATGTCCAGAAGGATCTCTGGTCTAATTAGTGTATTACACTTTTATTATTAGAGATAGCTACTCCTAACATTTCCTTATAATTTTCTATAATTCTTTGGTATCATTTGCCTTTTCTCCTCTTTATTTTTGATTTTATCTTTTTGAGTCCTCTCTCTTTTTTTCTTGATGAGTCTGGTTAAAGGTTTATCATTATTATTTATCTTTTCAAAGAACCAGCTCTTGGTTTCATTGATCTTCTATATTAATTTTTTGGACTCTATTTCATTTATTTCTCCCCTGATCTTTATTATTTCCTTTTAGCTACTCACACTGGGCTATTTCTGTTGTTCTTCCTTAAATCCCTTTAAGAGTACAGTTAGATTATTTTCTCCTTAGTTTCCATTGTCCTAAGAGCTGTATTGGTAAAGATATTCCTAGGACATATTCTGATATTTTGCTGCCTATGGATTCTTATAAGATTTTTATGGTTTCCTATCTTACGTTAAGTCCTTTATCCATTTTGAGTTTATTTTTGTGTATGGTGTAAGTTGGTGGTCTAGTTTAATTCTTTTGCATGTATCTGTTCAATTTTCCTAATACCATTTATTTAAGAGACTGTCTTAACTCCAGTGTATGCTTTTCCCTCCTTTGTCCATTATTAATTGAGCATAATGGCTTGGGTAGATTTCTGGATTCTCTGATCAGTTCCATTGGTCTATTCTTATGTTAGTACCAGGAAGTTTTAAGAACAGTGGCTTTGTAATATAGCTTGACATGTGGTATTGTGATCCCTCCAACTTTGTTCTTCTTTCTCAGGATTGCTGTGGCTATAAAACTTCTGCACAGCAAACGAAACCATCAACAAAACAACAAGACAGCCCACTGCATGGGAAAACATATTTGCCAATGTTATATCCAATAAGGGTTTAGTCTCCAAAGTTTATAGGGAACTCATACAACTTAACAAAGGAAAGATAAACAATCCAATCAAAAAATGTAGAAAGGGTCTAAATAGACACTTTTCAAAATAGGACATACAGAAGGCCAGGAGACATATGAAAACAATGCTCAAAGTCATTAAACATCTGAGAGATGCAAATCAAAATGACAGTGAGGTTGCATCTCACACCTATCAGAATGGCTATCATCAACAAATCAACAAATGACAAGTGCTGGTGAGGATGTGGAGAAAAAGGAACCCTTGTGCACTGCTGGTGGGAATGCAGGCTGGTGCAGCAACTGTGGAAAACAGTATGGAGTTTCTTCAAAAACTTAAAAATGGAACTCCCATTTGACCCAGTGGTCCCACTTCTAGGAATATATCCCAAGAAACTAGAAACACATCAGAAAGGATATATTCACCCCTATGTTCATAGCAGCGCAATTTACAATATTAAAGATTTGGAAACAGCCTAAGTGCCCATCAGCAGATGAGTGGATTAAAAACCATGGTACATCTACACAGTGGAATACTATGCTGCTGTAAAAAAAGAAGGAACTCTTACCATTTGCAACAGCATGGATGGACCTAGAGAGCATTATACTAAACAAAATAAGCCAGTCAGAGAAAGATAAATATCACATGATCTCACTCCTCAGTGGAATATAATGAAAAACATAAATTGATGAAAAAAATTGGATCCAGAGAGATAGAAGCATCAAACAGACTGCCCAACCTCAGAGGGAAGGGAGGGGAAGGGGTTGGGGGATAGAAGATCTACCAAAGTACTTATATGGGTGCATAAAAAGTGTAACCCATGGACACAGACAGTAGGGGTTGAGGGCATGTGCTGGGGTGTGGGAATGGCTGGGGAGAAGTCGATGGGGGGAAAAGGAGACTTATGTAATACTTTAAAGTTTAAAATTTAAACAATAAATAATTTAAATTAAAAAAAAAGATTACAGTTAGATTGATATTTTTCTTGTTTCCTATGATGCTATGAATTTCCTTTTTAGAACTGTTTTTACCTGTGTCCCATAATTTTGGGTTGTTATGATCTCATTTTCATTTGTTTCAAGGTATCTTTGAATTTTTCCTAGAAGACATTATTAAAATACTAGAGGCCCGGTGCAGAAAATTCGTGCACCGGTGGGGGTTGTCCCTCAGCCCAGCTTGCACCCTCTCGCAATCCAGGACCCTTCAGGGGATGTCTGACTACCATTTTAGGCAGGATCCTGCAGGGATCCCTACAGGATTGGGACTAAACTGGCAGTCAGACATCCCTCTCACAATCAGGGATTGCTGGCACCTAACCACTTGCCTGCCTGCCTGATCGCCCCTAACCACTCTGCCTGCACCCCTGATTGTCCCTAACTGATCACCTGCCTGCCTGATCACCCCTAACCACCTCTTCCTTGGCCCCCACCACAGTGCCTTCATCCAGAAGGACGTCTGAAATGACATCCAGAAGGTCATTCGGCTGTCCAGTCTAATTAGCATATTATACTTTTATTGTTATAGATTTATTGTTTAGTAACATGTTATTTAGTCTCAATGCTGTGTGCTTTTCACTTTTTTTTTCTTTTAATTGATTTCTGGTTTCATACCATTGTGGTAAGAGAAGATTCTTGATATGATCTCAATCTTCTTAAATTTTTTGAGACTGTTTTGTGTCCTAACATGCAGTCTATCCTGGAAAATGTTCCATGTACACTTGAAAATAATGTATATTTTGCTGCTTTAGGGTGAAATGCTCTGATTATATCAATTAAATCCATCTGATCTAGTGTGTCCTTTAAGGCCAATGTTTCCTTGTTGATATTATGTCTAGAAAATCTATTCATTGATGTCAGTAGTGTGTTAAAATCCTATACTATGACTATATTACTGTCAACCTCTTGCATTTTGTTTATCAATATTTGATTCATATATTTAGGTGTTGCTATGTTGGGTGCATAAATCCTCTTGCTGGATTGCTCCCTTTACCATTATGTATTATCCTTCTTTGTCTCTTACTAAAGCCTTTGTTTTAAAGTCCATTTTGTCAAATATAAATATTGCAACCCCAGATTTTGTTTGCTTGTTTCAATTTGTGTAAATATATTTTGCTATCTATTTAATGGTAGTCTGTGTGTGTCTGTTGTTCTAAGGTGGGTCTCTTGTAGACAGCATACATATATGTTTTGTTGTTTTTTTTTTTTTTATAGATTCAGCTACCCAATGTCTTTTAATTGGTCCATTTAAGCCATTTACATTTAAAGTCCTTATTGATAGTTGTGTATTGATTGCCATTTTATTTGTTGTAACTATATTTCTCTTTCTCTTTCTTTTATTTTCTTGTTCTTAAAAAAGACTTTTTAATATTTTCTGTAATATTAGTTTGGTGGTAATAAACTCCTTTAGCTTTTTCTTGTCTGAGAAGCTCTTGATTTCTCCTTCAATATTAAAAGTATAGCCTCTGTTAGGTAAAGTAGTCTTGATTGTAGGTCCTTGTTTTTCATCATTTTGAATATTTTGTGCCAGTGCCTTCTGGCCTGAAATATTACTGTTGAGAAATTGGCTCCCTTATATATAGATAACTAACTTTGTCTTGTTACTTTATTTTTTTTCTCTCTTGTTACTTTTAAAATTCTCTCTTTGTCCTTAACCTTTGCCATTTAAATTATGATGTATCTTGATTTGAGCCTATTTGGGTTAATATTGCTTGGGACTCTCTGTGCTTCCTGGACTTGTGTGTTTTTGTTTTATTTTTCATCAGGTTAGAAAGTTTTATCTCTTCAAATAAGTCTTCAATCCCTTGTAGTCTCTCACCTCTCTTTCTGGTGTCCCTATAATGTAGATGTTGTTCTTCTTCATGTTTTCCAAAGGTTCCTTAAACTATACTCATTTTCATTTATTTTTTCTGCTCTGATTGTTTTCTGATACTTGACTTCTAAATCACTGATTTAATTCTCTACTTTATCTAATTTACTGTTGTTGTTTTTTTAGTGTATCCTTTTTCTCAAATATTATAGTCTTCATTTCTGATATTTTTTTGAATTGTTTCTATGTTGTTTTTTCATTATATTTGAAATCCTCACTAAGTTCTTTAAGCATCCTTATAACCATTTATTTATTTTTTGAGAGACTTTTTTAATATATATTTTTTATTGATTTCAGAGAGGAAGGGAGAGGGAGAGATAGAAACATCAACGATGAAAACGAATCATTGATCAGCTGCCTCCTGCACACCCCCTTCTGGGAATTGAGCTCGAAACTTAGGCATGTGCCCTTGACTGGAATTGAACCTGGGACCTTTTAGTCCATAGGCCAATACTCTATCCTCTGAGCTCAACCAGCTAGGGCTATAACCATTTTTTGAACTCTATACAGGCAGTCTTCAAGTACGTCAGACTCGACATACATCCTTTTGTGGTTACCTCACCATCTCCCATTTATTTATAAAAAAAAAAGTTCCATCATTTCGATGTATGTACATATGTGCTTTATGTTTTTTATTATTTATTTATCTCAAGTAAAGGTCAGG
The DNA here is from genome assembly GCA_025583905.1 of Ia io. Taxonomy (NCBI): domain Eukaryota; kingdom Metazoa; phylum Chordata; class Mammalia; order Chiroptera; family Vespertilionidae; genus Ia; species Ia io. The sequence goes on along the minus strand of JAJQQW010000009.1, from coordinate 40,150,543 downwards.
AATTGTTATCTTTCGTTAATTTTTTTTTTTTAACTGTTTCACTTCATTACTGCTGTGTATGTGCTCCATGTGAATGATGTAGGTTCTTATGTAGGTAGGTTCCGACTTACAGCGAAAATTGCGTTATGTCACGCCGTAGGAACGGATCTCCCACATAACCCAAGGACCTAATGTATCTGATAGATGTTTGCCTCCATTTTATTTAGTTCTTTTTCTGGTTAATTCTACTGTTCTTTCATTTGGAGGTTCTTCTTTTGTATCCCCATTTTGGCTACTTCTCTGTGTTTTTTTCTATTTATTGGTAGATTTGCTATGTCTCCCGGTCTTGATAGGGTGGCCTTAAGTAATAGGTGTCCTGTGGAACCCAGTGGCATAGTCTCCTTGATTATCTGAACTGGGTACTTAAGAAATGTCTTTTGTGTGGTTTATGTGAACCCTACTTTTGTAATTGAGCCTTGATTGGTGTTTTCCTGTCCATGAATGAGGTTAACCTTCTGGCTGGCTGACTATGAGAATCTACCCTTATCACTGTGTACTAGCTGTGGTGTGGGTGATGACCACATGATGAGGAATTTGCCTCAGCAGGCTCTGGTGCCTGTCAAGATCTTTCTTTGGATGTTTCACTTTGGATGTGAAGCTAATTGAATCCTACTCTTATATCTGATGCTTGCCAATGGATTTTTTAGGTTCTGGGAGCCTCTTGGGAGAGACTCTGGTGAAGGTCAAAGTCAGACACTACATGTGACTGGCCCTGGGCAATCTTTTTGGAGCTACAAAGCAATCCACAGTTTGTAGCTGTCTCTGTGGGCCTGGGTATGCATATGAAGGGCCAAGCTACACACAAAGGCTGGCTTCCACCAGAAATGAGCCCAAGGGCAGTTCAGCCAAAGTCCCAAGATACCTCAAAATATTCTCTACTTGCCTCTACCTTCTGGATGTCTGTTAGGCTCACTCACTGAAAAACATCTGGCAGTGTGCAAGTTGAGTTAGGTTCTCAGTGAGTGACCATATAGGAGTGAGTGGTATTCATAAAACTGATACAAATTCAAACTCAGTGTCCATGCTGGGTCTGAGGCCACTCAGCAAATTCTCAGGGCACACCAAAACTAGCTCCTACCCACTAGGTGCTCACAGACCTTTATTGTGGAGCAGAGTCTTAGAGAATCATTAGGGAGAGGCCAGTAGAGTTAATTAGGCCCAAACTGACCAAGATTTGCCCATTTAAAGGAAGGGCTTTGCACTGCTTGGTAGTGCAAGGAAAAAATGGCCCCCTTCCTAGAGCTGCACAAGCCAGCCTATTCCTGATTCTACTTGGACATCCAGGAGAGCTCAGGCTCCAGGGTGAGGTGGAGCTAGTGGATCTCCCATGAAAGAGTGGTTCCCATCATGTTCAAAGGAAAGTGAGGGGATGGCTCCCACCCCAAAGCCACACAACCCAGTTACTGGCCTCCACCTGAGTCTACTAGGACTTCTACACCCCGGCCCAGGCCGCTGACTCCTCAGCAGGGTGTTAGTTTCACAGGGTGAGGTGAGAGGGAGTCCAGAGGGTTGACCTATTGCATTCCCCCAGGCTGATGCTTTATAGAGGGGAGTGTTCCACCTAATAAAGTTGGCATCTGCAGTGTGGGATAGGGACTCACTACAAGGACCCTAGTGGCTGTCACTTCAGCTCTCTCCCTGGATCCACAAAACCCAGTCTCTCTGCATACATCTTTAGTCCACTTGCCCTCCCTCTGCAGGAGCCCAGGGTTAGTGGCTATGAAAGAGATACTATGGTCTAGCTTTTTAAGGGGGCACCTGAGTTTCAGCAGGCTCTCATCTCTCCTTGGAAGACATAATCCCTATTGATTTTCACAACCAAATGTTATGTCGGCTCCTCTTCTTGGATTTGGTGCACCTCAGTGGGAAGCCCAGGTTGGGGTTGAGACCCCAAGCTCCTTCAGGGAAATCTTTGAAGCTAAGATATCCCTCCAGATTCTTAGTCACCACATTTGGGTGTGGGACCAGTCATTTCTACATCTCTGCTCTTCCTACCAGTCTGGATGTGGCTTATTCTATGCAACATTGCTCATAAGACTTCTGTTCAACTAGTCTTCATTTGGATTATTCAGGTGATTGTTCTATTTTAGTTGTAATTACAATTTGGTCCTGGGAGGAGGTGAGTGTAACATCTACCTGCTCTGCTACAATCTTGGATGACTGTCCTTCTGGGTTTGTGGTGGACAAGCATTGCTTTGATTAAGGAAAATGCCATACCCATAGGCAGATTCTTATTTTTTTTTCACAAGGAACAAATATATATTGCTATTTTAAGAGTAAAATGTTATTGCTAATGATTGATGCATAAACTTGATATAGACTCCTGTAAGAAACTCAAACAACTATAGGAACAAGTTAGACTCCATACTTTTATATGCATCATAGGATTTCTCTGTTGTAATCCTATCTAATAAAAGAGTAATATGTAAATTGACCATACCACAACTACACACACAAGTCATGCCCACCAGCCAATTAAGAGCGGGTATGCAAATTAACCCAACCAAGATGGCTACAGCCATGGAGCGAGCAGGAGGCTTGGGTTTCCCTGGCAATGGAGGAAGCCAAGCTTTCCGCCCACCCTGGCCTGCCCTGGCCTCCGCTCAAGGCTACAAAGTTTCAATTGTAGAAGATAAATAAATCTCAGATACCAGGGCCTCTGCTTGGGTAGCTGGGGGGCATGGTCGGCCTGCAAACCACCACACGCTCCTCGCCCAGGCCACCCCAAGCCCCAAGGGAACCCCCACCCTGATCCGGGACACCCTTCAGGGCAAACCAGCCGACCCCTACCCATGCACCAGACCTCTATCCTATCTAATAAAAGAGTAGCATGCAAATTGACCATCACTCCAACACACAAGATGGCTGCCCCCATGTGGACACAAGATGGCCACCACAAGATGACCAGCAGGGGATGGCAGTTGGGAGGGACCAGGTCTGCAAGGGAGGGCAGTTGTGGGTGATCAGGCCAGCAGGGAGGGCAGTTGGGAAGGACTAGGCCTGCAAGGGAGGGCAGTTGGGGGTGATCAAGCCTGCAGGGGAGGACAGCTAGGGGTGACAAGGCTGGCAGAGGAGGGAAGTTGGGGGCAACCGGGCCTGCAGGGAAGGGCAGTTGGGGGGACCCAAGCCTACAGGGTAAAACAGTTTGGGGGGCACCAGACCTGCAGGGGAGGGCAGTTAGGGGTGACCAGGCCTGCAGAGGATGGCAGTTAGGGGCAATCAGGCTGGCAGGGGAGCAGTTAGGCATCAATCAGGCTGTCAGGGGAGTGATTAGGGGGTGATCAGGCTGGCAGGCAGAAGCGGTTAGGGGCAATCAGGAAGGCAGGCAGGTCAGCAGTTGTGAGCCAGCAGTCCTGGATTGTGAGAGGGATGTCCGACTGCCCGTTTAGACCTGATTCTGGTATGATCAGGTCTAAACAAGCAGTCGGACATCCCTCGAGGGGTCCCAGATTGGAGAGGGTGCAGGCTGGGCTGAGGGACACACACCCCTGTGCACCAATTTTGTGCACCGGGTCTCTAGTATCTAATATCTGCATATCTATTCCTTTCTTTTCTTCTTACAGAATAGCACGTCCCTTTTCTAATATGTATTTTTTATAATGCCTCATGACATCCACTTGACAGTATTGGTTTAACATATAAATTTAGTTTTCTATGCTACCTCTGAGATTTAAGTAGACTTCATAGCATTTTTCCATTTGAATCCTGTTGCTAATCAGCTAATTACTTCCTTTCCTTGGCATTTCAAACACCTGAAAAGGCACTTCACTAGCCCAATAATATGTTTTTATGCCATTCCCTTTCATAGATTACTGGATAGTTAATATATGTTGCTGCTTCTTGAAAAAGTTTTAATTTTAGCATTAAAGTTAAAATTATTCATCCATCAACAGATGTTTATGGATTTCTCTATCATGTACCAGGCATTGCACTAAGTGGTAGGATTATAAACAACAATAAGTACTTCCTTCCCTCATTAATCATGCATTCCATGGAGTGAGATAAACAGTAAACATGTTCATAAATGTGCTATGTAATCTCATATAAATATTATGAAAAAAGCAGAAGAGTATTATAAATATGATAGACTAATTCATATATAAAATGGAATTGTTCTGGAAAGTAAAACTTGGAACTGCAATTGAAAACTATTTGACAAAATAATGAAGTACAATATTGGCAGTATTGGCACAAATTGAATAACAAAAACATGAGTCTATGTGTTGCAGAGGTTCTGGTAAATAAAATCCATTTTCCCTATCCAAATTCTCAAGTTACTGAAACTCAGAGACTCATGTATGACTTGTTGAGTAGTTTATTCTTCATGTAAGTAAGTTCTTAATAGTAATAATGAGCTATAGACTGAGACCATTTCTTCCTTTTCCTTTCACAGACAGGCTCCCTATGCAATATCAGAATACTGCCTATAAAATTCATGTATAGAGAAACAGAGCAGAATATGGGCATTTTCATTGAAGCCTATTCCCTAAAAAGACAAAACAGAGAAAAGGAATGAAAAATATAAGCCACTTTCTCTTTGCAAATCAAATTTAGTCATAGCTCTTTCCCAAGTAAATAAGGAATAAGGTGGTATAAATTTGGCAGGAGATTATAGAGAAAATGGCTCTTCTTAACATCAGAAATGAGAAGGAAACATTCCCAGTCTAATATTTCCAAGTTTCTTGATTGATAAAATTTGAAGACTTAAGCATTAAAGCTATTGCTAATAAAGAATTGGAGGGGAGATCAGCAGACAATCACTGTCTCTATCTCCATATCAGCCACTCGTTGTTTGAGGATTCTCCCAAGATTACTGATGAATAGTGTCAATTTTCCCCCAAAAAAATTTATGAAAAGGGTAAAAAAACAAAACAAAACAAAAAAACCTATGTTAATTAAAAATTCTCAAGGCTCAAAGGTCATTTTTTTATTTCTTGTCCAAAATTTTCTTGCCATGTTGTCCAATATATCTCTTCAGAGGACCTGCATTGTGACCAGATAACAACATAAAAGTATACAAGAGCAAAATGTTACTAGATGTTTTCCAAATTTGTATATAAATCCTTAATTTTATTAATTTTCAAAGAACTTAAAGTTCAGTCATTAATTTTTCTTGCAAATTAATATCTATAGGAATTTAATCCCCAGATAATATTTTCATGCAATAAAATAAAATTGTTACATTAACCTCTTCTCCAATTTCTTATTCCTCTTTCATCTACCATTCTATCTGAGCAAACCAGGAAAGTTCTGAAAGCTGGTGGAGTAGGGCTTTCTTAGGCAGCTATAGTCTTAGTGTCTCACTAAATGGGTACATTCCTTATTTAAAAGATATAGAATATCATTCCAGTCACTGGCACATCTTCCAATAAATTCAGAAAACATGCCAAAATCATAAGCACTAGTGCAGTTAAACTACATAATTTTTTTGTTTTCAGAACCCAAGCTCAGTCCTGCCAAAGACCATAGTGCAAACTTAATAGAATCTAAGGCAATGGGCAGAGAAGGAACATCTGGGTTTCAGCTTTGCCAATGAACTAGTAAATTTATGCCAAGTCTCAGAAACCCATGGTTTGTTGATATAAGTTAGATTAGAAAATATATCACATAAAGAGGTTAATTATGCCACTATGTTTAGGATATCTGGGGGGAAATATCATTATGCAAATATTTCATCTCTTGGAATACCACTTGAGATATTACTGCCTTCTGGCAAAATTCAGAAATTTGCGATGGCAACAGCCTCAATCACCTGGTCTTATTTGACAGGTCTGTCTTTCCCATAAAGCTTATTTAAACTCTTATTTAACAGTTTCTCTTGATATTCCACATTTCTAGCAAGACAACTCTACATGGGGGTAGTCTTTGTTAGTAGCAGGTCCTCTACAATCTCTTGTGAGCAGGCCTCTCCATCCTGTGGTAAATAGAATCTTAAGCCTATGAATCCTCTTCTCCTATGCAAGTTTCTTCAACTCTATATTGTTTTTAACTGGAAATTTATCCACAGTTGTCTTCTGAACTAAAGCCACTATTGGTGCATCTGCCACATGCCTCTTATCAGACTGTCTTTCCATTGGAATAATGCAGAATATTGATAGCATTTCTTTATACTACATATTTTTATTCATGAAAAATTTTCTATCCTATATAATAAAAGGCTAATATGCAAATAGACAGAATGGCAGAACTACTGAACTATAGTTCGCTATGACATGCACTGACCACCAGGGGGCATGTGCAAAACATGGCAGGCCGCAGGGGGATGGTAGAGCAGGGGGGATGGTAGAGCAGGTGAGAGGAGGCACCAGACCTAGGCAGGGCACTGGTCATTGTCATCGGGGTGAGCCTCTGGTGGTTACTGAAAATTCTTTGTTCTCACACGCCACAGTCCCACCTGGTGCTTGCACCTATTGCCAGCACCGAAGCCGTCACTCACTCTCGCTGCCAGTGCTTGGTGTTGGTCCCAATGACTCAGTGCCATCAGCGGGTGCAGGCAGTGGCTGCTGGTCCTGATCACTCCTGAGGGCTTCTCCACCTCCTCCTGACAGCACTGGCTCCACTTGCACCCACTACTGGCACCAACCCCAATTGCTTTGCGCCATCAGTGGGTGCGAGCGGGGCTGGAGCTGTCAGTGTATGGGAGCAGCAGCAGCAGGAGTGGGGCTGCTGGCAGACAGGGGACTGGGGCCCATGGCAAGAGGGGCTGGGCAGGGGCATGGAGGATAGGCCTAGACCCACCCCTGTGCCTGCAGCAGCCTCCTCAATGCCCACAGGTCCTTTCAAGGTGCACGAATTTGGGTACTGGTCCCCTAGTAGTAGAATATGTGTCTAGTGTTCTTATTTTACTATTGGAAGGCTCACTTGAAATCAAACAGTTTAATCATTTGTAGTTTGACTCTTCTCTCTCCTACCCAATGTAATACTAATGCTTTCTATTAGAATAAAAACATCTTTTTAATTTACATATGCCTTCTGTCTCAGATATTTTTCTAACATCTTCTTTTAGGTTTTGAATTGTGGGCTTTCTCATAATTCAAAAAATATTTTATAACACATGACTTCTGTATCTACTAAAATAATATGCTATTCAAATAATTATGAATGCATTTATTATACACATATATTGCTTGGTTCTACCTAGAAGGTTTTTTACCCATGGAGCATTCTCTCAATAGACTAACAGTAGCTTAGTTTTGGTCCATATCTGGCTCCTTCTTAATGTATTTTATCCTTTGTTTTCTCTTAGAGTTTTTATTGAAGAAAACCTGAAATATGTTACCTCAAAATAATTATCTCTAATAATTTAGCTTAAGTTTTTTGAGCTAAAGGTAATTAAGAAACACTGAATGCAAGAAAAGGTCTCTATATTCTTCCCTTTTCTATCTCAAGGCAGGATATAAATTCTTCTTTTACTAGAGACAGATTCTGTTAAGTCCAAAGATGGCACTAGAGGAATGTGCAAACAAACCTTACTTAATTAGTTCTCTCTCATTATTAACCCTCTCAAGTTTCTATCAAGGGAAACTTAAATAGCTTTCCTTTGTTCTGTCATTTCTCTACAAAGATATTGTTCTTTGTTGAAGGTGCTATATAAGCCAGAGTTCTAAGCTACTACTTTGAGTTAATTTTCACCTTTGGTTTCTCCTGCATAATGTTAAAAAACTGCTTTTTATCTTGTTCATCTTTTTGTTAAAGATTCCCAACTAAAAACACAAGATGAGTAAAGTATTGCCTTCCCTACAAAGTTATTGTCTCTCCCATTTATTTATTGTATCTTCTCAAAACTTTTATATAATAATAGGATTCACAATGTCAAAAATTGTTTCACCATGAAATTTATTCAGTAATTAGTTAAATACAGGGTGTCCCCCCAAAAATGTACAAACACTTTAACAGCTGATAGTTCAGTTTTGAAAGTGAAATGTATTTTAATAAACACTGCCTTTATAATTATTCAAAATGTGTTTATACATTCTTTTTAGACACCCTATATTTATACTATCTCCTTTATCTATTGCACTCAACACTGCCCAAATTTTATGTAAGCACTGTGTAACTGTGTTTGCTTTTATTTTGCAACTTTTATTTGTAGCTTTAAGAAGCATTTACTCAATTATTTTTATGGTCCATTTCAGTTTACTCTCTGAAACCTAATTCTTTCCTTTGATTAAATATTTTAGGGCCCTTGTCACTGTTTATGATATAGCAATGACTTAAATAGCAGAGGCATTTTTTTGGCCTTTTTATATCAATTTTATATCAATTTACTCTGGCTTTGAAGATTTTGTCTTTAACTTTTTAAGCCGCCACTTAATAGCTCATGCTTTCTTCTAAGAAAACTTCTTTCTCCTCTAGCTTAATCAGAATTTTTCTCCTTCATTTTGTTTATTATTTCACTGCTCCTGTTTTGATAATAAGTACATTTTTCAAATCTCTGGTTTATCTTTAATTTTATGAGCATGCCTAATCCCCAGTGACAATCTTAAGGTTATACTTCTAAAAATTCAACACAAGTAAAGACTACCCAAGATAGTTATAACATGCAAATTCAAGTTCATGGATTGGAGTACAAGAAATGTATTGAGGTTATAAGATACATTATGGTTGATTCCAGTGCTATTTACTGGTCAGTAGACCACACTTTTAGTAGTAAGTGTTAGAAAATCCTTGAGGTTTTTAGTAAAGTCACTGAGTTGTCCATCTTTATCAATCTAAGATGATAAATTCTTTTTACCAAAGGGCTCCTATTTTTTTTGTGTGTGTTTATTAATAAAATACATCCCACACTTCTCTGGGTAGTCACAATTTTCAGAAATCTAAATCCATATTTACAGATAGTATAGTGAACAAATACAGAGTCAATTTAAACAAACCATGTGAAGCCAAGTATAGTTAGTCACTTCAGAGTTTTCACTTTAGTTTCTAAAGGCTATTTAAAGCTAGAACTTCATTAGAGTTCTGTAGCATCAATAAGAGTCCAGCTTCCTTGCAGATTATATGCAGCTTTGATGATTCCCTTGACAGAAGCTAAAGATTTTTCATCTTGCCCCAGCCTCATTTGTAAATCAGACCAAGAATTCTATGTAGCAGAAGTCAACCTATGCAAATTACAACCTAGAGTTCTGTCATTTATCTGTAACCTGGATGGTCCCTTCTCTTCTTGAAAACCCCACACCATTCCTAAGTCATTGAGTTCCATGGTTTTTTTTAGAGAACTTTTTGAGGACAACTTCCTACAGAAACCCATGTGGCTTTGTTAAACTGTGGCTTTCCCATCAAAACAAATTTTTAAGTATTTGTATTGTAAAAATAGATACCAAAATGTCAGCAGCAATGAGCATATCAAAATAGCAAATGACCTGAGACTTAATTTTTTTCTCAAGGACCGGGAAGGGTATGAGCTTTCAACTTACCTGCAAGCTAACAAATTAACCTGCCACAGCTTATGGAAGCCAGCAGAGAAAAGAAGTTTCCTGGTCAGAGACAGAGGACTTTATTACTTAAGGCACGTGCAGTATTAGCTTCATGTTTGCATCACTTCCTCTCTCACGGAACAAAGAGAGAGGAAGCTGCACAGTGTAGGTGAGGAAATCCAAGCTTAGAATATCTTCAATCTTTTAAAAAGGCTAGTAGAAAACATGTTCCATCTTTTCTCCAGAGAGAAACATTGTCTTTAGTTGCCCCAAAAGCAAATAAATCAGCCCTCTCTCCTGAAGGGAGAAACTACCTTTTATTCCAAGGCTATCCTACATAATAAAGAGGTAATATGCAAATTGACCATCACTCCAACACACAAGATGGCCACCCCCATGTGGATACAAGATTCCTGCCACAAGATGGCCAGCAGGGGAGGGGAGTTGTGGGCAATCAGGCCAGCAAAGGCGGGCAGTTGGGGGCAACCAGGCTAGCAGGGGAGGGCAGTTAGGAGCAATCGGGCTGGCAGGGGAACAGTTAGGCATCCATCAGGCTGGCAGGGGAGTAGTTAGGGGTGATCAGGCTGGCAGGCAGAAGCAGTTAGGGGCAATCAGTCAGGCAGGCAGGCGAGCAGTTAAGAGCCAGCAGTCCTGAATTGTGAGAGGTATATCCAACTGCCTGTTTAGGCCCGATCCTATTGGGATCGGGCCTAAACAGGCAGTCGGACATCCCTCTAGGGGTCCCAGGTTGGAGAGGGTGCAGGCTGGGCTAAGGGACACACACACACCCCTGTGCACGAATTTTGTGCACTGGGCCACTAGTTTGCTATCTAAACATCTTTGAAGAGATTGTGTGGAACAAACATTATTGTAGTACTAAAGGCCCGGTGCATGAAAATTCATGAACTGGAGTGGGAGTCCCTCAGCCCTCCCTGCCCCCTCTTACAGTCTAGGAACCTTCAGGGGTGGGAGGCAACCCGGGGATCAGGGGAATGGGATGCCCAATCACACCTCTGCTGCTGCCACTGCTGGCAGTGAAAGCCTCAGCTGGCCTTGATTACCTGAGCCTCAGGCAGCCCTGGGTGGCTGGGCAGCCGCCATCTGAGGCTTGCCTGCACCTCGAGCTGGCACTGGACGGCTGGGGGGCTGAGGGGTCTGAAGCACTCCAGTGGCAGGTGGGTCCAGCCTTGCCGCGTGCCCGCCACCCCAGTGGGGCTGAGGGGACTGAGTGCCACCATCTTGTGGCTGTGGGTGCTGCCATCTTTGAGGGTATGGCAGTCAATTAGCATATCCCCTCCTTATTGGCTGTGGGTGCCACCATCTTTAAGGGTTGGGCAGTCAATTAGCATATTCTTTCCTTACTGGCTGTGGGTGCTGCCATCTTTGCGACAGTGTGAGGGTCAATTAGCATATTCCCTCTTTATTAGATAGGATGTGCAGAAATGCAACAGATCCATGAAGAATTGTTCATCAGCATTGCCCAGGTCTCAGCCACACAAGGGTAAAACCAACCCTGCTTCAAGAAAGAGGACATTGCAAGTCATCAAATTCATGAATTTGCTTGATGCTCATTGTTAAAAAAAACTGTCAGTGTAGCCCAGCCAGTGTTGCTCAGTGGTTGAGTGTCAATCCATGAAGCAGGAGGTCATGGTTCAATTCCTGGTCAGGGCACATGCCTGGGTTTCAGGCTCAATCCCCAGTAGGAGGTGTGCAGGAGGCATCTGGACCATCATTCTCTCTCATCATTGATGGTTTCTATCTCTTTCTCCCTCTCCTTTCCTCTCTGAAATAAATAAGATACTAATAAAACAACAACAAAAACTCCCTGGGTAAACTGCTCAACTTAGCCATGCCAAAAGTTTCAAACTCTGTTTAAAAGTCACTGCCCCAAATTCCATAACTTGTAGTTTCATCATTTCCTATTAAAAAAATTAAACGTGATTAAATTTAACTTTTTATTAGAAACTGTAACATATTTGCCATCTCTAGTCTGCCCTTTTAAAACTGATGACACAGAGAAGTGGAAGAGAATTCTAATCCAGAGAATGGCTGTTACCCAAGATAGGGGGAAGGAAGGTACTGAGCTGGAGGACCCAGATTTTCCTCCCAACCTCACCCATGTGGTTAGTTCATTCCTTTTTTCCTGAGGTGGAATGAGATATTTTGAGAAAAGACAAAAAGTTTAAGGACATATTTGTCTTGTGGCAACCAAAATTAGAGAATGATGAGCAATGTAGATAAAATATATTTGCCTTCATATTTTAATTTATAATTTGTTTCTCTGAATGTCTCTGCAAATGTATGTGCCTGTCAGCATAAAGAAAAATGCCATTTCTCCTCAATAATGCCAATATCTGGGATAGGTATTAGCAAGCAATGTTTTCTAAGTAGTCAAAGTAGACTTAGATTATTTACAGCTATAATTATGTTGATTACTTATGAAGGTTGTTACATAATAAAAGCATTTATGACTTGATATAACAATAAGGTCAAAATCAGGGCAGTGCTAGCATTAGTTCAATAGCCAGATGACCACAGGATCTCTCAGAGTATCTAGGCAGCTATCTTCGGTGCATTGCTTTTTGGCTTTTTGCATCATTTATTTAAGCTCTTAGCTTTTCTGAAGTATTTTTGCTGTTATTTTTCTTGCTACTAAGTTGGAAACAATAATTGCCATCCATCTTGTGAAATTTCTAAAATTTGTATTATGGCCAAATGTGTACATTCACTTTTTATAAATGGCCCAGGTGTACTTGAGAATAGTATGTATTTATGCAATTTTCACTTACATTAGTCACTTAATTTTTTAAATCTTATATTATTCCTATAATTTTTCTTCTTGGGCTAGTCATTATTGAGAGAAATCTGTTTCACCTTTCTAAGATTATATAGATTGGTGCTTCAAGCTCAAAATTGTTCATTACTGATGAGAGTCATGTTTTTTACATGATATCAATATGTTCCATTTTTTTTTGCTTGCTATTTACTTGGTATTATATTTTTCATAAATTTTATAGTGTCTTGTGTAATTTTTAATTTTAGAATGAAGAGAAAAATATTGGCGATTTTACCACAATGTCCTCTCAAATTTGACTTTTTAAAAAGTATTAATGGATATTGAGGAAACTACTGTCAGGAATTAAAATGGATGACTTTGGAAGAGAGCTGAGACAGACATCTAAGATAAGGAAACTATCAGATCTAACATTATATGATAATATGCTATTTTTGTGGTTATTGTTTAGCAGAGTCCTATTTTTTTAAGTATAAGTAGAGGAATACACACACACACACACACACACACACACACACACACACACACACACACACACACTGGGGTTGGGAAAAGTAGGTTTACAGTTGTATGTGAAACACAAATTATTTTTGTGTTATTTATTATTGTATTATGTTTCATATAAACAACTGTAAACCTACTTTTGCCCAACCCTGCATACATATATGAACACTTCTCTTAAGTTGTAAGTCTATCATTCTTAGTCTTTCCTTTAATATATATAATTTCTGATATAAAATTTTTCTTCTCCAAAACATAATTTATTGTTTTTACAAATACTTTCATCTAAAAATTTAATAAACTTGGCTTATGAATGGTTTATGAATCAGACAGAATTATCTTAGCATTTATTTATTTTGATATGAAGCTTGGTTTTTGTAACAGTCATTTTATTTTATTATTCACAGTGAATAATAAGGCTGGAACTTTTTCAAATAATATCTAAACTTGAATGATTTTACTGTGGCTAACATTGGGTGCTCACAATGATTAAATTATGCTAAATTGAGTAAAATACATGATAAACACATTCGCATTTAGTTAAATCAAGTTATTTTTCTCCACAAGTCTATCCATGTTATTTCAGTTATTTAACAAGGCCAGATCCTTGATAAAAAAGAATTAAGCTTGCTCTTATTCAAAATAACAAAGAGAAAAGATACAAATATGAAGAAAACCAACAGCTAGAAATGGAGGACCATGACCAAATTTCATCTAGCATTCCAAAACTACATTTTTTTTTTGTAAAATATTTTGGAAAAGAAGTGGTTCACAGTTATACATCTTCAATTAAAAGTATAGTGGCCAAAATATCACCCTTTGCTTTTATGATTTTAAGTTCAATAGTTTATTAACTACTCCTCTTTCAGAAGGTATAATTAGTAATAGACCAAAACTTACCATTATATTGTGAAGAATAATATTATTTATGGTTGAGATACTTAAGATTATCTTAAATTTTAAATGTATTATTGTTTTTAACCAGAATGATGAAGTTAACAGCTACCTGTAATGATCTTCAATGTTAACTATTTTCTTTTGTACCCTGTCCAAATATTCTAGTTATAACTGAGATTTACCTTGTTGTACCCTCAAAATGCTGCTCTGATGAAGCTCACAATTGTAAGCATCTAAATTAACCATTGCTAGCATAGAAAGCCTAAATGATTTAAATTTCAAAATTAATTATCCTACATTTAAAAATGAATAGAGGAAGGCTAGTCAATATAAATAAACATACATTTTTAATAACACATGATTATTTTCTGGTTATAATTTAAATGTGTAAGGTGTTATTTGCTTTTTTATAATAATCCTTTCAAATAATCTTTGGTAGAGTCTGAAATACTGAAAATATTCTAATTGACTCATGTATTATATACATAATATTATTATTATGCATTTTCCAACTCTGTCAATTTGTGCAGATAGTAAATTTAATGTGATAATTCTATCCAATGCCCAGAAAATTATTGCTAGTAAATTTTATTGTATATCATTTGATGTCTAGATTAAATATAAAATATTAACTTAAGTGGGTTTTTTTTTGGGTACTATCCAAATGAAAGTATTTTATTTATAAACTAGAGGCCCAGTGCACAAAATTCTTGCATGGGGGCGTTTTCCTCAGCCCGGCCTACACCCTCTCCAATCAGGGACCCCTCAAGGGATGTCTGACTGTCAGTTTAGGCCCGATCCTGCAGGGACTGCTGGCTCCTAACCACTCACTTGCCTGCCTACTTAATCGCCCCCTAATTGCCCCCCTGCTGGCCTGGTCACCCCCAACTGCCCCCCTAGCAGCCTGGTCACCCCCTAACTGTCCGGAAAGAAGTCGGACGTCCGGAAGATGACTGGTCACCCAGTCTAACTAGCATATTGCCCTTTTATTAGTATAGATAGGAAAATTTTTTGAGAAGTTTGTTTCCTATAATTTTTTGTGTGTTTATACATCTTATCATGAAAATTCCTCCAAAAGCACCTATCTATGAATTTAAAATAAAGCTAAATTTTCTCATAAGGTGAATTTAGACCCAATTGATTTGTTTGTTGCTAACTCATCAGCCCCTCAAATCTCTTCAAAATAAGTTCTTGTCATGTAAGATCCAATACAGATGTTATTCTTTTTTTAAATAAATTTTATTTTTTAAAATATATTTTTATTGAATTCAGAGAGGAAGGAAGAGGGAGAGAGAGATAGAAACATCATTGATGAGAGAGAATCATTGATTGGCTGCCTCCTGCATGCCGCCCATTGGGGATCAAGCTTGCAACCCGGGCATGTGCCCTTGACTGGAATCAAACCTGGGACCTTTTAGTTCTCAGGCCGATGCTCTATCCACTGAGTCAAACCAGCTAGGGCCAAATGCTATTCTTAATTCATGAAATGTATTTATTCCCTCACTCTCACTCCTATCTCCTTATGAAGTTAAATTTCATTTAGTATATGGAAATCTATTTAGGCATATTCTTTTCTAGAGGTCATTGCTTGGGTATTTCATAGTATCACACATTCAATTAGTTCAAAATGAACCAATACCATCTTTCTTCCTCAACCTCAGATGTTTCTGTTCCAGGTTAATGAATACCAATAGCTGATGTCTTCATCTATTTAACATTCAACTCAAAGTAAGGAAGATAGAGGTGTCATCTACTATTAGCCTATCTGATCTACCTCCAAAATATATCTTAAGCTTACTTCCTTCTTTCTATTTTAGTAGCAACATGTAATTCCAATGCTATTTGGGATTCTTTAAAAAAAAACTTTATAGTTGATCACTCTTCCCTCCTATGATGGACTGTATTTTGTTCCCCCAAAATTCATATGTGTAAACTCTAGCACCCAAAATGATTGTATTTGGAGTTAGGGACATTAAGGAGGCATTTAAAGTTAAACAAGATCATAAGGGCACAGTCCTAATCCAGTAGCACTAATGTTTTTTTAAGAAACAGAAGGACAGCAAGAGTGCACATGCACAGAGAAAGAGGCCATGATATGACAAAGGGAGAAAGTCTCTGTCTGCAAGCCAAGGAGAGAGGCCTCAGGAAAGAACAACCCTGCATGAGGGGCTTCGGAATCCTTTAATTTGGACTCCCAATCTCCAGAACTACGAGAAAAAGAAATATATATATATTTTTGTAAGCCACCTAGTATATTGTTATGGCAGCCCAGGAAGGAAAAATACCCTCATTCAATCTCTCTGATACAGCCTCTACATAGCACTTAACATTTATGTTTATATATTTTATATAAAACATATAAAATTATATGTATTTTATAATAAACTAATATATAATTCTATGTAAGCATTTACATATACATACAAATATATAGATATGTAACCATATGTGTGCCTATATATGTGTGAGTGCCTGTGTGTGTGTGTGTGTGTGTGTGTGTACAATTTTGATCAAACTATGCAATGGCTTTCCATTGCTTTAGGATGAAATTGTTTTTGGGACTGATAATAGAGACAATAAGGTTTACCCCCACTATTGCTGCAGCCAAAATGAATTTTACCATAGAAATAGTGAATATCAATATTAATTTACAGGTTACAACCACATCTTAGTGTAACCCAGGCTGTCCCTCAATGGTCCATCCAAAGTCTGCTTCTCCACCTTATGACATAAAAGGACTTTGACAACTGTTTTAAGACTACAGAACAGACCTTCAAAATATATGTTTGGGATTGGTACACAGAAGACCATGTAAATGAAATGCTCATTTACTAAAGACTTAGTGTCTTTGAATATATGGATGATGTTCTGGGTAGAACAGCAGCCACCAAATCCCAGTCTGCCAGAATTATTATGTACTTTCTTTTAACATTAGTTGTACATACACTGTGGTCACGATGCTGAAGTTGTCTTTTATTTTCTTGTCCAAAGGATACATTTGGCTGTTAGTATGAGAAACATTGCTGACAATTTTCAAAGTGATGACATGCTTTCATAATTCACTCCCATCACAAACATGGAAATACCAGCAAAATGGAAATAGATGACACTTTTATTCCACACTAAGTTGAAGCCACCAATGGACTCCAGAACATATTTTGTACTGTACCACTCCATTCAGGCTAGTGGAATCTCACATCTGGAAAATAGGGATGGGCTTCCCACTGATCACAGGCTTCCTAATCTCAGTCAGGGTGGTACTGAGCATACCATAAGAGTAAATCATGTAGCTGAATACAATAAAAGAAGTGGTAATGTTTAGATTAGCCTCTGTGTTGGTATTGAACATAGTCCTAATGACCAGCTGCCCAAACCTGCCAATTATTTTTGCTCTAGTCTTCATCATACATCAAGAATCTTGGCACTGCACAAGAAGGTATAACTATTTAATGAATTGTCAAGGGATTGTATATTTATTTAACAGACTTCCTTTCTCATTAGTGACATTTAGTGAGCTTAGAGACTAGTTCTTTCATAGAAGAGGTATTTGTTAATAAATTATTACACAAATTCAAATATACACAACTAAGTTCAATCTTCCCATATGTAACAGATAGCATGTGTTAAGCCACTCAAAAAGACTAACTTTATAGAGAAATTCTTTTAGTTTTATTTAAACAATTCAACATATATCACCTAAAAACTACATATATTACAACTAAAATCTACATGATTTTTATTACTAATGATTCTGAACATAGGCCCCTTATACCAACCATTTGTTTTGGGGATATATAGATTACATCACATGGCTAAAAAACAACAGAAAAAAACATATTTTCTTATATTTCCCAATAAACTGAAACTATAGTTTTGTCTTTGCTTTGTCTGATATTATAATTTTCGGGCAAGAAATATTCTAAAACAAATGTTAAATTTATCTAATAAGAATGTAAAACATCATTACAGAGAAATCATGAGGTTAAAATGCCACACAGAAGAATGCAGAGGGCCAGGTAGAGAGATAACCTTGATGGGTGCGGGGTGGGGGTTCTTTCTCATTTAATAGAGCTGCTTTCCTCTGCTAATGAAGTCCGCCTATAAAGTGCACTGGAAAAAAATCATCTGCATGAATGTTAAATAATCCTGTAGGAGTTATGTTGCATTCTCAAAAAAAAAAAAAAAAAAATGATAGGTTACTGCAATTAACTTTAGACTTGTTTTTCATTTAAGAACAGAGTAAGAAGAGAGCTTCTTTAAAAATGAAAGTAGTGGCCCATAGTTCATTTCTTTAAAAGATATTTAATATAATGTAGTTAAAGTATCAGCCTCTTTTGGAAAAAAATAGCCAATATTTTTTTAAGGTATAATGTCTTACTAATGTGCACATGTAATCTAAAAGCTTTCAGTCTTAAGCAAGAATAAAACAGTGCCTCATTCATTTTGCATAATAACAAAAATTAGCTGTACCATGTATAGTTAACAACTTATTACCACTAACTGGAACTCAATATCTGCTTTTCTATTTATACCAACAAAGCCATTATAAAAAGAGAGATGTGATTATGTGATAATGGCAGACTTTGAGAAATGATTTCAAAGAGGTCTATGAAACATATTCTTTCCTAGTAAGATTATATCATTAAAACAAGTCCTAAATATGAAAATTAGAATGATCATAAATTTAAAAAAATATTGGGGTATTTTCTTGATTTACACAACAATTAATAGTGAAAATTATTTTATGGAGAATAATAAACATTTCTTTGAGGTTCTGGAGTCAGTGCACAACAATAAATTCTGTAAATATAAGCTTATACAAGTTGAGAATAGTCTTACTGTGTTCCTTTGCAGATTGAATATTGTATATGTACTTATATGACCATATACTTAGTGTTAAAGGGGAAATCCACTTAGGAAAATTTCTGGCAGTCGTAGTTATTCAAATATCATTCACACGTCTTAACCAAAGAAGTCTTTTCCTGGTCTTATCTCTATTGTTTTTCACCTAAATATCTATCCAAACAGCTTAATCTTTCCCATCTTTATACAAGTACTAGGAGCCCGTTGCACGAAGTTTCGTGCAGTAGACTTTTCCTTCACCTGGCTGCCGGCACCAGTTATCCGCCAGCAGCAGTTTTCCTCTGGCCACCCGCCGATCAGAGCACCTCCCGCCAGCACAATCGGCCACCCCGAGAGGAACTCCAATTGGGAGGCGCTCTGATTGGGCGGGTGGCCAGAGGAAAACTGCTGCTGGCAGAAAACTGGTGCCAGCAGCCACGCAATCGGCCACCCCGAGTTCCGCCACCAGCGTCTTCTGCAGCGCCGGCCGTTTAAGCCGGCGGGAGGAGCGGGGGTCGGGGACTGGCGAGTCCCCACCCCCCCGCTCCTACCGCCAGCCAATCGGCCACCCTGAGTCCCGCCCCGCACCTCCAGCCGGCCCAACCGTGGGTGTAGCGGAGTGATGGTAATTTGCATATTACCATTTTATTAGGTATGATGGCCACCATATCTCATTTTACTAAGGCTGCCACATAACTGATCTTCTGGACCCAGCTTTATGACTCATAAACCTGGGATTGCAATGTCCACACTAATGCAAATCTGAGCATGTATGCACCTCTTACAAAGATCTCCAAGTCTTTTGCCTTAGAGTCAATCCAAATGCCTTAACATCATCTACGTGGCCTGGCCTCTCATAACCTCTGCAGTCTATTTCCTGACTGTTTCCTTTTGCATCATGCACCACAGTTATTTAGAGCTCCTTGTGTTTTCCAAATGCCCCCTTGTGTCTGATCTACAGTATTAAAAGGCACTCTCTGTCCTGGTTAGAATTTTCTTCTGCTAACTCCTTTCCTGAGTTTTGTTCAGACTTCAGCTATCAATTTGAGCATTCCTTCCTGTAGGAAGACACATCATTTACAAAGCCTTGGTAGGGTGTTCAGTCTATGTTACAGCACAATCATGTGCATTGTTACAAGTCTGAGTCCTCCACAGTGAGCATACTTCTTAAAAGCAGTCATTAGCCTGGCCAGTGTAGCTCTGTGGTTGAGCGTCAAACTATGGACCAGAAGGTCACAGTTCAATTCCTGGTAGGCTCCATCCCCAGTGGGAGCCGTATAGGAGGCAGTAAATCGATGATGCTCTCTCATCATTAATGTTTCTATCTCTCTCTCCCTCTCCCTTCCTCTCTTTGAAATCAATAAAAACAATTTTTAAAAGCAATCATTAGTCCTTTTTTTCTTTCCTCTTCCTACTACTCAGAGAAGTGCTGGTAATATAAAAGTTTAGTGGACAGTTCTGGTTTAATGAGTTCTGAAAGCCTTTCATGGGTTAAGTTACATGTCAATGTTAGTATTTAATTATAGATGTTTATAAAAATATAGGTTTTACATTATGTTTAAACATGTTTCTACATAGTACTTTGAAAATGCCATATTGAGAAACTTGTACTTTTTCTACAGATTCACATATTTCTCAAGTAATCTAAGTTGATTATTTGGCTATACAATCAAATGATATAATAAAAGCATTGGCACTCAACTACTTGAGTGATTATTAATATCTTCATTGAAAAGTTCTGTAAATGTCAAAAAAGAAAAAAATAGAAATCAACCCTTTTTCATGTTGTCAGTTTAAGCTTCTTAAAAATACATAAAATACAAACTAGTGAAAATATTAATTGACTTTCAAAAGCATTAATTTATTTAACTTCTTTCAATCTAGAATAGGAGAAAGCCAAATAGTCTAGGTCATATGATATCCATGCTATGAATACAAAATATAATTAATAAAAAATGTTTCAAAAACAGAGAGACATAACTACCTAAAATATTTCACTGCTACTAAAATTACTTTTGATATACCTGCATAAAACTGTGGATTATTTAAATGTAAATGAATTACTATAGACGGACAAATTTTTCAGGTGT
Organism: Ia io; assembly: GCA_025583905.1. Taxonomy (NCBI): domain Eukaryota; kingdom Metazoa; phylum Chordata; class Mammalia; order Chiroptera; family Vespertilionidae; genus Ia; species Ia io. The sequence goes on along the minus strand of JAJQQW010000009.1, from coordinate 40,129,967 downwards.
TATGAATTTTGATAATTATAAAATATGTGGAGTTAACATAAATAAATTAGGAAAAACAGGGGAATAAAATAAATGTTAGTTTCCTTAGCTAATAAGACAATCGAAAGTAAAAATGCATCATAGAAAACAATTTGAGTTCATTTACAATGTCTAAATCGAAAAATTAGATGGAAAGACTAAAACTCTGTTAAAAGATTCTAAACCATATGTACTAATAGATGCAAATACTAGTAAGAGAATTTTAATTAGAAAATTTCACTTGTTAATCCTAAAGAAGTATATAGTGTTTTATCAATGAATTAGTATATCTGGATAAAAAGCATTTTTTTGCTCTGGTCAGTATGGCTCAGTTAGTTAGGCATCATCCCATGCACATAAAGGTTGCTGGTTTGATTGCTGGTCAGGGCACATGCCTATGTTGTGGGTTTCATCCCCAGTAGGGGGTGTTCAGGAGGCAGCTAATCAATGTTTCTCTCTCATTGATTTTTCTCTCTCTCTCCCTTCCTCTCTCTTTAAAATCAGTAAACTATTCTTAAAAAACAAACAAACATTTTCTTGGATTTGAAGCTATAATAGTAGGTATAATTACTAGAAATACTAAATTATGGGTGGTGACACAATTGGAAAGAATTCAATGTTAGATGTAAATGCTATTACTTTTTAATAAATTTTAATAAAAATAGTATTTTATTTAAAATAACATAATAATAATATGTATAGCATTAAATACATATTATATACACATTATAAAGTGAAGGAACTATATTACCTTTGGATTCACTTTATTTTATTACTACTTCCAATTATCACCAAGTACTCTCAAGATTGGTGTTTTTCAAACCATTAACTGCAATCTCTTTTTGTTATTCCCAAGCATACCTTATTTTTAAAGCAATCCCTTAAGTTTACTACCTTCATCTTAGAGAGGATTTTATTAATTTGTCCTCAAAGAAAGGGAAGTAAAAGCAAAAATAAATGAATGGGACTATCTAACTAAAAAGCTTGTGCACAGCAAAAGCAATGAGAGAGAGAGAGAGGGAGAGAGAGAGCAGAAGGTATTTGCAAACATAACCTTTGGGTTATGTTTTAATACTCAAATTCATATAAAACATATAAAGAACTCATACATCTCAAAAACAAATAAATAACCCAATAAAAATTGGACAGAGGACCTAAACAGACACTTCTTCCAAGAAGACATTCAAATTGCCAACAGATACATGCAAAGATGCTGAACACCACTAGCTGTCAGGGAAATGCAAATCAAAACTACAATTAGATACCACCTCACAGCTATTAGAATGGCTATTATTAAAATGACTAGAGGCCAGGTGCATGAGATTTGTGCATTTGAGGGGTGTCCCTCAACCCATCCTACACCCTCTCACAGTCCAGGGCCCCTCAGGTCCGCCTACTGGCTATCCCTCTTGCAGTCCAGGAGCCCTTGCTCCTTACCACCCACCTGTTTGCTGCTCCTTACCACTCTGCTTGTTGCTCCTTAGCGCTGCCATGGAGGCAGGAGAGCCTCCTGCCACCGCCGCTGCACTCACTAACCATGAGCCCAGCTTCTGGTTGAGCAGTGCCCCCTGTGGGAGTGCACTATCCACCAGGGGGGCAGCTCCTGGGTTGAGCATCTGCCCTCTGGTGGTCAGTGTGCATCATAGTGACTGGTCGTTCTGGTAGTTCCACCGTAATGTTTGCTTAGGCTTTTATTATATAAACTAGATGCCCAGTGTGTGAAATTGGTGCATGGGGGGGGGGTCCCTCAGCCAGGCCTGCACCCTCTCCAATCAGGGACCCTTCAGGGGATGTCTGACTGCTGGCAAAGTCTCTCCAAATTCAAGAAGATTGAAATCATATCAGACATCTTCTCAGAAATAAACTACAATAAAAACAATAAAAAAAATTCACACTTGGAAGCTGAATAGCATGCTATTAAACAATGATTGGATTACCAAAGAGATCAAAGAAGAAATTAAAAACATCATGAAAACCAATGACAATGAAAACATAACAATCCAAAATCTATGGGACATAATGAAAGCAGTCCTGAGAGGGAAGTTTATAGCTCTACAGGCCTACCTTAAAAAAACAAGAAAAAATGGTAACAAATTATCTAACTCTATAATTTAAAGAATTAGAAAGAGAGCAACAAGAAAAGCCCAGAGTGAGCAGAAGAAAGAAGATAATAAAGATCAGAGCAGAAATAAACAACATAGAGAACAACAACAACAAAATCAATGATACCAAGAGCTGGCTATTTGAAAGGATAAAAAAGATTGATGAACCTCTTGCCAGGCTCAGCAAGAAGCAAAGAGAGAGGACCCAAATAAACAAAATAAGAAATGAAAGAGGTGAAATAGCAACAGACCTGACAGGATTGTAAAAAAGGATTGTAAAAAAATATACTATGAACAACTCTATTCCAACAACTGAACAACTTAGAGGAAATGAACATATTCCTAAAAAAATACAACCTTCCAAAACTCAATCAGGAAGAATCTAAAAATCTCAATAGTCTGATAACTATGGAGGAAATTGAAGCAGTCATCAAAAAGCTTCCAGCAAACAAAAGTTCAGGGGCAGACGGCTTCACAGGGAAGTATTATCAAATATTCAAAGAAGCACTTAAACTATCCTCCTCAGACTATTCCAAAAAATTTAATAGGGAGGAACACTTCCAAGCTCATTCTATGAAGCCAGCATCACCCTAATACCAAAATCAGATAAAGACAACACAATGAAAGAGAATTATAGGCCAATATCCCTTATGAACATAGATGCCAAAATCCTCAACAAATTCCAGCAAATTGGATCCAGCATAACATCAGAAATATCATACACCATGACCAAGTAGGATTTATCCCAGGGATGCAGGGATGGTACAATATCCACAAATCAATAATCGTGAAACATCACATGAACAAATTGAGTGGTAAAAATCACATAGTTGTATCAGTTGATGCAGAAAAGGCATTTGACAAAATCCAACACCCATTATTGATAAAAACCCTCAGCAAAGTGGGAATAAAGGGATCATACCTCAACATAATAAAAGCCTTACATGACAAACCTACAGCCAACATCATACTCATTGGGCAAAAAACTAAAACCATTTCACCTAAGAACAGGAATGAGACAGGGTGCCCACTTTCACCACTCTGGTTCAGCATAGTACTGGAAGTGCTAGCCATAGCAATTAGACAAGAAGAAGAAATAAAAGGTATCCAAATTGGAAAGCAGATCTAAAACTGTCTTTATTTGCAGATGACATGATACTGTACATAGAAAACCCTAAAGACTCCATCAAAAAATTATTAGACTTAATAAATGAATTCGGCAATGTAGCAGTATACAAAATCGATGCCAAGAAATCTATGGCATTTCTATACACCAATAGTGAACTTACAGAAAGAGATATTTACAAAAAACAATCCCATGTACCATTACACCAAAAAAATTAAGATACCTAGGAATAAACTTAACTAAGGAGGTAAAAGACCTTTAATCAGAAAACTACTGGACACTGAAAAAAGAAATAGAGGACGACATCAACAGATGGAAGAACATACCTTGTTCATGGATTGGTAGAATCAACATCATTAAAATGTCCATACTACCCAAAGCAATCTACAGATTCAATGCAATCCCCATTAAAATACCAATGGCATATTTCACAGACCTAGAAAGAACTCCAAAAATTCATCTGGAATAAAAAAAGACCCCAAATTGTGGCAGCGATCCTGAGAAAGAAGAACAAAGTAGGAAGGATCTCAATACCAGACATCAAGCTGTATTACAAAGCCACTGTTCTAAAAACTGTCTGGTACTGGCACAAAAACAGACATATAAACCAATGGAATGGAATAGAGAACCTAGAAATCAACCCAAAACACTATATTCAATTAATATTTAACAAAGGAGGAAAGAGCATACAATGGAGTCAAGACAGTCTCTTCAATAAATGGTGCTGGGAAAATTGGACAAACACATGCAAAAAAAAATGAAACTAGAGCACCAACTTACACCATTCACAAAAATAAACTCAAAATAGCTAAAGGACTTAAATGTAAGATGGGAAACCATAAAAATCTTAGAGGAATCCACAGGCTGTAAAATCTCAGACATATGCCAAAGCAACATCTTCACCAATACAGCTCCTAGGGCAATGGAAACTAAAGAGAAAATAAACAAATGGAACTACATCAAAATAAAAAGCTTTTGCACAACAAAAGAAACCATCAACAAAACAACAAGAAAGCCCACTGCATGGGAGAACATATTTGCCAATGTAATCACCAATAAGCATTTAATCTCCAACATTTACAGAGAACTCATGCAACTTAACAAAAGAAAGATAAACAACCCAATCAAAAAATGGGCAATGGACCTAAATAGATACTTTTTGAAAGGAAGACAGAAGGAAGGCCAAGAGACATATGAAAACAAGCTCAAAGTCACTAATTATCCAAGAGATGCAAATCAAAATGACAATGTGGTACCAATTCACACCTGTCAGAATGGCTATCATCAACAAATAAACAAACGACAAGTGCTAGAGAGGATGTGCAGAAAAAGGAACCTTTGTGCACTGCTGGAGGGAATGCAGACTGGTACAGCCACTGTGGAGAACAGTATGGAGTTTCCTCAAAAAACTAAAAATGGAACTTCCATTTGACCCAGTGATCCCACTTCTAGGAATATATCCCAAGCAGCTAGAAACACCAATCAGAAAGGATATATTCACCCTTATGTTCATAGCAGCATAATTTACCATAGTTAAGATTTGGAAACAGCCTAAGTGCCCATCAGCAGATGAGTAGATTAAAAAACTTTGGTACATCTACACAATGGAGTACTATGCTTCTGTAAAAAGGAAGTAACTTCTACCATTTGCAACAGTATGGATGGTCCTGGAGAGTATTACGCTAAGTTAAATAAGTCAGTCAGAGAAAGATAAATATCACATGATCTCACTTATTTGTGGACTATAATGAACAACATAAACTGATGAACAAAAACAGATCCAGAGACAGTGAAGCATAAATCAGATGCTCAAATCTTAGATGGAAGATGGGGGAGGGTGGGGGTAAGGGGGAGAGATCAACCAAAGGACTTGTATGCATGCCTATAAGCAGAACCAATGGACACAGACACCAGGGGTTGAGGGCATGAGTGGGCAGGGGGAGGCAATGGGGGGGGGGGTAAGACACATATGTAATACCTTAATCAATGAAGAAAGAAAAAAAAACCTATAATAATAAAAGCATAATATGGTAATTAGACCAGACAACTGAATGTCATTCCTGATGTCCTTACGGACGAAGCTGTGGGGTTGGGGGCCAAGGCAGAGGCTGTTAGGGGTGATCATGCAGGCAGTCGAGTAGTTTGGGAAGTTCAGGCAGGCCGGCAGAGTGGTTAGGGGCCAACAGGCAGGCAGGTGAGTGGTTAGGGGTGATCAGGCAGTAAGGCAGATTGTTTAGGGGCAATCAGGTAAGCAGGCGAGTGGTTAGGGGTGATCAGGCAGGCAGGCAGGCAAATGGTTAGGAGCGACTGGTTAGGAGTCCTAAATTGTGCGAGGGTGCAGGCCAGGCTGAGTGACCCCGCCCCCATGCACGAATTTCATGCACCGGCCTCTAGTTAAATAAATAAAGAAAACAAGCACACCTACACAAAAACAAAATGTAAATAGCAATAGATCTTATCTAAAAGTATAGCTGTAACAAATAAAAATATATATTTTTATTCTTAAAATTATAAATAGCAATAGTGCGTACCTAAAAGTATAACTATAGTGAATTGAAAAAGAGTCATAAAAAGGTTATACCTCAAGTATTTAGTGACCTGTAAATATCAGCAATTATTATGTGGGATTTAATTTTCTTCTACTTTTAGTTGAGAGCCCTAAGAACCCAGAAAAGTAGAATATTCCCTCCCCTCTCCCCTGACAGTTGGCATAGTCATCAGGATCTTCACTGACTGAATGCTACTGGGACTGCTGCAGATGAAGAGATCCTAGTGCCTATGACAAAAGCCACAGAAAGTAAGAATTCTTACCTGTCACCCTCCCAGATCTCAGTGGGATCTAGTGGAAACAAAAGTGGTGCGAGTCCTTTTCTCTCTTTCTTAAACCTTCAGAAAAACAAAAACATAACACAGAGTTACTCAAAATCAACTCTGACTTCCTCCTATTTCCTTCAGACATAAACAGATATTGTAAATATCAGAACATTGGAAAAAAAGCATTGTCCTGTACTTTAAAACAGAAGAATAAATTTAAATAGTAATTGCTTTAAGAATTTATATAGTAGATAAATATACTCCAGAACTACTAGGAGAAAACTTGCATTTTTTTTCCCTATACCTCTAAGATATAAGTCTTACCCTGTCCTTAAAATGTAAATATTCAATGAGGTAATTAAAAGTGTGCTGAGACTAATAAAAAAAAAGAAAAAGGCCCTTTAAAAAATACTATTAAAAGGTTCTCTTGACCAAACTGTAATCTTAACTTATTCCATCTGCCAGAGACATACTTATTTATAAACTAGTGAGTTTTATGATTTACTTGATTCATGGCTAATATTTTAAAATGAAAGCTAAGACATCTTTATTTTGACTATATGTTTTATATATGGATGTTATAGATATGGTATATTTCTACTTTTGTATGTTATTACTAAAATTAATTTATAAAAGAGTTCTGTTTAACTGACTTAAAAGTAATAAGTTGAGTGTTTTAAATTCATGAATGATAGGATAATTTCAGTCAATTAAAACTACTTTGAGTTTGTTGGGTTAAATAAATAGGCATGCTTCAGCGTTCTCAATTTTAATATACTATGGGTAAACAACTTTTATTCTGCTTTGGCTTATGACTCAAATAACTTCATGGTATTTCTGTTATAAAATTTTTCAGCCAAAAATTATTTAAGATGATAACTGATGTTATCAAATGTCTAATAAAGTTTCTATAGGTAATCTAAGCATGATTGTTTGGAACAAATAAATTAAATAGGCATAGGTGAAATAAAAAGGGTTTAGGGAAGAATTCCTTCTTTTTTGCAACAGCATGGATGGATCTGGAGACCATTATGCTAAGTGAAATAAGCCAGTCAGTGAAAGATAAATACCACATGATCTCACTCATCCTCTCTAATAAAATGGTAATATGCAAATTAACCATCACTCTGCTACATAAGCCACTCCCACCAGCCAAGCCATGCCCACCAGCCAATCAGGGCGAGTATGCAAATTAACCCAAACCAAGATGGCTACAGCCACAGAGAGCAAGGTTTCCCAGGTAACAGAGGAAGCCAAGCTTTCCATAGCCGTTGCAGGCCTAAGCCTCCACTCAAGCTACAAAGTTTCAATTATAGAAGGTAAACAAATTCAAACAAATGGCGGCAGAACAGAGCTTGAGAGAGCAGGCCAGGGTTGCCGGCGGCAACAGGGGAAGCAAAGCTTTCCGCACACCTTGGCCAGGCTCACCTGCTTAAGGCTACAAAGTTTCAATTGTAGAAGGTGAATTAACTGCCACAGAAATGGCTGCCACCCAAGAGGGAATAAAAGGCTTGGCTGCGTTCCAGGCTACAAAGTTTCAATTGTAGAAGGAAAATAAATTCCAGATACCAGGGCCTCCACTTGGGTCTCCAGGGGGTGTGGCCGGCCTGCAAACCACCACAGGCCCCGCCCAGGCTGCCCCACACCCCAAGGGAACCCCACCCTGATCCGGGACACCCTTCAGGGCAAACCAGCTGGCCCCCACTCCTGCACCAGGCCTCTATCCTATCTAATAAAAGAGTAATATGCAGATTGACCATCACTCCAACACACAATATGTCTGCCCCCATGTGGTCAAAGATCCTGCCCCCATGTGGACACAAGATGGCCACCACAAGATGGCCAGCAGGAGAGGGCAGTTGGGAGGCACCCAGCCCCGGCCTGAGAAGGACCAGGCCTGCAAGGGAGGGCAGTTGAGAAGGACCAGGCCTGCAAGGGAGGGCAGTTGGAGGTGATCAACCCTGCAGGAGAGGGCAGTTAGGGGTGACCAGGCCGGCAGAGGAGGGAAGTTTGGGGCAAACAGGCTGGCAGGGGAGCAGTTCAGCATCAACCAGGCTGGCAGCGGAGTGGTTAGGGGCTGATCAGGCTGGCAGGCAGAAGCGGTTAGGGGCAATCAGGAAGGCAGGCAGGCAAGCAGTTGGGATCCAGCAGTCCTGGATTGTGAGAGGGATGTCCGACTGCCCGTTTAGGCCCGATCCCACCACCGGGATCGGGCCTAAACGGGCAGTCGGACATCCCTCCAGGAGTCCCAGATTGGAGAGGGTACAGGCTGGGCTGAAGGACAACCCTCCTACATGCACGAATTTCGTGCACCGGGCTTCTAGTTTATGGATAATAAAGAACATTACAAACTGTTGAACAAAAATAGACTGTGACAAAGAAGCATCGAACAGACTGTCAAACTACAGCAGGAATGTAGGGGAGGGTTGGGGCGGGTAAGAGATCAACCAAAGGACTTGTATGTATGCATATAAGCACAACCAACAGAGGCAAGACACTGGGGGCAGGGGAATGAGACAAGTGCCAAGGGGTAGGGGAGGCTGGGGGGAGGTCAATGGGGAGGGGGGGAGAGACATATATACTACTATTTGTAATACCTTAAACAATAAAACTAAAAAAAAAAAAAAAGGGTTTAGCTAAGTTTTTCAATAATGTTTGTTGTGTGATAGTTTCCCAAACCCCTTTAGTAACTTATACTTATGGAATTTTGCTAAGTAAAATAAATGGGAATTATGGAAATTCAGTAAATGTCTGTAATATTTACAAATGAGATAAAATACTGGTACATTAATTGCCATTTGAGTCTAAATTTACCTGTTTTGACCTCTTGTTATGGAGGAACTAAATACATTATGGTCTGTAAATAAAAATGTCTTGTGCCACACTGAAAAAAAATAGTATGCAGAAGCATATATTTCTAGAAATTATAAAATATATTAACACATTTGCCAGTAAAAATGTGTAACAGACAGTTCACAATCACAGACAAACCTCATTTTATTGCACCTCACTCTATTGCACTTCACAGGTGTTGCATTTTTTACAAATTTAAGGCAAGACAGCAAACAGAGTATGCCTCCTTTTGTTGTGACACCCAACTTTATGGCTGTAGTCTAGAACTGAACTCACAATGTCTGTGAGGTATGCCTGAATGCAGGTTTCATTAGAAATCATGGTTTCTAAGTGTTGAATATTGTAATTAGTATATGTAATTAAAACTACTAGAAATAATAAAGGAAACTACTTTGAATGCAAAAAAGTAGGATGTCTGTTTTCAGTAAAAAAATGGAAATATATATGTACAAGTAAAATAATGTTATTTTAAAGAGAGGCAAAGTGGAAATATGGGACAAATTTAAATTTAAAAAAAAAGTTCTAAAAGGTTTGTACAAAAGGGATCTTTGGAAAAAAAATTAATGTGTGGTTAAGTTGGCTAAGATTGAAATGAATTTAATTTAATAAATAAATTTAAATATCTAAAGCAATCTGGTACAAAATTAGAATTTTGTTTTTCTTAGACTATTGGTTTACTCTTGATAAGATTGAGAAGTATTTTCTTTGCCTTTTGGGTATGCTGTCTGGAAAGCAGGGATTTTGTTCTACCAAATTAATGTTCTTTGCTTCAGGTTGTGTTAGTCAGGCCTTAATGCTGTCTTAATCAGGTCTTTGATTTCTTAAGAAAACTAAATCTTCTCAATATTAAAAGGGCTAAATTTTGCTAACAGCTATTTAATCTTCTGTATTTGCCTTTGAAATCTATTATTGTTACTTTGGTTAAATAGATAATTAAATGTTATTTCACAATGATCTGTGGCCTCATTTAGTCAAATATCCAAATCTTTTGATATTTTCCACAAATTTCCCCAAATCAAATTCTAAATAAAGTCATTTTGACCTCTAGCTAACTTTGGGATATTTCAGAAGGTTTCTGTAAAAACTCAAAATACTTCAAGTCCTTTCTTTATTAGGCTTATTTAACAAGTTAAATTACATGGAAAGCTTTGTTCAACAAGTGATGCTAAATTTTCCTATATTTGAGTAGATATATGTTATTTATATAAAATTTGTAGAAATTATATAAAATTTAAAAAAATCTAATATATCCAGGCCATGGTTGGGTAGCTCAGTTGGGTAAAGTCAAGGCTGTGGTTTGATCCCCGGTCGGGGCACATACAAGAAACAAACATTGAATGCATAAATATGTGGAACAACAAATTGAAGTTTCTCTTTCTCTCTCTCTCTTCCTTCCTCTCTCTAAATCAATAAATAAAATGTTCTAAAAATTTAATATGTCCTAATATAACCTTATCAGTTTTTTTTTAATATATATATTTTATTGATTTTTTACAGAGAGGAAGGGAGAGAGACAGAGAGTTAGAAACATCGATGAGAGAGAAACATCGATCAGCTGCCTCCTGCACACTCCCCACTGGGGATGTGCCCGCAACCAAGGTACATGCCCTTGACTGGAATCGAACCTGGGACCTTTCAGTCCGCAGGCTGACGCTCTATTCACTGAGCCAAACCGGTTCCGGCATAACCTTATCAGTTTTAATTCTAGTTATCATTTTAAAATCTTGATGTCACAAGAACAACCAAATTTCCTTGTCAATTTCATTATAATGAACTCTGATCAAATCTCTCACAAATATATTTTTTAAAGTATTTTTTCAATTACAGACAATTATTGTTTTACTCTGATGCTTTTACAAAAGTGCTTCAGCTTCAAAAAGAGTCATATCTCTAATGACTTATATATTATACCACTGAACTAGGTTAGAAATTACAGGACATGAATAGAGAAACTAATGGCTTCATAAAACTGCTAACAGAAAGATCAATATAAGCAATAATGAATAAAATGTTATTAAATGAACCAAGAAACACGAATATAAATTTGTGACTTGTTATTTGAAATATTGCTGGTTCTTTAATATTTAGTTTCCAGATATAAAGAAATAATTTCTCTTAAGCTAACTATGACTACAACAATTTGGTAAATTATACCTACATACATAGAATTGAAACATTATAACTCACAGTGAGTATTCTTATATGGGCACAGGGGCGGGTCTCGGCCCATCCTCCACGCCACTGCCCAGCTCCTCCCACCACAGCCCCCTTTCTCCTGTCTGCCTGCAGCTCCACTCCCGCTGCCTCCACTCCCACACGCTGACAGCGCCAACCTGGCTCGCACCTGCTGATGGCGTGGAGCGATTGGGGCTGGTGCCAGCAGCAGGTGCAAGGGGGGCCAGTGCTGTCAGTGGGTGTGAATAGTGGCTGCTGCCCCTATCACCCCTCAGGAGCAGGGGGAAGTGGAGAAGCCCTCAGGGGCAATTGGGGCCAGAAGCCGCCGTTCACACCTGTTGATGGGACCAAGCGATTGGGACGAGCACCGGGCCCTAGCAGCAGGTGCAAGTGGCGGCTCTGGCGCCAGCTGAGGGTATGAGCGGGCCTGTGCCAGCATTGGGCGCGAGTACTGGGTGGGACCACAGCACGCAGCAGCAAAGAATTTTCAGTAACCACCAGAGGCTTGCCCCGATGACAGCAACCAGTGCCCCACCTTGGTGTGGAGCCCCTGCTCACCTGCTCCACCATCCTGCAGCGGCTGACACCCACCGTGTTCCACAATCTGCTGCCTGCTGCCGATGCCCACCATGTTCTGCACGCACCTCCTGGTGATCAGCACATGTCATAGCAACCAGTTGTTCGCACCGTTCAGTCTATTTGCATATTAGGGTTTTATATACATAGATTTTTCATACAAACAACTGTAAACATACTTTTGCCCCACCCTGTATATTAATTAAATCCAAACTAAATTAAGGTATTGATATCCAGACAAATTTTGGTAATTTCTGATAACTCTAATAAAAAATGGTAAAGAGCAATTGAAAAGAAGTTATTTTATGCATTATCATTTTTCGAACTTATAAAAAAATAATATATACTTCATTAGCATGTCACTTTTATCTATTTTGTTCCCTATTTTTTTTTTACTTCAAAATGTATAATATTTTATTTATTTTCTCTTGAATTTCATTTTCACACCATTAATAAAATATGGCTTTCTTCATCTATGTGTTGATATGTACTCTTGGGATGATAATGAGCCAAGCTTTCAAGCTTTCAGGCAATCTGTCTAGAACAAATAACCATAAACATAATGCTGTAAAGCAATACAAATTTTTGATCTTATAATACTACATATAGATTAGAAGAATGCCACAGGTCTTATTCAGCTTCATTACTTTTGGAAGCTCTAGGGAATTCATCTTTTTCTTCACCTTTTCCAGTTCCTAGAGGCTGCCAGTATTAGCTCATGGCCCTCTTTTTCCATATTCTAAATTTCCATATGCAAACTAGGATAAGTCTTTCTCACATCTCATCACTCTGTTCTTGCTTTTGTGGTTATATCTTCCTCTCAGATTCTCTGACTCTTCTGTTTCCCTTGTTGGCTTTATGTAACATTGGGCTCTCTTCAATAATCCAGAATAATTTCCCTATTTTAAGGTCAACTGATTAGCATCCTTAAATCCATCTGAAACCTTAATTTTCCTTTGCCATATAACCTAACATATTAAAAAATTATGAAAATTAGGACATGGACATCATGTGGGCGCATTATTCTACCCACAATAGAAAGATTCTTTTTCAAATAGTCCAGTATTTCTATTTGCCTCCTTCTGCCTTCCTCCTTCTACATGCTTTGTTTTTGTGCCTCTGCTCATGCTCTTCTCAGACACATAACAATGGCCCATTCTCTCTCTTTTCCTAATTCTACTAGTACTTCTGCATAAAACCAAACTATTTCTCCTCTATGAGACCTCACCTTACTACCTCAGCTACAGTCATCCATTCTTTGCTAAAATTTCAGGGTATTTAGTAACTCTATAAAACAATAAAGTTTACATATGCTGTTCTCCTGTTTTTCCAGTTGTTCATCTCCTTGAAGCAGAAGTGGGAATGTCCCACACACGGGACATGTAAAACCTGAGAAATCATTTGGTCTAGCCTTGTCGCGGCAACCACAGGTGGGACTCAAAATTCAATAAATCTGTGAGTTGTTGCTTTTTTCATAGAAACATAGATTTATATTAAGGAAATGATGTTATAAATATTCCAATGTCCCTTGCCAGAAAAAAGGTTCCCCACTTTTATTTTTCCCCTGTGGGACCGCTGGGTAGAGAGGAGTGTGGCCTTCTCCTCTCCCAGTGTGTGCTCCTGCACTGATAACTGTGTACTCCGAAAAGGGGGAACCATCTGGTAAAAATGCCACTTTGCCTGCTGTGTTCAAAGCTCCCATTCGACCAGATATGGTGAGCTTTATTTGTACCAACTTATGCAAAAACAATAGACAGCCCTATGCTGTCAGTGAATTGGCAGGTCACCAAACCAGTGCTGAGCCCTGGGGTACTGGCAGACCTGTGGCTGGAATTCCCAGAGTCCGAGGTGGTGGAACTCATGGTCATGGCCAGGGTGCTTCCGGAAATATGTGTCGTGGGGGCTGCATGTTTGCACCAACAAAAATCTGGTGCCGTTGGCACAGGAGAGTGAACACAACACAGAAACAATATGCCATCTGCTCTGCCCTGGCTGCCTCGGCCTCACCAGCACTGGTCATGTCTAAAGATCACTGTATAGCTCTGGCCAGTTTGGCTCAATGGATAGAGCATCGGCCTGTGGACAGAGGGGTCCCGGGTTCGATTCCGGCCAAGGGCATATGCCTGGGTTGCGAGCTTGATCCCCAGTATAGAGTGTGCAGGAGGCAGCCGATCCATGATTCTCTCTCATCGTTGATGTTTCTATCTCCCTCTCCCTTCCTCTCTAAAATCAATAAAAAGATATTTAAAAATAAATAAATAAAGGTCACCATATTGAGGAAGTTACTGAACTTCCTTTGGTGGTTGAAGATAAAGTTGAAGCTACAAGAAATCCAAGGAGGCTGTTTTGCTTCTTAAGAAACTCAAGACCTGGATAGAAAAAAGGTCTATGCCTCTCAGCAAATGAGGGCTGGCAAGGGCAAAATGAGAAACCGTGGTGGTATCCAGCTCAGGGGACCTCGCATCATCTATAATGAGGATAACAGGACTATCAAAGTCTTCAGAAACATCCCCAGAATTACTCTGCTTAATGTAAACAAAATGAACATTTTGAAACTTGCTCCTGGGGGGCATGTGGGACGTTTCTGCATTTGGGCTGAAAGTGCTTTCCGCAAGTTGGATGAGCTGTATGGCACTTGGCTAGAGCTGCCTCCCTCAAGAGTAACTACAACTTTCCCATGCATAAGATGCTCAATACAGACCTTAGCAGATGAGGGCTGGCAAGGGCAAAAAGTCCAGAGATCCAAAGAGCCCTCTGAGCACCATGCAAGAAGATTCATCACAGAGTCTGAAGAAGAATCCACTGAAAAGCCTGAGGGTCATGTTGAAGCTAAAACCATATGCAAAGGCCATGCGCCGGAACTCCATTCTTCGCCGGACCAAGAACCACAAGCTCCAGGTGGACAAAGCAGCAGCCGTGCTAGAAGCCAAATCAGATGAGAAGGGGGTTCCAGGCAAGAAGCCTGTGGTCAGGAAGAAAGGAAGAAGGCTGTGGGCCTTAAGAAGCAGAAGCCTTTGGTGGGGAAAAAGGCTGCAGGTACCAACCAACCAGCAGCTGGAAAGAAGCCTGTAGAAAAGAAACCCACCACAGAAGAAAGAAGCCTGTGGCAAAACTTAAATTTGTTTATTTCATAACTAGAGGCCCGGTGCATGAAATTCGTGCATGGAGGGGGTTGTCCCTCAGCCCAGCCTGTACCCTCTCCAATCTGGGATCCCTCTCACAATCAGGACTGCTGACTCCCAACTGCTTGCCTGTCTGCCTTCCTGATTGCCCCTAACCGCTTCTGCTTGACAGCCTGATCACCCCCTAACCACTCCATGCCAGCCTGTTTGCCCCCAACTTCCCTCCTCTGCCGGCCTGGTTATCCCTAACTGCCCTCTCCTGCAGGGTTGATCACCTCCAACTGCCCTCCCTTGCAGGCCTGGTCCCTCTCAACTGCCCTCCCTTGCAGGCCTGGTCCTTCTCAACTGCCCTCTCCTGCTGGCCATCTTGTGGTGGCCATCTTGTGTTCACATGGGGGCAGGATCTTTGACCACATGGGGGCAGCTATATTGTGTGTTTCAGTGATGAGCAATCTGCATATTACTCTTTTATTAGATAGGATAGAGGCCTGGTACAGGGGTGGGGGCCAGCTGGTTTGCCCTGAAGGGCATCCCGGATCAGGTGGGGGTTCCCTTGGGGTGTGGGGCGGCCTGAGTGAAGGGCCTGTGGTGGTTTGCAGGCCGGCCATGCCCCCTGGCGACCCAAGCAGAGGCCCTGGTATCTGGAATTTATTTTCCTTCTACAATTGAAACTTTGTAGCCTGGAGTGGAGCCAAGCCTGGGGCTCCCTCTAAGGCCGGTAGCCATTTGTGTTGGGGTTATAATTGAAACTTTGTAGCCTTAAGCAGGTGGGCCCGGCCAGGGTGTGTGGAAAGCTTTGCTTCCCCTCTTGCCGCGGCAACCCTGGCCTGCTCTCTCAAGCTCCATTCTGCCGCCATTTGTTTGAATTTGTTTACCTTCTATAATTGAAACTTTGTAGCTTGAGTGGAGGCTTAGGCCTGGCCAGGGCAGGCGGAAAGCTTGGCTTCCTCTGTTACCTAGGAAACCTTGCTCTCTGTGGCTGTAGCCATCTTGGTTTGGGTTAATTTGCATTCTCTCTCTGATTAGATGGTGGGCGTGGCTTGTGGGCATGGCTTGTGGGTGTGTCGGAGGTATGGTCAATTTGCATATTTGTCTATTATTATATAGGATGGGCAAATCACTTTGGACAGCTAATTTTGAATAAAAATATGATCAAAGGCAAAAAACCCCACCAACAAAACAAAACAAAAAAACACTGTTTCCCCACCCCTACTTAAGGGACTTAAATCTCTGGAGGAGAAACCTCATTATGTTACTTTTTGTGTATTTGCTGTGCTTAGATATGTGTTGCTCACAAACTTCAATTAACTCTTTTCCCATAACAGGATTCTGCCATGTCCCTTGCATTACGTACATATTTTGGGCAAAATAGAAACTTATGAAAGCAAAGAATAAAATGATGAAATTTTAATCTAACAAAACATAACCCTAACACCAATATTAGTTTTCACATTTTGATTTTGAAAAACACTTGTTTGTAGTAATCCACATACAAAACCCCAACTGAGTTTCCACTGAGTAAGTGTGAATATCAATTAAATATTTAATACCTTTATTTCACTTGTTTTGATATCGTCTCCTCGTGATGTCTGCCTTCTGAGCCACAATCCTTTCTTACCATTTCAAGTTAAAAATAAAATACAATTTTTTTTCCAAGTAAGAATTCTTAAGTAATAAGCAAAACAAAAAACACTTTATATGTTGTATTAGTAATATAGGAACCTCATTAGCTTTGGGGGTTCCTTTAATGAGAGTGATCCCAGATATTATTTTGCCTCTTCAAAATAGTGTTGGCAAAAGTAGCCCAGGGAACCACTCCATAATTGCTTCTGTACAAAGCAGAATATTGTTTCATGTGCTGCACAGTAACCAGTGCAAGCTGAGCATAATTATTTGTCAGGCTGCCATAATAGAGCTACCTAACTTGTTTTTCTCCTCTTTCTTCCTATTGTAATTTCCCACATTCCTATAAAACAGAAAGTTTGGGAACTCTATGGACTAAAGCAAATATATATTTTGTGCTTGATTTCTGGGAGTTACAAAAATATTGAGTTTCTTTTACTGCTCATTATTCATTAAATATGAATAAACTCCAGAAGCCTGGAAACACAAATAATTCCTCAGTATGTGTCAAGATAATGATGTATTAATAATATAAACTATCCATAATGGACATCAGAGATTTGTTATAAACAGAAGTAATTAAATACCAACGAAACATATTTTATATATTTACAGTACTGCTATGTGAGTGTACTGTATGCAAAAATGGCTAATTTTAAACTATGTGGAAGGCTCTGAAGGTGTCCCTCCTGAATTTTAAATGTGGAAGAAAATCTTGACTCTTTCTATGGCCACAAGGATGAATTCGGTTTTGGTGATTTGAGGTGTTATTGTTGTTGTTGTTGTTTGTCTGTTTGCTTTGTTATGTTTTGTCTTTTGAGGAGGAAGATCGACTAGTCTTGAGATGTAACACCAAGCCACCAAGCCACAATGAAATAGAATCTCTGCTTTGTAAGTATAAACAATGCCCTGAGGTTCGTGGCACAAATTTCTTATGACATATTTTCAGTGAATAACATTTAAAGTTGTATTTGCCTAAAAAATTAATTATATAAACATTATTTATTTTTAGCTAAATGATGGATTTCTGCATGTTCAAGCTGGCAATAGATATTGGAGAATAATTGCATTAATTTAGAGAAAAGGATAAATGAGGGCTACTATACACATTAATCTTGTTTCTGACTCGAGACCACCTTGGAACATAGGAGCAGCAATGATGTAATGGCAAAGTACAAACTTTGACCTATTAGTGAGGTAGGCAGGTAATAGTTCAGAAAATACGTTTTTTTGGGGGGAAAAGGAGACTGATTATTATTAAAATAATGGATAGATTAAAAATAAAAGGGAGACATATACTCTAGAAATTAAAGTTCCCAATCAGGGACACTAAGGAGTAAATCAAGTGCACAGAAGAAAACAAACAAACATACATAAATAGTCTCTAGAGGACTCTTGTGGGTCTAATCAAAAGCAAGAACCTGAAGCTGAAATAAAAAAGAAGAAACAAGAACTAAATTCTATTTAATAGCTCCTCATTTTAGGTGTTACATTTTACCTTAGAGGTTTTGAGAGTCTCCTTTCATGGTCAGAGAAGAGTTTGAATGGGTCTTTTTTCATTTACTCATGTATGCTACATAGCACATATGTATCTTAATATCTGCTCATCATATTATTCAAGAGACACTTGGAGCTTTAAGTATTACCTTTAGAATCAGGAGGTTGTGAGAGCAGTTTAAAAATATTGAATTGATGGGGGTGGCATTGGTTAATAAAATTATGTAGATTCAGGTGTACTATTCTATAATTCATGATCAGTATATTGTATTGTGTGTTCACCACTCAAAGTCAAGTGTCCTTCTATCTCCATTTATCCCCCCTTTACCCTTTTTTACCTTCCCCATTCCACTTTTCTTTTGTTAATCACCATACTGTTTTCTGTGGCTATGAGGCCTTTTGTTTTCTTTGCTTAATCCCTTTGCCTTTTTCACTCATTCCCCAACCCCTCTCCATTCTGACAGCTCTCAGTCTGTTTCTGTTTTGTTTGTTAGTTCATTTTGTTCATTAGATTTCACATATAAATGAATCATATAGTACTTATCTTTCTCTGACTAGCTTATTTTACTTAGCATAATATTCTCCAGGTCCATCCCTGCTGTCCCAAAAAGTGAGAGCAACCCTAACCAGTTTGGCTCAGTGGGTAGAGCGGTGGCCTGCTGACCAAAGGGTCCTGGGTTCTCTTCTGGTCAAGGGCACATACCTTGGTTGCAAGCTCCTCCCCAGCCCAGGCCCTAGTCAGGCCTCATGCAGGAGACAACCAATTGATGTGTTTCTCTCACATTGATATTTCTCTCTCTTTCCCACTCTCTTCCACTCTCTCTAAAAATCAATGGAAAAATATCCTTGAGTGAGAATTTAAAAAATAAAATAAAGGTGAGAGCACTTTTATAATGATGATTTCAAATGAAAACTTTGGTGTATTATTTGGATTTAAGCTATTTCATATTAAGATTTCTGAAAACAAACATATCTACATTGAGTGTGAGCCTGACATTTGCCAGCTAGTTTCTTCTTAAATTTTTTAGTAATGGTATCACCCAACTTCTTATAATATTAAGGTTGGTTTAGAGAGGAGAGAGGAAGTTGTGAAAAGGTTAAAATACGGGAAAGTCTTTACTCGTTGTATTGCTTTATTGATGACCAGAACGGTGAGCCCAGGTGTTTCCCGGGGTCGTGTCTCGCGACACTGAAGAATGAGCTCTGTGGACCAGAAGATTTAAGCAAAAGTGTGGAAAGTTTATTGCAAGCAGATTCAGACTCCCTGCACGGGGAGGGGGCCCAATAATGGGCTGCCCCCATTAAGCCTTGTAGTCCAGGGGTATATGTTTGCTACAAGCCTGCTCTATGTCTACCTGTGTTGTCACCTGATTGATTCCCTCATTGTTCTTGCCCAGCAACAGACCTGAACTTTCCCGGTTTCTATGTGTTCTTTCTCTGTCCCTATGCTGAACTTTGTCTCTCTGTGTCAATACACCTTATTGTTGCAGGCCCTCCCTTGGTTTCCCATGCCTCCTGCTTTGAATCCAGAAACATTTTATTATTTCTGTTTGGTTGGTTTCTGTGATCAGGCTGCTTAAACTGCTGTGTCTGCCCCTGCCTATGTTCCACCTGCATTTGTTTCCATTGGACCTGCCCTATCTGCCTGCGTTTCAAATGAAACCTCTCATTATTACTGTGGCTATCACCCATTATCACAAACTTAGTGGCTTCAAAACTTTTATCCTCTCAGATCTCTGGAAGTTAGAAGTACAAAATGAGTCATTGAGGGTTTCAAGTGTCAGTATGCCTCGCTCCTAAAGCCTCTGAGGAAAGAATCCCTTTCCTTGCCTTTCTCAGCTTTAAGATTGACTTCAGGTTTTGAATTAATGCCCTTTCATCTCATCACTCCAAACTTGGACTATTTTTAGTTTCTTGCTAAAAAATATATATCCAATATAGGAGGTAATGTGAAATTTTTAAAAAGTGACTCACCTTTATAATTCAAAAGAAGGCAGGACTGGAAGAACAGAACAGATGAGACAAATAGAAAAAAATAATTCCTTAAATTATCTCCCAATTTGCTTAAATAAGTTTAGTGTCATTTTTGAATAATATGTCTATGATTTCAGTATTTCTCAATGCTGCTTTTATGTTTTCAAATCAAAAGAGAATACACAATCATTAATTATCTCCTAAAAGCACTGTGTGTAGTTCGCTTTGCAAAACAATGCCCTTCAGGTAATAGGGTTCAAACTTCACAGAAGTAAGGTCCAGTGTTTCAGTCAGCCAGTCAGAGAAAGATAAATATCACATGATCTCACTCATTTGTGGAATATAATGAAGAACATAAACTGATGAACAAAAACAGATCCAGAGACAGAGAAGCATCGATCAGACCATCAAATCTCAGAGGGAAGGTAGCGGAGGGCGGGGGTAAGGGGAATAGATCAACCAAAGGACTTGTATGCATGCATATAAGCCTAACCAATGGACACAGACACCCGGGGGGTGAGGCATGAGTGGGGGGCAGGCAATGGGGAAATCAGGACACATATGTAATGCCTTAATCAGTAAAGAAAAAAAAATCAGTAAAGTTATCGTACATGTTAGTGGAATAAAATATAAGTACAAAAATAATTTCCATTCAGTTAAACCACCTTCTGCAGTTTCCTTTACCCATGGATTTTCATGATTCACATACCTGCGATTATAAAATAAAATGGCTTCAAATTTTAAAACATATACATATGATCTACTATTAGATTTAGTTGATATATTAAACTATCTCACATTTGCAGATAAAAGCATAAGAAATGGAGAGACTGAATGCATTCCAGAAACATTTTCCAGTACCAAACTCAATTTGCCTCTGAGACAAATGAGGGGCTTCCAAAGTTATGTACTGGATTTTATTATTTTTTGCAAGAGTAAAAAAAAAAAAGTGAAGTTAATAAACCCCATTTTCAATATATCCTGTGTATCTGCAATTCCCTGTACCTTTAGCCAACCTGTTTTCTAAATGAAAAGAAAATTGACTTTTCAGGCAGAAAAGAAAGTGCACATTAGATACCAGTAGACTAAGTTCAGCAGCAGATTGAGCAAACTAGACTTTTGTGTTTTTTTCTAAGAAATATGTAAATACACTGCATGTGATCTCTTCTCAAAATCCATTTAGGTTCTTTGGTCTCTGTTGTTTTTTGTTCTTCTTCCCTATCAATATCCTACCTTCTCACATATAAGCAAAACTTACTGATTACCCATTCTTTACAATTTTATGTTAGGGACTTGTAGGCATGTTTTAGCCCTTATGTTAAGGCAACTGTAGAATCACATGTAAAAATGATTTGCTACTACATGTTTCCAAAAGGGGGGAAAAAAGCAGACAATGAACTTCTAGTTATTTTTCAAGTAAAATTATTTGTCCCCAGTAGAGTAAATTTTCTGGAGCATGCCTCTTCTTCCTTCCCAGTCTGCACAGTTTTTGCTCCACCAATAGTTTACTGCAGAGGTAGAGGGATGGACCCTTTTGTAATCTGAATTCCATGCCCTTGGTTCTGCTGTCAAGCTCTGCTCTGTTCTTTCCCATTGCTGCAACAGCAAATCCATTTGGGCTCTGCATGACAACCCATGAAATCTGCAAGGGCACCATTTTCTGAACATCTAACAGTGAGTTAAGTACTGCAGAAGTTACAAAGAATATTAAGTCTCATTTTTTACATAAAAATTATAGAGATCGTAGGAAAAGTGAGTTAAAATAAAGTATGTTTAAAGTAAATACCATAAGATACCAAATAAAAAAGTGCTATAGAGAACATCCCATTACAGGACATGAGAGCATTTACTCTTATCTGGTGAAATTAAGGAAAAGTGCCATTTCCTGCTCTCTCTCTCTCTCTCTCTCTCTCTGTCTCTCTCTCTCTGTCTCTGTCTCTGTCTCTCTCAGCATATTTATAGAAGTTTGTGAAAATAACATCAATTTTTCAAAATTCCTCTAACACTTGGAACCTCTAGTTTTTCTGCCCCTATCTTCAGTGGCAAATCAGGTTGACCAGAGAAAGGTGAAACACTTATATGAAACGTTAAACAGAACTTTCACTTGTTAGAATTTATTGAAATGAGTATTTGTCACCTACTTATTATTTTTAATTCAGAAAACACAATGCCTGCAATATACTCATTACATAGTTACTTCCAATTCATCACATGTTCTCCATAGAACAGGAATGAGTTAGGCATTTAAAAACAGCAAAGCTTTCAGTCATCACAACTATAGAGACATTTGTCATCTAATGTTGAGGAGCTCCTACCAAATGAGTACTGTCATTCTTCTCCAGTGTGGATTATTCAGCACTCTGGTGTCTTCCTGAACCAATGACCTACACAAGGGGCAGCAAGCAGTGTGGCTAACTGTGGATATGATGTGTGTGCTTCTCCTCTTACTAATAGATACACCCATATTTTTCCACACAAAACTCATATAAGGAAATATGATACTACTTCATATTCAAAGTGCACTTGTACCAAAAGGCACAAATGCATTCAGGGAAGGTCTACAAATGTTCTTAGTAATTGCTACTTAAGGGCATTAAATCCACCACTGTCTTTCTGGATTTCTTGATAGGAGTGCATATTCTTTGGATAGAAGCTTAACTCTAAAGGAAAAAAAAAATATTGAAAGGGCTGTTCAGGAGATACATATTTTAGCTACATACAACACCCATGAGCCTTGTGATTGCTTTCAGATTAATCAGTGGAATGAGCACTGGACTATGACTTACAGAACCAGAGACTGGGTCCAAATTGCAGTATTTAATAACTGAGATGATAGAAATTATCATATGAGGTCAGAGCCTAATCCAGTTTTGAGGTCTGGATCTCTGCACTAAGATTCTTTGGGACAGCTCTGTATTCTTGTTATGCATTTCCTTTAGGTCCTGGCTAGTTCATTTCTCTTATTTGTAGTTTTCATAGTTGAATTGTTCTAATTAGATAAATTATTTAAACCCATTACATATCACATAAATAGTTTTAGACAGATACACTCTATTTTATAGTACTTCATTACATGGATTTTAGAAATGAATAACAAGAATGACATTGTTAGTAGACACACTATTTAATAATCTGTTTCTCAAGCTATTTTTAATCAGGAGACATGTCTTCCTAATAATATAAAAATTTTTCTAATGAGTAATCATAAGTGGCTGAAGTGGCCTTTACAAAGTATAGGGTGAAAATCTAGTGTCAAACTCCTAAACTTTCAAGTCATGCTGTCAAAGAGGAAATATTCGGAACCAGAGCTGTGCACAGCTACATAATAGTCCCATTGTGAGAGTGAACTATCCTGGTCTTATAACTGGTACGAGTCTCTGAATAGTGTCAGGACCTTTTAAATGTCAGAATTTTCTGGCTCTGGGCCCCTTCTGTCTGTTCTGCATGGAACATTGTGACTGATTTGCAATAGGCAGATAGTTAGTACTTAAAAATTTCCTGAACTTTTTCTTATGATCATAAATGGCAATAGCTGTATGAGAAAGATTGAGGGAAGTTAGAAAGCACTAGAGAAGAGGTTGGTTGAAATTTTGAACTTGTATTAACCTCATAGTGGAAATGTATTCAGGCCAGAACTCTATGAAAAATCTCAAGTAAATACTTGATATTTATTGGATGCCTTAGGGAAGATAAATACTTTAAAGACACACATCCTATTTTAAATATATATTTTTTCAATATATTGATTTCTATTGTTGAAATGGTAATCACTAAAATTAATAAATTTTATTTATTAAAAACACGTTTTTGAATTTCTGATTGGATTCTTTCTCTCTTTCTTTTTCCAAACAAATCTTATTAATGTCTATGTAGCTCTTATGGGATGCTTACCTTGTAATTCAGATATTGTATATATTCTTTATTATATCTAAGATTTGTAATAAGAAGAAGTCTTTCCAAGTGCTTCTTAAAATGTGCATTTGTTTTTCACAAAAATATTATTGTTATTCTTTCAAAAATATTTTTATATACTCAAAAATTTTTTCAAGAATCTATCATTTATGTATTAGACTCTCTCCTTGAGAAGTTATCTCTGAGTTTTGTGAAGCTCAGTGTCCAGAATGAAACACAAATATTATTGAGAAACTGATAAAATCTTTATTTTAAAATTGATACAACTTGAAGAGACACTTTTAATTAGAAAAATTAGTACAAGAATTCTGATCAATAACTTTCCCAGTAAGAAGTATGTGATGATTCACTGGGTTTGAGCATTACTTTATTATCAGTTACCAGCATTCTCTTATTTAATGAAGCAAAAGAAAACATAGATTTTATTCTAATAAATACACCCAATGCAGAGTGAAATAAAATACTTTTTAAATTAAGACAAAAATGAAAAAGAAGTTACCTCAATGTGATGTTTATGTGGATTTATTTCTCACTAATTCTGTCCTAAAACACCTTAGAATAATGATGCATTTATTCTAATTCTATTATTTTGCTTTGTGTTATTTTAAAGAACTTAAAAGTGTGAGGATCATATGGGAAAAATATGGAGTTTTCTCAAAAAATTAAAAATGGAACTGCCATTTGACCCAGTGATCCCATTTCTAGGAACAGATACTAGAACCGGAAACACCAATCAGAATGAGGGTATGCCCCTGTGTTCATAGCAGCGCAATGTACAATAGCTAAGATCTGGAAACAGCCCATCAGTAGATGAGTGGATAAAAGAAGCTGTGATATATTTACACCATGGAATACCATGCAGCAGCATACACTTGATCTTAGCCAAAAGGCCGAGAAGCGATGTATGCAGCAGTATAAAAGAAGGATCTCTTACCCTTTGAAACAGCATGGAGATACCTGGAGAGTATCATGCTAAGTGAAATAAGCCAGTCAGAGAAAGGTAAGTATCACATGATCTCACTCATATGTGGGATCTAATCCTACATAATAAAAGGGTAATATGTAAATTCCATCACTCCGCTATGCCCACGATTGGGCCAGCAGGAGGCGCAGGGGGCAGGACTCGGGGTGGCCGGGGTGGTGATTGGGCCGGCAGGACGCTGAGCTCGAGTCGCCAGGTCAGCGTCTGCGCCATGGCTGTGCTGCGGCACAGAAGGGGCCTCTGGGGCAGCGAGCTGGGTGTTTGGAGGCCCAGGCTGATGAGGTGGCGCAACCAGGGGGGCGGGGGCGGCGTGGCTCCCGGGGGAGGAGTCTGGCGGCAGTTGGGCCGCTGGAGCGCGCGGCTTGTCCTCAGAGGACGCGGGTTTCCACGCAGCCCGGCCGGCGGGAGGGAGGGCTCATGAGGAGGCGGCGGCAGCCCCAGCCTTCCTGGGCGGGAGGCAAAGGCAAGACCCAGGCCTGGGCTCCGCCTAAATCATGCACTGGGCCTCTAGTGAATAAAATAAACTGATGAACAAATTAGATCTAGAAACATGGAAGGAGGGAACAGACTGACAAATCTTAGAGAGAAAGGGGAGGGGGAGTTGGCAGGAAGAGATCAACCAAAGAACTTATATGCATATATGCATATCCCATGGGCACAGAAAATAGTGAGGTGAAGGCCTGAAGGAGGAGAGGACAAGAGCAGGGGGGAGGGAGTCAAGGGGGGGGAGGGAGTCAAGGGGGACATATGTAATAATTTCAACAATAAAGATAATTGCTTTTTTTAAAAAAATGTGAGGATAAATCTTTTTAAAGTATTAAAAAATGGCTGTAGGCCCCTGGCAAGTGTGACTCAGTTTTGTGTGTGTGTGTCTTTCAGTGTAACAAGAGGTTGCTGGTTCAATTTCAGGTCAGGGCACATGCCCAAGTTGTGGGTTCAATCCCTGGCAGGGGGCATGCAGGAGGCAGGAGACAGCTGATTGATGCTATACTCTCACATACATGTTTCTTCTTCCTTCTTGCTCTCTAAAAAAATCAATAAATTACTTTTTAAAATGTGAAATAATACAAATTAAAGAATGCCTGTAGGGCATAAGTTTAAAGATTTAGTTGAAAACAATTCAAAACTTATTTGAGACATAAATATTGTTAATTTTCCAAATTTTTTCTAGTAATTAGAAATCATTTGATTTTTAGTAGTAATACTAAATATGCCTTCATTTTGGACTTAGATAGATGTCATCAGTGGAAAGAAAGAACTGAAAACTTGTATAATGTAAATTGTGGTTATGGCTCTAAAATAATTATTTTTCCTTTTAACTTTAGTAATCATGTTTGTACATTCATTTGAAGAAAAGAAATGACTATATCTTAGCCAAGAAAATAGAAGTGAACTGAAAAGAATTTAAGCTAGAACTATTACTAAGTATTTCTAAAAAATATTGTTTTGCTGCAAATTATTTATCCTTAATACAGGGTGGGGCAAAAGTAGGTTTACAGTTGTTCATATGGAAAATAATGCAGCAATTACAAAATAATATGCAAGAATAAACTTTCACAAACTCACAACTGTAAACCTACTTTTGTCCCAGCCTGTATATAATGATGACTATTCGTGGTTCCATTTTTTTTCTTCAGAGATTTGAATTTAAATGTGAAATAGCACAATAAATAAATATAACTATTGATTTTTTAAATAACTAGGCTACAAAATGGTATTATTTAACAATAAAAATGATATTCTGTTAGACTTTATGAACTTACAGTGGAAAATATTTCTCTTTTTTTTAAAGAAAAATATTAGTGAATATTTTTAAGGCCAAAACAGATTATTAAACTGAAATATATAAGGTTTATATAACCCTTTAGCATTTGCAAAGCATCAATTATATATTACCTTTTACAGCTTTGTGACTACTTGCATTTTCCTCTATTTTTATACTTTCAGAAATTTTAGTTAATCATATTTCTCCGTTTATAGTACACAAATTTACTTCACTCATGAAACCAACTTTGCATATAGTAAAAGGTAGAAATCCAGCTTATTTTTTTCACTATGAAATTCCCCAATATCATATACTAAAGTTATCTATATGTTTTTTAACATTTATCATATAAAAATATCACACAGAAACAGATTGTTCTCTGCCTTATCTATTCTATCTCATTGGTCTGTTTGCTATCACTAAACTAGTTCTATGTTTTTCTTTTCTTTTTTTCTTTTGAATGTTTTACTTTACCATGGCTTCTTAGTGAAATATCTTAAGTTGTAATTCTTTTTTTAAATATCTCTATTGATTAAGGTGTTACATATGTGTCCTAATCCCTCCATTAACCTCCCAACCCTCCCCCTCCCCACTCATGCCCTCATCCCCCTGGTGTCCATGTCCATTGGTTAGGCTTATAGGCATGCATACAAGTCCTTTGGTTGATCTCTCCTCCTTTCCCCCACCCTCTCCTATCTTCCTCTGAGGTTTGGCAGTCTGATCGATGCTTCTCTGTCTCTGGATCTGTCCCTGTTCATCAGTTTATTTTGTTCATTATATTTCACAAGTGAGTGAGATCATGTGGTATTTATCTTTCTCTGACTGGCTTATTTCACTTAGCATAATGCTCTCCAGTTCCATTCATGCTGTTATAAATGGTAAGAACTTCTTTTTTACTGCAGCGTAGTATTCCATTGTATACATGTACTAAAGTTTTTTAATCCACTCATCTGCTGATGGGCACTTAGGCTATTTCCAAATCTTAGCTATGGTGAATTGTGCTATGAACATAGGGGTGCATATATCCTTTCTGATAGGTATTTCTAGTTTCTTGGGATATATTCCTAGAAGTGGGATCACTGGGTCAAATGGGAGTTCCATTTTTAGTTTTTTGGGGGAACTCCATACTGTTCTCCACAGTGGCTGCACCAGTCTGCATTCCCACCAGCAGTGCAAAAGAGTTCCTTTTTCTCTGCATCTTCACCAACACTTGTCATTTGTTGATTTGTTGATGATAGCCATTCTGGCAGGTGTGAGATGATACCTCATTGTTGTTTTGATTTGCATCTCTCGGATAATTAGTGACTTTGAGCATGTTTTCAATATGTTTCTTGGCTTTCCTTCCGTCCTCCTTCAAAAAGTGTCTATTTCGGTCAGTTGCCCATTTTTTGATTGGATTGTTTATCTTCCTTTTGTTAAGTTGTATGAGTTCCCTGTAAATGTTGGAGATTAAAACCTTATCGGTGGTGACATTGGCAAATATGTTCTCCCATGCAGTGGGCTTTCGTGTTGTTTTGTTGATGGTTTCTTTTGTTGTGCAAAAGCTTTTTATTTCGATGTAGTCCCATTTGTTTATTTTCTCTTTAGTTTCCATTGCCCTAGGAGCAGTATCAGTGAAGAAGTTCCTTCGGCATATGGCTTAGATTTCGCTGCCTGTTGATTCCTCTAGTATTTTTATGGTTTCCCGTCTTATGTTTAAGTCCTTTATCCATTTTGAGTTTATTTTTGTGTATGGTGTAAGTTGGTGGTCTAGTTTCATTTTTTTTCATGTATCTGTCCAATTTTCCCAACACAATTTGTTGAAGAGACTGTCTTGACTCCATTTTATATTCATGCCTCCTTTGTCAAATATGAATTGGGCATAGTGGTTTGGGTCAATTTCTGGATTCTCTATTCTATACCATTGATCTATATGTCTGTTCTTATGCCAGTACCAGACTGTTTTAAGAACAGTGGCTTTGTAATACAGCTTGATATCTGGTATTGAGATCCCACCTACTTTGTTCTTCTTTCTCAGGATTGCTGCAGCTATTCGGGGTCTTTTTTTTATTCCAGATGAATTTTTGGAAAGTTTGTTATAGGTCTGTGAAATATGCCATTGTATTTTAATGGGGATTGCATTGAATCTGTAGATTGCTTGGGGTAGTATGGACATTTTGATGATGTTGATTCTACCAATCCATGAACATGGTATGTTCTTCCATCTGTTTATGTCTTCCTCTATCTATTTTTTCAGTGTCCTGGAGTTTTTCGCATATAGGTCTTTTACCTCCTTAGTTAAGTTTATTATTAGGTATCTTAATTTTTCTGGTGCAATGGTAAATGGGATTGCTTTTTTAGTCTCTCTTTCTATAAGTTCATTATTGGTGTAAAGAAATGCCATAGATTTCTTGACATTAATTTTGTACCCTGCTACATTATCAAGTTCATTAATTAAGTCTAGTAATTTTTTGATGGAGTCCTTAGGGTTTTTTATGTACAATATCATGTCATCTGCAAATAAGGACAGTTTTACTTCTTCTTTTCCAATTTGGATGCCTTTTATTTCTTCTTCTTATCTGATTGCAATGGCTAATACTTCCAGTACTATGTTGAACAGGAGTGGTGAGAGTGGGAATCCCTGTCTTGTTCCTGTTCATAGGGGAAAAGATTTTAATTTTTGTCCATTGAGTATGATGTTGGCTGTGGGTTTTTCATATATGGCTTTTATTATGTTGAGGTATGATCCCTCTATTCCCACCTTGTTGAGAGTTTTTATCAAGAAAGGGTGTTGGATTTTGTCAAATACTTTTTCTGCATCAATTGATATGATTATGTGATTTTTATCTCTCAATTTGTTTATGTGATGTATCACATTTATTAATTTGCAGATATTGTACCATCCTTGCATCCCAGGGATAAATCCTACTTGGTCATGGTGTATGATCTTTCTGATGTATTGCTGGATCCGATTTGATAGAATTTTGCTGAGGATTTTAGCATCTATGTTCATGAGGGATATTGGCTTATAATTCTCTTTCATTGTGTTGTCTTTATCTGGTTTTGGTATTAGGGTGACGCTGGCTTCATAGAATGAGCTTGGAAGTGTTCCTTCCTCTTGAATTTTTTGGATTAGTCTGAGGAGGATAGGTTTTAGTTCTTCTTTGAATGTTTGGTATAACTCCCCTGTGAGGCCATCTGGCCCCGGGCTTTTGTTTGCTGGGAGCTTTTTGATGAATGCTTCAATTTCTTCCATAGTTATTGGCCTATTGAGATTTTTAGAATCTTCTTGATTGAGTTGTGAAAGGTTGTATTTTTCTAGGAATATGTCCATTTCCTCCTGGTTATCTAATTTGTTGGAGTAGAGTTGTTCATAGTGTTTTTGAATAATCCTTTGTATTTCTGTGGGGTCTGTTGTTATTTCGCCTTCTCATTTCTGATTTTGTTTATTTGAGTCCTCTCTTTTGGCTTCTTGGTGAGCCTGGTTAGAGGTTCATCAATCTTGTTTATCTTTTCAAAGAACCATCTCTTGGTTTCATTGATCTTTTGTATTGTTTTTTTGGTCCCTATGTCATTTATTTCTGCTCTGATCTTTATTACCTCCTTCTTTCTGCTCACTCTGGGCCTTTCTCTTTGCTCTCTTTCTAATTCTTTGAGTTGTAGAATTAGATGATTTACTACCATTTTTTCTTGTTTTTTCAGTTAGGCCTGTAGAGCTATAAACTTCCCTCTCAGGACTGCTTACATTGTGTCCCATAGATTTTGGATTGTTATGTTTTTGTTGTCATTAGTTTCCAGGATGCTTTTAATTTCTTCTTTGATCTCATTGGTAACCCAGTCATTATTTAATAGCATGCTATTCAGCTTCCAAGTGTTTGAGAGTTTTGGATTGTTTTTATTGTAGTTTATTTCTAATTTTATGGCATTGTGGTCTGAGAAGATGCTTGGTATGATTTCAAACTTCTTGAATTTGGGGAGACTTTGCTTGTGACCTAATATGTGGTCTATTTTTGAAAATGCCCCATGTGCACTTGAGAAGAACGTATATTCTGTGGTTTTGGGGTGAAATGTTCTGAAGATGTCAGTTAAGTCCATCTGATCTAGTGAGTCATTTAGGATTGCTGTGTTTTTGCTGATTTTTTGTCTAGAGGACTTATCCAGTGATGGCAGTGGTGTATTAAAGTCCCCTACTATAACTGTATTGTTGTCGATCTCTCCCTTGATATCTTCCAGGAGTTTTGTTATGTTTTTGGGTGTTCATGTGTTGGGTGCATATATGTTTGTCAGGGTTATATCCTCTTATTGTATCGATCCCTTTAGTATTATAAAGTGGCCTTCTTTATCTCTCGTTATGGCATTTACTTTGAGGTCTATTTTGTCAGATATAACAGCTTTTTTTTCATTTCCATTTGCCTGAAAGATATTTTTCCATCCCTTCACTTTCAATCTGTGTGAGTCTCTTGTTCTGAAGTGGGTCTCTTGTAGACAGCATATATATGGGTCATGTTTTTTTATCCGTTCAGCCACTCGATGTCTTTTGATTGGAGCATTTAGTCTGTTTACATTTAAAGTTATTACTGAAAGGTATTTGTTTGTAGTCATATCTATTTTTGTGTCTGTGTTCCTTCTTACCTGCTTATTTCTTCTTTTTATAGTATTCCCTTTAGCATTTCTTGCATTGCTGGTTTGGTGGTGATAAACTCCCTTAGCCTTTTTTTGTCTGTGAAGCTCCTGATTTCCCCTTCAATTTTGATTGATAGTCTTACTGGATAGAGTATTCTTGGATTCAGTCCTTTGCTTTGCAACACTTTGTATATCTCATTCCATTCCCTTACAGCTTGATGTGTTTCTGTTGAGTAATCATTTGATAATTGGATGGGTGTTCCTTTGTAGGTAACTCTCTGTCCCTCTCTTGCCGCCTTTAAGATTCTCTCTTTGTCATTTATATCTGCCATTGAAATTATAACTTGTCTTGGTGTGGGTCTTTTGGGGTTGATCCTGCTTGGGACTCTCTGTACTTGCATAACTTTTATCTTTCCCATATCCGGGAAGTTTTCTGTCATAATTTCTTCAAATAGATTTTCTAATCCTTGCTGCTCTTCTTGTCCTTCTGGCAGCCCTATTACACGTATGTTACTTCGTTTCATGTTGTCCCAAAGCTCCCTTAGGCTTTTCTCCTGCTTTTTAATTTTTTTCTCCAATTGCTGTTCAGATTGAGCTTGTTTCTGTACCTGATCTTCTAACTCACTAATTCGGTCCTCTGCTTCTTGTAGTCTACTGTTGAAACTTTCCATGGTGTTTTTGATTGTAGCTATATCACTTTTCATTTCTTCCTGATTCTTGCATAAGTTGTTGATTTTCTCATCCATCCGATGTATAAATTCCATGACCATTACTCTGAACTCTTTTTCGGTCATGTTGCAAGCTTCAGTTTCACTAATTTCCTTTCTTGGCAATTCCTCATTTTCTTTCCTCTGTGGATTGTGTCGTCTCCCCATTCTGACTATCACCAGAAAGTTCAAGTTTCAATTTGCGTGGACCTGGGCTGTGTGCCATGGGAACTTCACACCACCCAAGTTTCACTGAAGTGCTCTGACACTAGGACGTGTGGCTGCCATGGGCTTGTGGGAACCAGGCTCACCCAGGGTCACTGTTACCAGCATTCAGTGTGGTCTCATGTGTTCACCTAGAATCAGGGACCCTGCCTGCACTGCGCTATTGGCGTGTGCTGAAAATGAGTCCGCTAGCGCATGCCAGGAGTCAAGGTTTCCCTGTGTCTACACCAAGATTTGAGTATCAGAGTCTCTGTTGCCTTGTGCAGCTTCTTGCTGAGAATCAGTGTCCCCATGTGCGCATGCACCAAGAATTGGAGTCACTGGCTCTTAGTGTGAATGTGCTGTGAGTCAGGGATCCCAGCGCACACAATAAGAAACAGAGTCAAGTCAGTGGTGCTCAGTGCTGCCTCTTGCTGGGACAATCTGGGTCCGGGTCACCACGGGGGACTGGGTTGCACAGTAGCTCTGTGGTGTGCCTGCGAAAATGGACTTCCGTGGAAAACAGACTTCCGTGTGCGCTGAGGAAAACAGACTTCTGTGTGTGCTTGCCCAGAATCTAAGTCAAGTGGCACTGCCGCCCTGCGTGGGCTTCGGGTTTGGTCACCTGATTGCGTTGTGGGGAGCAGATTCCAGTGTAGCAGCACTGCGGCCTATGCGGGCACTCCCAAGCTCAAATTCCCATAGGGGTGCTGAGGCCAGAGTGAGGGGCAGGTCTATCAGTTAGTATGGAGCTATCCGCGAGCCTGTGGGGAGGGGGATAGCTCTTTGACTCACAGAAATCTGTGGCCGGTAAGTCTGGATTCTTGTTGTCCCTTGGTCTGAAGCTCTGGTCGCAGTTCTCTGTCCCCAGTGGCTGCAGGGTCCTGGTTTGCATCTGAGATGCGACTGGGTGGTTCTGAGGCCAGGATCTTAGTCTCAAGCAGCTCTGTCTCTCAAGATGTCATGGTCTCCGTGCCCACACCGGCCACCTAGAAGCGTCCGCTTTGTGCATGGGGCTCCGCCATCTAAGACTGCCCGGTTTGGCAGCCCCTTGGAGGACCTGCAGAATCTAACTGTCCCTAGCTCATACACACACACACCACACACGTCTACACTCTCTTTTATGGCTCCATCACTCTCTCACACTCTCTCCCTCTCTACCTTCCTGCCAGTCGCCATTTCCCAACCTAGTTCTATATTTTTCATTTCTAGCAATTTGATACCTGTACTATAGTATATGTTATTATTATATGCTCAAGAAGGCCTTCTGTTTTCCTTTACACATCTTTTAACAAAAACTAATTTACATATTTTTTGAAATTTTTAGTTTAGTTCTCTAATTTAAAATATATTATTATTATTTTTTTTTTTTAATATATTTTATTGATTTTGTACAGAGAGGAAGAGAGAGGGATAGAGAGTCAGAAACATTGATGAGAGAGAAACATCGATCAGCTGCCTCCTGCACACCCCCCCACTGGGGATGTGCCCGCAACCAAGGTACATGCCCTTGACCGGAATCGAACCTGGGACCCCTGAGTCCGCAGGCCGACGCTCTATCCACTGAGCCAAACCGGTTTCGGCTAAAATATATTATTTTTATTTTATACTAGCTGTACCTGACCACACATTGCTGTGGCTCAGTCTGGTTAAATGGAAAAGAAAGCGCACATTTCTAATATGTTTAACTTCACAATGCTTGTGGGCATACAATATTTTTTGTTGTTCCATTGTCTGTGCAGATATAGAGATTGTCTGGTTTGCCAACTCTAGAACACGCAACATATAATAGTCCATGTGAGAAGCAATCTGTGTCTAGATCTAAACCGCACAATTCTAAAGATTGGCCCTGACCTTTGTTGATGGTGATTGCAAACACCAATCGAATTGGGAATTGCAACGTCTTAAATTGAAATGGCATATCCGTTGGAATCATAGGAATGCGAGGAATGAGGACATCTTCACCTTTGAAAGGTCATGTCAAGATTGTTGCTTCTACGATGTTGCTCATTAATTTTTTTACTGCAAGCCGCGTGCTGTTGCAAAGCTTTGGCTGGTTGATATTTCACAACATGATAATTGGCATGCCGATTTTCAATTGCAGTACGTGTGGTGGCATCACTGGCAGATCAAGTGAATTCAAAAATTCTGTTGGATAATTAACCGCTTCATCTGCTTCTACAACAGTGTCGACGGACTTGTATGTTACTGCCTTGCTTTGAATGTTAGACTGAATAATATTGTTAAGTTCATAGACGTCTTTGTTCTTGGCCGCAAGAATAGCTTGTTCACTCAGCCAATTGTGATTCTTATAATTGGTTTGAATATTGGGAAATACTTTTTCAACCAATTCTTCTTTTGACATCACTAAATTGCAGAAGTTATGAGGCAATGAAATTCGTCCTGAGGTCAGATCAACTGGCACCTTTCTGTTCCCAATTTCCAGCAATTGATGTGAGACTATCTCAGCTGATCGATCATTTTGCAGCTGGACATTCATATTTGTAGTTAATTTTAACATCTTTACATGTCGCCACAAAGTAGATTATTTCAGGCAAGCATTTATTTCATCCACTGGTGTTGATCGAGGAATTACAGGTAATGTTTGCCTGAAATCTCCTGCAAGCAATATTAATGCGTTCCCAAATGGTCTGATGTTTCCATACAAATCTTGCAATGATCGATCAAGAGCCTCGAGCAATTTTTTGTGTGCCATTGTGCATTCATCCCAAACAATAAGTTTGCATTTCTGCAATACTTTTGTCATGCCAGATGCTTTGGAAATGTTGCACGTGGGAGTTTCAATGAATTGCATGTTCAATGGCAATTTCAAAGCAGAATGAGCAGTTCTTCTACCTGGTAGCAATGTTGCAGCTATTCCGGACAATGCAAGAGCTAAGGCTATGTCATTTTGGGATTGAATTGCTGCCAGAATCAATCTAATTAGGAATGTTTTGCCAGTTCCTCCTGGCGCATCTAAGAAGAAGATTTCTCCAACCACGTTATTGACAGTTTGCATTATTTGATCGTAAATGCCTTTTTGCTCAAACGTTAGCTTAGGAATATTTGATTGCACATACGACAAAAGATCACCCGTGTTGTAATTTTGTTCACGACGCAATTCTACATTGAATGAAGCAGCAGCAGATCGATTTGGTGATGGCATTCCCAATTGATTGTTCTCGATTTCTAAGCACAAATCTTCAATCATTATCAACATTGAAATGGAATCGTAAAATTGGAAATTTGGAAATCGTAAATGGATCGTAAATCGGAAACATTGAAATGGAATTGTAAAATATTTAGTATAGCGTGTGTTGCTTTTACGTCCAACAGATGGCGCTGTTTTTCAAAAAAAAGCATGTTTTTACCTGTCACAGGTGTGGCATCTGTATAATAGTAGGTATAGGGTATATAAAAATGCGCTTGTATTCAAATGCAACTTTGTGTCAAAATTTCAAAACAATCGATGAAGAACTTTCAGAGATTTAAGATTTTGAACAAACAAACATTTACATTTTTATTTATATAGATTAGATATTTTGGAAAATGAAGTATGCTTTTTTATGTTGTTTTCATTATCCTTATATCTTGATACTTTATTCTGCCTTTATTTCTTTTCTAATCAGAATGTTTCTACTGAGAATACTTATAAAATAACTAGTGGCTCAGTGCATGATATTCATGCATGGGGGAGTGTCCCTCAGCTGGCCTGCACCCTCTCCAATCTGGGACACTCTCGTGGGACGTCCAACTGCCAGTTTAGGCCCGATCCCTGAACCGGCAGTGGACATCCTTCTCACAATCCGGGACCACTGGCTCCTAACTGCTCGCATGCCTGACTGCCTGCCTGCCTGATTGCCCCTAACAACTTCTGCCTGCCAGCCTGATCACCCCCTAACTGCTCCCCTGCCAGCTTGATTGATGCTTATCTACTCCCCTGCCAGCCTGATAGCCCCCAACTGCCCTCCCCTGCTGGTCTGACCACCCCCAAGGCTTTTATTAGTATAGATCTTTTGAATAATTACATTTGGGCAGTTTTATAAATCTCAAAAGATCTTTATTTTTCCCCTCATCCTAATATATAAAAAGCCAGGGGCCATCATGACTGAAACAACCGGACAGACAACTGAACACAGGCTGTGTGGGGCGACCAGGCTGGCAGAGGGGTTAGTGAGGGATGACCAAATGACTGACCAGCAGGCTGCGTGGGGCGACCAGGCCAGCAGGGGGGGCAGTTGGGACAACCAGGGCAGCAGGGGTGGGCAGTTGGGGGTGACCAGGCTGGCAGGGGGGGCAGTTAGGGGTGACCATGTTGGCAGAGGGGGGGCAATTAAGGGCAATTAGGTTGGTGGGGGGCAGTAAGGGGCAAGCAGGCCAGCTGGGGGGCAGTTGGGGTGACCATGCTAGCAGAGGAGGTCAGTTGGGGGCAACTAGGCTGGCGGGGGGCAGTAAGAGGTGGCCAGGCTGCCAGGGGGGCAGTTGGGGGTGACCAGGCCAGCAGAGGAGGACAGTTGGGAGCAACAAGGCTAGCAGGGGGGCAGTTTGAGTGATCAGGCAGGTAGGCAAGTGAGAAGTTAGAAACCAGTGGTCCCGAATTGTGAGAGGGCTGTCCAACTGCCGGTTTAGGCCCGATCCCTGGGATCAGGCCTAAACTGGCAGTTGGAAATTTCATGAGGGGTCCCAGATTGGAGAGGGTGCAGGCTGGGCTGACAGGGACCCCCCCCCCCCCATGCACGAATTTCATGCACTGGGCCTCTAGTGTTATAATAATTGTTTACCTTAAAATAAGCAGGTATTTGTTAAATTATTTCTCTTTAATACTCTTTAAGTCCTCCTTTTTAAATTTTATTACAATTTCACAAAGCATCCCATGAGACAAGGCTACATTGTAGCAATGATACATCAAGACAAAGATAAGTCCATTTAATAATAACATATGTACTCAGGAAAAACATGAATATTCTGTAAATCAGCAAAATGTTTCAACATTCCCCTAACCTGGCTAATATGGGTGAGTGTTACACCTTTATCAATTAGTATTAGACTTAATCTCATCTCTTCTTCTAGAGAATATGCATGAAGAGACCCAATCGTAGAAATGTTCCAACTTCATGAAGGCTCCCCATCAGCATAAGCTCCATCTCCTTGAGTCCTCTCCAAAAGCACTTAAAGCTTATATTGTCTGTCTTTCTTAACACCTACTTCATGAGACTACTCCACAATTCTCACAGTGTGCATTCTCCTTTGCTAAAATGAAAAACATAACCAACTTCTTTAAATACAGGGTGTTCATAGGTGTCTCTGCTTAAAGGATATTGATAAAAGGAGAGAGGAGAGAGCACAAGCTAACTTAGAACCATTCTAAATGAGTCACAAGAGGGATACTCCTAATATTTAAAATTTGTGTTATATTCCACTGAAAGCTCTAAGCCCAGATTCACTTTCTTTCTAAGTGAGTCTCCAAAGTTCAATTATATTATGTCAGAATTTCTTTTCTCAGCTGGAGGATGGATGTGGTCAATGTTGCTTTGACAGACAGAGGAGTTCTTTTAAAACACACACACAGCTCTATGTCCCCTTAAAAAAGACATAAACATAAATTAAGTTAGAATATATAGATCTCAGGAAAATTGTGCCTCTTTATAGATATTTATGTTGAAGCACACAATTAGTAGTATATGATCCTCCTGACATTTTGTTCCCTATGCATAAATCTGTTAAGAAGGAAGCTCTCTGCTTAGCTGAGATGGTCTACCTAAAAAATAAAACAAACAAACAAAAAAAAAACAAAAACAAAAAAAAACAGACAGGAAGCTCCCAATACAAAACAATGGCTTATCATTGAGAAATTATGAGTTCTGTTTCCATTTGGTTCTTAACGAGTTTGACGGTTCTGTTTGCCTCTTTGTCAAATTCCCCTCCATGAAAAGGGGAGAGCTGATCTACCTGATGGGGGATGTGTTAAAATGATTAATGCTAAAGAAAGACTGTGAGGAAAATTTGCACCCAAGTTCAGTGCATTACTATTTCACTAAATCACAATTTTCTTGATGTTCATATCAGTGGCCTACTGTTTATGCAACAATACTGATTCAGACTTCATTTATAAAAAAATTTTTTGAAAGGCAGGAACAAAAGGAAAGAGAATTCACAACACAAAGCAAAGAGAAATTACAGTAATAGGAACTTTAATACTGTAGCATTCTTTCATTGTCTGATGCTATTTAATCTTGAGGCATAGATGAGAAAATAAAGAGAAAAAATTAAGGTGTAGCCATTGTACAGTAGGCAAAGTGAGATTGCTTAGACTGATTACTCTGAACACAAGAAAATAGCTATAGAATGTCTAGAATTCCCTAGATGACTATTGTGGATCTGAGTGGTCTCTCAACAACCTTCATTTTCAGATAGGTTACATTGAAGTACCAATTTTTTTCTCAAATACTTCATTTTAGTTATTTAAAAATATTTATTGTTGAAAAATCACATATATCCACTTTTTCCCCACATTGACCTTTTCTAGACCAACCCTGTCCCCCACCCCAGGCCTTCACCAAAAAACCTATTGTCTGTGTCCATAAATTATGCTTATATGCATACAAGTTCTTTGGTTGATCTCTTCCCACCACCCACCCACTCACTTTCACTCTGAGATTCGACAATCTGTTTCATGCTTCTATGTTTCTGGATCTATTTTGTTCATCAGTTTATTTTGTTTAATAGATTCTGTATGAGTGAGATCATGTGAAACTTGTCTTTCTCTGACTGACTTATTTCACTTAGCATAATACTCTCCAGGTCACTCCATGCTATCTCAAAGGGTAAGGGACCCTTCTTTTTTTACTTCTGCATAGTATTCCATGGTGTAAACCTACCACAGCTTTTTTTTATGCATTCATCTGCTGATGGGCACTTGGACTGCTTCCAGATCTGAGCTATTGTCAATTGCATTGCTATGAGCCTAGGGGTGTATACATTTTTTCTGATTGGTGTTTCAGGTTATTTAGGATATATTCCCAGAAGTGGGATCATTGAGTCAAATGGATTTTCCATATTTGATTTGTTGAGGAAACTCCATATTGTTTTGCATAATGGCTGCACCAGTCTGCATTCACACCAGTGGTATAATAGGGTTCCCTTTTCTGCACATCTGCACCAGCACTTGTCATTTGTTGATTTGTTGATGGTGGCCATTCTGACATGTGTGAGGTGATACATCATTGTCATTTTAATTTGTATCTCTCTGATAATCAGTGACTTTGAACATTTTTTCATATGTCTCTTGGTCATCTGTACGCTCACTTTGGAGAATTGTCAATTTAGGTCCTTGGACCATTTTTTAATTGAATTGTGTGTCTTCCTTTTATTAAGTTGTATGAGTTCTTTATATATTTTAGATATTAAACCTTTATCATTGCCAAATATGTTCTCCCATACAGTGGGCTCCCTTTTTATTTGGTTGATGGCTTCTTTTGCTGTTCAAAAGCTCTTTATTTTGATGTAGCTCCATTTGTTTATTTTCTCCTTAGTTTCCCATGGCCAAAGAGATGTACCCGAAAACATATTGCTATGAGAGATGTCTGAAATTTTCCTGCCTATGGTTTCTTTTAAGATTTATTTTATGATTTTACATCTTACCTTTAAGTATTTTATCCATTTTGAGTTTATTCTTGTGTATGGTGTAAGTTGGTGGTCTTAGTTTCAATTTTTGGATGTATCTGTCCAATTTTCCTAACACCATTTATTGAAGAGAATGTCTTGACTCCAATGTATGCTCTTACCTCCTTTGTCAAATATTTATTGAGCATAATGGCTTGGATAGATTTCTTGGATCTCTGTTCTGTTTCATTGATCTATATGCCTCTTCTTGTGCCAATACCATGCAATTTTTGAGTACAGTGGCATTGTAGTATAACTTGATATCTGGTATTGTGATTCTTCCAATTTTGTTCTTTTTTTATTAAAAAAATTAAATATTTTAATTGATTTCAGAGAGGAAGGGAGAGGAAGAGAGAGATAGAAACATCAATGATGAGAGAGAATCATTGATCGGCTGCCTCTTGTACACCCCCTACTGGGTATCGAGCCCACAACCCGGGCATGTGCCCTTGACCAGAATTGAACCTGGGACCCTTCAGTCCACAGGCTGACATTCTATCCACTGAGCCAAACCAGCTACAGCCAAATTTTGTTCTTTCTCAAGATTACTGTGGCTATTCGGTTTCTCTTTTGATTTCATTTAAGTTTTTGGAGTATTTGTTCTAGATCTGTGAAATATGCAGTTGATATTTTAATAGGGATTGCATTGAATTTAGAGATTGTTTTGAGTAGTATGTACATTTTAATGAAGTTAATTCTACCAATCCATGAACACAATATATTCTTCCACTTGTTTATATCTTCCTCTATCTCTTTTTCAACATTCTGTAGTTTTCCTTGGTTAAGTTTCTTCCTAAGTATCTCAATTTTTTTGTTGCAATGGCAAATGGGATTGTTTGTTTAGTTTCTCTTTCTGAGAATTCATTTTGGTGTGTAAAAATGCCATCAACTTATACATGTCAATTTTGTATCTTGCTACATTGTTGAATTCCTTTATTAAATCTAGTAGTTTTTTGGTGGAGTCTTTAGAGTTTTCTATGTATGATATCATGTTATCTGCAAATAATGACAGTGTTACTTCCTCCTTTCCAATTTTAATGCCTTTTATGATTTTTCTCTTATCCGATTGCTGTGGCTAGCACTTCTACTACTATGCTGATTAAAAGTGATGAAAGCAGACATTTCTGTCTTGTTCCTGCTCTTAAGGGAAATAGTTTTAGTTTTTACACAATTGAGTTTGCTGTTGACTATAGTTTTGTCATATATGGCCTTGATTATGTCAAGGTATAATCCCTCTCTTCCAATTTTGCTGAGAATTTTTATCAGAAATGGATGCTGGATTTTGTCAAATGCTTTTTCTGTGACTATAGATATGATCATGTGATTTTTGTATTTCAATTTGTTTCTGTGATGTATCATGTTGATTTATTTGTGAATATTGTACCAGGCTTGCATCCCTGGAATCAAACCCACTCTGTCATGGTGTATGATCTTTTTAATATATTGCTGGATATGATTTGATAATATTTTGTTGAAGATTTTAGCATCTATGTTCATCAAGGATATTGTCTTGTAATTCTCTTTCTTTGTACTGCCTTTATCTGGTTTTTGGGATTAGAGTGATGCTGGCCTCATAAAAGGAGCTTGCAAGTGCTCCTTCCTCCTGGAATTTTTGGAATAGTTTGAGGAGTATAGGTGTTAGTTTTTCTTTGAATGTTTGCTAAAACTTCCCTGTAAACCTGTCTAGACCAGGGCTTTTGTTTGCTGAAGTTTTATTTTTATTTTTTTTATTACTGCTTCAATTTCATCAATTGTTATGGGGCTATTCAGGTTTTCTGATTCTTCATGATTGAGTTTTGGAAGATTGTATTTTTCTAGGAATTTGCCCATTTTATCCACATTGT
This sequence comes from Ia io, assembly GCA_025583905.1. NCBI lineage: Eukaryota > Metazoa > Chordata > Mammalia > Chiroptera > Vespertilionidae > Ia > Ia io. The sequence goes on along the minus strand of JAJQQW010000009.1, from coordinate 40,088,409 downwards.
CCAGCTTGTTGGCATATAATTGTTCATAGTATTTTCTTACAATCCTTTGTATTTCTGTGGTGTCAGTTGCTACTTCACTGCTTTCTTTTATTTTATTTATTTGGGTCTTCTCTTTTTGTTTCTTGATGAGTCTGGTTAAAGGTTCATCAATCTTGTGTATCTTTTCAAAGAACCAGCTCTTGATTTCATCGATCTTTTGTATTGTTTTATAGTCTCTATGTCATTTATTTCTGCTTTAATCTTTATTAATATTTAATCTATATTAATATTTATCTTCCTTCTACTTACTTTGGGCTTTGCTTGTTGTTCTCTTTCTATTTCTTTAAGTTGAAGGGGTTAATTAACTTATTATTAATTTTTCTTGTTTTTTGAGGTAAGCCTGTAGTGCTACAGACTTCCCTTTCAGGACTGCTTTTGCTATGTCCCAGAGATTTGGGGTTGTTGTATGTTCATTTTCCTTTGTTTCCAGGAAGTTTTTTATGTCTTTCTTGATCTTGTTGGTAGCCCATTCATTGCTTAATATCATGCTATTTAGCTGCATTTGTTTGAATGTTTTTTAGTGTTTTTACTATAGTTGATTTCTAAATTCATTCTACTGTGATATGCTTGATATGATTTCAATCTTCTTGAACTTGTAGAAACTTGTTTTGTATCTTAACATGTGGTTTATCTTTTAGAATGACCCATGTGCTTGAGAAGAATGCATATGCTGCAGTTTTGGGGTCAAACGCTCTACTTTAGTGTTGATTTGTAAATAACCCATATAACCCAAAGTTATATTATTTATTTTGCTGCCTATGACCCCAGAGATGATTTTTTTTTCTGATAGCTTTACAACATTTACTTGGCAAATAAGAATATGAGAAAAACATTTAGCTATTTATATTAACTATTTCATTTCACAATAATTCTACTGGGATCATATAGTTGAATCTATTTATTTTTTACTCTCTGATTGTGGTCAGGTAGGCACAATTTGGAAAAATAGCTGAAAATAATAATTTCAGGGTGTGTTATATTGATCTTCATAATGTTTTAAAAGTATAATTGATTAATATTATCTTTCCATGAAAGAGATGCCGCTTTTAGAATATCTAAACTTTCTAAACATACACATAAACACATAAAAACTAAACACACACTAAATATATATTGAGGTAATGTTTGTATGTATAGTCAGAAAGTTAGTCTATATTCTAAATACTCTTTCATGGATGTATACAATATCTATAAATCATTTGGAAGACAGAAATTCTGACATTGTTCTATAATAATAAGAAAGAGAACTGATGGTTTCCAGAAGGAAGAGGGGTTGGGGGACTGGATGATAAAAGGTGAAGGTATTGAGAGGTACAGATTGGTAGTTACAAAATAGTCATAAGGATGTAAATTACAGCATAGAGAATACAGTCAATAATATTGTAATAGTTAAATATGGTGCCAGGTGGCTACTGGAAATATTGGGTCACTTTGTAAATTACATTATTGTCTGATCACTATGATATACATTTGAAACTAATATAAAATAATATTGAACTGTATTTGAAAAAAAAATTAAAGCTCAGCCAGCATAGCTCAGTAGTTGAGCACTGACCTATAAACCAGGAGGTCACAGTTCGATTCCTGGTCAGGACAGAGGCCCAGGTTGTGGGCTCAATCCCCATTGTGGGGCTGTGCAGGAGGCAGTCAATGAATGGTTCTCTCTCATCATTGATGTTTCTATCTCTCTCTCCCTCTCCCTTCCTCTCTGAAGTCAATAAAAAAAAAAAAAAAGAAAAGAAAGGAAAATTTAAAATAGAAGAATGAGAAGTAGTTTTAAAACACTTGTATAAAAAAAAGATGTGGGGCCAACATTAATGGTATGGTTTAATTATACACTTTTTCAATGTAACATAGCCATTCAAGGTTATGTTCATAACAAATATTGATGTTTAAAAATGGTCATAATATGAAGTGATTTTGAATGCCACATATGCAATATGACATCTTATATAATAAAACTCTAATATGCAAATTGACTGAACACAAGAACAATGTCACTATGACATGCACTGACCACCAGGGAGCAGATGCTCAACACAGGAGCTGCTCCCAGCCCACAGGCCCCAACTGACCAGCAGTGGTGGCAGCAGCAGGAGGCAGGGCTGGCGAATGGGTGGTGCCAGGCCACCAGTCAAGGTGGGTGCGACTAGGAACCCTACCTGTGCATGATTTTGTGTACTGGGCCTCTAGTTAACCATACGTATCTTGAAAGAAAGGAAGCTATATTGATAATAGATTGGTTTGTACATAAAAAAAAGAGTTAAGATGAAAGCAACAAAGAATAAAAGGGAGAAAGGCATAAGGAATAAATGAATTAAGAAAGAAAGGGAGGGAGGGAGGCAGGGATGGTGACAGGGAGGGCTTAGCAGGAGCAAATAAAAGGACTATTGTGTTATACTTCTAATGGGAGTCTGATCAAAAGTGAGTTTTATTGTATTGTTAGATAATTTCAAATTTTCTATATTGGTATATATCTTCCATAGCAGAACTTTTTAAAAATAATTTTAAAAGAAAAAAATTTATTACTCTTAATTTCAAAATTCATGCCCCAATGGTCATAGTGTATTATTAATATTATTCAAACAGCAAAATATTATAAAGTCAAGAACTAATGAATATATATATATATATATATATATATATATATATATATATATATAATTTTCCACTAATATAATCAGAAACATTTTTATTCACACCTCACATCAGTGTTTATGTAGTTTTCCTCTAACTTGCCATATTGCTCACAAAAGAAAGATTTATTACAACCCATTTCTAGGTAATTATTTTTTTTCTCATTATGAATCTCTTTTTGAATAAAGTTTCCTACATTAAATTATGAGGACCTTTATTTTATTTTGTAGAATCCACATGTAAGGGAAATCATGTGGTATTTGTCCTTCTCAGTCTGAGTTATTTCACTTAGCAAAATACTCTCTAGGTCTATCCATGTTGTCGCAAATGGCAAGATTTCATTCTTTTTATGGCTAATATTCCATTGTATATATGTACCACATCTTTATCCATTGATGGCCACGTTGGCTGCTTTCAGACCTTGGCCATTGTAAATAATGCTATAGTGAACATAGGGGTGCATATATATTTTCAAATGTATTGTGTCAGGTGGGTACTAGACTTATTAGGGTGATCACTTCATAGGGTATATAAATGTCTAATCACTATGTTGTATACCTGGAACTAATATAACATTGTATATCAACTATAATTTAAAAATAAATATAAAAAATAAACATTAAAAATTTAAAAATGTTATGAGGTCCTATACCTGAAAAATAATGTATCCTATCTAATAAAGACAGAATATGCAAATTGACCATCACTTCACGAGAAAGATGGTGGTGCCCACAGCCAATAAGAATGGAATATGCAAATTAATGCAACAAAGATGGCAGCAGCCAGCCCAGAGCAAAGACAGGAGGCAGTGCCCGGCCCCAGAGCGAAGGCAGGAGGTGGCGGCCAGAGCGAAGGCCCAGATCCTGGGTGCTGGAGGGAAACCGGTGCTGGCAGCCAGAGGAAGGAAGGCCTATTCTTGCATGAATCTTCATGCATCGGGCCTCTAGTTATGAATAATATTGCTGATTTTTAAATGTTGACCTCTATCTGAAAAAATGATTACACATCTTTAAAAAGATAATTACTATCAGAGGGGTAATAATGCACAGAGGGGGGAACCCACATTATTGTTTATGCTAACTTCCAACTTCAGATCAATGACAGCAGTGTCAATGTTACTTCTACTAGTTGGAATCGATTATAAGCACTCACTTTGGAACCTAAGCAAGCCTGTATCAGTAATTATTGCAGTTTGGGCACAAGGTGGGTCATAAAGACATTTTATGATATCACCAACTAGGTCTTAAAAATATTTAATTCCTACTTTTAATATTTTTCTTATTTGATATATTTTTCTTTATCAGACATCAAGTCTTTAGCTACTGACTCCACAGAGATAGTCCCTTTCTCCAGTCCCAGGCTGGCATCATGCCTACTGAGGCTGCACCCTATATTCTTAGTCTCAAAACATATATGTATATAGACAGATATTGGAATGAACAGGAGGCAAAGACTTAGAATAAATTGATTTAAGTCTTAGCTATTTGATTGTTGCTTTGTAATATAAAGTGTCTGTAAGGATTATTTTTCACAAGTCACACAAGGCTCTATTCATGCATTTAAAAAATCTTTATTGTTGAAAGTATTACATATGTCCTCCCCTTTCCCCATTGAAACCTTCTAGTCCCCTTCCCCCACCCTAGCCTTCACCACCTCATTGTCTGTGTCTGAGTTATGCATAAAAGCATACAAGTTCTTTGGTTGATCTTTTCCCACTCACCCACCCACCCACCCACTCACCCCTGCCTTCTACAGACTCTTTATGCATTTTACTTCAGTAGTTTTGCATATGAACCAGCATAGTTGGATGCCAGGAACCTTATCTAAAAATATATAAGTAATCTATTACTTTAAATAATGTAGAAAAGACGTGAGATGACAGTTCTTCTACCAATTAATGATATAATGATAACTCTTATTACATATATATATATATATATATATATATATGTGTGTGTGTGTGTGTGTGTGTGTGTGTGTATATATCTATATATATACCTATATATAGATATATATATATTTCTTTACAGAGTTTTACATGACTAAATTGTATATAAATTTATTTTATAAAAGTTAAACATTTTAATGTTTTCTGCACTTGAATCATATTATAAAATTATTTTCATTGTAAAATACTATTCCAATTACTTTTGTAATGTTAACTTACATATAACAAAGTGTATTAATCTATTTTTTCTTTTTTTATTCTTTATTGTTTAAAGGATTACATATAATCTATTTTTTCTCATTTAAGTTCAGCTTGTTCTTAGATTCCCCTTGTTATTTATGACATATTTATTAATATGTAGACATTAAACATAATAATTAATATTATAATTAACTATGACAGTGAGATATTTTCATGAAATACCAGTGGCCTGGTGCACGAATTCGTGCACATTGAAAGGAAATTAATTAGAAGAAATATTTTAATATTGCTATTCGCCCTTTCTCTATAAGAGAGGTGTCAACCAAATTCACGATTGACAATGACAGATGGAAAAACATGCCTGTGATTGGCACCAGTGAGAGCTTTATATGTATTGAGCATGCCAAGTCAACTTACCCTTTTATAGATATAGAATAAACTTGTTTAATTAGACCTGCTTTCTGATTTAGCTAAACTTTTTCCAGCCCAGTGAAGCACCTCAAATTTTCTTTCAGATAATTGTCAGCAACACAGCAGTAAATATAAACAAGAAGCGGATTATTATTATAGATCACACAGGGAGAACAAAAGGTAAAATATTTAACTGCAGCAGTGTTTGACTATAATCTGTGCAGTGAGAAAACCTGAAGTCTTTTTCAAGGTCCACCATTTCTTACTTCTTTTCAGGTGGGTCAATTTTCTAAGCTTTCTAAATCTCCGTTTTCTGGCTAATGAAAAGAAAATAGGACCTACTTCAGGACTTCTGTGGGGATCAAATGAGATGAGGCATGGGAAATCACTTCACAGACATTTAATTAAAGTGTAAAATGTTTCCACCTGACTATAAAGCAAGTCCTGGGCTGAAGAAACTCCAAGGAGGTTAGTCACTAGGGAGAGGAAGCCAGGCGTTCCTACATGAGATCATTACCCAGATGGACACTTAGCATATTGGCCTTTTATATATCTATCTATATACATATATATATCTATATATATCTGTATGTATCTCTCTCTCTCTCTCTCTCTCTCTCTCTCTCTCTCTCTATATATATATATATATATATATATATATGTACATATATATGTTGAAATACAAAGACATATATATATATATATGTATATATATATATACATATATATATGTCTTTGTATTTCAACTTGTTATTAAAGTATATACCTAGTGAATTATAAAATTGGGGGCAGAATTTTTCTTATAATTTTGCAAAAGTAATTTATATATTTATGTTATCAATAGATGTTTATTATATTTGTTTTAACTGGTATTCCTGATATGTATCACCCTTTATAACTATGGTATTTAATCACATAGATTTTTTTATATTTTATACAGCCAAATGATACATTTATTTTACATGTTTTTCTCATGTGATCATTTAGTTTTATAGCTATAAGAACTTATAAACATATATATATCACTTTTCATATTAAATATTTAATATATCTTATTTTGCTTTAGAAGTAAGTATAAGATAAACAATTGCTCTTTTCTCACTGAAAAGACATGTCATCTTTTTCTTTTATGTTTTAATATATTATTGAATTTAAATTTAATGTATTTATTATCTACTATATAACTTCATAATAATTGCATCCATTCATTCATTTATTGTAAAATTATAGCCTTTCTTCCATGAACCTTTATATCTATAATAATAAAAGCATAAATATGCTAATTAGACTGGACATCCTCCAGGACAAAGCCGTGGCTGCAAGGGAAGCCCGGGTCATGGGTGCCTGCTGGTGGCCGGAGGGAAGCCTGGGTCCTGGGTGCCAGAGGGAAGCACCTACTCTTCTGGGGAGAGAAAGGCCTACTCTTGCACAAATTTCATGCATCAGGCCTCTAGTATATATAATAAAAGCTTAAGTGACTGTTACAGCAGAATGACCAGAATGACTGGTCAATATGATGCGCACTGACCACCAGTAGGCAGATCCTCAATGCATGAGCTTTACTCTGGTAGTAAGTATACTCCCAAAGGGAGAGGGCTGCTCAGTCAGAAGCTGGGCTCATGGAGAGTGAGCACAGCAGCAGTGGTGGGCTCATGGCTAGTGAGCACAGCAGCAGTAGTGAACTCCGCAGCAGTTCTAAGGAGCAGCGATCTGAGCAGTAAGGAGCAAAGAGTCACAGACTGCGAGAGGGATGTCCGACTGCCAGCTTAGGCATGATCCCCAGGGAGCAGTATGAGAAATCCTATCTAATAATAGAAAATATGCAAATTGACCATACCTCCGACACACCCACAAGCCACACCCATAAGCCATGCCCACCATCCAATCAGAGTGAGTATGCAAATTAACCCAAACCAAGATGGCTACAGCCACAGAGAGTAAGGTTTCCTAGGTAACAGAGGAAGCCAACCTTTCCGCCTGCCCTGGCCAGGCCTAAGCCTCCACTCAAGCTACAAAGTTTCAATTATAGAAGGTAAACAAATTCAAACAAATGGCGGCAGAATGGATCTTGAGAGAGCAGGCCAGGGTTGCCGGCGGCAACAGGGGAAGCAAAGCTTTCCACACACCCTGGCCGGGCCCACCGCTTAAGGCAACAAAGTTTCAATTATAACCCCAACACAAATGGCTGCCTGCGGAAGGAGCCCCAGGCTTGGCTCCGCTCCAGGCTACAAAGTTTCAATTGTAGAAGGAAAATAAATTCCAGATACCAGGGCCTCTGCTTGGGTTTCCAGGGGGCGTGGCCCGCCTGCAAACCACCACAGGCCCCTCGCTCAGGCCGCCCCACACCCCAAGGGAACCCCCACCTGATCCGGGACACCCTTCAGGCCAAACCAGCTGGCCCCCACCCCTGTACCAGGCCTCTATCCTATCTAATAAAAGGGTAATAATGAAGATTGATCATCACTGCAACACACAATATAGCTGCCCCTATGTGGTCAAAGATCCTGCCCCCATGTGGACACAAGATGGCCACCACAAGATGGCCAGCAGGAGAGGGCAGTTGGGAGGCACCCGGCCTGCAAGGGAGGGCAGTTGAGAGGGACCAGGCCTGCAAGGGAGGGCCGTTGGAGGTGATCAACCCTGCAGGAGAGGGCAGTTAGGGGTGACCAGGCCGGCAGAGGAGGGAAGTTGGGGGCAAACAGGCTGGCAGGCAGAAGCAGGGGCAATCAGGAAGGCAGGCAGGCAAGCAGTTGGGAGCCAGCAGACCTGGATTGTGAGAGGGATCCCAGATTGGAGAGGGTACAGGCTGGGCTGAGGGACACCCCCCCTCCATGCACGAATTTCGTGCACCGGGCCTCTAGTAATATATATTTGACAATATTGAGCATTCAATCTAGGACTTACTATTGTATTATATACTAGAGCCCCAATGCACAAAATTCGTGCAAGAGTAAGCTTTCCTTCCCCTGGCCGCTGGCACTGGCTTCCCTCTGGCACCCAGGACCTGGGCTTCCCTCTGATTGCTGGCAGGCACCTGGGATCTGGGCTTCCCTCTAGACGCTGGCAGGCACCTGGGACCCAGCTTTCCCTCGCAGCCCCGGTTTCATCTGGAAGGTTGTCCGTAAGGACATCTGGTCTAATTAGCACATTATACTTTTATTATTATACATATTTAAATCATTTTGACCATCAGTTAATTTCCTATTCTATTTATATAAAACATTTACAGATGTAATGGAATTTATTATTTATTTTGGGTACCTTTTGTTAATTATCATTTAGTGTTATCTGTATAGGTGATTGTTTATTTTAAGAAAGCTGTATTTAAAACATTTTAAATCTAACAAATATTTTCAAATTCTGTTTTTGAGCTGTTCAATTAGGCAATTAAATACAAAACATTAAAATGGGGGAGAACCAAGATGGCGGCATAGGTAAACACCTGTACTTGCTGCTTCCCCTACCACATCAAAATTACAACTAAAAGACAGAACAACTATCATCCAGAACCACAGGAAAGCTGGCTGAGTGGAAGTACTATAACTAGAAATGAAGAAGAAAGTGCATTGAGACTGGTAGGAGGTGCGGAGGCATGGAATGGATAGACACCCGGGTGTGCTGCTTTTTTAATTGGGAAGCAGATACAAGCTCCTGCTTGTTCTAAACTCCAGTTCTGGGCAAGACTCTGGGGGACCCAGATGCATACTGGGAGAAACTGGACTGTCTTGCATCGGGGCAGGAACGTGAGGGCGGGTTTCTTGCAGATGGAGGTGCTTGCAGGGATCATTGTTCCTGCACTGGAACTTCTCCGGAACAGAGCTGATTGACAGCCATTGCTGTTTGCTCTGCCCTGGTGATTCCCTGAGACCCCGCCCCACCCAATTTATAACCCCACCCAAGTTGTGCACAGCAGCTTTTGCATATGAACGGCTTGTCCTTTCTCAGCCTAACATGTCAAACAGGCAGCAGCGGGGTCAGGGATCCTCAAAGCTATCAAAAGAAAGCCAAATGCTGGCAATAGCAGCCTGCCTTGCTTCACAGCTGGGCCTCATCTGGGCACTTCCAAGCGGAATACAAAGAAGAGGAATCTGAAGATTTCTCTGTAGCTCCTGGTGGGTGGCCTCAGGCAGTGGCTGACTTTGCACCTCCTTGGAGATCCAAGAGCCACTGTACCCAGTGGTCAGTGTGAGACCATAGCAGATTACAACTCTTCACATCCATATGTGACACACTCAAGGGGCAGACTCAGTGAGCACCAAAGCCCCACTGAAGCAAGTCCTGCCCCATAGGGGTGTCTCCAGCACAGCAGCTCTTCCATTGTAGACATAGCTGGTCCCCACAGCCAATTGGCCAGAGGTCAATTCCTCCCAGTGATACCAACAGAAATCAAGGTTTAACTACAAAAAGACTGTGCACACAGCCCACAAAGGGGGTGCACCAAAAGTGTCCACCTCAGGTGATTGGGGATGCTTAGCCACTGGGCCCTATAGTACACCTATCACACAAGGCCATTCTATCAACTCAAGGAGACTTAGCAGCGACCCAGTACATAGAAAGACACATAGGGAAGCAGCCAAAATTCAGAGACAAAGAAACATGTCACAAATGAAAGAAATGGGTGAAAGCAAAATATTGGATACAGAGTTCAAAACCACATTTATAAAGCTACTCAAGAATCTTCTAGAAACCTCTGAGGAACTTAGAGAGGCCTTCAAGGATCTTAGTGAGAATGCCAAAAAAATGGAAAAGGACAGTCATAAATCATGCATACACTGACTGAAATAAAGACTAACATATGGAGATTCAATAGTAGACTAGAGGGTTCCAAGAATCAAGTTAAAGATTTGAAATATGAGGAAGCAAAAAAACACCCAACCAGAAGAGAAAAAAGAATCCAAAAATATGAAGATTGTCTAAGGAGTGTCTGGGACAACTTCAAATGTACCAACATCCAGATTATGGGGGTTCCAGAAGAGGAAATAGAGCAAGATACTGAAAACCTATTAGAAGAAATAATGACAGAAAACTTCTCCTACCTGGCGAAAGCCATAGATTTACAAGTCCAGGAAATGCAAAGAACTCCAAACAAGAGGAATCTGAAGAGGACCACACCAAGACACATCATAATTAAAATGCCAAGGGCAAAAGATAAAGAGAGAATTTTAAAAGCAGCGTGAGAAAAACAGTTAGTTACCTACAAGGGAGTACTCATACTGATTTCTCAACAGAAACTATGCAGGCCAGAAGGGAATGGCAAGAAATATTCAAAGTGATGAATAGCAAGAACCTACAACCAAGATTACTCTACCCAGCAAAGCTATCATTTAGAATTGAAGGTCAGATAAAGAGCTCCACAGACAAGAAAAAGCTAAAGGAGTTCATCACCACCAAACCAGTATTATATGAAATGCTGAATGGTATTCTTTAAGAAGAGGAAGAAGAAGAAAAAGGTAAAGATACAAAACTATGAACAACAAAGTGACAACAAATACATATCTATCAACAAGTGAATCTAAAAATCAATTGAATAAAAAATCTGATGATCAGAATAAACTGGTGAACGTAATAGAATCAGGGGCATGGAAAGGGAGTGGACTGACAATTCTCAAAGGAAGGGGACGTGGGGGTGCAGGAAGAGATTGGACAAAGATCTTACACCTATGAACAAGGACAGTGGCGGGGAGGCGAGGGCCTGGGGTGAGGTGGGAACTGGGTGGAGGGGAGCTATGGGGGGAAAAAAGAGGAACATCTGTAATAATCTGAACAATAAAGATTAAAAAACAAAATAAAACAAAAATATTAAAATGTTTCTTAAGATTTATTATTTTGTTTTCTTGTTTCATTAATTTAGGGTGAGAGTAGGAATCCAAAGTCTTATTCTTGATATTATGTAAAAATACTTTTGCCAGTAGCATATTTAAACATTATCTGTGACTATTGCTTTTTTTGATATGATTTATTTTATTATGTTGGAGAAATAGCCTGTTCTGGTTTTATTTATTTGGCTAGGAATGAATGTTGAATTGTATCAATTCTATTTTTAGGTTATTTTAATCTAATGTGTAGTTAATGAGTTTCCTAATAGGATAATCTTTAAATTTTAAGGATAAACAGAAGTTAATCTTGGTATATTTAATTTTTACATGATACTTAATTTAACTCACAAGTATATTATACAGAGTTTCATCTGTGTTTTTGAAAATGTTTTTCTCTGCAAGTTTATAAGGTACATGATGACAAAAAAAAAGTAGTGAGGAATTATTTTAACTGTTCTGTGTGCTGAAACAATTTTAATAATGCAGGTTTAATCTATTGCCTAAAATTATGGAAATCTCATATAAGGCACATTAGAATCAGTATCAGATAATTTGCTGTTGTGTTGGTTCTTATTCTCATTAAGTAGTGACCTATTTGAATTTTTTTCTATTATTTATTCACCTTTGATCAATTATATTTTCTTAGAACATTCCACAGTGTTTTGTGATTTTAAAATGCATTGGCAAACTGATATAATTCTCTTTTGTTTCTGAAATGTATTTACTTTACACAGGTATAGCATATTTCTCATTGATATTGCCATGCATTTGTAATTTTTTGTTATTTATCCATTATTTTATTTGTAAAAATTATGTCTAATATTCTCCTTCTTTAGAATATCTATTTTCTGGATTTGTATTTTTTTATATTTTTTGATTCCCCCAAGGCGTATTTGCTATTCTAAGTATACTAATTTACTTTTATGACCTTTACTGCCTATTCTCTTGGACATTTAGTTGGGTGTTAGATTATAAGAATTTTGTTTCTTTTATTTTAAAACATTTAAGATTATAAGTTTTATTTACATATTTACTACATCCCATTATTTTGTTTGCTATAGTTCATTTTTATCAGTTTTTTAAGTTTATTCTTGCCTTGTGATTTATTTCCTTTTATCTTTAATTTTTTTAAATAGTCCATTTTCATTGCTTTTCCTTAATGAGTTCTTTTATTTCTTTATATTTTGTTGTCTTAAAAGTGTTATTGCAAACACATAACTCTTTGTTTTCTTTTCTGCATAATTAATCTTTGTTTAAATGTTCATATATAAGAATCTATTAATTAATTTAAATATTGATAATATTATTTATTTCAGAAAAATATATAATTAACTCTTTTTTGGGCATTTTTCTCTTTACATTTCTTCAAACTACTGCTTTTTAAATTGTAATTTTGTATAATTTGTCCAAAAATGCTCACAATGTTATATATTCATAGTACTTTATATTCTTCTTCAAAATGCAATGATTCTGTTTATCTCATTTAATAGCTTTCCTTAAATTCTATTTTTTAATGTCATTTTTTATCTTAGCATATTTTCATTTACAATTTCCTGACATATCTTTGACACAATTATAATATTTTCCTTTCCAAATTACATTTTAGCTCTGTTATTTATATGCTTTATACAGTCAATTTTTTATGTTATTCAAAGTTTGTTAGTATCTTTTAATACAAGAATGTAACCAATTTATAGTTATCCTTATAATGTATTTCATTTTATAATCATTTGATTTTAAGAATAAATTGATATTTTATAATAAATTTAATGTTGTTTTTAAAAACACATATCAAAAACAAAATAAATAAGCAAAATGTATCAGAAGCATACATATTCAAAGTAAGTTAGAGTATGATACTATTTTCCTGAATATTCTTTGAAATCATTCCTTCACAAAGATATATATAAATATAGGTATTATTGTAAATATAGATATAGATGATGTCTAGACTGTGAATAAATCTTTAAAAAAGACAATGGCCCAAACAGCACGGCTCTGTGGTTGAGTGTTGACCTATAAACCAGGAGGTCACAGGTTGGATTCCTGTCCAGGTTGTGGGCTCAATCCCCAGTGGGAAGCATACAGGAGGCAGCCAATTGATGATTCTCTCATTATTGATGTTTCTATTTCTCCCCCTCCTTTCCTCTCTGAAATCAATAAAAATATATTTAAAAAAGATAAAAGAAAAAGACAATTATATCCCTTTCATGAAGTTCATTTAAGTCAGTGATGAAATTAACCAATAATTAAATTATATGAGGTAGTGATATGTACTCAAATAAGAAGTAAAACAGTTGTTTATATCATTTATTTTTTTATTATTGAATAATAAATTTCCTCCAAACTTAGTGGCCTAAAGTAAGCATTTGTTATTACATGTAAGTTATGATTCATTGGGACTGTTCTGTTGATGTGACTAAGCTCAGTTTACCTCAATTGAGCATGCAAATGTGACTATGGTAAGGTGACTAGCAACGATTGATCTGGAATGGCCATAGTAAATGTTTGACATCTGGCCTGACAGATGGCCATGCTGTGTTTTTTATCATTCAGCAGGTTATTCTGGGCTTATTCAAAATACTGGAAAAATTCTTAAAGACTGTGCACAAAACTAATACGCTGTCAGTTCCTCCACATTCTATTGGTCAAAGCAAGATCAACTCAGATTCATAAGGTGGGGATAGGGATTCTAACTCTTGATAGAAGAAAGATCAGGTGTCATTGCAAAATAGGTGGAACCAAGGAGGCTTGGAACATTAGAGCTGTTTATGGGGAAAAACAATTCATGACAGTGAGAAAAATGTGGAATTACTCTAAAATGTTTGGCCATTTAAGGTGTCTTAAATTAGATAACATTTTGCATAAAATCTGGAAACAAAAGGAAGGCAGCTATCCTGTACTTAGAGGATAATACTTTAAATACAACAGCTTGTTCAGAAAATTAAAAGAAGGAAAGAGCTTTTAGGTAAACAGAAGATCATTATGAGGGCTAGTAAGACCTGGGCAAAGGAAGATGTGGTTACAGAGGGGCAGGTTCCAATCAAAGAGGATATGATGGGCCTTGGATTTCAATCTAAGTACTCTCAGGTCCACTAAAACACAATGTACAGCCTGAGTATCACTGTGCTATGCAAAATTATGCAGTAAAAACCAATAGGAGGTCTGGGAGGTGCATTCTACTGGTCCCCACAGTTATATAGAAAACATCTATCTCTGTGAATTCAAGAACTTCTTTGGAACTAAAGACCTGATCTATCTCTTGCTGGCCATCTCATAGGCTATAAAATTAACTTATTATTTATGTAAATCTATGTTGCTTTAGCAAATAGTAAAGCACATTTTCCTGGTATATTTTATGAATTACTTTAGTATTATACTTTTAGCTATTTGCTGCCTTAATTAATTTATCTTTCTCTAACAGTTACAATGAAAGACTGAGCCTATATGAGTAGATTAAGGATAAATATGGGGGCCCAGCATACCCATTAAAAGCTCCCTCTTTGTTATCTGAGATACAGTTAGTCAAAAAGACCTGTCATAGTTCTTCCCAATGATTTACATTTCCACTGCAACTATCTTAATTCAAGACAATATTATCTCTAATCTGATCCATTACAATGACTCTTAATTATTCTCCTCATATAGACTCCTTTGTTGTAGATCAGGTTATAATGGTATGAATAAAGAACAAAAAGGTAAATTTTAAGTATAGCTTTGATGGATTTTTACAAAGTGAACATACTAGGGAAAATACCACATAGGTCAATAATACACAGATCATTAGTGGCGCCCCAAGAAGACTCTTCCAAGCCTTCTTCTAGTAAGTTACTCCACCAAAGGTAATGTTATCCTGGGTTCTATCTTATTAATTTACCCATGTTTGGACCTTTATGTAAAGACAATTATAAAGAATGTGTACTCTTTTGTATTTGGCTTCTTTCACTCAACATTATGTTCAGAATACCATCCTTATTGATGGAATTAGTCTATTCTATTTTACTGATCCACATTTCATTGTGTGATGTTCCAATATTATACTTATTCATTTTATTATTGGGTGAGATTTAATGTATTTATAGTTTTGGACTCTTATGGTTCTATACTTCTATTGGTAAAAATATGCATACTTAGTATTTTTTATCCCCAATGTGGGGCATGCAGAAGGCAGCCGATCAATGATTCCCTCTCATTATCAATTTTTCTGTCTCTCTCTCCTTCTCCCTTCCTCTCTGAAATCAATAAAAATATATTTAAAAAAAACCTGTTCCAATCTTTTTCCATTTTTATATTGTGTTGTCTGCCTCTTTCTTAGTGATTTGCAGCAATTCTTATACATCTTATTTCAAAGTTATTTTACAGACAAATTATCTGTCATCTGTGTGTTTATGCATATTAATTCATTCTCTCTCTCTTCATATATATATATATATATATGTGTGTGTTATATATATATATATAACACACACATATATATATATATATATATATATATAAAACACACACATATATATATACACATACACACACACACACACACACACACACACACACACACACACACACACACACACCCCAGAGGCCTGTTGCACGATATTCATGCAAGAATAGGCCTTCCTTCCCCTGGCTTCACTCCTAGCCACCTGGGAGCCCGCTCCTCGGCCGCCCAGGAGCCAGCAAGTCCCCGCTCCCCGGCCGACCAGGAGCCCGCTCCCTGGCCGCTGCCCGGCTGCCCGGGAGCCAGCACATCCTGGCTTCCCAGCTTCCCGGGAGCCGTCATGTCCCTGCTCCTGGGCTGTCCGGTGCAGCAAGTCCTCGCTTCTGCCGGAGCACCACTCCAGTAGCTCCCTCCACTGCCTCCCTTCCCCTCACAGCAGGCTTCACACTGCTCTGCGCCTACGTATGCAAATTAACCTCCATCTTTGTTGGGTTAATTTGCATACTCATTCTAATTGGCTGTGGGCATAGCAGAGTGATGGTTAATTTGCATGTTTCTCTTTTATTAGGTAAGATATATATCCTATCTAATAAAATAGTAATATGCAAATTAACCATCACTCTGCTACACTCACCAGCCACACCCACCAGCCAATCAGAGTGAGTATGCAAATTATCTGTCATCTGTGTGTTTATGCATATTAATTCATTCTCTCTCTCTTCATATATATATATATATATATATATATATAGATATATATAATATGTTATATATATCTATATCTATACACACACACACACACACACACACACCAGAGGCCTGTTGCATGATAGCTGCAGCCACAGAGAGTTTCTCTGGCAATGGAGGAAGCCAAGCTTTTCACACACCCTGGCAATGGAGGAAGCCAAGCTTTTCACACACCCTGGTGGACCCAGGCCTCCACTCAAGGGTACAAAGTTTCAATTATAGAAGGTAAATAAATTCCAACAGAAATGGCAGGAGCCACGGAGCTGGAAGAGCAGGAGACTAGGGTTGCCCCCGATGATAAAGGAAGCCAAGCTTCTGCAGCCCTGGCAGGACTAGGCCTTCACTCCAGGCTACAAAGTTTCATTTATAGAAGATACATAAATTCCAACAGAAATGGCTGCTGCCACGGAGTGAGCAGGAGGCTTGGCTCCGCTCCAGGCTACAAAGTTTCAATTGTAGAAGATAAATAAATTCCAGATACCAGGGCCTCCGCTTGGGTCATGGTGGGGTGTGGCCGACCTGCAAACCACCACAGGCCCCTCACCCAGGCCGCCCCATGCCCCAGGGGAACCCCATCCTGATCCGGGACACCCTTCAAGGTAAAACAGCTGGCCCCCACCCATGCACCAGTCCTCTACCCTATCTAATAAAAGAGTAATATGCAGATTGACTATCACTCCAACACACAAGATGGCTGCCCCCATGTGGTCAAAGATCCTGCCCCCATGTGGACACAAGATGACCACCACAAGATGGCCAGCAGGAGAGGGCAGTTGGGAGGGACCAGGCCTGCAAGGGAGGGCAGTTGGGATTGATCAACCCTGCAGGGGAGGGCAGTTAGGGGTGAACAGGCCTGCAGAGGAGGGATGTTGGGGGCAAACAGGCAGGCAGGGGAACAGTTAGACATCAATCAGGCTGGCATGGGAGTAATTAGGGGGTGATCAGGCTGGCAGGCAGAAGCAGTTAGGTGCAATCAGGAAGGCAGGCAGGCGAGCATTTGGGAACCAGCAGTCCTGGATTGTGAGAGGGATGTCTGACTGCCTGTTTAGGCCCGATCCCACTGGCATCGGGTCTAAATGGGCAGTTGGACATCCCTCGAGGGATCCCAGATTGGAGAGGGTGCAGGCTGGGCTCAGGGACACACCCACCCCATGCATGAATTTCATGCACCGGGCCTCTAGTATATATATATTTACTTACCACTTGGAATTATACAATTTATTGAGTTTTAATATATTCAAATATCGTGCAAATATTACCACTATTTATTTTCTTGTCATTTTCATCAGCCTCAACAAAATCCTGTGTTCATTAAACAGTCACATCTCTTTCTTCCTTCATCATCTTTCACCAATAGCAGCTTTATTTATTAAAGTAGTCAAAACTTGAGAGCAACCATCACATGCTTTAGTAGGTGAATTAGTAAATACACTATGGTATATTCAGCCATTGGAATATTATTTAGCACTAAAACGAAATTAGCTATAAAACCAAGATTTGGAGGGAACTTAAATGCTTATTACTAAGTAAAAGATGTCAATCTGAAAGGCTACACA